>CM051266.1:50347052-51024552 GCA_027921565.1 Artemia sinica | reverse complement strand
TTCTTCTCATTACCACCACCACACCACCACCACCACCACCACCATTGGAATATTGTTCAAGAAAAGTGTCAAGTGTACTGACATCATGATGAACTTCTGTTGGGGTTGAGTTGGACAGGGATCGATGTGGACGTTGATTATAAATCAACATGATTTTATCCAAAACATGAATAAAAGCAGCAGTATTTTTCAAAGTGCAATATCTAGAAATTAAAAGTCGAATAGTTCTTATCAGCCGTTCGGATAATGTTGCCTTTATTGGACTATGACTATGATAGAGGATTGTATTATATTTCAGTAGAACCTTCTTTACATGGGGATTAACAAATTCACTACCCCGATCCGTTTGAATCTTCTTATAGCAATCCTATTCAAGGATGATTTCAAGAGCTTTAGCAACTTCGTCACCACTCTTTGACCGCAGTAGAATGGCATATGCAGAGCGACTAAAAGCACTGATTGCAAGTAGAATGTACTTGTATGGGTGATTGTGAAGCCGTTGAATCTCATCCAGAGTCAAAAGATCTGCTTGTAATATATTTAATGGGAAAAAGGCTTTACTTTTTCGATAGTGATTACCACGAACTCTACGATTATGATGTAGAGTGTAACTTGATTCATTCTGTAGATACTCTGCCGCCTAATTCTTTTCAAGTCCAGTGACTTGAGCAAGTGTGGTGGGCAAACTTAAGCTTCCCACTGCACCAATATTCTCATAAACATGTTTCAATGCTTCAACTATTTTGAAAGTAAACACGTAGTGAAGTGTCCACTGCCCATTTGCATGCTAACAGGTGATGGTGAGGGAGATGCAGTGATATTAAGACGTCTTCGCTTGACTTCCCTACTCATAACTCTTGTCACATCATTTCCACTTGGCGTACTAGTATTTTCCGAAAATGATTTAAAAACATCTTTTGATATTTGACTAAATTCCTTTAATCGTTTTAAAACAGCTGTATTGGCAATAAGGCTTTTGGGAAAGTTTGATGAGTTTAAAAATGTATGCAGATGACTGTCAAATGATACAAGTCTTTTACGATTCGTGACCAAATCTGATAATAAATCAAGTAGAATATAGGTCTTGCCATGGATTACAACTTGATTCCCATTAGCATCAGTTTGAACATGTTCACTGTCATTGAGATATATCAAGAGTCTTTTACACTGTTCACGATAGGAATGTGGCATTAGATCTGCAACACTTGTCATAACTTTAGACAAAGCTTCTTCTTCTTCTTCTTTCGGTATTATTGTTGTTGTTGTTGATGATGATGATGATAATGATGTTGGAGTCATTTCTTTATTGTGATCAATGACATTTACTTTGAGTGGTCTCTCACGATAGGGTTTATGTTTGTCGACTCGGCGAAGTGCATTTTGAAGCAGAATTAATTTTTCATCGTCGGCAATTGTCTCATGGTTAATGAATTTATTGATATTTTCCTCAAAATGTTCCTTTGGCGAAAGGGCTAGTTCAATTGGAGTCAATTTATAGCGTTTGGCCATTCTCTCTCTCTCTAGAAAAAACTGTTTACAAGTCCTGCAATGATTGGCAGTAAAAGTGTAAAGAAGTTACCACCGCTTGAAGAAGTCGTTTTCTTTTAAAATCGTTTCCTTTATTTTTGCTTGCTGATGCTAGGGAGCGTACAAGGGAACGATGTTGCTTTGTCTGTTGCTTAACACCTTCTGGCAGTTGAACATTGCCTTCAGTTAGATTTAAACAAAGTTCAGATATGAGATGAATTAATTCTTTGTCGACACCATGCTTTAGTATGGCCTTCCTAAGTCGTGGTTTTGAATTACCTAGGACGGTGAATAAATGTAAATTTCCATGTAGTTTCTTCACTGTCATGATTGCAACTAACAACCATTTTTACTGTTCACCGGCAGATATACAGTAATTTCATTGTCAAAAATATCGGACACTACACGTAAATCCTCTGGTGTGAACTGATTCAGGTCCAATAGAATATATTCGTAGGGTTTGTTGGTAGCCTGATTGTAGGCCGAGAGTAGAAATTTCGGTTCACCCGGATACACCTGTCTGTTTAACGTTATGAGGGAACTGGAATCACGAACAACCCTGTAGATGATATAGTAGGTGCAATTCAAAGCAAGTGTTCTCATACACTTGCTCTGCTGAAAGAGATTGTGTAGAGCTAAGGTTACGGAGATCCGTTGATGATGAGATCGGACAGTGAACAGTTGTACCTTCTCCTGGGACCCTTCATCAATGGATTCAGCCAGATCGTTAATAATCCACCAAGAGTTTGATTCAATACTTTTGAAAATGTCAAGTCAATGTATGAATTTTGTGTCTGGGGCAATAGTTTTTATTCTATCATAGGATTCTTGCCAAACACTGTAGCAATAGTAAATTTTTGTTGGATTTTCTAAAAACATTTTATCACGATTTTGAATTATTTTTGTTAAAAGTGTCGTTTTGCCAGACATTGATGGTCCGCAAAGAAACGACCTAAATGGAGTTTTAAATTGATACATAGTCCCCCTTGCATGAATGTCAAAACGCAACTGACTGTAGATTGCATCGTTCCCTTGAATAAATGATAATAGTAATTTCCCTAATCAGATTCGAGAACAAGAAGAAAATAAAACATTTTTAAAGAATAATGCATGTTTTTTATTTACAAATAAAAACATCACTACAAAAAATACTACATGTTTCATTAGCACACACACACATAAAAAAAACATGAAAAAGGCACTATCATGTAATAAATTCAAAACAAAATTTTTATTCAATAAAAAGACACTAAAAAAGCACTTATCACAATTGGAAAGGGCCCCCCTGGCCCGGACGCGGGCGCGGGGTCTTAAGAAAACAACAATTTTAAACACATTGTTTTTTGTTTACAAAAAAAAAGAAAAAAAACATATGACTCTACCTTGCTATAAAATAAAATAAAACACTGCTGAGTTGGGTAAAAAAACACTGCTGATTAGGGGAAAAACCCACTGATGAGTTGAGAAAAAACATCTATGAAAAGGAATCCCACCACCCAACCATTTACTATTGAATTTTTTCCCGAAAGAGGCGATGTCTATAATCTTGACATACACTTCGGTCAGAAGTTATATAATGTCCGTGGGGTAGCACCGTCACACCATCCGCACAAACATAGACTTTATCTGACACGGGACACATGGCTATTCTATCAACTAAAACTGTGTAGTTTTTAAATTTTAAAGAGCGAATCGCCATGAATTTCGCCCTTGGAACTATACTATTTTCCACACAGTTTCTATATACATTCATGTCGAAATTCTGATTCGAGTAGCGTCTAGGTACCCCCTTGCAGACTTTTTGATTTCCTCGTTGTGTCTTTACACACAGTACATTTTCGGACCTGTAAGCACACCTCTGGAAATAAAGTAACTTCCCGTCTCTGATTTTAACATTAATAACTGATTTGGGGTCTGGCGCTTCACTAGCTCCGGGTAAATGGACTCGTCCCAATTGGTAAAGTCGATTTGAGAGCTAATCTGCTTGCCTTTTTCCAAATCTTCCAATAAATTCGTGGTTCTAATTCTTAGCAAAAGTGAATCGGCATCCCCGTAATATACTTGAACTTCTTTCTCCTCCGGTCATTGGCGTCTACACACATCGTAAAAGAATGAAAAGATGAGTTTTTTTTTGAAATTTCTGTTATTGCACTGCCACCTGCAATATTTTTATTTAAAATTACGTTTCTTTTTTTCTATTCAAGAGGACCATATTGGAGTCTATGATGGTGAATGATGTGAAGTTTGGATCAGCAACGATTCGAGCACATTCTTTTGGGCAATGTTGGGGAAGTCTGAAGAACGAGGATCGTTAAGTCATTTATAATTTCCACACGGCAAAGTGTAGTGAAACATTGTCGACGGATAGAGGGAGTTCATATCTAAGAAAACTGCATCCGACTTTACACCGGTGTCTTGTCCAGTCGGATCAGTTTCAAGGATACGATCTCCATGAAAAACATACCCTCCCCTCATTGATGTCTCTACAAATATATGCTGATCCGACTCCGGTGACGTCGGTGATCAAGCCTATTTCCTCTTTACTGATTTTAAGAATTAAATCCATCACCAAATGAGGAGTGGAAAAATAATAAACTAAATCCGACCCAAATCCCCCATAGATTTTATCCGTCTTCTTACACACAATATCCAGCAACGTCAATACATCACTTTCCAGGTACAATCTACAATAATCCCACCCATTTTTACACCCTCCCTTAGCCCAAACTCTCTTGGCAAATTCATTATCGACAGTGGTGCATTGATGATCGTAAAGTGAATCATGGAACGAGGCGATGGACGGCAGTTGTTCCTCAGAAAGCCTCGGGGTGGAGTTGTAGTACTCATACGGGTATATGCCCTTACACGTTAATAAATCATACATTTCTCCGTCTAGAAAGTGCTGTTTAAGGAGGTGTTGCTTAAGAAGGGGGAAACTATTAAAATCGTCACTTTTCTCTACTTGAATGAGTTGTCTTAGGGATTTGGGGAAGAAGCTAAAGGAGTCTAAAAATTGGATCTTATTCAAGCACAATTTATCATTATCTATTGTTTGCCATTTGAATTCTAAGAGCAGCAGCCTCTCAGACGATTTTGGTATGATATTATATGAAAAAGAACCATCTACCCATGCACCATCTACAACTTCACCTCGTTGCAATCGTGCCAATGCCGGTAAAATAAATTTCAGATCATACCTGGAATTGTGTAAATAAACAGGTAGAAAATAATGTTGGCTAACGTTTAAATTACACGATTGATGGGCCACTCCGCGAAAATTACTCAACCCCAATACCATCGGGATGCCCAAATGATCGTGGTCACGGATCATCCCTTTACTCCCTTTACCCTTACCCCCTTTCCCCTTTCCCTCTGTCCCATTACTCTCAACAAATTCCCCCTTATAAACCCAACGCATTTTTTCAGTTTTAATAGCCAACTCGTCCTCTGGTGATAGAGTCATTGGACAGGATGTATTTCGCAGCCGTGATATCAATTTATTTGCTGTTTTAATGAGTACTGTCACGGCTGAGAGCATACAATCCTCACCACACAATCTCTCAACTACCTCTACCAATTGCATGAAAATAAACGAGTCTCTTTGTGCGTGAGCATAAGAGACTGCAATGACCTCAGGTTTTTAACAAGATTTGAATTCAATGGATCATACACATCTATGAGGGCAGCATCGCAGTCTAAGGCCACCTTGTCACTCTGTTGGAGTGAATTTTGAAAGTTCTTAAATCGCAAGATGGCCCTGTCACCGCTAGCCGTTTGCACAGATTGACATCCGTGACGCATGCAATGCTTCATATGATTATTTAATTTAATTTCTGACCGGAATCTAGAAAGACATGTTGGACAATAATGACATTCCCCCCTTTGTTCCCTTTACCCTCACTTAAAACCAGACTAATTTTTGGTATTGAAAAAAATGTCCTACTGAATCGGAATTACTGGCTGGCTTGTAAAGAAGCCAAACCCCATGTTCCACTGATTCAATAGACGGAGCCCTCACTGGAGATATTACCCTCTTTTTGCGCTAACCCTCCTCGAATTCTGTTTCATATTGTAAAACAGTAACACCAATCTTTAAATGTGCATTAGCCCGCTAAAAAATAGTTATCCCATTAAGTGTTACCGGATATTGATTATTTAAACAATTAAAATCTACTATAGGGAAATTTGGTCTCCCATTAACTGCAAAATCGTCCAAAAGTGTCTTACTAGCTTCTTTTTGCAGAGGCATGTGAGCTACCACAATAAATGCATATTTTAAGCATTGAAGCCCTGTATCGAAATTGAAGCGTTGTACACCTTTACACCCATTCAAATATTCATTATATTTTGGTTACCTCTTCCCCTCCCACCTCTTAAAATAAAATTCTTTTAAATTTACCCACATTAACATCCAAACTCCCAATAAACATAAACCACTGACCCACTACCCACCTCAGTATAATTATCCAATTTCGTTACTATATTATCAACCCATTCAATAAAAACCCCCTAAAAATTATTCAGGTCCGGATGAAGTGGTAGCATTTCAGTACGTAAATAACGCTCATACGCCTCATCTGCCTTTTCATTTAAATAAATTATTTTTTGTGCGATGGCAGCCTTATTCCCATCCCTCCCACCTCCATCCCGAATCGCTCTTTCAAGAAAGGCTCGAATCTTGCCCATATAGGAGTGTACTATGTCTACCGGATCCGTTATGATGGTACCTGATGTAAGCGAATTAAATAGATCCCCAAACTCAGCCCTATAAACATACACATTGTGCAAGGAAGAATCAGCTAAATTAAAATCGGGCATGATAGGGGATGTTACGGGGGTTTCATGTCCTGCACCAATTTGTTCGGTGATTGGGATGTTGCGTGGTTTGGAATCCCCCAGCTCACTCAACAAACCCTCGAGTGTATCAGGACTTAGACGATCAGCCCACATATTCTCTAATACACCTTGAGATTCGAGGCTAGTTGGTTGAGCCATACCCCCTGTAGATGTACATTGTTCATTTATGTAATTATCCCCATTATTTGGAAGAAGCATACTACTACTACTACTATCATCACCAAAATATTCGTTTAACAAATTTTCAATCCATTCCTGTGACTCGACATGGAGATTATCTTGAAATTGTGATGGTGACGATAATAACAGTATCTCCATGTCGTCAAATAGATTGTGGGTCCTTAAGATTGTTGATGGTGGGAGTTCCTGTACACTTATTTAAAAAGTGAATGTGAAGTTGTTTTTGTTTTACCAGAAAAAGAATATTTAGATTTTCTTTGTGTGTGTGTGTGTGTGTGTTTGTGTTTATTTGTGTGTGCATTTATGAATGTTTCTTTGTGTATGTGTTTAATATGATGCTTCTAGTGTAACCTGGTATATGAAAGATAAATTATGTTATATTTGTTTTATTCTATTATTTTTTTAATGGTGATGTATCACTTCTTTTAAGCTAAAAAAAATATTTTCACTGTTTAATAGCCTAAAAATGTAGAAGGGGTACCCTTTTATTACTTTTTTTACTTCTTAATTTACGTTAGTTCCTAACATTGAAACGTTGTGTTTTTTTTTGTCATTAAAACATAGTTCACAAACAAACACACTTAATAACTCGCTTTTTTTTCTTTTTTTTTATAAAACGCACACTGGGATAGATATATACAGAGATAAGAGAGAGAGAGAAGATTCAATTTTTCTTACGTAATCACGGAGAGAGGCGACTGGTTCCATGACTACATCAGCTTCTTGGAATGGAACTACAGCTTGCATGTTGGGTGTAGCTGTTGGACAGTTGACTGTTGGCTGGTGTATGATGGGTCCGGATGAGACTAATGGCAGTGGCATGTTGTTGTGGATGTTGGATGTGGCAGTTGGACAGTTGGCTATTGGGTGGTTTGCGGTGGTTCTTGATGAGATTAATAGTTTCGGCCAACGACCATATTGTATAACGGTTGATCTGTTTGATATGAGCAGTGGAGTCGCTTCGCCCCTCCTTGGCTTCTTAACGGGTAGGGGGAGCTCTGGGAAATCCTAAAAAAATTAGTTTGTTTTTCATAAAAAATGTTGAATGAGAACCATCAGTCCTCATCACTAGGAGTAGGGTATGCACAAGAATATGTTTCAAAATTTAAATCAAAAGTGTCATTCTATTTTTCTGATATGATTTTAATACACTGTAAAAAAAGGGTGTAAAATTTCAGTTAAAAAAAATGGTCACTACAAATATTATTTTTCTAATTGTAAAAGTCACGAGTTACATATATATATCATTCCCATTTTGAAGTTGGAAAATATTAAATGTAAACTTTTTATGTTTTAAGTATGTTTCATGTCATTCTAAGACATTCAAAAAAGTTGAAAAAGAACTAAAAAAAGAGTTGGGGGGGGGGGGGGGGGGGGGGGGGTTGGAGGGGGGGATTAAAGGAAGAAGGGGGGGGCGTAAAGAGGGAGGGATTGGAGGGGGTGGAGGGAGGGGGATGTAGGGGGGGGCGATAGTGGGGTGGGAACTTTGGGCCGGAATAAAAAACAAGTAAGATTTGCCTCATGTACTAAGCTCACAAACCATTTAAATGCAGTGTTTACGCACTTTTTCGTTATGATATTGCTCTTTACCGACCTCTGAAGATCCAGGTTCAAAAATATTTAACAATTTGTAACTATAAGGGGACTGTATAAACCATTCGATAAATTATATTAGAATTAATTTCTTTACCCACTAAGAATACAAATGAATAACTTACTTCTTGCTTGTAGCTTTCATCAATATTCCTTTTGTTAGAATTCATGGTGTTATTTCAATTTTCAATTTTGAACTGAGAAAATAACTCATCATCAGAGTATTTATACCAGTGTTCAAGGCGAAACATAAAAAAAGCACGCCTAACATATTGTTTAACAGACAGAATTTCGTAACCATCAACTTCATATATCCATACCAGGAAAACAACCATCGGTGTATGAAAACAACCATGACTCAATCAGAAACATGAAATTTAATACAAAATCATTGTACTGCGAACAGCACGGATTTTCATGGTAAGCTGATTATAATTACAACATAAAAAAAACAACCGAAAATATGACTTTATAGGCTTGGTGTTTTTCATATGATACATGTATAAGTCTTGTTTGTGGGTATAGGGACTGTTATGTTGAATGGTAGAGGGGAATATCTTGTTGGAATGATGGAATATGTGTCTTGTTGGAAGGTGGGATATATGTCTACCTGTCTTGTATTTTTCATTGACACAGTAATGGCCTACCTGCCCGCTCTCTTAAATTGACACAGTATGTCCCACCTGCCCGCTCTCTTAGATTGACACAGTAATTTCTCACCTGCCCGCTACCTTAGATTTACACAGTAATATCCCACCTGCCCGCTCTCTTAGATTGATATACCACTACTAATCCAGAGAGTATTGTGATGATACACAGATTATGTTCACTGTAGTATTGATCCTCCTATTTATGGTTGTAAAAGTATCGTCCTTTGCTTTGAATGCTTTGAATACAATTGTTGCTAGTAAATTGCCGTTGAGCTGATTCCCCCCCCCTTTGTTGCAGGTAAATGGGAACTAGCTGATAAGTTATCTAACAGGGTATCTGAATGAAATTACTATGGTATTTCAAAGAAACCCCAAATGAATGCAACTGTATTTCAAACTCCAACTTTATTATTTTTTTAGGGGGGGGGGGTTCCATTGACAAATTCCTGTGTTGGTATTTTCACTGGGGGAATTGTAAAAAAAGAGACAAATTTGGCCTTCTTCTACGCTTTAAAAAAAGATTCCACCCACCTTCGAATCTTCGCAAATTGATGCCACTGTCCCTCTTGTACAAGTAAGTGATAACTTCCACTAAGAACTATTGGAGATAACGAATCAAAAGTTTTACGGATATTTAGGAAAGAAGTAGCCTAAAACAGAAAACAGCGTGAAACAAATGGTAATAGGGGCGTATTAACTATAATACATTTATTGTAGTTAATACGATCAATAAGATTTTCGTAGATGCACTTGACTTGTAAATTGTTTTTTACATTAGCTTGCATTTTTGTAGTAGATACGTGTAATATTGCGTCTAAATATATGTTCGATAAGCGAGAACATTTTTTTTTTCGATAATTCAGAATTGAAAATGTTTGCTTACAAATATAGTTACTACCAAATACAGTAATTAATTGCTCCGAAAACCTTTTAAATTCCTTGTAGTTTTCATTGCGCAAACTTTCATAGAAATCCACCCTGTTGGTTTTTTTCCTTAGAAGCTATTTTAAGTGTGGTATCATTTTGCAAATCTATCACCTTGAATTGCAAATCACTTTGTAAATTGCTGATATCCACTGCGAAGGAGTTTTCGAAAATATTCATCTTACGTGAGATCTTTGTGAAATCAGGAACCCGGTTTTCAAACTCAGTTTGATGTTGTATTAATGCACTTTTTATTTAAGTATTTTGCCAAAAAAAAATTTATGCAAGCTTTGTCTACTGCTTTCTTGCAATTTGGAAAATGGTTGATGTGAATATATCCTTGAGGTGATGAATATATTTCAAAAATAAATCTTGACTGATGCAACTGGATGGCAAGACTCCGCCTGCTGAGTTTGCTGGAGCACTAACTAGCATGAGCGGCTGAAAATTTTTCTTTGTAAATATAAATTAAGGTGGTAAATACTGACTGCTTGCAGAAACAGTTCCGACCAAGGTCCCAAGGACACCTCTCTCTGATGATGTTGCCTCGCACAATATCATTTGACCCCTCTCCCTAAACACTTTAGGAGGAGCGTGAACTGTGGTCATGGAATTTTCGTCACAGTTGCATATGTCACTTGCATTAAAAGGAAGCTTTTCTAGAACTGACTTCGGGTTTGAGCAGAACTGTTCAATATTGACTCTGTTAAAGCTCGTTGAATGACCAGAGCTTGTGGGTTCAGGCTTGCGTAGTAATATTTGTGGATTTTGTGCTCGAAACCTTTCAGCCAGTCTATCCATGTCTTTCTAGTATTGCTCCAGTTCTGAGGGATTGTCTTGTTGTTTGCTATAGTAAAGTAGTTGATGCAGTCAAAGTCATATGCACTGGCAATTGTAGTTACAATTAGTTGAGGTTGCAGTCGCAATCTGTCACATTGACAAGTATTTGCAGTTGCAAGTAGTCACAAATTCAAACAGTTAATAGCAGCCACAGTTTGAAAAAGTCACAATAACAGTAGCTAATTGCATAAGTAGTAGTTGTACCACCCCTCAAAGGTTCAATTTATTGGTTTCAGCTGTTTTTCAGGTATTGTTCATATGCCCTTTTGACGACTTGCATGCCAAGAGTACATATTGATTTGTTCAATATACTTTGCAATATCTCTTAATAGTTTCACCTTAATGTCCTTAGCCATCCCATATATTTTGCAGATAAACCATTTCAACATCCATATTTTTAGTTATAAATCCCCTCAACAGGTCCTAAGTTTTAACTAAATACCTTTATCTGTTCCTAAGATGCCGTAATATGCCCTTATGACAAACTTGGACGGACATAAAGTCTTTTGATTTAGTTTAACATCCCCAATAATATGCTCTGAAATTTCCATCGTACCCCCTTTATTTCCTGGGATATTGTTCATACACTCTTTTGACAATCTGGATATGTATTGTACCTTTTGATTTAGTTTTTCTCCCCCTCTAGTTTCCCTGAAAGTGGAAACTTAATACCTATTTTGTTCCTGATATATTCTTTGACAACCTGGAAGTACTTAAACCCTTTGAAAAAAATACCCTCGATTTTTTAGATGGGTTTCATCTGGTACACGCTGGGAAATGTCCCAGTGTGTACCATATTTTCCCGTCCCACTATATACCAGACGACACCCATCGGCAAAGTCAAGCGTTATTTTTTCTTCTGAATTTTTCTCCAGAAGATGGCCACATAACATGACCAGATGTTTTAACTTTCATTTGGTACCCCAAGCTTTAGATTTTACTGAACTAAAAAAGAATAAATAAAGAAAATCCAAAGACAAAATATTTTTGGGGGTGCATTTTCAAAACTTTGAGATAGGTTTGCTCAAAAACAAAAATTGTAACATACTAAAGCAATTGGTCTGGACTGGATAGTTGAAAATCAAACTAACTATGCTAGATGAGGCTTACGGATTTTTTTCAAGAATGCTATATGGCAGAATGCTAGATGGCACCCCTGTCACTTCGTTGGGTAGTGGTATGGTTAGTAATATGGTCCGTCAGCTGCGTTGCGGCGAGAGTCTTGCCGGCCGTGCCAATACGCCTCGTGGGCCGCATGCGGCCCATGGGCCCGGGTTGTCGACCCATGATATAGATAATTTTTTTGGGGATTTTATTTAGTCAGTCAAACACGTTTAATAATGTCTTTGATAAAGTTTGCATATATACAGTATGTGGCTAGTCCTGTTGTTTGGGCTACTAAAATTTCTATAAATTAAATTTCAATGAAGCAGAAAAAGAATGAAGAAGAAATTTCAATAGATAAATTTTCAATGAAGCAGAAAGATTTTGGTACACTAAGCATCGTACTATTCAGATTGCACGATCCTCAAAAATAAAGCTTCCTGAGGCTGAAAATCAGCTTCAGGGGTTTGTGATGGGTGTGCTGCTAAATTGATCTTGTGATAAATCTGTCGAGATACTTTACAGCTAAAAACATTACAAATATTGATGGTTCCATCATCGCTTACGATGAATGAAGATAGAGCGATATCTAATTGAAACGAATTATCTTTGTTTGCCAATCTTTCGTCAGGAAAATGAATGCCTCCATTGTCAATTTTATTTGTTTCCCTTCTGATACATGCTGTTGCATGTCTTCTAACTGCACAATTCTTTCTTCTTCATAATGGATTTTCATTATTTCAAAGAATTTCTTAGAATTAAAAAAAAGAATTATAGCAAATAATTTTTTATATTTTTTTCCCTTCTGATACTCGCTGTCACATGTCTTCTAACCCAACAATTATTTCTTCTTCATAATGGGTTTTTATTATTTCAAAGATTTTGTTAGTGCCTTTAGCTTTAGCTGCTCAGATTGGCCTATTTTCAAATGATGGTCCAGGCTATTCATTTTCACCCACTGTATTTGTGTTTCTCCGGTCATTCTCTTGAACTGATTGTAGTAGGGGTGCTACGGTAGGGGCAGATAGGGGTGCTAGGCTGGAACTTTTATATCATGTTATTGTGGATATTGAACCAAATCAAAAGGTTATATCAACCCAAATTTGTCATAAGGGTGTTTTTGCGATAGCTTGCGAAAGACTAAAGGAATTAAGTTGGAACTTTTAGGGTATTTTGATTTTAGTATTAATACTAAAATAAGGAAACAGAATTTTCAATTGAAAGTAAGGAGCAACATTAAGACTTAATAAGATAAGATAAGTTTTATTCTTCATTAAATACACATACAATATTAGACGTTATAAATCCCTCAAAGGCTCATTGGCCTGTGCAAAGAGGGAAGACATATGAATTACATACTCAAGGATAAAAAACAAAAGACAACACTTAGGATAAAAAACCTGCAACAACAACAAAATGATTGAGTATACGAGGTGCACTGTCCTCTAAGCTTCTTCTTCAAATTAAATGGGTCTTGTTTTCAGAAGTCGTTCCTAAAGAATAGATACAAAAAGTCACAATTTAGCGTAAAGAGCTAGGTATTGAGGAGGGCAGCCACCTCACCCATGGAATAATTTATGTTTGTTTCAAGTTTCAATGTTGCTCCTCACTCTCAGTTGAAAAGCTTACTTTTTTAAATTTCTTAGCGTTTTTCAAATAATACTGGAAGATGGATCTCCAGCCTTCTTGGAACCCTCCCCCTTTGATAGAAAATTACTCAATAGAATTTTTGTTCTTCCCCCTGGGAAATGCCATCCTCTCTTGAAATTCCCTTCGGAGAATTTCCTACGAACAATCCCGCCTGGAAAATTCATCTTAGCTTACCTTCATTGGAAGAAAAAAGTTTTTTATTTAATTTCTGATAATTTTTCAAATCGTACCATAAATCCTGTATCTGCAAAAAGTTTTTCTTGGAAACTCCTTAGAAAAAATATTTACAAACCCGCATTCTTGATCTTTCTTCTACCAAAGAAACAAAGAGAGAAAATTCAATGAAGGAAAGAGATTTCGGCCAGTAACGAAAAGACAAAAAAAAAACAACAAAACAACAAGGATATTTCGCCTGTATAAAAACGAGGTGTCTTCAGCGTAAAGGAATCAAAGATTAAAAAAAACAAGAATAAACTAAAAACACATAAGAAAAAACCACCACAAATATTCAACTACAATTGTCGCAACAGACCACTAGGGTTACTGTTCCTAATAGATTTACTGCGATGAAAGCAACTGGATAATTATTATATAAAATAGAAATTAAGTTAACTAATCTATAGCAAAATAATCCTGTTGTTTGCTATTACTTATACAACTCTCATTGGTCTTGTATTTAATCTCATCCCTGGGTGGTTTTGTAAAATCTTATTACATTTGTTAGCAACTGGTTCATTTTTTAGAAGGATGTTTTATATTGAATCAATATTTAAATTTCCTGTATCCCTGTTATTAAAACATTTGCAAACATATGTCTTTTAATTTCAATTGCTGCTGTCGCCCATTGAGTATAACCTCTGTCGGTACTTATGCATTATATGGTACACACGAAAGAAGTCAAGTTTCTTTAATGCTAATAAAATAAAATAGGATGAAAATATAATAGTTTAGAAACAAATTTTGGCTATATATTTACACATTAGGGGGGTGGGGGGTAAAGCATAGCATATATTAAATATGTAATTTGTTTCTAGCGTTTCTAAACTATTCTATCGTTTCTAAACCCATTTGATTCCGTGGTCTCCCATTGCCTTTTCTGTGCTCCTTAAGACAAAGTCCATCAGAATAATCCATTAAAAGGGGGATAGAACACAACACTGCTTAACTCCTGATTTAATACAAAACCAGCTGCTAACCTCATTTCTCACCTTAACCGCAGCGGTGTTATTCTCGTACATAGCACTAATTACTTTAATGTATTTGTCTGGTATACCATACAAGGATAAAACCTTTACTTAAGCTCCTCTATCAACAGAATCAAACACTTGCTCATAATCTATAAAACTGAGGACCAAAGGTGTTTGAAAACTCAGGCACTTCTCAATTATTAGCCTAAGAGTGAAAATTTGATCGACACATCCTTTACCTTTTCTAAAACCGCACTGTTCTTCTCTTAAAACTTTGTCTACGGCATCAATCAGTCTAAAAAGTATCATATTACTAAGTAATTTACTACCTACAGAGACCAGACTAATGCCTCAATAATTACCATACTCACTTTTATCAGCTTTCTTATAAAGTGGCTTAATTAAGGTTTTCCTAAAATCGTTAGGTACTTCCCCTTTTTCAAAATAATATTCATAATCTTCAGTAACTTATTTCTAACCTCAGAGCCACCATATTTAAGAAACTCATTTATCACCCTATCAGCACCTGGAGCCTTATTATTTTTTAATCCTTTTAGTACTGTCGCTAATTCCTCCTCACAATACAAATCTTCCTTCACATCCAAGGTATCACAAACATCCACACGTCAGGACATCGACAAAACATTTATAAGTTTATATAATAGTAATAAGTTATAATAGTTTAGAAACAGATTTCGGCTATTTATTTGCACATCAGGGGGGTGGGGTTAAAGCAAAGCATATATTAAATACGTAACCTAAACTAACCTAGATACCTTTTCCCCCCTAAACCCCAAAAAACTAAAATTTTAAAATTTTGGATGTTGTGACGATTGGTGGTTCTGACGAATTTTTTCGTAGATGTTATGACGGATTTTTTGGATGTCCTGACGGTTGGATGTTATGACGCCTCCCTCTTTAAATACATACAAATATGACATCATTTACATGATCTTTGTATGTGATTTCCTCGTTATTCAAGCCAAGGGGCATTTAATTTCCAGTTTAAGGGTATTGGACAAGGCAGTTCTAATAGTGTGCTTCTTTTTTGTATCTGACTCTAGCTTTAGGAGTTATGGGTTATTGTATTTCTTAGTATGAGACGTGGTTGTCTCTTATCAGGCAGTTAAGTCAGTCAAATATGGCACCATACCAATGGAAAGCAACTTTTCAAAAGATATTTGTATTATACTAAATCGATCCTTTATGTAATTTTTCAGATATAATTACAGACAGAAAAAAGCTTTTGGCTTTTACTCAGCCAAAAAGCCTTTGGCTTTTCCTTAAAAGACCTTAAAACTACTGGGAATCAGGAAGAAAAATGACAAATATGGCATTATGTCTCGGAGAAGCAACTTTTGAAAACACACTTGTGTTATATTATCTAGCCGAAAAATATCTGAGTTGCATTGTCATACATATTATGATTTATTTTAGAATTTCAGTTATTATGGACTAGACTTCGTTCCTTAGTATAACCATGATACCGATGAAACATACATAATCCCCATTTATAGCTGACCATGCCGATCCTTTATGTAACATGGCGAAGGACGTGGTCGTCTCTTACTAGACTGCTAGCTGTTGCTACAACCTGGGTTTTCAAACCTTAACTTTTAGTTTATTGTGCCGGGGTTTGGTCTTTACTAGATTTCAGCTATATCTTACGGAGAAATGGGCTATATCGATCCTTTGTGTAAATGCTTTATTATAATCGTTCTTTCTTTAACATTTCCTTAGTTGAAATAGTAAGAAACGATCCTCAGTATGGCACTAAACTCCAAACAAGTAACTTTTCACAAGATGCTTGTAATATCTTAACTTTTAGTTACTATGTGGCCGTGGTTTGTCCTTTAGCTATATCCGGTAAACTTACATAGTCCCCATTTAAAATGAACTATGTCGATCCTCTATGTTAATTCTTTGCTAGGTTTCAGCTATCTCTACAGCCATGGCACCGATAAACCTTAAATAATCCCTACTTGTAATTAACTCTACCGATCCTTTATATTATTTATGACGTTAAAAACCCCTATGCCTATGCCCTATGCAAAACCCCTATGCCTTCCCAAGGCCAGAATAAAATTTGCACTTTACTGAAAAAATACAAATGAATGTGCATTGTCAGTTTAATATAGATATACTGATATTTAGTAATCAAAATGTTAATATTATTTGATTTATTTAAGTTATAAAAGTAAAAACATTAAATTTTCTTCAGTAAAGCGCAAATTTTATTCTGGCCTTGGGAAGGCATAGGGGTTTTGCGCCAAACTTATGTTAATTTCAAGATTGGTAGATTATTTGATTATAATTTTGGCTCATTTTTCGTTTAATGGAGTTCTTTAATTTTCTTTGAAAAACTTATTTTGAGGAAAAACTTTTTTAATTAATGATATAGAAAATTGAGAGTTCTTTCGGGTTGGCCAATTGTATTGTTTCTTCAATAACTTTACTATTGGTAAAACCCTCCAAAAATTGTATAGGTACTTGAAGGAGCTAAAGGCTTTTCTTCATATTTAGCTCGGCGACGCTTGAAATTTATTGTTTTTGTAATACTAAACATAGTATTTTTTTTTATTCTTTCATTATATAGCATAAACAATACGAAGTATTCACAGTTTAAAATTTACTTTGTTGTCTATGTTTTGTGAATTTTTGATCACAAAAAATATTTTATCAATATGATGAAAAAAGAGTAAGTACAAGACTTCCAAAGAAAGAATCAATAATTTAATGTGCTAATTGAGGGGTTGAGTACTCTTAGTTGAAATTCATAAGTTCTTGTGTTTCAGTTTTTTTTTGAAAATTAAACGGGACTCAACAGAATATGATATTTTAAGATTAAGGCTAGTATATAAAATCGTAAAAAAACAAATATGTTAATTTCAGAATTACGAGTAAAGTTGTCCGGTTTTAGTTTCAAAATCTTAGTCGTGGAAATTACAGAACAAACATTAATAAAATAATAATTTGGGGTGGAAGAGGGGGGAGGGGGAGAATATACAATATGAAGACTAGAAGAATTATGGGTACTTGTGCATTATCTGGTACACGACGCTATATACTGTATAGGGAAATGCTAAAGGAAACCAAGTCAAATGGGTATTTGCAATAGATAAATGGATCGCAAATCGTGGTTTCTCATTGCGTTTACAATATTTAAACTATTGTTTTTTGGGGATTAGGGAAGAAAAAGTTTCCTAGGTTAGGTTACGTATTTAATATATGCTATACTTTACCCCCACCCCCTAATGTGGAAATATATAGCCCAAATCTGTTTCTAAACTATTATATTTTCATCCTATTTTATTTCATTAGCATTAAACTAACTTGACTTCTTTCGTGTGTACCATATAATGCATAAGTACTGGCAGAGGTTATACTCAATGGGCGAGAGCGATAATTGAAATTAAAAGACATATGTTTGCAAATGTTTTAATAACAGGGATACAGGAAATTTAAATATTGATTCAATATAAAACATCCTTCTAAAAAATGAACCAGTTGCTAACAAGGGTAATAAGATTTTGCAAAACCACCCAGGGATGAGATTAAACACAAGACCAAGGAGAGTTGTATGAGTAATAGCAAATAACAGGATTATTTTGCTATAGATTAATTAACTTAGTTTCTATTTTATATAATAATTATCCAGTTGCTTTCATCGAAGAAACTCTATTAGTAACAGTAACCCTAGTGGTCTGTTGCGACAATTGTAGTTTAATATTTGTGGTGGTTTTTTCTTATGTGTTTTTAGTTTATTCTAGTTTTTTTTAATCTTTGATTCCTTTACGCTGAAGACACCTCGTTTTTATACAGGCGAAATTTCCGTGTTTTTTTTTTTTTTTGTCTTTTCATTACTGGCCGAAGTCTCTTTCCTTCATTGAATTTTCTCTCTTTGTTTCTTTGGTAGAAGAAAGATCAAGAACGCGGGTTTGTAATTATTTTTTTCCAAGGAATTTCCAAGAAAAACTTTCTGCGGATAGAGGATTTATGGTACGATTTGAAAAATTATCAGAAATTAAATAAAAAACTTTTTTCTTCCAATGAAGGTAAGCTAAGATGAATTTTCCAGGCGGGATTGTTCGTAGGAAATTCTCCGGAGGGAATTTCAAGAGAGGATGGCATTTCCCAGGGGAAAGAACAAAAATTCTATTGAGTCATTTTCTATCAAAGGGGGAGGGTTCCAAGAAGGCTGGAGATGCATCTTCCAGTATTATTTGAAAAACGCTAAGAAATTTAAAAAAGTAAGCTTTTCAACTGAGAGTGAGGAGGAACATTGAAACTTGAAACAAACATAAATTATTCCATGTGTGAGGTGGGCTGCCCTCCTCAATACCTAGCTCTTTACGCTAAATTGTGACTTTTTGTATCTATTCCTTAGGAACGACTTCTGAAAACAAGACCCATTTAATTTGAAGAAGAAGCTTAGAGGACAGTGCACCTCGTATACTCAATCATTTTGTTGTTGTTGCAAGTCTTAATGTTGCTCCTTACTTTCAATTGAAAAATTCTGTTTCCTTATTTTAGTATTAATAAAGACGGTGGGTGCAGTGAAGAAGTTAAAACTAGAATAGCCAGTGCCCAGGGTGTTTTTTTAGTTAAAAAAAAGTTTGGAAGAATAGTAAGATACGTCTGCGAACCAAGATTAGAATATTGGAAGCAACAGTAACGACAGTAGTTAAGTATGATTCCAAAGCGTGGGTAATCTCAAATATGGAGGAAGATTTACTATATATTTTTCAGAGATTTTGTTTTCGGATTGTGCTGGGTACCTGACTGATTAACCGTATCTCAAATGGTAAGCTTTACGAAAAATATTAGTCAAATCTACTTTCTAGGGCTTGTCAGTCAACAGTCCTAGTCCTTGTCAGTCAACCGTCTAGGGCCAAACAAAAAGCAGGTCTTATCCAAATAGGGTAGGAAGATATCGTCAAAATTGAGAAAATGGGAAATCTTTTTGTGTTTACTCTCTTCTTTGGCTGGTCCGTTATAAAAAAAAAAAAAAATACTAATTAGTCGTTAATAATGAATATACGAAGGAAATGTTCAGGCCCTTAAGATTACAAAGCCTGAAATTTATAAGCATTTTTGCTCTTGTATGTCTCTCATCCAGCAGTGTTGTTAAATAGAATTAATTAAATAGGTGTAAGTATTGTCAATAGAAGGTATGTTTTGTTCGTTCTCAGATTCAACTATGCTCCTTCAATCAGAAAAATTGAATTCTTATAAATTTCAGTCAAAAAAGTACGTTCTTTTACTACTTGTCATAGAAAAGTAGTAAAATAATATTTTTCACTTGACAGTTTTTTTCATAGCTTGGTTTTTGGTTTTCACTTACTAAGGAAGCTGAGACAGTAAGTATAAAAGAAGGGTAATATTCAAGCGAGGGGAGGGGGTGAATTTAAACCTCCAATCATTTGTCTTTTACTATAAAAAAAAGTATAATGGTATTCTTTTAATGCTTCTCAACCTTTTCAGTCCACTAATGACACTAAGAGGTGCCATTTTACAGTGGCGTAGTTAGGTACCAAGGGAGATGGCTGTCCCTGCATGCATCCACAAGCGGGGGGGGGAGGGTGTAGCTCCAGCATTTTTATTGGGGGGGGGTAGAGGGGTCCATATCCGGATATTCAAGGGCATAGGCTATATAATAATTTTTTCTCCAGATTATTGGGTGGGCAATCCCCCCCCCCCCCCGAAATGACGCCCCTGGGGGGAGGGGTGTAAACAGAGTTTTCTTTCAATATTATGAAATTGTGATGTCACCAGATGGTGGGGATCAGGGGAGTAAAAATCAAAACTCTCAACCACGTCAACATATCATCCATATTTAATTAAAGTTACCCATCAAAATACCCTAAAAGTTCCAACTTAATTCCTTTAGTCTTTCGCAAGCTATCGCAAAAACACCCTTATGACAAATTTGGGTTGATATAACCTTTTGATTTGGTTCAATATCCACAATAATATGATATAAAAGTTCCAGCCTAGCACCCCTAGCTGCCCCTACCGTAGCACCGCTACTACGATCAGTTCAAGAGAATGACAGGAGAAACACAAATACACAATGGGTGAAAATGAATAGCCTGGACCATCATTAGAAAATAGGCCAATCTGAGCAGCTAAAGCTAAAGACACTAACAAAATCTTTGAAATAATAAAAACCCATTATGAAGAAGAAAGAATTGTTCGGTTAGAAGACATATGACAGCGAGTATTAGAAGGGAAAAAAATAAAAAAAATTCTTTGCTATAATTCTTTTTTTTTAATTCTAAGAAATTCTTTGAAATAATGAAAATCCATTATGAAGAAGAAAGAATTGTGCAGTTAGAAGACATGCAACAGCATGTATCAGAAGGGAAACAAATAAAATTGACAATGGAGGCATCCATTTTGCTGACGAAAGATTGGCAAACAAAGATAATTCGTTTCAACATTCCTCCTTGCATGCTCGAATTAGATATCGCTCTATCTTCATTCATCGTAAGCGATGATGGAACCATCAATAGTTGTAATGTTTTTAGCTGTAAAGTATCTCAAAAGATTTATCACAAGATCAATTTAGCAGCACATCCATCACAAACCCCTGAAGCTGATTTTCAGCCTCAGGAAGCTTTATTTTTGAGGATCGTGCAATCTGAATAGTACGATGCTTAGTGTACCAAAATCTTTCTGCTTCATTGAAAATTTATCTATTGAAATTTCTTCTTCATTCTTTTTCTGCTTCATTGAAATTTAATTTATAGAAATTTTAGTAACCCAAACAACAGGACTATCCACATACTGTATATATGCAAACTTTATCAAAGACATGATTAAACGTGTTTGACTGACTAAATAAAATCACCAAAAAAAAATTATCTATATCATGGGTCGACAAACCGGGGCCTACGAGCCGCATGCGGCCTGCGAGGCGTATTGGCACGGCCCGCAAGAATCTCGCCGCTACGCAGCTGACGGACCATATTACTAACCATACCACTACCCAACGAAGTGACAGGGGGTGCCATCTAGCATTCTGCCATATAGCATTCTTGAAAAAAATCCGTAAGCCTTATCTAGCATAGTTACTTTGATTTTCAACTATCCAGTCCAGACCAATTGCTTTAGTATGTTACAATTTTTGTTTTTGAGCAAACTTATCTCAAAGTTTTGAAAATGCACCCCCAAAAATATTTTGTCTTTGGATTTTCTTTATTTATTCTTTTTTAGTTAAGTAAAATCTAGAGCTTGGGGTACCAAATAAAAGTTAAAACATCTGGTAATGTTATGTGGCCATCTTCTGGAGAAACATTCAGAAGAAAAAATAACGCTTGACTTTGCCGATGGGTGTCATTTGGATTATAGTGGGACGGGAAAATATGGTACACACTGGGACATTTCCCAGGGTGTACCAGTTGAAACCCATCTAAAAAATCGAGGGTATTTTTTTTCAAAGGGTTTAAGTACATCCAGGTTGTCAAAGCAGCAAAGATAGAATATATCAGGAACAAAATAGGTATTAAGTTTCCACTTTCAGGGAAACTAGAGGGGGAGTAAAACTAAATCAAAAGGTACAATACATATCCAGATTGTCAAAAGAGTGTATGAGCAATATCCCAAGAAATAAAGGGGGTACGATGGAACTTTCAGAGCATATTATTGGGGATGTTAAACTAAATCAAAAGACTTTATGTCCGTCCAAGTTTGTCATAAGGGCATACATTACGGCATCTTAGGAACAGATAAAGGTATCTAGTTAAAACTTAGGACCTGTTGAGGGGATTTATAACTAAAAATATGGATGTTGAAATGGTCTATCTGCAAAATATATGGGATGGCTAAGGACATTAAGGTGAAACTATTAAGGGATATTGCAAAGTATATTGAACAAATCAATATGTACTCTAGGCATGCAAGTCGTCAAAAGGGCATATGAACAATACCTGAAAAACAGCTGAAACCAATAAATTGAACCTTTGAGGGGTGGTACACCTACTACTTATGCAATTAGCTACTGTTATTGCGACTTTTTCAAACTGTGGCTGCTATCAACTGTTTGAATTTGTGACTACTTGCAACTGCAAATACTTGTCTGCAACCTCAACTAATTGTAACTACAATTGCCAGTGCATATGACTTTGACTGCATCAACTACTTTACTATAGCAAACAACAAGACAATCCCTCAGAACTGGAGCAATACTAGAAAGACATGGATAGACTGGCTGAAATGTTTCGAGCTCAAAATCCACAAATATTACTACGCAAGCCTGAACCCACAAGCTCTGATCATTCAACGAGCTTTAACAGCGTCAATATTGAACAGTTCTGCTCAAACCCGAAGTCAGTTCTAGAAAAGCTTCCTTTTAATGCAAGTGACATATGCAACTGTGACGAAAATTCCATGACCACAGCTCACGCTCCTCCTAAAGGGTTTAGGGAGAGGGGTCAAATGATATTGTGCGAGGCAACATCATCAGAGAGAGGTGTCCTTGGGACCTTGGTCGGGACTGTTTCTGCAAGCAGTCAGTATTTACCACCTTAATTTATATTTACAAAGAAAAATTTTCAGCCGCTCATGCTAGTTAGTGCTCCAGCAAACTCAGCAGGTGGAGTCTCACCATCCAGTTGCATCAGTCAAGATTTATTTTTGAAATATATTCATCACCTCAAGGATATATTCACATCAACCATTTTCCAAATTGCAAGAAAGCAGTAGACAAAGCTTGTATAAATTTTGTTTGGCAAAATACTTAAATAAAAAGTGCATTAATACAACATCAAACTGAGTTTGAAAACCGGGTTCCTGATTTCACAAAGATCTCACGTAAGATGAATATTTTCGAAAACTCCTTCGCAGTGGATATCAGCAATTTACAAAGTGATTTGCAATTCAAGGTGATAGATTTGCAAAATGATACCACACTTAAAATAGCTTCTAAGGAAAAAAACCAACAGGGTGGATTTCTATGGAAGTTTGCGCAATGAAAACTACAAGGAATTAAAAAGGTTTTCGGAGCAATTAATTACTGTATTTGGTAGTAACTATATTTGTAAGCAAACATTTTCAATTCTGAATTATCGAAAAAAAATGTTCTCGGTTATCGGACATATATTTAGACGCAATATTACACGTATCTACTACAAAAATGCAAGCCAATATGAAAAAAAATTTGCAAGTCAAGTGCATCTACGAAAACCTTTTTGATCGTATTAACTACAATAAATGTATTGTAGTTAATACGCCCCTATTACCATTTGTTTCACGCTGTTTTCTGTTTTAGGCTACTTCTTTCCTAAATATCCGTAAAGCTTTTGATTCGTTATCTCCAATAGTTCTTAGTGGAAGTTATCACTTACTTGTACAAGAAGTACAGTGGCATCAATTTACGAAGATTCGAAGGTGGGTGGAATCTGTTTTTAAAGCGTAGAAGAAGGCCAAATTTGTCTCTTTTTTTACAATTCCCCCAGTGAAAATACCAAAACAGGAATTTGTCAATGGAAACCCCCCCCCCCCCCTAAAAAAATAATAAAGTTGAAGTTTGAAATACAGTTGCATTCATTTGGGGTTTCTTTGAAATACCATAGTAATTTCATTCAGATACCCTGTTAGATAACTTATCAGCTAGTTCCCATTTACCTGCAATAAAGGGGGGGGGGGTCAGATCAACAACAATTTACTAACAACAATTGTATTTAAAGCATTCAAAGCAAAGGACACCCAACTTATGTTAATTTCACACACACACACACACACACACACACACACACACACACACACACACACACACACACACACACCACACACACACACACACACACACACACACACACACACACACACACACACACACACACACACACACACACACACCACACACACACACACACACACACACACACCACACACACACACACACACACACACACACACACACACACACACATACACACACACACACACACACACACCACACACACACACACACACACACACACACACACACACACAACACACACACACACACACACACACACACACACACACACACACACACACACACACACACACACACACACACACACACACACACACACACACACACACACACACACACACACACACACACACACACACACACACACACACACACAACACACACACACACACACACACACACACACACACACACACACACACACACAACACACACACACACACACACACACACAAGTAGAGATGCCATAATATCTCCTACTGGCACACCAAATATGGGCATAGAATACTGACAGCACACCATATATGGGCATAGCCTCCCTAGTGAGAATTATTGCGTAATCGGTCAATGACCTCTTTCTCCAGGTGTGTTTTTGGCACGCTCTTAGCGAATGTCAATGTTGTTATTGTTTCCGAGGCAAAATGCCAAGGTCAATGTTGTTTTGAACAGAGTCATTAGAGAGAACACGTGGTTAATGGGGTCAATGTTGTTGTTGTAAGTGCACACTCGAGGCAGATGTTATGATCCGGAAATAGTATTTGTTATTGTTATTCGAGCCAAATGTTATGAGGTTCCGAGAAACAGTTAATGACACTTCCTTCCTGTTCGAGGCGGATGTTATGATCCAGAAATAGTATTTGTTATTGTTATTCGAGCCAAATGTTACGAGTTCCCGGAAACAGTTAGATCCCACTTCTTAGCCAATCAGCGACTCGGTTACATCCTCCTTCTCAGCCAATCAGAGGGCTTGTTACATAACAATTCGACCTAGATATTTCGTATATAACGGACATGCAATGTGACTAAATTATCAGAAAGTATTTTGACACTGTGTAAACAACCTGACAATGGATAAAACAATTAGCGTAATTGATGAGCTTGAGGCCTTGGCAACCGCAATTTTCAATGTAAGTACATTTTTATTTTCAAAAGAATTTTCCTTGGACACCCTCCAGTATATTAAGCTAAAACGTGAATACATTCCTCTACCCTCAACCCTCCCCCCCCCCAAAAAAAAAAAACCATGCAATCTTTATAGTCAATGTAAATATATTCCTATACCCTCAAACCCCCCCCCCCCCCCACAACAAACTATACAAACATCATTATAATCAATGTAAATATATTCCTATACCCTCAAACCCCCCCCCCCCCCCACAAACCATACTCAATACAAAACGTAAATATATTCCTTTACCCTCAAACCCCCCCCCAAACCATGCAAACATCATTATAGTCAATGTAAATATATTCCTTTACCCTCAAAACCTACCCCCCCCCCACAACAAACTATACAATCCCAAATTCTCGCAAAAAGAAATACTTTTTTCGATAAATTCCTTCCCTCTATATTTCTAGCTAAATCCCCCCCCCCCCCCAACAAACCATACTGAATGCAAAACGTAAATATATTCAAAACCTAACCACCACAAAAAGAAATACCTTTTTGTTAAATTTGGCCTTTCTGTAAGCCTTATCAACTTCTGCATATCTCTTAGCTATTAACCGCTCTGGTTTTGACACACGGCTCTATGCAAGGTTAAAATTAGCAGTCACCCTCTTTCCGGTTTACAAACGCGGCAGCCAAAGGGACTATTCTTCTGTCAAATTAAAACACTGAGGCAATTGTAATAATTAGGCGCAGACGCAATGCGCTATTTTGGAGAAGAGAAACAGATTATTTTCAAGCTTTCTTTCGATAAAGTTTCTTTTATATTCCCAGGCGTGAATCCAGGATTTTTGTTGGGGGAGGGGGTTAGCGCTTTATTAGAGATAGAAAAGATAATTGCTTCTTCATCATTTAGTGATTTTAGCTATAACATTTGAATAAAAGCTAGTAAGATATGCCTTTCGCTTGAATAAAACGCATGATTAACTCTATGAGAGGGATGGCTTAATTTTCCTAAATTTGGGGCCGGGAGGGGAGCGTGAATCCAGGATTTTTGCTGGGGAGGGGGTTAGCGCTTTTATTAGAAATAGAAAAGATTATTGCTTCTTCATCATTTAGTGATTTTAGCTATAGCATTTGAATAAAAGCTAGTAAGATATGCCTTTCGCTTGAATAAAACGCATGATTAACTCTATGAGAGGGATGGCTTAATTTTCCTAAATTTAGGGGGAGAGAATATGGGTTTTGTGCTTTCTTAGTGATAAACTAAACAAAATTATGTTTAATAACTTTCCTTCTTTAAAAAGGGGGAAATTATTTTGATTTGATTTTTCTTCTCTTCTTTTTAAGGCAAATTATGAAGAATTTGCGGACACTGCATTGATGGGGCCTATGTCTGACGCAAATAGCGAAGAATGCGTGCCCCCTCCTGCTAAGAAGACGAGGGCCAATAATGCGCCCCCTGCCATGCAATATGATCGCTGGCCAAAGCCCCCCAAACAAGTGTTGCCTGCCCAAGTGCAGCCATCCATGCAAGCCCCTGTCCGGCTACGCAAGTCACAGCTCCTGCACAAGAAATTAACGTCGGCCCCTCCACCCTCCAACAGACGTTACCTGGGCCTTCAAGACAAGCCGTAGGCCAAACATTGGCTCCTTCTCACGCAATATCTGAGCTATCAGCTCCCCATCAAGTGTCAGTGCACTCTCCGTCAAGTCCTGAGCCTTCCATGCAAGATAGAAGGGTTGGCTCCTTCAAGCAAGTCATAGACCAACCAATGGCTCCCTATCATGTAATGGTCAAGCCTCCAGCTTTCTGTCAAGTGGTTGATCAATTTGAAGACGTGAGTATTTTTTTTCAATCAAGTAAGCTATTTTTTAGCTGCTAGAGAGCCTTTTACTCTTTACTTTTGTCTTTTCACTTTTTTCTATCATTCAGGACCAAGAAATATCTAAACAAACCGATTTTTCAACACTGTGTAAAAGTATATCTCAGAGATTTATTAAAATATTAACCCCCCTCACAACCCTTATTTTCTCTGCCCTCCCTCAGAGATATCTAAATATATTTTTTGCAGAGAAACCATTCTTTTCTAATCTTTGCTATTTTCTATGCATTCACCCCTATCTCTTCGCCGCTATCTCATAAGTGATTATTTTTAGATAATTTCAATTAATGCTCACCATTTGAAACTCAAAATCCCCTATTTTTCACAATTGATTATCACATAGTTTTAAGAGAAGGAACTGAGAGAGAGATTATTCTATTTGTCACATATGGATCCCGTAATTTACACGGAATATTTCTTCGTGCCAAAGATTTTAGTGAGGGGAAACCGACTTAACGGTTCAATCCTGGAACACTCACGCGGTGGCTTACAATAATTGAGAGCTAATGAAGAGTTCGCCGAACCTATAGAATGGAATTAGAGAGAAACTTGGACTTATGCGGTCTAAGCAAATATTTCAACTTTTTTTGGGACATTATGTAAACGGGCGGAGCCAGTGGAACCAGGAAGCACCGGGGAGGCCCCGTAGGGATGCGCCACGGACCAGGGAAGCGCCACAGGGATGTGCCACGGGCCAGGGAAGCACCATAGAGATGCACCACGGGTCAGGGAAGCGCCACGGGCATGTGCCACGAGTCAGGGAAGTGCCGGGGGAAGTGCCACGGGTCAGGGAAGCGCCACGCGCTCGAGAAGCATCGCGGGAAGCGATGCGGACCCCAAGAAGCGCCACAGGGATGCGCCACAAGTCAGGGAAGCGCCGGGGGAAGCGCCACGGGTCCAAGAAGCGCCACGGGTCAGGGAAGTGCCACAGGGATGCCCCCCCCCCCCCAAAAAAAAAAAAAAAA
This sequence comes from Artemia sinica, assembly GCA_027921565.1. Taxonomy (NCBI): domain Eukaryota; kingdom Metazoa; phylum Arthropoda; class Branchiopoda; order Anostraca; family Artemiidae; genus Artemia; species Artemia sinica. Next base: position 50,996,315 of record CM051266.1, on the reverse strand, counting down.
AAAAAAAAAAAAAAATCTATGTCATATCTTAGATCGTCGTTAAGCTATTTTGTTTCATTTATAGGTTGTCCTGGTCCCCTACTCGCCGTCTAGTGAAGAAGGGGAGGAACCACCAGCGGACTTTCAGAACAATGTGACATGGGACGATAGCATTGAAGTACCTGACAATATTGATGAGTTTTTAGATGATTTTTTTAAAGTAGATAATAGCACAGTTGAACTGGTAGACTTGAGCCAAAATACCTTGCAAATTTTAGACGATTTCACTGGGAACCCTCCAGCCTCCGATTACCCACTTCAAACAACTGAAGTGGAACAGAGTCCAGATATTGTTGAACAAGTAGGGGGAGGGGATATATCATTCCCAGACTTTCAGCTGTCCAATACAATATTGAATAATATAGTTGTTTTCACTGCAACGTTTGGGGATCCTTTTAATACACTAATGGGGGGAAATTTTGTTTTTGATCCTGTAGAAATAGTGCATGCATATGTAGATAAAATTCGTGCACTACTGGAGAAACAAATTCAATTGTGGGGGGGTAGGGATTCAATTAAGGTTTCAATTGTTTTAAAGGTTTTTTATTTGAATGAGGGGAAAAGTGAGGTTTACTATCATTTTATACATTCCGAGATGCGTATAATTTATCCAAATTTAGAAAATTTTGAGGGTGTTTTTAGTGAGTGGGTAGGGCAAATTATTGCGCATCTCGAGAACTATAACGAAAATGGGAGTGGCTCAGTAGTTTTATTTATTGAAAATTTAAGTGTAAATATATGTAAATTTAAGAAAGATTTTATTTTAAGAGGGGGTGGGGAAAGAGCAATAGTCTTAAATTATAATCCAGATCTAGAGGGTTGTAAAGGTGTCCAGAAGATCTGTTTTGAAACAGATCAAAAGTGTTTCAAGTATGCTTTCCTCATATCAGCCTTTCAGCCTCTAGCAGATGACGCTACCAAGAAGAATTTAGATCACTGGGCTGTACATGGGAAGGAAGGGTCCCATTTCCCAGTTGTAGATTTTTCATGCTTAGAAGGAAAATACCCAGTAACGCTAAGATCCATTGACATGTTTGAAAGGGCTAATGCTCATTTAAATATTGGCGTTACTGTGGTACAATACGAAACAGAATTTAAAGATGGGGCTCGTTCAAAAAAGAAGGGGGTGGTCTTCCCCGTAAGGGGCCCGTCAGTTGATTTGGTTAAACACTGGGTTTGGTTGCTTTACACGCCACCTAGTCAACCGAACGCAATCGGCCATTTTAACCCGATCACTGACATTAGTAGAGTTCTGGGGGAGGGTAAAAAGGGGCGGGGGGGTGTTTCTACTGTCCAACATGCCTCTCTAGATTCCGTAGTGATATGAAACTACGAAATCATATGAGACACTGTAGACGACATGGGTACCAGACAGTGGAAACGGTTTCAGGGGATAGGGCCATTCTACGTTTTAAAAATTTTCAGAATACTCTTCTCCAATGCAACAAAATATCTTTGGACTGCGAAGCTAAGCTGGTGGAGGTGAATGACCCCCAATATCCAAACCGTATCAAAGAACACCAGGCCATTGCAGTGTCCTACGCCCACGCGCAAAGAGATAATTCTAATACCATGCGGTTGTTAGAAGTAGTAGAAACATTGGATGAGGGCGATGAGTGCATGGTCAAGGCACTGACTAAACTGATTGGCACGGCTAATGGTGCTATTTCTCGTTTGAGAAATACGCATTATCCAATGGTGCTGTCTGCAGAGGATCGTCTCGCGATTAAAAATCAAAAAATATGTTGGGTATGCAAGGGGGAGTTTGTAGAGGTGGATAAGGGGACTAAAGGGAAAAGAGGGGGGAGGGGGAAAGTCAGAGACCATGACCACTTGTGGCAGGAAATATCATCTGGGGGTAGTAATTTTAGGGGAGTAGCACATCAATCGTGTAATTTAAACGTTAGCCAACAGTTTTTTATCCCTGTTTTTATTCATAACTCTAACTATGACTTAAAATTTATTTTACCAGCACTGGCACGTATGCATAGGGAGGGAGGGGGAGTAGATAGTCCATGGGTGAATAATTCATTTACCTACAACATCATTCCCAAATCAGCCGAGAAGTTGTTGGTTCTCGAACTGAAATGGCAGGTAGTGGATAATGAGCGTACGTGCTGGAATAAAATTAGGTTTTTAGATTCTTTTAGTTTTTTCCCCAAATCCCTTAGTCAACTAATTCAAGTGCAGAAAAGCGACAATTTTGATAGCTTTCCCTTGCTTAAACAGCACTTTCCAGACAGTGAAATGTATGACTTATTAACCAGCAAAGGTGTATATGCATATGATTATTACTGTTCTGGCGCTCGCTTAAGCGAGGAGAAACTACCTCCAATTGAAGCTTTTCACAATTCACTCACCAACAGTGAATGCACAGTCGAGGAGTACGAGTTTGCCAAGAAGGTGTGGTCCAAGGGGGATTGTAAAAATGGGTGGGATTATTGTAGACTGTACTTGGCCAGTGACGTTCTAACTCTGTTGGATATAGTCTGTAAGAATACAGACCAGATCTATTCAGAGTTTGGACTAGATATAGGATATTATTTTTCTACACCACATTTAGTAATGGATTTAATTTTAAAAATTAGCAGGGAGGAAATAGGCCTAATCACGGATGTAGACCAACACCTTTTTGTAGAGCGTTCAATGAGGGGAGGGTATGTTTTTCACGGGGACCGGGTCTTATCAACCGATCCGAGCGGGCAAAGCACCGGTGTAAAGTCAAATGCAGTGTTCTTGGACATGAACTCGTTGTACCCCTCGGCAATGTCCCACTACTCTTTGCCGTGTGGGAACTATCAATGGCTTGAGAATCCTTGTGAGTTCCCCGACATTAACACTATCGAGGACAACGGGCCACAAGGATGGTTCTTTGAAATTGACGGTCACATTCTGCTGGCCCTTCACGACTCAGTCAAAGATTTTGTTTTTCCCTGTATCAATCGACCAGTGACCAGGGACTCGCTGAGCCCCTACAATCGATCATTGGTTGAGGATATGGGGATGCATTGGACTCCCTCTAAACAGAAACTGATTGCTGATTTGGACCCTAAGGAGAATATCGTTGTTCACCATGTGCTTTTGCACTGGATGGTGAACAATGGCTTCAAAATCACCAAAATACATAGGGTCCTTCAGTTCAATCAGAAACCTTATTTGAAAACGTTTATCGATACTTTTGTCGATAAACGTTCTAGGGCAAATTCAAAGGTGGAGAAGGAATTGTACAAGCTCATTCTAAATTCAGCGTTTGGCAAAATGTGCGAAAGCGTACGTAACAGATCTCGCTGTGACGTCGTGACTGACCCTCTAGAGTGTGCACGAATTATTGCCGACCCTAATTTCACATCATTCACGAGCATAGAGGCCGGCATGGTTCTTCTACACAGGAAAAAGCGAAACGTAGTACTGAACAAGAATATTGCAGGAGGTAGTTCAGTACTAGAAATTTCAAAAAAGCTCATGTTGTCGTTCTTTTACAATGTGTGCAAGGTGCAATGGCCACGGGAGGGGGAGGTACAAGTTTATTATGGGGATACAGACTCTCTACTGCTAAAAGTAAAAACTGAAGATTTATTGGGTGATTTAGAAAAGGGGGAACACATCAGCTCGCGGATGGATTTCACCAACTGGAATCCATCCCTCTATCCCGAGCTGGTGAAACGTCAAGCCCCCAACCAACTATTAAAATTAAAATCTGAAACGGGGAGTGATTTGATATCTAGGGGGGTGTTCCCGGGTCCCAAAGTTTATTGCGTGGAAACACATAGTGGGGATGAAAAGAAAACATGTAAAGGGGTGCCTACACACTTTGTAAAGAGCAATTTTAACATGAGCGTATACAAAGACTGTGTAGAAAGTAGCCTAGTGCCAAGAGCACAAGTGCTTGCAATTCGCTCTCTACAGTATAGAAATTATACTGTGAGAGTGGAAAAAAATGCAATGTCGTGTATATCTGACAAGGTCTATGTGCTCGAGAACGGTGTGAGTGTCCTGCCACATGGCCACTATCGTATTTCAGATCGAGTTGAATGCGCAGACTATCGTAATCAACTTGGTCTGGATAAACTAATCTAACCAACTAACCGCCAACCCATTCATGAATTAACTAACCCAATCTCACTACCTTAACCACTAACCCATAGCAGTGACGACAACTATTTTTCCATCGCGGCTCCAGGGGGGGTGGGGGACCCTTCCCAAGGCCAGTTCCCGGGGGGGGGGCGGGGCCACCAATCACTGTAATGTTCAACTGTGCTAGTTCCAAGTGTTGTTTTCAAGTGTTGTATAGAAAAGTGTTGTACAAAAGTGCTGTAGATGGACAAAGGTGTTGTACAAAAGTGCTGTAGATGGACAAAGGTGTTGTATAGAAAGTGCTGTAGATGGACAAAGGTGTTGTACAAAAAGTGTTTAAAGACAATAAGTGTTGTACAAAAAGTGTTATCATTGTTCATGTCGAACAAGTGTTATAATATTGCTGTAATAAATGTTGCCATGAAATATTGTTTTTGTTGTTCTTGAATAGACGGGAAAATTACTACTTATTCATTGGGCACATGTGATTTACAGTTAGTCATAGTCCGACTGTTGTCAACAGCATGTATCAATTTAAAACGCCCTTCAGATCGTTTCTGTGTGGACCCTCAATGTCAGGGAAAACAACGCTTTTAGCTAGAATAATTCAAAATTGCGATAAAATGTTTTTGGAAAAACCGAAAAAAATCTATTATTGCTATAGTATTTGGCAAGAGTCCTATGATAAAATAAAAGCTATTGCCTCAACCATACCAATACAATTCATAAGAGGACTTGATGTTTTCAATAGTATTGAACCAAACTCTTGGCTGATCATTGACGATTTGGCTGAATCCATTGAACAGTTCTCACAGGAAATGCTGCAATTGTTCACTGTCCGATCTCATCATGAAAACATTTCCATAACCCTAGTTCTACACAATCTGTTTCATCAGAGCAAATGTATGCGAACCCTTGCTTTGAATTGTACTATCTATATTATATATCGAGTCGTTCGTGATTCTAGCTCACTAATAACTCTCAATAAACAGATATACCCCGGCGCCCCAAAATTTCTGTTGTCGGCGTACACTCAGGCGACTAGCAAGCCCTACGGTTACATTTTATTGGATCTTAATCAGAGCACGCCCGAGGATCTTCGTGTAGTCACCGACATTTTCGACAATGAAATTACAGTATATCTTCCGGTGAATAGTAGAAAAGGCTATTAGTCGCTATCATGACACTGAAGAAACTACACGAAAATAGGCACTTGTTTTCCGTTTTAAGCACTTCAAAACCCTTGCTTAGGAAGGCTATACTCAAACATGGTGTCGACAATGATTTCATTAATTTAATATCTGAACTTTGTTTAAATTTAACTGAGGGCAATGTTCAATTGCCAGAAGGTGTTAGACAACAGACAAAGCAACATCGTTCCACTGTACGTGCCTTGGCTTGTAAAAACAAGGGAAACAAATTTAAAAGAAAACGACTCCTTCAAGCAGGCGGTAGCTTTTTCACACTTTTGCTGCCAATAATCGCAGGACTTGTAAACAGTTTTCTCTAGAGAATGGCAAAACCCTATAAATTGACACCTATAGAACTCGCTCTCTCGCCCGTCGAGCATTTTGAAGATAATCTAAACAAGTTCATTAATGATGAGAATATTGCCGATGATAAAAAACTGCTTTTACTTCAAGATGCATTGCGAAGTATGGACAAACATAGACCTTATCGCGAGAGACCCGTCGCCTCTAAACAAGAAACATCTCAAGATTCTGCACAATCAAAGGAGAAGGAATTGAATTCGATTGTATTGAAAATTGGAAACCTACTGCCACTGTCCTATCGAGAACAGAGTAAAAGAGTATTATCTTATCTCATGTCGGAATCTGGTGATCAAGTTCAAGTCGACAGCATAGGGAAACGAATTATAATTCGGGGAAAAAGTTATAATCTAGTTGATTTAATTTGTGATATGGTGACGAATCGTAAAGGACTCTTATCCTTTGACGATAATCTATACACCTTTCTAAGTGTATCAAACTTTCCCAAAAGTCTTATTGGCAATAAGCAAATTCTAAAGAAATTAAATGAACATTCAACAACACCATTTAAAAAAGAAGAAGAAGAAGAAGATACTAGCACCACTGATTTTACAACACCTGTGGCTGCTAGTCAAAAGCGAAGACGAATTGATTCACCCACCAGTGTGCAAAAGGGGAGTGGACATTACACTACGTGTTTACGTTCAAAATGGATGAAGTTTTGAAAGGTATCTATGAAAATATTGGTGAAGCGGGAAGTTTAAGTTCTCCCAAAACGCTTTCCAAAGTCTCCGACGCCACATTGAAAAAAGCAAAAGAGTATCTAGAAAATGAACCAAGTTACACACTACATCGGAATCATAGACTTCGCAGTAAACAATATCGTCAAACTAAAGCCTTTTTCCCTCTGCATATAATGCAAATGGACCTTTTAACTTTAGACGCAGTTCAACGACGTCACAATACACCCTACAAATATATTCTAGTGGCAATCAGTATTTTTAGTCGCTATGCCTATGCCATTCCGCTGCGATCAAAGAGAGGTGTTGAAGTTGCTCGGGCCATTGAAAGTATTCTTGAACAGGATTCCTATAGAAAAATTCAATCAGATCGTGGCAGTGAATTTGTTAACCCACATGTGCAAAAGGTTCTTTTGAAATATAATACGACACTCTATCATAGTCAAGTCCGATAAAGGCTGCATTGGCCGAACGATTAATAAGAACGATTCGTCTATTAATTTCAAGATATTGTACACTGAAAAATACATCTGCTTTTATTCACGATTTAGATAAAATCATGCAGATATACAACCATCGACCACATCGATCTCTGTCCAACTCTAGCCCTCGGGATGTTCACTACAGTGAGAATACATTTGATGCTTTTCTAAAGCAATACTCCAATGGCAATGAGAAGAAAAGAAGAAGAAATTCAATGTTGGTGATACTGTTCGAATTAATAGAACCAGCAATATTTTGAAAAGGGGAATTATTTATGGAGCACCGAACTTTTTAAAGTGTCCAAAATCCTAGACACCATACCCATAACTTATCGGCTACGAGATACCAAAGATGATGAAATTCTCGGTGGTTTTTATGAATATGAACTGCAAAAAGTTAGAAACACTAGTGAAATTTATCAAATTGAAAAGATATTAAAGAGTCGTACTCGTAGGGGCAAGAAGCAGTTGCTTGTTCGCTGGCTAGGATACAACTCGGATTTTGATTCTTGGGTCAGTGCTGAAGATATTAACAATGCCCAATGATTTCTATGTGACTTTCATGTCCAATGTTTCTGATCCTCTCTACAATGACTTGAATAAAACAAGTGATTTTTGGACAAAACTCTCCCCCACCATCAAATTCGACGGAAAGTATGAAGTGGCTCTTGTCGACTGTATTCTCAAAAATACCTATGACATCCTGAGAAAGGATCGTAAATATGAAATAAAAATTAGACCCTATGATTGGCCACCACCACCAGGTGATCAAGAACAAATTCAAAAAATCAATTGGTTGGATTATCCATATATTGAATTACCCTACGAGGAACTCACCTGTATGAATGATTTATGTCGTACTATTAATAAAAGAACTTCCGCTCGTAAAAAAGGAGCTTTTCATTTCAACTATTCAAAGGAGGAGGGCAAGATCTACATTAGTTCACCTATTGCCAGTGAAAAGATTATTCTCAATGATAACCTAAGGGATGTTCTTGGCTTTAAGCTCAATATAATCAATGGCAAAAGTGCCGGAAACACTAATTTCATTTTTGCCGACTATCCGCCTGCCTTCTCCACAGACACTTGTATATTTCTCTATGCTTCATTTGTGGAAACATCTCGGGTTGGTAATTCAAATGTTCCCCTCCTACGAGTTCTTGAACGAAAAACCAATCAAGAACATATTCATCACTACAATATAAAGCATCTTCAGTATATTCCAGTAAACACTTCCTATTTGGAACTCTGTCAGTTAACATTAAGAACTGAATTGGGTGATCCAATAGCAATTTCAAAAGGTTTGGCTGTGATTACATGTCATTTTCGACCCATCGTTCAACAGCAAGATGTCTAATAGAAAAGTGGTATTCACTTGTCCTGATATTGACTGCTATGTTAATACTCTTGGCCCAAGACAACAGGGCAATGGAATGGACTATTACAAGGGTCGCTCGTCAATGTCTGGCTATGGTCTTGGTAGCTGGTTTGCTAAGCTGTTTCGCTCTTCACTACCACTGGCTAGAAAATATCTTGTACCGGCTGCGACAGATTTTGCATCCTCTACACTATACGATTGGGGCTCTGGCAAGGATTTTAAAAAAAGTGCTTCGGAAAATCTTAGGTCCAGTGCGCGAACCCTTGGCGAGAAATTAAAGCAAAATGGTAAAGGTTTAAAAAGGTTAAGAAACAATGCATCACTCATCAGTCTCTACTCAGGACGGAAACGAAAGACATCCCTTTTGTGAAAGAAAAGAAGGAAAAAGCCGACACGTAGTGTAAACAGAAGCCCCAGGAAGAAAATTGTTAGATCGAAACTTGATTTCTTCTCTTAAGATGTCCTACCTGCCGCATAAGGATTCTCAACCTTCAATCACCGCCTCATTGAATCTATTCAATGCCGAAAATGTTGATGTGAGTGTCAAGCATGGATACTATGAACAATTTTATCCACTACAACCCCTCTCCGATAATATCCACTTTCAAATTTATTCCAATGAAGACTACTTTATGGATTTATCGTCCACATTTATAGATTTACAAATGAAAGTCCGGAAATCCGATAATACAATGCCAGTTCGGGCCGATGGGATATCCTATGAAAATTGTATACTACATAATTTATTTCGTCAAATTAGTGTCTACATCAATGGCACGCTGGTGAGCACAAGCAACAATCTCTCAAACTATGCTAGCTATATCCAATTCATGTTGATGACGCCCAAGTCATACAAGGAATTGAGAGGTGCCTCCAATGGATATGAATATATTACTAATACTGATAGTACAGATGCACTTAAAAATGCTACAACTAGTGAATTACATCTAGTTGGAAAAATATATCATGAAATATTTAATATACCCCAATGGCTACCACCCAATGTTAAAGTGGATATAAAATTGACGCTTGCACCATCAAATTTCATATTGAGAAAGGAACTTGCCGCCAATCCCGATGTAAGTCTCTCCCTCACCTCAGCAATACTCCATGTACGCAAACAGCAGGTTATGAGTTCTGTTGCTTTGGCCGTGGAAAAATTGAGAGCCAATGGAAATAATATTAAACTACTTGTTCCTCATACAATCACCAATCAACGTCATATTGCCATGGGGTCACGCACCTTCACCGATTCATCCTTTATCAATGGTGAAATCCCCTCGAAATTGGCTTTGGCATTTGTAAAGAGCGCCAGTGCAATAGGATCATGGACTGAATGCCCACATAAATTCGAGATGTTTGGACTTTCATCTCTTGTGTGCAAAGTAAACGGTATCCCACTCTACAATCTATCTTTTGATAAATCCTATAGAACATTGTATGAGTTGACCATGCAAACCCTAGATCATGATTCGCAACTATTTGAAAATGGTATAACCGAAGATATGTTTGCTAAAACACATGGTATCATTGTATTGGATTTGTCTGGCACACAGGATATGAGTATAGTACGTACGGGGACTGTGCGTTTAGAGTGTACATTTGCCAACCCATTGGCTGAGAGTGTTGCCCTAATCTCGCTAAATCAATATGAAACCTATTGGGAAATCACTCCCGAAGGCAGTGTTCTACTAGACTTGGCGCCATGAACACCAGTCAAATAATCAGTGTATTTAATATGGACCCCTACATGTCCCAGTACAAATCCTATTGTCTACCCTCAGACTATCTTGGAAAAATTCAAAGTGCGAACAATACCTTGATTATTGTTAATAGCAGTCCATCGACTGTGCTGACGGGTCATTGGCTGTGCATCTATCAAACAATGAAGAATATCGAATTTTTTGATCCTCTTGGCCTACCCTATACATTCTACACGCCTCACATCAGCAACTATATTGAGAGCAGTAATAAAACTATTATTCAAAATCGAAAAAGGGTGCAGGATCTAACGACTAAAAGCTGTGGCTTCCATGCACTACTATATTTTGTGTTCCGATGTCGTGGCTATACTTACAAGCAGTTTCTCCATATTTATGGTGACAATCCACGTCTGAACGACTTTCTAGTGGAAAATATACTTACAAGTGTATTTAATATTGATTTCAGTGCCCTAAGAGTAAAGTGCTTAAAAAATGTTTGTGAATTTGTTTATTAATAAAATGTATATATACAACAATGTCTTTAAATCTTCACTTTTAGATTTCTTCATCGGTGTATAGGTAACTGTCGTGAACCACTAATGCTGGTAAATCATTTGGATTCACTATATATTGATCTTGATTGACTGCAAAGTCAGGATCACATTTTCTGCAGTACAATGTAACTTCACTCTTGTCATATCTCTTTGTATAGTCAATGATACTATTTGCATTCATATTATGAAATTCACGAGTTTCAATCTGTCTATTTGAAGCAATATCACATACTGTGTTTTCAAGTGGTGAATCACATTCGGTAACTGCCAAATAAAAATCGCTTGGTCTATAGTCATAGTAGGTGGTGTCATCACAACGATGACGTAGAAACCAGATTGTCTTGTTACCCCAACAGTTGAATCGTAGACCAGATTCCTCTTCCCAGAATAATTTAAATCCACGACGATACCAATCTCGTAGAAATAAACTAAAATCACGTTTAGGATTCTTTCCAATCATAGCGGGGTAAGTATTCTCCCACTGATCACATTTATCATTGTGACAATTGGAGCATAGGTGCCCTCTAGGATGAGAGTCACACACCTCCTCAAGACATGAATTACATCCTTTAATTTGTACTGCATAGCCTCTATGTAATTTGCAAGGATTACATAATTTACACTTTTCATTATAGTCATCAATAATTGTACAATTCTCGCATTGAGTCCAACTGCCAAGAGTGTACATGCACAATGGGCATATATAGAACATTTTGGTTTCCGATGTCAACTCTCTCACAGCTAAAACGAAACTGATCGTCTTCGCTCAATAAATTCAAAGTGTAGGAAAGGGGAGAGGAGTAACTCTGTGACGTTGCCTCTTTCGAAGGAGGAGCCATCTACATTGGCAATGAAAGTATATCCACAATATCATTCTGACGTGTCGTGATCAAGATATCAATGAATTGAGTATAAGCATTTGAATCACATTTTAAAAGTTGAAGAGATAAGCCGAGAAAATCATCATCCAAAATCAAATGTTTTTCCATAAACACTAGATTTGATCTAATTCTCTCTTTCTCAAATTTATTCATTTTTCAATCCTTTCACTCTGACTGCCAACTCTAGACTGAAAAGAAAGTTGGTTCGGAAACAACAACAAATACTGTTTCTCGGAACCTCATAACATCTGGCTCGAATAACAATAACAAATACTATTTCCGGATCATAACATCTGCCTCGAGTGTGCACTTACAACAACAACATTGACCCCATTAACCACGTGTTCTCTCTAATGACTCTGTTCAAAACAACATTGGCCTTGGCATTTTGCCTCGGAAACAATAACAACATTGACATTCGCTAAGAGCGTGCCAAAAACACACCTGGAGAAAGAGGTCATTGACCGATTACGCAATCATTCTCACTAATGACTCTATGCCCATATATGGTGTGCTGTCAGTATTCTATGCCCATATTTGGTGTGCCAGTAGGAGATATTATGGCATCTCTACTCACACACACACACACACACACACACACACACACACACACACACACACACACACACACACACACACCACACACACACACACACACCACACACACACACACACACACACACACACACACACACACACCACACACACACACACACACACACACACACACACACACACACACACACCACACACACACACACACACACACACACCACACACACACACACACACACCACACACACACACACACACACACACCACACACACACCACACACACACACACACACACACACACACACACACACACACACACCACACACACACACACACACACACACACACACACACACACACACACACACACACACACACACACACACCACACACACACACACACACACACACACACACACACACACACACACACACACCACACACACACACACACACACACACACACACACACACACCACACACACACACACACACACACACACACACACACACACACACACCACACACACACACACACACACACACACACACACACACACACACACACACACACCACACACACACACACACACACACACACACACACACACCACACACACACACACACACACACACACACACACACACACACACACACACACACACACACCACACACACACACACACACACACACACACACACACACACACACACCACACACACACACACACACACACACACACACACACACACACCACACACACACACACACACACACACACACACACACACACACACACACACACACACCACACACACACACACACACACACACACCACACACACACACACACACACACACACACACACACACACACACACACACACACACACACACACACACACACACCACACACACACACACACACACACACACACACACACACCACACACACACACACACACACACACACACACACACACACACACACACACACACACACACACACACACACACACACACACACACACACACACACATACACAAACACAACAAAATGGCTATCTCAAAATTTTGATTGGATGTGTTTGGGGGAATTATGGGCGTGGGGGGGGCTAGTTACCCTCCAATCACTTTTGACTATTAAAAAGGACACTAGCCCTTTGAATTTCCAATCGAATGAGCCTTTTTCAAAGTTTCTACCACAACACCTTCTATAAAAACCTTATATGCCCCATGGGCATAGCTAACAACCCTTGCCTCGAGGGTTGTGGGGGAGTGTCCTCCTGAAAAACGTATTTTCTATCTGGAAACCAACTACGCTGAACAAAATGGCTATCTCAAAATTTTGATTGGATGTGTTTGGGGGAATGATGGGTGTGTGTGTGTGTGGGGGTGGGGGGGGGGCTAGTTGCCCTCAAATCACTTTCGACTATTAAAAAGGGCACTAGCCCTTTGAATTTCCAATCGAATGAGCCTTTTTTGAAGTTTCTACGACAACGCCTTCTATAAAAACCTTATATGCCCCCAGGGCATAACTTACAACACTTGCCCCGAGAGTTGTGGGAGAGTGTCCTCCTCAAAAACATATTTTCTATCTGAAAATCAACTACGCTGAACAAAATGGCTATCTAAAAATTTTGATTGGATGTCTTGGGGGGAATGATGGGCGTGCTGGGGGGGGGGGAGGGGGCTAGTTGCCCTCCAATCTCTTTTGACAATTAAAAAGGGCACAAGCCACTCCAATTTCCAATTGAATGAGTCCTTATCGAATTTCTACGACAACTTCGTCGATACGAAGTGCCCTGCTTTAAAGGAAAAAAAATAATAAATGACACAATGTGCCAACATCGTTTCTATATTCCATCAGGGGAAAAATTAAAACCCTTGCGTTTCCGGAAATGGTGGGCGTGGAAGGGGTGTTAGTTGGCTTCAAATCACTTTCAACTATTGAAAAGGGCACAAGCCACTCCAATTTCCAATTGAATTTCCAATCGAATGAGCCTTTTTTTGAAGTTTCTACAACAACACTTCCTATAAAAACCTTCTATCCCCCCAGGGCATAACTTACTACCCTTGCCCCGAGGGTCGTGGGAGAGTGTCCTCCTCAAAAACATATTTTCTATTTGCAAATCAACTACGCTGAACAAAATGGCTATCTCTAAATTTTGATTGGATGTGTTGGGGGGGAATGATTGGCTCGGGGGGGGGGCAGTAGTCTTCTAATCACTTTTGACTATTAAAAAGGGGACAAGCCATTCCAATTTCCAATTGAATGAGCCCTTTTCGAAGTTTCTATTTTTTGTTTTTAAATCTCTATTTATTAAATCATTTCGTAGACTTATTTGTATCTGATCCTTTTGTACTGTTGTGTTATCAAACAGTTTGTGGTAGCGAGCTGTAAGTACGGAGTGACTCGCCCAAATGGTAACCGAAACTTTAAAAACATAACATTAATAACAATAGATACATGAAAAAAACTGGATTTTCATCCTGATTCCATGTTATGTTATCCATAAAAAGCTAAGAGCCAGAGAGGTTTGCGTGATTTTTGAAAAAGGCGGAAACACCGGATAATAAATTTGCTCTTTAAATGGGGTACTACAATTTCTTAAAACCGTCACAAGCAACAAACGACATAACATCCAACCATCAGGACAGTTGCCTTCCAATCACTTTCAACTATTAAAAAGGGCACAAGCCACTTCAATTTCCAATTGAATTTCCAATCGAATGAGCCTTTTTTGAAGTTTCTAAGACAGCACTTCCTGTAAAAACCTTCTCTGCCCCCAGGGCATAACTTACTACCCTTGCCCCGAGGGTTGTGGGAGAGTGTCCTCCTCAAAAACATATTTTCTATCTGGAAATCAACTACGCTGAACAAAGTGGCTATCTCAAAATTTTGATTGGATGTGTTGGGGGGAAATGATGGACGTGGGGGGGCAGTTGTTCTCTAATCACTTTTGACTATTAAAGTGGCACAAGCCACTCCAATTTCCAATTAAATGAGCCCTTTTCGAAGTTTCTATTTTTTGTTTTTAAATCTCTATTCAGTAAATCATTTCGTAGACTTATTTGTGTCTGATCCTTTTGTACTGTTGTGTTATCAAACAATTTGTGGTAGCGAGCTGGAAGTACGGAGTGACTCACCCCAATGGTAACGGAAATTTTAAAAACATAACTTTAGTAACAATAGATACATGAAAAGAACTGGATTTTCATCCTGATTCCATGTTATGTTATCCATAAAAAGCTAAGAGCCAGAGAAGTTCTCGTGATTTTTGAAAAAGGCGGAAACACCGGATAATATAATTTGCTCTTTAAATGGGGTGATACCATTTCGTAAAACCGTCACAAGCAACAAACGATATAACATCCAACCATCAGGACATCCACACGTCAGGACATCGGCAAAACAATTATAAGTTAAGATAATAGTAATCAGTATATAATACTTTAGAAACAAATTCCGGCTATATATTTTCACATCAGGGGGGTGGGGGTAAAGCATAGCATCTCAAAATTCTCATTGGATGTGTATAGGGAACGAAGGGCGGGGGGAGGGGGCCTAGTTGCCCTCCAATCACTTTCGACTATTAAAAAAGACACTAGCCCTTTGAATTTCCAATCGAATGAGCCTTTTTTGAAGTTTCTACGACAACACCTTCTATAAAAACCTTTTATGCCCCAAGGGCATAACTTACAATTCATGCCCCGAGGGCTGTGGGGGAGTGTCCTCCTCAAAAAAATATTTTCTATCAAAAAATCTATTACGCTGAACAAAATGGCTATCTCAAAATTTTTATTGGATGTGTTTGGGGGAATGATGGGTGTGTGGAGGGGGGGGGGGATAGCTGCCCTCAAATAACTTTCGACTATTAAAAAGGGCACTAGCCCTTTGAATTTCCAATCGAATGAGCCTTTTTTGAAGTTTCTACGACAACGCCCTCTATAAAAACCTTATATGCCCCCAGGGCATAACTTAAAACACTTGCCCAGAGGGTTGTGGGGGAGTGTCCTCCTCAAAAAAATATTTTCTATCAGAAAATCAACTACGCTGAACAAAATGGCTATCTAAAAATTTTGATTGGATGTCTTGGGGGGAATGATGGGCGTGCTGGGGGGGGGCTAGTTGCCCTCCAATCAATTTTGACTATTAAAAAGGGCACAAGTCATTCCAATTTCCAGTTGAATGAGCCCTTATCGAAGTTTCTACGACAACTTCTTCGATACGAAGTGCTCTGCTTTAAAGGAAAAAAAAATAATAAATGACACAATGTGCCAACATCGCTCTTATATTCCCTCAGGGAAAAACTACCCTTGCCCTGAAGGTTGTGGGGGAGTGTCCTCCTCAAAAACATATTTTCTATCTGGAAATCAGCTACGCTGAACAAAAAAAACCTATCTCAAAATTTTGATTGGATGTGTTTCCGGAAATGGTGGGCGTGGAAGGGGTGTTAGTTGCCTTCCAATCACTTTCGACAATTAAGAAGGGCACAAGCCACTCCAATTTCCAATTGAATTTCCAATCGAATGAGCCTTTTTTTGAAGTTTCTACGACAATACTTCCTATAAAAACCTTATATGCCCCCAGGGCATAACTTACTACCCTTGCCCCGAGGGTTGTGGGAGAGTGTCCTCCTCAAAAACATATTTTCTATCTGGAAATCAACTAGGAATGAGCCCTTTTCGAAGTTTCTATTTTTTGTTTTTAAATCTCTATTTATTAAATCATTTCGTAGATTTATTTGTATCTGATCCTTTTGTACTGTTGTGTTATCAAACAATTTGTGGTAGCGAGCTGTAAGTACGGAGTGACTCGCCCCAATGGTAACGGAAATTGTAAAAACATAACTTTAATAACAATAGATACATGAAAGAAACTGGATTTTCATCCTGATTCCATGTTATGTTATCCATAAAAAGGTAAGAGCCAGAGGAATTCGCGTTATTTTTGAAAAGGCAGAAACACCGGATAATATAATTTGCTCTTTAGATGGGGTGCTACCATTTCATAAAACCGTCACAAGCAACAAACGATATAACATCCGACCATCAGGACATCCACACGTCAGGACATCGGCAAAACATTTATAAGTTAAGATAATAGTAATCAGTATATAATAGTTTAGAAACAAATTCCGGCTATATATTTTCACATCAGGGGGGTGGGGGTAAAGCATAGCATCTCAAAATTTTGATTG
Source organism: Artemia sinica (assembly GCA_027921565.1). Classification (NCBI taxonomy): domain Eukaryota; kingdom Metazoa; phylum Arthropoda; class Branchiopoda; order Anostraca; family Artemiidae; genus Artemia; species Artemia sinica. The sequence continues at coordinate 50,979,212 of CM051266.1, read as the reverse complement.
GATGTTTTTGGGAATGACGGGCGGGGGAAAGGGGGCCTAGTTGCCCTACAATCACTTTCGACTATGAAGAAAGGCACTAGCCCCTTGAATTTCCAATCGAATGAGCCTTTTTTGAAGTTTCTACGACAACACCTTCTATAAAAACCTTAAATGCCCCCAGGGTATAACTTAAAACCCATGCTCCGAGGGTTGTGGAGGAGTGTCCTCTTCAAAAATATGTTTTCAATGTGGAAATCAACTATGCTGAACAAAATGGCTATCTTAAAATTTTGATTGGATGTGTTTGGGGGAATGATGGACGTCGGGAGGGGCTAGTTGCCCTCCAATCACTTTCGACTATTAAAAATGGCACTAGCCCTTTGAATTTCCAATCGAATGAGCCTCTTTTGAAGTTTCTACGACAACGCCTTCTATAAAAACCTTATATGCCCCCAGGGCATAACTTAAAGAACGATGTGGGCACAATGTATTTTTTTGGTTCTCCATACCCGGGCACTTCGTATCGAAGGAGTTGTCGCAGAAACTTCGAAAAGGGCTCATTCGATTTGAAATTGGAGTGGCTAGTGCCCATTTCAATAGTCGAAAGTGATTGGAGGGCAACTAGCCCCCACCCCACGCCCATCATTCCTCCAAGCACATCCAATCAAAATTTTGAGATAGCTATTTCGTTCAGCGTAGTTGATCTCCAGATAGAAAATATGTTTTTGAGGAAGAAACTATATAAACATAAATGTTATAACTTTTATAACTTTAATATTTCAAATAATATTAACATTTTGATAACTAAATATCAGTATATGTAAATTAAACTGACAATGCACATTCATTTGTATTTTTTCAGTAAAGTGCAAATTTTGTTATGGTCTTGGGAAGGCATAGGGATTTTGTGCCCAACTTCTGTTAATTTGTGCTTGTTTTGACTTTGACTCGGTTAATTATTGTAATTTCTGTTCGTTTTGGGTTTCATTTCTTTATCGATACTGATTTGTGGTAGTTTCACGCCTGGCAGATTATTTGATTTTATTTTTGCTCATTTTTTGTTTAATGGAGTTCTTTACTTTTCTTTGAAAAACTTATTTTGTGGAAAAAGTTTTTTTAATTAATTTCTGTTCGTTTTATATTGACATAGTCTTTTCAGGGAAAAAGAAAATAATACTTTAAACCTTTTCGTTTTTCAAGGCTTTATAGCTTGGCCTGCTATTTGTATGCTGGAAAAAAAATTTTCAGCAATTTTTAACAACATACACCCTTTTAAAAATCTGGACACAAATAGTACTGTTTAATTTAGTTTCTTACCTCCTCTAGTTGACCTAAAATGAAAAATTTGATACCTTTCGCAAAAAAAATCTGATTACTTGCTTTGATAGCTTGGATACACTTACACTATTGTGATATGGTTAAATATTAAGAGCAGAAATGGGAGGGTTGGCGTGGGAGGGTTGGAGTGGAAGGGGGATTAGTTGCCCTTAAATCACTTTTGACTACTAAAAAGGGCATCAGCCCTTTCTATTTTCAATCGAATGAGCCCTTTTTGAAGTTCCTACGACAACTCCTTCGATACGAAGTGCCCTGGTCTAAACGACAACAAAAAATAATACATTATACCCACTTCGATCTTTACTATAAAAATGTCAAGCCTTCCAATCACTTTCGACTATTAAAAAGGGCACTAGGCCTTTCGATTTCCAATTGAATGAGCCCTTTTGGAAACAACAACGCTTTCTATAAACACCTTATATGCCCCCAGGGCATAAATTACAACCCTTACCCTAAGCTCTGTTAGGGTGGTTTTCATCCTCAAGACCGAATTTCCAGAACTTTCGACTACGTTAAACAACATGGCTATCTCAAAATTTTAATCGGATGTGTTTGGGAAAATGGTGGGCTTGAGAGGGGTGGTAGTCGCTCTCCAATCACTTTCAACAATTAAAAATGGCCATAGCCCTTTCAATTTCCAATCAAATGAGCCCTTTTGAAGTTTCTACGACAAAACTTTCAATAAAAATCTTATATTTCCCCAGGGCATAAATTACAACCCTTGCCCTGAGTGCTATGGGGGGTTGCATTCTCAAAGACCTAATTTCCAGATATTTCTGCACTGAGGGCTCTGAGGGGGTTATCATCCTTAAAGACCTAATTTCCAGAACTTTCAACCACGTTGAACAAAATGGATATCTCAAAATTTTAATTTGATGTGTTTGGGAAAATGGTGGGCGTGAGAGGGGCGTTAGTCACTATCCAATCACTTTCAGCTGTTAAAAAAGGCACTAGCCCTTTCAATTTCCAATTGAATGAGCCCTTTTGAAGTTTCTACGACAACGCTTTCAATAAAAGTTTTATATGCCTCAAGGGCATAACTTACAACCCTCGCCCAGAGGGCTGTGGGGGGGGGGGGGGGGGAAAGGGGTTATCCTCCTTAAAGACCTAATCTCCAAAACTTTCAACTACGTTGAATAAAATGGCTATCTATATATTTTCATTGGATGTGTTTGGGGAAAAACTAGGCGTGAGAGGGGGGTTACTTGCCCTCAAATCACTTTCAACTATTCAAAGGGTACCAGCCCTTTGAATTTCAAATCGAATGAGCCCTTTTTCAAGTTTCTACGACAAAGATTTCAATAAAAAACTTACATGCCCCCAGGCCATAGCTTATTATCCTTGCCCTGATGGTTGTGGGGGAGTGTCCTCCTCAAAAATATGTTTTCTATCTGGAAATCAACTACGCTGAACAAAATGGCCATCTCAAAATTTTTATCGGATGTGTTTTGGGGAATGATGGGTGAGAGGGGGGGCTATTTACTCTCCAATCACTTTTGACTATTAAAAACGGCTCTAGCCCTTTGAATTTTCAATCAAATGAACTTTTTTTGAAGTTTCCACGACAACACCTTTTTTAAAAACCTTATATGCCCCAAGGGCATAACTTATAACCCTTGCCCTGTTTTGTGGGTTAGTGTCCTCCTCAAAACGTATTTTCTATCTTGAAATCAACTACGCTGAACAAAATGGCTATCTCAAAATTTTGATTGGATGTGTTCGGGGAAACGATGGGCGTGGGGGGGGGGGCTAGTTTCCCTCCAATCACTTTCGAATATTAAAAATTGCACTAGCTCTTTGAATTTCAAATCGAATGCGTTTTTTTTTTAAGTTTCTATGACAACGCCTTTTAGAAAAACCTTATATGCCCCCAGGGCATAATTTAAAACCCTTGCCCTGAGAGATGTGGGGGAGTGTCCTCCTTAAAATATATTTTCTATCTGGAAATCAACTACGCTGAGCAAAATGGATATCTCAAAATTTTGATTGGATGTTATAATGGGCGTGGGGGGATAGCTGCCATCCAATCACTTTCGACTATTAAAAAGGGTACTAGCTCTTTGAATTTCCAATCGAATGAGCCTGTTTTGAAGTTTCTACGACAACAACTTCTATAAATACCTTATATGCCCCCAGGGCATAATTTAAAACCCTTGCCCTGAGGGTTGTGGGGGAGTGTCCTCCTCAAAAACATATTTTCTATCTGGAAATCAACCATTCTGAACAAAATGGCTATCTCAAAGTTTTGATTAGATGTGTTTGGGGGAATGATTGGTGTGGGGGGGGGGGTGCTAGTTGCCCTCCAATCACTTCTGATTATTAAAAAGGGCACTAGCCACTCCAATTTCCAATCAAATGAGCCTGTTTTGAAGTTTCTACGACAACGCCTTCTATAAAAACCTTATTTGCCCCCAGGGCATAACTTAAAACCCTTGCCCTGAGGGTTGTGGGGGAGTGTCCTCCTCAAAATATATTTTCTATCTGGAAATCAACCATTCTGAACAAAATGGCTATCTCAAAATTTTTATTGGATATGTTTGGGGTAATGATGGGCGCGGGGTGGGGCTAGTTTCCCTCCAATCACTTTCGACTTTTAAAAAGTGCACTAGCTCTTTGAATTTCCAATCGAATGAGCATTTTTTTTAAGTTTCTACTACAACGCCTTCTATAAAAACCTTATATGCCCCCAGGGCATAATTTAAAACCCTTGCCCTGAGGGTTGTGGGGGAGTGTCCTCCTCAAAAACATATTTTCTATCTGGAAATCAACTACGCTGAACAAAATGGCTATCTCAAATTTTGATTGGATGTGTTTGGGGGAATGATGGGCCTGGGGGGCTAGTTGCCCTCCAATCACTTTCGACTATTAAAATGGGCACTAGCCACTCCAATTTCCAATCTTTTACTAATTTTACTTTTACTAATTTCGAACTAATTACTTTTGACTATTTAAAAGGGCACTGGTACTTTCAATTTCAAATCGAATGAGCTCCTTCCGGAGTTTCTTCGATAATCCTTTCTATGCTAAGGGTCTCGGTGAAAAAAATGCATAATACCCACATCGCTTTTTACTTAGGCAGTACTATTGCGCTGTCTATGATCTAAAACTACGATAGATCAAATTTCGAACTTTTTACTTTTCTATAAAAGAAGGATGGTCACATAAACTACCGCTCGTAGTATATTATAGACTATTAAAAAAAACGTCATTCGAAAGGATACCAATAAATCAATCACCCTTATAAGGCAATTACTGATCAAAACAGCAGCTCTAGATGGGGAAAGAGTAAATTAAAAACTTGTTTTAGACTTATAACGCTAAAGAACATACAAACTTTCGAAAATGCTGATACTGGGAGAGATTTTGATCTAATACTAAACAGCTCCAAAGTTGGTTTAGACAGAAGCCAGAGATGATGCTACGATTTTGTCAGGAAACTCAGTGAGGAGGATAAAAAGAGGTTTCCATCCTATTTTAGTCTCCTTTAATATGTTGCAATTCCTTTCCATTGAAAACTGTCTCAGCCAAAGTAGGTAGGACTTCGACCAACTGCCTGTCTTTTTCTTGGTCACTAACCCAATTGAGAACTACCCAGAAAAAAAAAGTGGAAATACTTGGAGATCAGTGGTGAGATCTTCTGTCTGTGGTAGAGTTCCGTTAAGAAGACCTCTTCCAAAAAATATAACGAGCCTCCTAGATCAGCTCATCCCAGAGATGGCATCAAAAAGTAAAAATTGCAAGTGCCAGATTTCACAAAAATGTAATTATGAGGAACGAAGTGGTTCTGATAGATAGATATATTTAGATAGATTTATTTTCCATATATCAGTAAAATAATTACATAACAATCTACAAATCCCCACAAAGGCTCCATGGCCTGTAGGAGGGAGATTATGAAAAGATCAAATAAACATTAAACATTTAATCGCTTAAGATTTAAACAATATAAACATAACATTAATATTTAAACATATAAACATAAGCATTTGAACTTTTAACATGTAAAGCATTTGCTTCATAAAACGAAAAAAAAACAAGGAGAGTTCACTAAATAAGCTTTATCAAACTACAGTGAATCACAACATCTAAAAAAAAAAAAAAAAAAAAAAAAAATTAAAGGAAAAAACTATTGGCAGCAGGCAAAAATAAAGAAAATCAATCACATGAAAACAAATATTTTTTTACTTGTCTTTTGAAGGTGCCAAACGAGTGGCATTCTTGAGCCGAATCGGGAAGGGTGTTCCATGTCAAATGACGCGCAATAAGAGGATTAAAATCGGATCTTATTGTTAGTGTATGGGGAATTTGGATATTTAGAGAACTACGGAGTTGATAATTTGACCGATCAGATACAAAAGAAGACGTAAACCTAAGGGACCTAGGAATATCACCATGGAGCTGAAGAAAAGCGAAAGACGCACAGGAAAGAATATAAAGTTTTTTAATATCAAGTAACGGTTTAGTTGCCGAACCATTTACATCCTGGATAAGATTTATAGCTTTATCGTAAGTATTCGAAAGCGGTTTGAGAAAAGAAGGGAAAGTAGCCATCCATATGACTGAACAATAGGAAACATAAGAATGAATTAAGCTATGAAATAGGATTCTTAGAATTTGTCCTGGAAAGATATGTTTTAGTTTTCTCATCAGATGTAAATCACTATTTGATTAGCTATCCAAAGCTTTTTCCAACTTTCTAGCTTCAATCGCTAATCAAATATTTAGGTTATGACTAAATTACTAAATTATGACTAAATTGTACTTAATCAGAAATTAGTTGTTTTATCAGGGGTCCCTAATCTGCATCTTTACCCGATTAAATACCTAAACAGAAATACCCAGGTCCAACGCTTCCAAGCAGAGATCAAGCCAGACCAATAATTAGCTAATAATGATCATGGTATAGTCAGGCTGTAGTCATACCTATGAATAAATAAATTATAATATGAATGCAGTCAGGCCAACTAAATTCTTAAGGCATCTTATCTAGCCTATTGGAGGCATGATTGGAGTCAAAACTGCCATCAGTGAAAAAAAACTCTGATAATTCTTATGCAGTGATGTGCATTAGGGGAGGGGGTGCAATAGGGTTAATCCCCCTAAATATCTTGTGAAACCCAACTCCTTATGCTCTTATGAACAGTTGCAATATGAGATAGCAAAGAATTAACCATACCATTTGGTTTGCTGTTAAATGTTCGATTTAAATACTACAAGTATTTCAATAACAAGTTATTTTAACAAAGTTAGTGAAAATATTCAGACTCTATATATTCCCTTGAATTCTTTATATCACGTGTTACAGGGAGTCAACAGGATTGGAGAACAGGCTGTTCGGTTATAGTTGGGGCAGGCTAGACTCAAAATCACAAGCTACCTGAAAATTAGACTGAAGCTAAGTTTTTTAAATCCCAAAATCTTTTAGTAAAGACAGATTTTTTTTTGTCATCACATCAGCAGCTTATAACGCTAAAGAACATACAAACTTTCGATAATTCTGGTTCTGGGACAGATTTGGATCTAATACTAAACAACTCCCAAGTTGGTTGAGAACAGAAGGCAGAACTTAACCCTCTCGCGGGCGCTGGTGCTTTTTGAAGACACTTCACCTTAACCCACCTCCAGCTTCGAACTCACTGTTTTTGACCAGCACTTCAGTGCTATCTCTTTTCAATAGGCGTTTCTGCCGTACTAAGCATCTACCGAAGAGTTTCAAAACCTACGAAAGGTAGCGGTCAACATCAGGGATATTTATTGTAATTACACACAAAAGGTAAGTTCAAATACTGATTTTTTTTTGTATCTAACCTAGAAGTTTTTGAGTTGCGCGAATTTTTTATCCAGAGTTAACTAGCCTATTGCCTATACGCTGGTTGTTCTTTTATGTTTTACAAGCATTTCAGTAAAGATTTGTGGCCATCTTCTTTCTGTCCACTCATGAAGACACTGCCAGAATTCGTTCCTGATGCAGATTCACCACTGTCTACGTCTGAGGACAGTGCCCTATTAATAGTAATACATCTGGAGAGGTACCTAACCGTAAAAGTTGACATTATCATTCTGTTTAGTTAGATGATGATCATTTTCGTTATGTTCACGTTTGAGTATTGTGCCCGTGTGTTGTCTATCATAAAAAATGATAATGACAAAGTTAATTTTTCTTTTGCAAATACGAATCAAGCTGACTGACGAAAAAGCCTTCAAAATTACATTTGACGAGGGAAGTGACATCAAACACAAAGAGTCAGATGTAGATCTTACAAGTAATGAGACCCAATCTGGGTCTCATCTGAAGTTGCTGACACTTTTTTCGGCCACAACGTAATTACTCAACCGAGTGCCGAGGTTGTATCTGAAAGCCATTCAAATGTCGATGAGCCACCACCTTCCTCAAAAATGATAAGAACTTATTCAAGTAAGCAACCCGCTGCTAATATATCAACCAAGTCAACAGATAGCAGTGACACGGTTAGGAATGACAATTCTACGCTATCAGCAAGCAGTGTTATCAAGAAAACTAAAGTGAAGAGGGCGAGCCTATGGAAAGTAAGCGGGGACAGCCCTATTGGAGAAATTGTAACCCATTTTAACGGTGAGCACTATGTCCTCATTAATCTAAATGAAGAGGCAGACGCTGTTGACTATTTTGAAGCATTGATGACCTCTGAAATCCTGGAGATGATAGTCCGCGAGTCTAATTGCTACGTTATCAGAAAAAATGGCTATGAGATTGGTTTTACCGTTGCTGAAGTCTCCATTTATCTTGGCTGTTTATTGGCTATAAGCTACGTTCGTCACCCAAGGCTCGAGAAATATTGGTCCAGTTCTTTGTGACTACCGCTTGCACCCGACTACATATCTAGCAAGCGTTTCAAAAATATCCGTGAATGCCTACATTTCACAAGCCAGGAACAAAACAACGGAGACAAAAATAATAAGATCTATCAAAGCTCGTTTCTGATTAAGCAAAGCCCTTGCAATCAACTCGCCGAAGTACAGCTCGTCAGGACTACCTTGAGCAGGGTAGTTTTCGCCAAGAATATCTGAAAAGGAGTTGCACCCGGCGATCGGTTGCCGCATGGAATAGATTGCCTGCAGAGGCAATCCCGAAAAATCCTCCCCTTGACGCGTTCAAGAGAAGGTATAACAAGCACCTCAGTGTTAGAAAATGAGGTAACTACCAGGAGTAGCGGCAAATCATCATTTTCGATGGAGCCGTGAAGCCTGTAATAATAAAAAAAAAGATGAGGCCTTTCTTCGAGCTTGATGAAATGATGGTACTTTTCCAAGGTAGGAGTAGCCTAAAACAATTTATGGCATCAAAGCCGACGAAATGGGGCTGTAAAATTTGGGTGCGTTCTGGTGTGTCAGAATACGTTTACGACTTCAAACCTTACCAGAAGTAGCGGTCGCCCTCAGACCTCCAAACGTGGCTTAGGTGATGATGATGTTGTTGTTCGCCTTTATCGTGGTCTTGGAAAGAAAAAGACGAAGGTGTGTTTTGAAAATTTCTTCACTTCAATCCCTGTCGTAGAAACGTTAGCAAAAGAAACTATTAACAGTGTCGGTACACTGTATGCAAGCAGACTTGACCGCGCTGTAGACAAACTGGTCGGAGAAAAAGAAATGAAAAAGAAAGACAGAGAATCGGCCTCATATTCATTGTCAGAGGAAGGCATCACTGTGTTGAGGTGGAAATATACAACCTTGTTGCCCTGTGCTCCTCATACACTGGGTACCATCCAGTTGATTTTGTAGAGAGATGAAAGAGCTCGGAGAAGAAGAATTACAAACTTGTGCCTGGAACCAAATCTGACCTTCTGGAATTCAAAGTGTCTGTCACAGCGTCGCTTCTGAACAAGGGCGTAGTTAGGATGCGCAGAAGTCCGGAGCGTACAGGTCGTCTGCCTCTTCCAAAGTGGATTATGATCCAGTCAGTCTCAAACAAGTCACGTTGGATGGAATATAAGAGTATTGGCCGTCGAAATCCGAAAAGAAAAATGCATCGAGGTGCCTCGAACAGACCCGTAAATGTAAAACCCGTTTTGAGTGTAAAAAGAACCAAACTCGTGTTTGCAGTGAATGCTTTGAATGTTTTCCCACGTATCCATAATGGGCAACATCCAAACATGAAGACACTTTCAAAATTGACAGTTTTTAACTTTTTATGTGTTTTCTGAATAAATACCTGAAATTTTCGCAATATTTTGGTCAGGAAAAGTATCTTCAAATTGTGATTCCGAAAGATTTCGAAATTTGCCCGTGAGAGGGTTAAGAGATGATGCCACATTGTCAGGAAACTCAGTGAGGAGGTTAAAAAGAGGGTTCCATCCCATTTTAGTCTACTTTAATATATTTCAATTCCTTTCCATTGAAAACTGTCTCAGCCAAAGTAGATAGGACTTTGACGAACTGCCTATCTTTTTCTTGGTTACTAACCCAATTGAAAATTACCCTGAAAAAAGTGGAAATACTTAAAGATGAGTGGCAAGGTCTTCTGCCTGTAGTAAAGTTCCGTTAAAAAGACCTCTTCCAAAAAATATAACGAGCCTCCTTGCTCAGCTCATCCCAGAGATTGCATCAAAAAGTAAAAATTGCAAGTGTCAGATTTCACACAAATGTAATTATGAGGAACAAAGTGGTTCTGATAGATATAAATCACTATTTGATTAGCTATCCAAAGCTTTTTTCCAACTTTCTAGCTTCAATCGCTAATGAAATATTTAGGTTCAGTGTCATAACTAGCACTTTTTCTAAGCTGTAAATTAAGTTCATATACATCACATAGAGTCCTGTTGAAAAAACCTTTCTAAAAAAGGTATAGCCACCATCTTACTCCTACCCATTCCAAAGATAGTATCAAAAAGTGTCGTTTCGGTGCCACATGGTACTTTTGTGCGGCTTAATTTATCCAAAAGCAATAGATGTAAGTATTAGCTTTCGAACTAGCCCTTAAACATCTCTCTACAAATATTTAGTATTCAGCTAGGGCCTGGAAAAAAAAGATATGAACATCAGTAATATCCATGCTAATATAGAATTTTCTTTTTTTTTAATGGGAGGCTGTAAACCAGTGGTAAAGGGTGAAGTCGAGCAATAAATATTAAAATTAATAACTGCCTAAAAAAGGGCTATAATAACATCCGCTGATGATAAGCTAGTAACTGCGCCGGTTTGGTCTATCATTCCAACCTGTTATCTGGAAACTATGATTGGCTATTTACAACATGTCTTTTGATCAATAATACAACTGCTATTAAAAACACAACCTCTCTTTTAATTAAATAAAAAAAACAAGTTTTTTTTTAACTGAAAGTAAGGAGCTACATTAAAACGTAAAACGAACAGAAATTATTCTGTATATGGAAGGGGCTGTCCCCTCCTCAAGGCCTTGCTCTTTACGCTAAAGTTTTTTATTGTTTTAAAAAATAGAGTTGTGAGAAAGAGTCAAACTTTAGCGTAAAGAGCAATGCGTTGAGGAGGGGACAGCCCCTTTCATATACGAAATAACTTCTGTTCGTTTTAAGTTTTAATGTTGCTCCTTACTTTCAGTTAAAAAAAACATGTTTTTTTAAATTCAATTTTTGAACATTTTTGACTTAATGTAGGTTTTGATTTTGGCTCACCGTACATGAATAATTAAAACAGAATTTGCGTACCAATTCTACTTTTATTTGGTTAAATGGCTTTCTCGAAAGTTGTTTAATTTTATTTACGAACGTTTTATTAGTAATAAATGTACGTAACTTACGAATTAACTTACGTAACGAACTTCTATATTCATATTTTTTCTATGTATATTAGGGAGTTCGCCCCCTAGTCAATACCTCGCTCTTTACGCTGAAGTAAGAATTTTTTCCAATTCTTTAAAATGACCCCTTAATCACAAAGGCCGTTAATTAGAATAAATAGCTCTTATGAAAGTACTAAAAAATCTTTGGCTTAAAGAGCGAGGTATTGACAAGAGGGTGAACCCAATCATATACGTAATAATTTCTGTTCGTTATAAGTTTTGATGTTGTTCCTTATTTTCAGTTTGAAAACTTGTTTTTTTATTTAATTTCTGATGGTTGTTTTAAATAATGCTGGGAAATCCGGCACCCCCTTCATAGCAATGTCCCTTCCCCCATGAAAACTTCCTCCATGGAAAGATCCTTCCACATAACCCCCGACCCCCCCCCCCCCCACTACCAAAAAAAATCCCCCCCCCCACAAAAAAAAAATTCTGTATACTTCCCAATAACCAATACTATATGTGAACACTGGGTAAAGTTCATAACTTTTAGCCCTCCCCCTGAGCACTTTGGGGGGTTAAGTCATCCCAAAAGAGTCATCAGAAATATTTATTATATTTTTGACCATGCTGAACAAAATTGCCTTCTCAAAATTTTGATCGGGTGACTTTGGGGAAAAAATGAGCGTGGGAGGGGCAAGTTGTCCTCCATATTTTTTGTCACTTAAAAAGGGCACTAGAACTTTAACTTCTGTTCGAATGAGCCCTCCTAGGATATCCTAGGACGACTGGGTCGATGCGATCACCCCTAGGGGAAAAAAAAACAAAAAACAAATAAACAGGCATAAAAAAAACAAAAAACAAAAAAATCCGTGATCTTTCTTCTGGCATAATATACAAAATTCCACATTTTTGCAGATAAGAGCTTCAAACCTCTACAGTAGGGTTCTCTGATACGCTGAATCTGATGTTGTGATTTTCATTAAGATTCTATAACTTTTAGGGGGTTGTTTCCCCCTTTTTGTAAAAATCAGGCAACTTTTCTCAGGCGCGTAACTTCTGATGGGTAAAACTAAACTTGATGAAACTTATATATTTAAAATCAGCATAACAATCTAATTCTTTTGGTGTATCTATTGGTATCAAAATCCTGTCTTTTAGAGTTTCAGTTACTATTGAGCCGGGTTTACCCGGCTCAAATATTTTATTTACTACGAACTGTTTGAAAGATTTTAATACAAAGAGTATGGGTAGGGTAACAGATATAAGTTGTCCAAAACTCTGAAGTTTTGACGTTGAAAAGGTAAGTTACATGGACGTTTATCTTCATTTGTTATAAAACTTCCCCATAATTTGAAGCTCTAGCTGACCATCCAGACAACAACAAAGAATTTTGGGAGATGATTAAAAAAAAACTAAAGAGATAAGGCCGAGTAAACCTTTGGGTTTAGAAAGCCGGCTAAGCAACAATGGATATCCACAGAAAGTCACAGCAAACTGAAGCTTAACTCTTTTGGGGTAAACAGTCAATCCGTATTGACCAAGAACTGGCGTTTAAATAGACATCTCAACTAACTCAACTTATTGGTCAAAAAGAAAAACCGCAAGAAAAAGGGACTTTATAAACACCAATACCCAGAACTGATCTGATTTTATCCTGTCCGCAGTTGTAACAACTTTGTATTTTGCTTAAATAATTTAACTGATATTAAGGTTATATATATAATTTTAATTAGTAGTTGTGCGTCCTGTGCAGATTACTATAACCCTGTCCCAGGCATACTGTCGCCATCAAGCTTTATCTTGTACTCGCCAATAACTTTTTAATATCTTACCTTTAGATTTCGTATAATAATCGCAAGGAATTCGAATTTTGATTGCTATCTACGAAAAAAATATTTCAACTGCTGATATGTTTCGACTCTTTGTTTCGATACATTATACAGGAAAATTTTACATGGTTTTGGATTCTAACTAAAAAACCAAATTCATGGACTAAAAATGCAACCCTGTTAAGAGCCAGGGTTGCCAACTAGACATATTATATGGCCAAAGGACATAATCCTATGTGTCGGAACACAATGACAAAATAGGGTAAATAAGGGACATATTTTTGAAATTTGGGTAACAAAAGGGCCACATTTTGCACATCTTTCACGTAAAACAAGTTATTTCCCTACTGGATGTATATTTTGTATAGAAAAATGTCTCTAGCACCAAAGTAGTGCTAAAACTACTTATTTAGCACCAAATTTACTTAATTACTTACTTTTTACTAAAAAGTAATCTACTATTATTATATTTTTTTCCGACCAAGGCACTTCGTATAGAAGGAGTGATCGTAGAAACCTCGAAAAGAGATAATTTGATTGAAAATTGAAAGATCTAATACCCATTTCAAGAATCAAAAGTGATTGGAAGGCGACCCTCTCGCCCATAATTTTCCCAAACACATCCAATCAAAATTTTGATGTTTTCATTTTGTTCAACATAGATGAAATGTCAAGTAATTATGTTTTTGTGGGTGACACCCCCTCCAAAATCCTAGGCACAAGGAGTACGAGTTATACTAATTGTCAATTGTTAACATATAAGGTTTTTATGGAAGGGGTGGTCGTATAAACTTCAGAGTGGGCTCATTGAATTGGAAATCAAAAGTTCTAGTGCCTCTTTTAGGTGCCATAAGTAATCGAAAGAAATTTTGAGATAGCCCTTTTGTCAATAAGAAGCCCCAAGATCATATAACAAAGCTTACGGGGTTGACACAACCCCCCACAGCCCGAGGATAAGGGTCCCAAGTTATGCCTTGGGGCATATAAGGTTTTATGGAAAGGGTGGTCGTGCAAACCTTAAAAAAGGCTCGTTTGATTTGAAACTAATAGTTCTAGCTCTATTTAGAGAATAAAAAGTGATAGGAAGGCACCTAATCCCCCTCCTCCCGAAGCCCTTTTTTCTCCAAACCTATCTCATCGAAATTGTGAGATACCCATGTTGTTTAAAATAGTCCAAACAACATGTAACAATCCAGAAATGAAATCAGCATATATAAATCCCTAGAATGATTAAAACTCAAAACGACCAGAGATCATAGGCAGCACAATAGCACTGATGAAGTAAAGAGCGATGTGGGCACAATGTATTATTTTTTTCCTGGCCAAAGCACTTCGTATAGTAGGTGTTGTCGTAGAAACTTCGAAAGGAGTTCATTCAATTGTAATTGAAAGTCCTAGTGTTCTTTTTAAAAGTCAAAAGTAATTGAAATCTAGCGTTCTGGAGCGTTCCTTGACTCTTGGTTTTAATACCTTATGACATACAAAAGAAGCACTCTGATTAGCTAAATTCTACCGAAGGAAGTGAAAATGCCGACCATCATGCCGATCATACCTCAAGAGGAATTCGTGCCGAAAGATAAGCCTTAAGCTCCCACAAGTAGTTTTTTCACACTAATACATTCTGTATCCACAAATTTTCGTTTTCATTATATTTGATCCTAACTTTCCGCTTTGAAAGAGGTTTACAAAGCAGCTTTTGATCAATAGCACAAGTATTAAAAAAAAGTTTTTGAGATTTTAAGATGGACATGCCCTGGACAAAATACGGACATATTCTGACTAATAATGATCAGTGTTGCCAACTGGACATATTTTATGTCCAAAGGACATATTCTTATGTCCCTGGACACTGTGACATAATAGGGCAAAAAGGGACATATTTTAGAAATTTGGGACGTAAAATGAACATATTTTGCAAATTTATGATATAAAATAAAATATTTTCCTGGTGGATACATATTTTTCTAAGAAAAATTGTCATTTATCACCAAAGCAGTGTTTAAAACTACTTATCTAGCACTTAATTTTCTTAACTACTTACATTCTACTAATTTTTACGTTTTCACAGTGTTTTTACATCCTTTTTTCCTGAAATTCGTCTGGTCAAAATTTTTAGATAGCCATTTTGCTCAGTGTAGTTGAAAGGTAAATAGATATGTCTTTGGGGATGACTAGATCCCTCATTAGCACCAGAGGAAGGGCCGCAAGTTATGAAATTCGCCCATTGTTTACATATAGCATTTGTTACAGGGATGTATACCCACATTTTCCAAGGGGGGGGGGGGGGAAGGATATCTTGTGGCGATGGATTTCTACGGGGAGAATTTCCCATTGGGATGGGAAATTTCTGGGGGTGAACTTTTCAGGGGAAATATTTAATGGGAATAGTTTGCCAGAATTCATATACAAAATTTGTGCTACTTGTCTTACTTTCTCGTTGTTGATCCCATTGTACATGGGGAAACACTTTGAGGGAATTGTCAGGGGGAAGTTTTTAGCGGAGTTAGAATTCTCTGGGGATCCTTACGGGGAGGGTTTGCCATGGGAGAATTTTTCCAGGGGGAAATATCACCAGGAGAAATTCTCCATGGGAAATTTCTGGGGGGGGGGAACATTCCAGGGGGAGGGAGGTATTTTCCACAACTTCTCCAATGACCTTAAAAAGGACCAGAAACTAAATGGAAACAAGTCTTTCTTCAAATATAAGTATGTTAAAGAGTATTTTTCAGATAGAATCGTAAGCAAAAAAAAAAAAATCTTGAAAGAATTTGCAGCAGGGGTGGAATTAGTAGAAAAGGGGGTACCAGCGCTACGAGTACATAATTTATTCATGGTTTATTGATCCACAAAGGGGACTAGATAAATTAACTGATGAGCACCTTAAATCTCTTTTAATAATTAGTACAATTAAAATTAGTCCACAACTACAAACTATTGTCAGTGGAAAATCTTAATTACATTAATCTCATTAGTATTTCATATGTCATTATGCTTGTTATAAGTTATGTTTTATTTAAAATGTATAAAGTGTTAGTTGGATTCATTTCAACAATTTGTTAGTTATTACATACTGAAGTTAAATTTTCTGCATGTTATACATGTCTTTACTCATTACAATTCTGTGTTTCTTTATCCAACTTATCACAAAAACAATAACAATAAGCCTACAACAATGTTATGAGTAGTTAGCCCATGACCATATCAATGCAGATGTCATATTAATAATTATTCATCATAAAATTAGAATATTTCAGTAAACTAAATCTAATTTGCTATAAAAATATGTTCTCTAAAAGGAGTTTTTAAGTATGCTAGCTCTCCGCGGGCCAGACAAAATATGTCCGCAGGCCGGATGTGGCTCTGGGGCCATAGTTTGGAGAACCCTGCTCTAAGTGGTCACCTGTTTTACATTCAACAGAAAGCGAAGCTGGTATTTAAGCTTTATCTGCAAAGAGTAAGGTATATAAGACAATGTAAAAAAATAAGTGTATTTTAAAGCCCAACATACGGCCATGAACACAAAAAGGCACAAATAACATAAACTTGATAAGCGATCATCATAAAACGCTTAAATGAAACACTACAATTACTTAATGCTAGGATCTTTTTTTAGTGAACAAAGTCTCCAGATATTTCGCTATTCTACAAATATACTGAGGTGACGTACTATTTAAAACGTCTGGAAGTATCAACTCATTTTTTCCAAATATCCATTCTCTTATCGCAGAGAGCCCCTGGCACTGGCTCAAGCAATGCACTAAATAATCCTTCTTAACTCTGCAAAGCGGGTAAGTATATCTATCTTCATTGGAACTCTTATAAATATCTTTTAAATGTTGCGCTAATGTGAAGGCAATCAGCCTTGAGCTGTATCCAGAAAGTCGAATATCTAGCTGGTAAATTCAGGTTCAGGTAGAACACCTGCCCATAAACAACCTCATCATCTTTATAAAACTTTGATGTTTCTGATTTTTTTTTTATCCACTGCCTCCAGTTTTGGATCATTTGATTCTCTACTACTACCTTAATCTCATTCTCCTAATTTGTATTTATATCCATTGGTCATGCACCTTCATTCGAAAAAAAGAAAGCCCTTTTTTGTCTAAATTTTTTTTTATTTTTAGTGGCCATGATCTTGTTTTACCCTGCGAAAGTAAATCTTCATAATTTACCTTAAGCAGCCTGTCACTCGGTAACTGAACGACTCTCAAAACGACTCTTTGAACAAAAATATCAATTTTTGCAAGCCTTAAAAATGCGTTATTTCTTCTAAGAATGAACAGTTCATTTCTTCAGTTCATTTTTAGAAGAAATAACACATTTTTAAGGCTTGCAAAAACTGGCATTTTTGTGATTTTCTATCACTGTCTATTAAAAGGATTTTATCCCTATATGAACTTTTATTTATCATCATGGAAAGGCAGTTTGGTCTCCGAATTATCTATTTCTAGTCAGCGGAAACAAGTGACTAATGTCCCGAAATTTGATTCACCTTCTGCTGCTGATCGGATCCCTTATGCTTCTTGGACTAGTTATTATTACAAGATCGTCAATATTAATAACTATGGGGTTCACTCTCAGTTTTTTAGCCTTTGTTCTTATAATAATAATAATTTATTTATAACCCACTTTCATACAAAACAAGCGGAGTAAAGCACACTGAAAAGGAAAAAAAAAATCAGTCAAATACACAGAAACAAAGATAACTTAAACTTAATCACTGACAAAAACACACGGATATTATTATGGTTTGGGCCTGTGTTATTATGGATGTCCCCTCCACAACACCTCACTCTTTACGCTAAAGTTTGACTTTCTCACAACTCTATTTTTTTTAAACAATGAAAAATTTTAGTGTAAAGAGCGAGGCGTTGAGGAGGGGACAGCCCCTTTCATTTACGGAATAATTTCTGTTCGTTTTAAGTTTTAATGTCGCTGCTTACTTTCAGTTTAAAAAACTTGTTTTTTTTCATTTAATTTCTGATCGTTTTTTAGTTAATGCAAATTTATTTTGGCTCACCGTCATTGAATAAGTAAACAAAATTTGCATAAAAATTTTACTTTTCTTTTGCTAAATGGCTGTCTCTAAATTTGGTTCTGACGTAACTTACAAATTAACTTACGTAACGAACTTCTATATTCGTAAATTTTTCTTCTGGCAAAAAAAACAAAGTTGCAGATTTTTACAGATATGAGCTTGAAACCTATGTAAGTAGAGTGCTATGTTCCATTTCTATGGGTTTATGTTCCTTACCGTGCTATTTGCTTGAAGCTATAGGGATCACCATGCTATTTGCTTCCAGCACGTTCCTTGGTACCTTTCTAAGCAAAGCGATCAAACACGTTTTGGAACTAGGGACGAGATTGTGTAATGCAATCAGACTGGTTTAGACACAGGTTTCTAAGCCAAAACTTTTGATAATCACATTACGTATTCAAAACGTTTATTGCGCCTTCTGTCAAAAATACTGGTTTCAGTCATAAGGGTAAGAAAATCATGTTTTCGCATAAATAATGATTTTTACTAAACACACATCCAAGCCGCGCTTGTTTCTGACTAAAAAATTGTTAAACAGTAATAAGCTCTAGGCTGAAGGTACCTTGCATCACGTCTAGAATTGATTGGCATATGGCTTTATATCATTTTGCGTAAAAGCTAACTTTATTTGCGAAAAAGGGTATAGCATTTGCAAATTGGACTGTATGAACGACATTAATTTTTGATTGAATAATAGGGATGTGAATGATCCTAATTAGTGATCGGATCGTATGAAGGTGGAGAAAAAGGGTTAAACTGATTAGCAGTTAAGATAACCCCGAAGGGCTTGTTAACTCAGGCAATTTGTTATAAATATAGAACAACATCAATCTATGAAAATGGTTAACGATGATAGAATGACCTTGTGACTTGACCTCGCTTTACTTCTTCGATGTGTTCTGTATAATACACAAGTGGCGTTTGAACAGTGTTGTCAATTTAAAATAGGGTCTAACGTTATAGTATACTAAAAAGAGATGTACTTGATACTAAGAGAGATGTAGATGGCAAAAAAAGAATTTTAATAAAGAAATTCAGAACAATCCATAGAAGTCCTTACAAATCAAGTAGTGATGTGTATATGAGTATGAACCGTCAAGGATCATAAGCACCAATGACCCTAACCACCAGGGACCTCAACCCCCAAAGGTCCCCTATCCCCAAACTCCAAGGGAGTCCCCTCCCCGCACTTTTTGCCCCCTATTCATTTTTTATACTTTTTTTGAAGTTTTTTTAAACTTTTTTTTATTATTTTTTTTAACATGATATATTTTTTCAACTTTTTTTTACATCTCTTAGAATGACATGTAACATACTTAAAACATATAAAAATCACATTTAATATTTTCCAAATTCAAAATGAGAATCATATAGAAATGTTAGTCGTGACTTTTACTATTAGAAAAATATTGTTTGTAGTAGAACTTTTTTTTGAACTAAATTTTTTTTGGACTTCGAAATTATTAAACTTTATTTTTTTTACGTATCTTCAAATGACATAAAATATGCTTACGGCTCTAACAATTGTACTCTATGCTTGCTCAGAGACACGATGCGGCTTTCCCCTGGTGCTCTATGGTCGGTTATCGACACTACCTAGTTCATTGCATATATTAAATCAGTATTTTTTACGCAGTGGAACGTTAAACACATAACTAATATCTATGAAAAAGTGAAGATGAAGCATTTTAGGAAAGTGTTTTCACATGAAAGTGTTATTGTATCATTGAATGCTGACAAGGAGAAGTATTTAAACTATGAAATAAGTACAAGTGGTAACACTATCGGAAACGTATGCGTGCATTGTCATGACAGTAAGGAATTAAATTTCTTTGAAGTACCAAAAAAATTCAACTCTTATGATGGTGGATATGCGAGATTGTGATCTCCTGAGAGGATTGCACTCAAAGAGAACGCCAACATAAAAATAATAGTTGATGAAGAGGGGCATCTTCTTGCTAGTGCTTGTGGTAACATGTTACCTAGTGTTAAACCATATCGTCAGCTTTCGGGTATTAGAATTCAACGGAATATCAAAAGAAGAAAGGCCTACTCTTCTACTAATATAATAAACCATATCTTGTCTACGTGCCGGAACTGTTACCTGTGTAAAAATAATGCTTTAATGCACAGTGAAATTGCTGGAAAAATAAAAAGGGCATTGACAGAAAATATCACTAAAGGAATATAAAGATGAATCGATGAAAAACAAAGTACCGGCAAACTTTACTACCATTGAGCATATCAAACCTTTAGAATGTCTATTAAAACATCGGAGATGTAAGAAAAGAAATTTGCATACATCTATTGTCAGACACATGGGATAACATTGACAAAATCTATGTATCAGAGTGAATAAATTTTTTCTACCAACATCTTTGTTAGATACATCGGATAAAATTGGCTAAATCTAAGTATCGATGAATCAATGAAATCGATGAAAAACAAAATACCAGCAGACGTTACTACCATTGATCAAACAGTCAATGAACCAAATAATACCAAAGACGAAAAGCATATTGAGCCTGTCGATAACATACCTGTAAAAATTGTGTATGACTCAAAATGGAATAATGATTATTCTACTGATTACAAACTAAGAGAAGACAATAGCTGTAGTATCAAGAGAGAACAGGGTGAACTATTTTATGGGACAGATTCAAAATGTCCAAAGTTGATCATTGATATTAATAATGTATCATAATATAATTTTGCATTAATATTCTACATGGAATTTTTTCATTAAAAATATATTATGCATTACATTGTTATGTGTTCATTATTATTAGAGTATGCTAGCATATCAAACGTTTAGAATGTCCATTAAAACATCGGAGATGTAAGAAAAGGAATTTGCATACATCTATTGTCAGACACATGGGATAACATTGGCAAAATCTATGGATCAGAGTGAATAAATTTTTTCTATCAACATCTTTGTTAGATACATCGGATAAAATTGGCTAAATCTAAGTATCAGATTGAATAAATTCTTTATCAACACTTGTTGTTGGACATGTCATTATGAAAAAAGTGTAACTAAAAAGACAAAATTCTAAGTAAGTAACAAACTCTTTATTGTTTTCACATCTTGGATACACGATGCAGCAATTTCTTTCAAGAAATTATGAAAAAATTGTAAGCAAGTAACCAATGTTGTGACGTGTTTATTCTATGGTATTTGGGGGTTGTAGTCGTAGATGCCTTTATTCTCCCTTTATAGGGGAGATAAACTCTGGCCCTAAGGTAATTAAACTTTGGTAGCGTGCCTTAGGCTATGACCGAACTAATGAGGTGTACCGACTGGGTATGTTCGAGAAGCTAAAAGTAGATCGTAGAAAGGTTGTCTAAAATACAATAATTTTATTCATTTAACCTATAATATAATTGGATTTATTCTGTCTACTGGGACTGGCTGTCCCAAGTAGACCACAAGTCTAAAAAAACAACAATAATATATAAATAGATACTTAGACACTTACAATGATAAGACAAAGTTCCAAAGTATTTCTAAAACAACGGACCAGAGGTCAGTCCGGCATAAAGTTAGTATAAGATTTTTTCTTCCGATAAAATGTATCTTTTATACATTTTTATCAACCACACCTTCCCACGTAATCGCTAGGAAGTGGTAATTTCTCAATTTCCCGTTAAACAGAACTTAGCAGGATATGTTCCTTATCTTAATAAAAAGTGGTATTTCAAAACTTCATATTTGCGTCTTATATATTTTACTAAATTAATAATTAACTAAATTAGAAAGCTTTACCACAATACTCCCCATTTAAAGAAGAATTGTCCCAATTCTCAATATTTTACTTTTAAAACAACTTAATTTTGTTTACAGTTATTATGCTGCCATCTTTGGGTCATTATGTGCATCTACCCTCAATGGGTTTCCTTAGGGTTATGTTTCTGGTCCAATATTGGCCATGTTCTCTTTTTTTTGTCGAAGGATTTCAATTTGAAATTCATCCTTGTTTCTCTTTTTCTCTGTTTCTAGAACTGACAATTACTCTTTTACCCTCTTCATATGCATCTTCGGTTTTACTTGACTCCAAGCGGCTTATACATAATATTAGTGGATTTGCTTAAATTAGATTTATATTAGAAAAGTTTTATGAATTTTTTGAGTTTAAATTTAATTCCCATTAGTAATTTAATTTATCTGTGTGATGTGGTTGATATACCGTTTATTTTCCGTTTTAGAAATGCCTTGGTAAATTACACATAACATTTTGATTTTTAAATTTTAACAAAGCATTTTCACATATTTCAATAACATAAGCCATTTGGGCTATGTAGCACATTCTCTAGGCCTAAATTAAGTTGTGATTTTATCTCACTTTCTGACGAACTTGTAGTAAAGTCTGTATTACTGTTATAGTTTCCAACATATCAGTTGCTCGAGAATGAGATGATAGTATCAGGATGTATTTGAAGTGTCTTCAAAATTTGTTACTTCCCAAAAATGTGTCAAAATATGATTGAAGGAAAAATGGATCCGAAAAGATGCTACGAAAAATTTGATTTAAAAAAAAATAGCTAATGCTGTATCTAAAATAAATATCCACATTAGTATACATATAAAGCATATATTTTTACATATATAGTAGAATGAAACACTCAATTTTCGTATATATCAATGTATTCGAAAGTTAATTACTTTAATTACTTTCTCAACATTTTTTATCACTTCAAAAATAATCGAAACACGCTTAAATCGAAACATTATGTTCCTTGCTGGATTATTCTTTCAAACTTAATACTAAACAGATTATTTTACAATAAAAAAAATTATTAATACTTTGGCTCGGGGTCAAACATAATCCCACCGCTGCCACCAGTTGTTGTGACGTGTTTATTCTATGGTATTTGGGGGTTGTAGTCGTAGATGCCTTTATTCTCCCTTTATAGGCGAGATAAACTCTGGCCCTAAGCTAATTAAACTTTGGTAGCGTGCCTTAGGGTATGACCGAACTAATGAGGCGTACCGACTGGGTATGTTCGAGAAGCTAAAAGTAGATCGTAGAAAGATTGTCTAAAATACAATACTTTTATTCATTTAACCTATAATATAATCGGATATATTCTGTCTACTGGGACTGGCTGTCCCAAGTAGACCACAAGTCTCAAAAAAACAACAATAATATATAAATAGATACTTAGACACTTACAATGATAAGACAAAGTTCCAAAGTATTTCTAAAACAACGGACCAGAGGTCAGTCCGGCATAAAGTTAGTATATAATTTTTCCTTCCGATAAAATGTATCTTTTATACATTTTTATCAACCAAACCTTCCCACGTAATCGCTAGGAAGTGGTAATTTCTCAATTTCCCGTTAAACAGAACTTAGCACGATATGTTCCTTATCTTAATAAAAAGTGGTATTTCAAAACTTCAGATTTGCGTCTTATATATTTTACTAAATTAATAATTAACTAAATTAGAAAGCTTTACCACACCAACTCTTTCTTGAATTCACCTTTTGGATACACAATACATATATTTTATTCAAGAAATTATGAAAAAATCACAAGTAAGTAGCAAGTTCTTTCTTGAATTCGCCTCCTGGATAAACAAAAAAAAGACATTTCATTCAAGAAATTATGACAAAATTCTAAGTAAGTAACAAACTCTTTCTTGAATTTGCCGTTTGCATGCACAATACAGACATTTGATTCAAGAAATTATGAAAAAATTCTAAGTAAGTAACAATCTCTTTCTTGAAGTCCCCTCTTAGATACACAATACGGAAATTTCATTCAAGAAATTATGAAAATATTTGTAAGTAAGTAACAAACTCTTTGTTGAATTCACCTCTTGGATACACAAAAAAGACATATCATTCAGAAATTGTGAAAAAATTCAAAGTAAGTAACAAACTCTTTCTTGAATTTGCCGTTTGCATGCACAATACAGAAATTTCATTCAAGAAATTATTAAAAAATTCTAAGTAAGTAACAATCTCTTTCTTGAAGTCCCCTCTTAGATACACAATACGGAAATTTCATTCAAGAAATTATGAAAATATTTGTAAGTAAGTAACAAACTCTTTCTTGGAGTCACCTCTTGGATACACAATGCAGAAACTTCATTTAAGAAATTAGGAAAAAAATGTAAGTAAGTAACTACCAAACTCTTTCTTGAATTCGCCGTTTGGATGCACAATACAGAAATTTAATTCAGGAAATTATGAAAAAAAATGTAAGTAAGTAATAAACTCTTTCTTGGAGTCACCTCTTGGATACACAATGCAAAAATTTCATTTAAGAAATTATGAAAAAAAATTGTAAGTAAGTAGCAAATTCATTCTTGAATTCGCCTCCTTGATAAACAAAAAATACATTTCATTCAAGAAATTATGAAAAAATTCTAAGTAAGTAAAAATCTCTTTCTTGAAGTACCCTCTTGGATACACAATACGGAAATTTCATTCAAGAAATTATGAAAACATTTGTAAGTAAGTAACAAACTCTTTACTGATTTCACCTCTTGAATACACAATACAGATATTTCATTCAAGAAATTATGAAAAAATTGCAAATAGGTAACAAACTCTTTATTGTTTTCACCTCTTGGATACACAGCACATATATTTCATTCAGGAAATTATGAAAAAATCGCAAGTAAGTAGCAAACTCGTTCTTGAAGTCACGTCTTGGATATACAATGCAGAAACTTCATTTAAGAAATTATGAAAAAATTGTAAGTAAGTAAGTGAGTAAGTAAAAAATTCTTCATTGAATTCGCCACCTGAATAAACAAAAAAGACATTTTATTCTAGAAATTCTCTTTCTTGAAGTCCCCTCTTGGATACACAATACGGAAATTTCATTCAAGAAATTATGAAACTATTTGTAAGTAAGTAACAAACTCTTTCTTGGAGTCACCTCTTGGATACACAATGCCGAAACTTCATTTAAGAAATTAGGGGAAGAAATGTAAGTAAGTAAGTAACAAACTCTTTCTTGAATTCGCCTTCTGGATAAACAAAAAAGACATTTCATTCAGTAAATTATGAAAAAAAATTGTAAGTAAGTAACAAAGTCTTTCTTGAAGTCAACTCTTGGATACACAATGTATTTCATTTAAGAAATTATGAAAAAAAATTGTAAGTAATTAGCAAATTCATTCTTGAATTCGCCTCCTGGATAAACAAAACAGACATTTCATTCAAGAAATTATGAAAAAATTCTAAGTAAGTAACAATCTCTTTCTTAACAAGTCCCGTCCCGTAACTAAGTAACAAGTAACAAGTCCTAAGTAACAAGTCCCCTTGTTGATACACAAAACCGAAATTTAATTCAAGAAATTGTGAAAACATTTTTAAGTAAGTAACAAACTATTGATTTCACCTCTTGGACACACAATACAGATATTTCATTCAAGAAATTATGAAAAAATTGCAAGTAGGTAACAAACTCTTTATTGTTTTCACCTCTTGGATACACAGTACGGATATTTCATTCAGAAAATTATGAAAAAATCGCAAGTAAGTAACAAACTCTTTCTTGAAGTCACCTCTTGGATACACAATGCAGCAACTTCACTTGAGAAATTATGAAAAAATTGTAGGTAAGTGTACCATGAGTAAGATGCGATGTATTTAAAATACCAAAATAAAGTTCCTTCTTTCTAAAGATAATTCCGATTTTCTATAATTAAGTTAAACCTAGTTTCAAAAATGAAGTCCTTAATCAGCAAAGAGAAAAAGTGCAGTCACCTCAGACAAAGAACAGCACTATCCAGGCTTAAGATTTCGCTAAGAGAATGAGAAATAAAAAATATGCTACGTACGATATTTCTAAGGAAGTTTAAATGGCAAAAAACCGTGTGAACGCCTGAATCATCAGAAATATCTTAAAGGAATTATTGGACGAAAGATTTACATCCTTGGTCCTCTTGGGCCAATGGTGAGCCAGTCCTCATGGCGCAGGACTGAAAAGCTATGTTTGATAGTGGGGCAGAAGTGCTTTTTGAGATTATTCGTAAATCAGATTTGGAAGGATTCGTAAAGTTGAAGCAGGTCCATTGAGATAGAATTCTTATACTCTTTCATCTCGGTCACCATTATTGTCATTTGAAGTGACCTATTGCTGTGCATCTAAATATGTAAGTCAATAAATCTATTGCCCTTTTTATCTGTGTTTATTCCATTTTATATGTCTGTATTTAGCCTAGCCTAATGATAGTTAATTAGTTCGCGCAACAAAAATCAATCTTTTTATCGCTACAAATGGCGCGAGTTGAAAATGGGAGGAAAACTGCGAACTAATTAGGCTATAGAAACTTTGTAACTTAAATTTAATTATTGGAGAGATACAGACATATAAATAAAGTGATTAGTCCTATTGCCGCTAAGCTAATACAGGGAAACCTTTTAGAATATCTCATAGGAGATAATAGCCTCCTCCAAAGAGGTTAAGTAAAATAATAAATTTATTTTAAGTTGATATAAACGCAAAAAAAAATGTCTTAAGATTTAGAAGAAAAATTAATAGTGCAGAAATTGGTCGCAAAAAATATAGAAATAGTGAAATCTATCCCGGAGTACAATGGTCAATCAAATATTGACGAATTTAATATCCAATTGACCCAGTTTGTACAACTAACAAAAACACGGCTAGAAGCGTTAGTCGACATGCTCCTGCTACGATTAAAAGGCCAGGCCTTAACATTTTTGAAGCAGATTGAACCTACTATAGGCGACGACGCCAGCTTGCCAATAAATTCGGTTGATAAATTGTTAAAAGCATTCAAAGATAGGTTTATAGACACCAGTTCCATAAACAAATTAAAACACGGAGCAGTGAACTTTGACTTTTCACAGAATATACGAGAATATCTGGATAATATACGCATTTCTGTAGAAGCAAAATACGGAAGTGGTTCTGGGCAACTGTATCAAAAAGTCATACTAAATACCTTTTTGCAAGGGCTACCCCGAAAACTATATAGAGTAGTAATATCCAAAAATATTCAGACGTTGGATCTTGCAGTTCAGAAGGTAGAGCGATTAATCGAAGTTGATACAATGGTTGCTAATCATAGTAAAGCAAAAATAAATAGCCTAGGCGATTCAAACGCGAACCTAATTTTCAAGGGCGATCAGGCATCCCCCAATTTCTTTTCAAGGGATAACTCCCCAGTGCCAAAAAAAAAAAAAAAACGCCAGAACCCGCTAGGCAGAAAACAGTACGCTTTCAGCCTATTAAACAATCTAATTATGGAAATAACCCTACAATAATAAGGTGCTATAATTGTAATCGTGTTGGCCATATCGCCAGAGAGTGCCATTATGTCACCAATCGCATACCAAGAATTGCTGTCGGTAACACGCAGAATTACGGCAACCATTTGTTCGGAAGAACAAATTTTAGCACCGGTCGTGCAATAGGCTATAGCCAGGGGGATTGCGCCAATCAGTACCTTATAATGCATACCAACCAAATTTGTATAACCCTCCCCCCAACAGACAAATTAATTACCGATTTGAAAACCCAAATACTCGCCAAAGCCAATATAATGCGAGAATGCAGTATAGAAATCACGAAAATTTGCCGATGGGAAATGAAAATTTTTCTAGCCAACGGCACTGGCAGTCAGCGCCAGCAAACGGCACTGACACGAGACATCAACGTTACCATAATAATACATGGAGAAGACAGACAGACGTAAATCAATTAAATATGCCTACGGAACCTAATACGTCTGAATATCTATTACAGGCACCGACACATGAAATAAATTCTCAGGGAAACGTTTCAGGCCCCTCAGAAATATAAATTGGACCCAGAGGGTTCCCGGAATATTTAATAGGTCCAAGACAATATTAGTGCCGTCTTGTCGCGATATTAATAACAAGTTACCTATATTTAATGATTTTTGTGTAGAAAATGTTTATTTTAAGGCTTTGATTGACTCAGGTGCAACAATTAGTATCATAAACTCTTGCGTATTCAATATGTTGCCTCTTCATATTAGGCGACAGAGGAACCCTAATAATCCCAATTTAACGAGCGTGACAGGTCATAAATTAAATGCAAAAGGGTCAATTTGCCTAAACGTAAAAAGAGACAATAGAACGTTCATGACAAATTTTATTATATGTGATAATTTCCCATATGAGGCTATTATAGGCGCAAATTTTCTAAGGTCTAATAAAATACTATTAGACGTGACTAATGAGAGGCTTGTCTACCCAGCTAAGGTAGGGGAAGACATTTCTACCTTAAGAAATGGTAACAGGGGTTGCGAAGACAACGTAACAGTAAACAAAATTTCTGATGGTATAATGTCGCAGTATTTTGAACCTCATGTCTCGCAAAGACATGGCATAGTTGGAAATTTGTTCAATTACCCTGAGAGATATTGCAGAAATGAAGTAAATTTAAATAATAAAAGTATTGAATCTGCGAAAATAAAAATAGGAGATATGCGACAGTACAGGTCAAACGAAATTAAGAAAATAGTGGAATTGTGGAAAAACATAGTAAAGTCCAACGTGACGCCGCAAGATGCCGCAATGGCGCAGCATAGCGCCAGTATGAATCTAATAAACAATGAAAATGAAGAGAAATATGACGGATTTGCGATAAGGAAAACAAAATCCCTCCCAAAATGATGCAAAAAATTCAAATATCACAGATGATTGAACCAGTGATTAGCAAATCAGAAATATGGTTTGCGACACCGTCTGAAATACCCGAAAATCTGTTATGCGAGGAACAGAATATATCTTATGACAAAGGGGAAGGTTTTATTTGGGTAACCAATAACCATGAAAATGATACAATTACAATTAAAAAGGGGACGTGTTTAGTTCAAATCCAGGTTTTAACGGAAAATGATTTAAATACATGGGAAAATTCTAAAAGAAACCTAGTTAACGGTATTAAAACTTCAAATGACAAATATCCTTTAACTAAATCGCAATTTTTAAACAAATTTAATATGGATCATATTACAGATATGGAACTTAAGAAAAAATTATGCGAATTATTATGGAATTTTAAGGATGTATTCTTTGCATCTGAAGATGACATCGGGCTAATACCATTATATTAACATTCAATTTTAACGACTGGTAATCCCGTAGCAAAACAGCCATATTGTGTGCCATATAAGCAAAAAGAGTGGTTAAAAAATAAAATCCATGAATTAGAAAAAAATGAAATTATACGCCCAAGTATAAGTCCGTATAGTGCACCAGTGATCTTAGTACCAAAAAAGAATGGAGATCTTAGACTCGTAGTAGATTATAGAGCCCTCAACAAACAAGTAGTTAGCGATAAATTTCCTCTACCAAGAATAGATGAAATTCTTGACTCAATTTCAAGCAAAAACAAAATTTTTACTTCTTTGGACCTTACATGCAGATTGTACGTAAAAACAATATTTTTACGTACAATCTGCACTGACAAAACTTAAAAAATTTGTAAGTACATGCGAAGCATGTAACTGAAGAAAAATCCCCCCAGCTTATCCAAATCCTCCAATGGGAAGGATCCCGGTAGCAAAGTACCCCTTCGATGTTATCTCATTTGACCTATACGGGACAAGTGGAGGCTTACCTGTTTCTAGCAGAGGCCATACTTGTATTCTTTCGGTTATAGATCATTTTTCCGGATTTACTTTTGCAAAAGCCTTAAAAAATCAAGGTGCTTATGCCACAAGTAAGGCATTAGCAAAGTTATTTTTACAATTTGGCATTCCTAATAAAATTTTGAGTGACAACGGGAGCAATTTTGTTTCGAAAGTAACAAAAGACTTGATGAGTTTTCTTAATATAGAGAAAATGGTGACAGCTCCGTACCACCCACAAGCTAATGGTAAAATAGAAAACAGGCATAAAATATTTTCGAACGTACTAAGTATTTATACGAAAGACAATAGGAGCGACTGGGATAAATTCTTACCCTATTTAACTAACGTAATCAAAACTGCTTATTCCGAAACAACCAAAGACAATCCATTTTATTTACTTTTTGGTCGTGATTTCAGAATCCCGTATAATGAGATTATTGAATCTCGGCAGCATCATAATAGCTCAGAAGATTACAAACAAGAATTCATAAATAGGATGAGGAAAACTTATAAAATAGTTAGGCAATATTTGGAAAATGTAAAATAAACCAAGAGCTTAGAAACCAACCCAAAGTTAAGGGGAATATAAATTTCAAAGTAGGAGACTTCGTTTACCTAAAGAACGAGGCAAAAACGGAAGGAAATAAACTTTCCAACAAATATTCTGGACCGTACAGAACAGTCAAAAAGTAAGATAATGAATATACCTTTAAAATGGAAAACCCCGATAGTGGAAGAACTTACAAGGCGCATGTTAGCCGAATAAAAAGATCCTAATTTCCAGAGAGATGGGTATCACATCCCTCTTCTACTGATTCGTCAGATTCGGAAAATGAGCCCCCTAAATCAAGATTGGCAGAGCTAAAACCCTTTAATTTCAAGCAAGACTATTTCGAGAATGACAGTGATGAACAAAATTTTGAAGAATTTTTAGCTATGGAAAATCTAGTTATTCCAGAGAAAAATCCCTAATACCAGTAAGAATAAGATCACCAAAAAATCCAAAAATTTATTCATCGGCGAGCGCAGGAGATTTAGATTATACAATATCTCCAAAAACCCAATTTTTCCCCGATAGAATTTGGACCCCATGTTCCCCCAAAAGATTTCCAGGCGATAAGGTTTTCCCTGCAACGCCGTTTTAGAGGCCCCTGTCTTTACAGGAAGAATTAAACAGAGCTGTAGAAACCCGCGGTATTACTGTAAAGAAAACTCCTCCCAAAGATTTAACTAAAACAAACCTGCGAGAAGCTATGGATTTCATAAATTTTCCCATAAAAACGAGTCAAAGTACACTGCCCGGGAATAAAACTCCAAAGGATGACCAGCAAGGTCAATATCATGATATAACTGTGTCCAACGTCAAACCTAAACAATGGACTTCATGGAGGGAAACCCTAGTGCAAACAATGCCCCATCCCCCTGAGGACATGGCATTCAAACAATGGAGGAACCCCGCAAAAACTATTGATTCCTCCCAAAGCTCTCAAGAATCTTTCAAATCTCCCGAGATGAAAACTCAAGGCAAGGACTTAGAGAATAAACCTTCTACTTTCAGAGGAGTAGAAATTTATGAAGGAAGGGCAGGTATTACCTCAAAAAGTGCCACCTCTAAAAGTTCTAATCCCGATTTGTCGGAAACTAGTTCCGAAGAGTCTGATGGCGAATCAGACCATATAGAAGCTAAAGAAATAGGGAAATCATGACCGACCTCAGCAGCCGCACACGGGAAACAAACGAAATTAAAAGGGCAAGAATTTTGAAAAACAATACAAAAAGTTTGACCTTATTTCGCTAGAAAAACCGAAGATGAAAAAACCGCAAGAAACAGAGGAGAAAATAACGACACAGTCAGGTAGAACGGTTAAAAAACCTGACAGATGGAAATATCCCTAATTAATGTAAAGATTAGAAATTTCAAATATGTTAAATTTAACACCATAATAAATTTAAAAGTGTGCAAGTAAAGTTAACCAAGTCAATATTAATGAAAAAAAAGAGATCTGAAGGATTTGAAAGAGAAACAGAGAGTTTACTTTCTTATAGCTCCGAGGCGATAAAAAAAAAAAAAAAAAGCTTTTTAATTTCATTATATTATATCTATGACGTATGCTGTCCTACAGCTCTGTGTTAAACATTACTTCCAAAGAGAAACAGAGACATTAATGTCTTTAGCTCCTTGGCGAAAAATTTAATTTCATTAGTTTATATCTATGACGTATACAATAACAGAGAGATCACTGTTCTATAGTTCTGTGACTCAGGTCTCCTCAGATTTTCTATGAGAAAATCGACCCATGTCCTAACCAAGATGGATATTATCCAAAACAAGGAATTATCAGTACAGAAGCGTCTAATCATATGAAATACTTTGTCCTAGTGCAGATTATAATTGTTTTAAGCCTACACATAAAATAGGATACCAGTGTAATTATGTGCTGCAAGTTTGCTTATTCATGTGTTTCTTACTCGAGAAATATATGTACCTATAGTTGGCTATTGGTACGTTTATATGTAGAATTTCACGGCGGATGTGAAATTATATCTCAATAATAATATGGAAAATTTTAAAACCATTTGATCAGTTAAGATACATGTAAAGAGCGAGGCGTTGAGGAGGGGACAGCCCCTTTCATTTACGGAATAATTTCTGTTCGTTTTAAGTTTTAATGTCGCTTCTTACTTTCAGTTTAAAAAACTTGTTTTTTTTTCATTTAATTTCTGATCGTTTTTTAGTTAATGCAGCTTTTATTTGGCTCACCGTCATTAAATAAGTAAACAAAATTTGCATAAAAATTTTACTTTTCTTTTGCTAAATGGCTGTCTCTAAATTTGGTTCTGACGTAACTTACAAATTAACTTACGTAACGAACTTCTATATTCGTAAATTTTTCTTCTGGCAAAAAAAACAAAGTTGCAGATTTTTACAGATATGAGCTTGAAACCTATGTAAGTAGAGTGCTATGTTCCATTTCTATGGGTTTATGTTCCTTACCGTGCTATTTGCTTGAAGCTATAGGGATCACCATGCTATTTGCTTCCAGCACGTTCCTTGGTACCTTTCTAAGCAAAGCGATCAAACACGTTTTGGAACTAGGGACGAGATTGTGTAATCCAATCAGACTGGTTTAGACACAGGTTTCTAAGCCAAAACTTTTGATAATCACATTACGTATTCAAAACGTTTATTGCGCCTTCTGTCAAAAATACTGGTTTCAGTCATAAGGGTAAGAAAATCATGTTTTCGCATAAATAATGATTTTTACTAAACACACATCCAAGCCGCGCTTGTTTCTGACTCAAAAATTGTTAAACAGTAATAAGCTCTAGGCTGAAGGTACCTTGCATCACGTCTAGAATTGATTGGCATATGGCTTTATATCATTTTGCGTAAAAGCTAACTCTATTTGCGAAAAAGGGTAAAGCATTTGCAAATTGGACTGTATGAACGACATTAATTTTTGATTGAATAATAGGGATGTGAATGATCCTAATTAGTGATCGGATCGTATGAAGGTGGAGAAAAAGGGTTAAACTGATTAGCAGTTAAGATAACCCCGAAGGGCTTGTTAACTCAGGCAATTTGTTATAAATATAGAACAACATCAATCTATGAAAATGGTTAACGATGATAGAATGACCTTGTGACTTGACCTCGCTTTACTTCTTCGATGTGTTCTGTATAATACACAAGTGGCGTTTGAACAGTGTTGTCAATTTAAAATAGGGTCTAACGTTATAGTATACTAAAAAGAGATGTACTTGATACTAAGAGAGATGTAGATGGCAAAAAAAGAATTTTAATAAAGAAATTCAGAACAATCCATAGAAGTCCTTACAAATCAAGTAGTGATGTGAATATGAGTATGAACCGTCAAGGATCATAAGCACCAATGACCCTAACCACCAGGAACCTCAACCCCCAAAGGTCCCCTATCCCCAAACTCCAAGGGAGTCCCCTCCCCGCACTTTTTGCCCCCTATTCATTTTTTTATACTTTTTTTGAAGTTTTTTTAAACTTTTTTTTTATTATTTTTTTTAACATGATATATTTTTTCAACTTTTTTTTACATCTCTTAGAATGACATGTAACATACTTAAAACATATAAAAACCACATTTAATATTTTCCAAATTCAAAATGAGAATCATATAGAAATGTTAGTCGTGACTTTTACTATTAGAAAAATATTTTTTGTAGTAGAACTTTTTTTTGAACTAAATTTTTTTTTGGACTTCGAAATTATTAAACTTTATTTTTTTACGTATCTTCAAATGACATAAAATATGCTTACGGCTCTAACAATTGTACTCTATGCTTGCTCAGAGACACGATGCGGCTTTCCCCTGGTACTCTATGGTCGGTTATCGACACTACCTAGTTCATTGCATATATTAAATCAGTATTTTTTACGCAGTGGAACGTTAAACACATAACTAATATCTATGAAAAAGTGAAGATGAAGCATTTTAAGAAAGTGTTTTCACATGAAAGTGTTATTGTATCATTGAATGCTGACAAGGAGAAGTATTTAAACTATGAAATAAGTACAAGTGGTAACACTATCGGAAACGTATGCGTGCATTGTCATGACAGTAAGGAATTAAATTTCTTTGAAGTACCAAAAAAATTCAACTCTTATGATGGTGGATATGCGAGATTGTGATCTCCTGAGAGGACTGCACTCAAAGAGAATGCCAACATAAAAATAATAGTTGATGAAGAGGGGCATCTTCTTGCTAATGCTTGTGGTAACATGTTACCTAGTGTTAAACCATATCGTCAGCTTTCGGGTATTAGAATTCAACGGAATATCAAAAGAAGAAAGGCCTACTCTTCTACTAATATCATAAACCATATCTTGTCTACGTGCCGGAACTGTTACCTGTGTAAAAATAATGCTTTAATACACAGTGAAATTGCTGGAAAAATAAACAGGGCATTGACAGAAAATATCACTAAAGGAATATAAAGATGAATCGATGAAAAACAAAGTACCGGCAAACTTTACTACCATTGAGCATATCAAACGTTTAGAATGTCTATTAAAACATCGGAGATGTAAGAAAAGGCATTTGCATACATCTATTGTCAGACACATGGGATAACATTGACAAAATCTATGTATCAGAGTGAATAAATTTTTTCTACCAATATCTTTGTTAGATACATCGGATAAAATTGGCTAAATCTAAGTATCGATGAATCAATGAAATCGATGAAAAACAAAGTACCAGCAGACGTTACTACCATTGATCAAACAGTCAATGAACCAAATAATACCAAAGACGAAAAGCATATTGAGCCTGTCGATAACATACCTGTAAAAATTGTGTATGACTCAAAATGGAATAATGATTATTCTACTGATTACAAACTAAGAGAAGACAATAGCTGTAGTGTCAAGAGAGAACAGGGTGAACTATTTTATGGAACAGATTCTAAATGTCCAAAGTTGTTCATTGATATTAATTATGTATATTAATATATTTTTTGTATTAATATTCTACATGAAATTTTTTCATTAAAAATATATTATGTATTACATTGTTATGTGTTCATTATTATTAGAGTATGCTAGCATATCAAGCGTTTAGAATGTCCATTAAAACATCGGAGATGTAAGAAAAGGAATTTGCATACATCTATTGTCAGACACATGGGATAACATTGGCAAAATCTATGGATCAGAGTGAATAAATTTTTTCTATCAACATCTTTGTTAGATACATCGGATAAAATTGGCTAAATCTAAGTATCAGATTGAATAGATTCTATATCAACATCTGTTGTTGGACATGTCATTATGAAAAAAGTGTAACTAAGTAAGTAAGTAACAAACTCTTTCTTGAATTCACCTCTTGGATACACAATACGGAAATTTAATTAAGGAAATTATGAAAAAACGTAAATAAGTAACAAACTCTTTCTTGAAGTCACCTCTTGGATGCACGATGCAGAAATTTCATTTAAGAAATTATGAAAAAATTGTAAGTTAGTAGCAAATTCTTTCTTGAATTCCCCTCCTGGATAAATAAAAAAAACATTTCATTCAAGAAATTATGACAAAATTCTAAGTAAGTAACAAACTCTTTATTGTTTTCACATCTTGGATACACGATGCAGCAATTTCTTTCAAGAAATTATGAAAAAATTGTAAGCAAGTAACCAATGTTGTGACGTGTTTATTCTATGGTATTTGGGGGTTGTAGTCGTAGATGCCTTTATTCTCCCTTTATAGGGGAGATAAACTCTGGCCCTAAGGTAATTAAACTTTGGTAGCGTGCCTTAGGCTATGACCGAACTAATGAGGTGTACCGACTGGGTATGTTCGAGAAGCTAAAAGTAGATCGTAGAAAGGTTGTGTAAAATACAATAATTTTATTCATTTAACCTATAATATAATCGGATATATTCTGTCTACTGGGACTGGCTGTCCCAAGTAGACCACAAGTCTAAAAAAACAACAATAATATATAAATAGATACTTAGACACTTACAATGATAAGACAAAGTTCCAAAGTATTTCTAAAACAACGGACCAAAGGTCAGTCCGGCATAAAGTTAGTATAAGATTTTTTCTTCCGATAAAATGTATCTTTTATACATTTTTATCAACCACACCTTCCCACGTAATCGCTAGGAAGTGGTAATTTCTCAATTTCCCGTTAAACAGAACTTAGCAGGATATGTTCCTTATCTTAATAAAAAGTGGTATTTCAAAACTTCATATTTGCGTCTTATATATTTTACTAAATTAATAATTAACTAAATTAGAAAGCTTTACCACAATACTCCCCATTTAAAGAAGAATTGTCCCAATTCTCAATATTTTACTTTTAAAACAACTTAATTTTGTTTACAGTTATTATGCTGCCATCTTTGGGTCATTATGTGCATCTACCCTCAATGGGTTTCCTTAGGGTTATGTTTCTGGTCCAATATTGGTCATGTTCTCTTTTTTTTTGTCGAAGGTTTTCAATTTGAAATTCATCCTTGTTTCTCTTTTTCTCTGTCTCTAGGACTGACAATTACTCTTTTACCCTCTTCATATGCATCTTCGGTTTTACTTGACTCCAAGCGGCTTATACATAATATTAGTGGATTTGCTTAAATTAGATTTATATTAGAAAAATTTTATGAATTTTTTTAGTTTAAATTTAATTCCCATTAATAATTTAATTTCTCTGTGTGATGTGGTTGATATACCGTTTATTTTCCGTTTTAGAAATGCCTTGGTAAAGTACACATAACATTTTGATTTTTAAATTTTAACAAAGCATTTTCACATATTTCAATAATATAAGCCATTTGGGCTATGTAGCACATTCTCTAGGCCTAAATTAAGCTGTGATTTTATCTCACTTTCTGACGAACTTGTAGTAAAGTCTGTATTACTGTTATAGTTTCCAACATATCAGTTGCTCGAGTATGAGATGATAGTATCAGGATGTATTTGAAGTGTCTTCAAAATTTGTTACTTCCCAAAAATGTGTCAATATATGATTGAAGGAAAAATGGATCCGAAAAGATGCTACGAAAAATTTGATTTAAAAAAAAATAGCTAATGCTGTATCTAAAATAAATATCCACATTAGTATACATATAAAGCATATATTTTTACATATATAGTAGAATGAAACACTCAATTTTCGTATATATCAATGTATTCGAAAGTTAATTACTTTAATTACTTTCTCCACTTTTTTTTATCACTTCAAAAATAATCGAAACACGCTTAAATCGAAACATTATGTTCCTTGCTGGATTATTCTTTCAAACTTAATACTAAAAAGATTATTTTACAATAAAAAAAAATTATTAATACTTTGGCTCGAGGTCAAACATAATCCCACCGCTGCCGCCAGTTGTTGTGACGTGTTTATTCTATGGTATTTGGGGGTTGTAGTCGTAGATGCCTTTATTCTCCCTTTATAGGGGAGATAAACTCTGGCCCTAAGGTAATTAAACTTTGGTAGCGTGCCTTAGGCTATGACCGAACTAATGAGGCGTACCGACTGGGTATGTTCGAGAAGCTAAAAGTAGATCGTAGAAAGATTGTCTAAAATACAATACTTTTATTCATTTAACCTATAATATAATCGGATATATTCTGTCTACTGGGACTGGCTGTCCCAAGTAGACCACAAGTCTCAAAAAAAACAACAATAATATATAAATAGATACTTAGACACTTACAATGATAAGACAAAGTTCCAAAGTATTTCTAAAACAACGGACCAGAGGTCAGTCCGGCATAAAGTTAGTATAAGATTTATTCTTCCGATAAAATGTATCTTTTATACATTTTTATCAACCACACCTTCCTACGTAATCTCTAGGAAGTGGTAATTTCTCAATTTCCCGTTAAACAGAACTTAGCAGGATATGTTCCTTATCTTAATAAAAAGTGGTATTTCAAAACTTCAGATTTGCGTCTTATATATTTTACTAAATTAATAAATAACTAAATTAGAAAGCTTTACCACACCAACTCTTTCTTGAATTCACCTTTTGGATACACAATACATATATTTTATTCAAGAAATTATGAAAAATCACAAGTAAGTAGCAAGTTCTTTCTTGAATTCGCCTCCTGGATAAACAAAAAAAAGACATTTCATTCAAGAAATTATGACAAAATTCTAAGTAAGTAACAAACTCTTTCTTGAATTCGCCGTTTGCATGCACAATACAGACATTTGATTCAAGAAATTATGAAAAAATTCTAAGTAAGTAACAATCTCTTTCTTGAAGTCCCCTCTTGGATACACAGTACGGAAATTTCATTCAAGAAATTATGAAAATATTTGTAAGTAAGTAACAAACTCTTTATTGAATTCACCTCTTGGATACACAAAAAAGACATATCATTCAAGAAATTGTGAAAAAATTCAAAGTAAGTAACAAACTCTTTCTTGAATTTGCCGTTTGCATGCACAATACAGAAACTTCATTCAAGAAATTATGAAAAAATTCTAAGTAAGTAACAATCTCTTTCTTGAAGTCCCCTCTTAGATACACAATACGGAAATTTCATTCAAGAAATTATGAAAATATTTGTAAGTAAGTAACAAACTCTTTCTTGGAGTCACCTCTTGGATACACAATGCAAAAATTTCATTTAAGAAATTATGAAAAAAAATTGTAAGTAAGTAGCAAATTCATTCTTGAATTTGCCTCCTTGATAAACAAAAAATACATTTCATTCAAGAAATTATGAAAAAATTCTAAGTAAGTAAAAATCTCTTTCTTGAAGTCCCGTCTTGGATACACAATACGGAAATTTCATTCAAGAAATTATGAAAACATTTGTAAGTAAGTAACAAACTCTTTACTGATTTCACCTCTTGAATACACAATACAGATATTTCATTCAAGAAATTATGAAAAAATTGCAAATAGGTAACAAACTCTTTATTGTTTTCACCTCTTGGATACACAGTACAGATATTTCATTCAGGAAATTATGAAAAAATCGCAAGTAAGTAGCAAACTCTTTCTTGAAGTCACCTCTTGGATACACAATGCAGCAACTTCACTTGAGAAATTATGAAAAAATTGTAGGTAAGTGTACCATGAGTAAGATGCGATGTATTTAAAATACCAAAATAAAGTTCCTTCTTTCTAAAGATAATTCCGATTTTCTATAATTAAGTTAAACCTAGTTTCAAAAATGAAGTCCTTAATCAGCAAAGAGAAAAAGTGCAGTCACCTCAGACAAAGAACAGCACTATCCAGGCTTAAGATTTTGCTAAGAGAATGAGAAATAAAAGATATGCTACGTACGATATTTCTAAGGAAGTTTAAATGGCAAAAAACCGTGTGAACGCCTGAATCATCAGAAATATCTAAAAGGAATTATTGGACGAAAGATTTACATCCTTGGTCCTCCTGGGCCAATGGTGAGCCAGTCCTCATGGCGCAGGACTGAAAAGCTATGTTTTGATAGTGGGGTAGATGTGCTTTTTGAGATAATTCGTAAATCAGATTTGGAAGGATTCGTAAAGTTGAAGCAGGTCCATTGAGATAGAAGTCTTAAACTCTTTCATCTCGGTCACCATTATTGTCATTTGAAGTGACCTATTGCTGTGCATCTAAATATGTAAGTCAATAAATCTATTGCCTTTTTTATCTGTGTTTATTTCATTTATATGTCTGCGTCTAGTCTAATAATAGGTAATTAGTTTGTATGTCTCCAAGGTAAACGCTCCCAAAGTAATCTGATCTCCAGATAGCTCGAGAAAAAAGAGGCCACATTTATATGTCTACATATTCAATTTTCTCTCATTAATTGAGAGCGACGCTAGCAGAGTTGACACAATCTCCAGCGCTATAAGCGGTGCTATTGGAGAATTTTCTATCGCTACAAATATCAATCTTTTTATCGCTACAGTAAGTAAGTAAGTAAGTAACAAATTCTTCATTGAATTTGCCACCTGGATAAACAAAAAAGACATTTCATTCAAGAAATTTCTTGAATTCACCGTTTGGATGCACAATACAGAAATTTAATTCAGGAAATAAAAAAAAAAATTATGAGTAAGCAACTAACTCTTTCTTGAAGTCACCTCTTGGATACACAATGCAGAAATTTCATTTAAAAAATTATGAAAAAATTGTAAGTAAGTAGCAAATTCTTTCTTGAATTCGCCCGCTGGATAACCAAAAAAGACATTTCATTCAAGAAATTATGACAAAATTCTAAGTAAGTAACAAACTCTTTATTGTTTTCTCGTCTTAGACACACGATGCAGAAATTTCATTCAAGAAATTATAAAAAAAATTGTACGTAAGTAACAAACTCTTTCTTGAATACACCTCTTGGATACACAATACGGAAATTTAATTCAATAAAGTATGAAAATATTTGTAAATAAGTAACAAACTCTTTTTTCACAATTTCTTGAATAAAATTTCTGTATTGTGCATGCAAACGGCGAATTCAAGAAAGAGTTTGTTACTTACTTAGAATTTTGTTATATTTTCTTGAATGAAATGTCTTTTTTTTGTTTATCCAGGAGGCAAATTCAAGAAAACAATTTGCTACTTACTTGCGATTTTTTCATAATTTCTTGAATAAAGTATCTGTATTGTGTATCCAAAAGGTGAATTCAAGAAAGAGTTTGTTACTTCCTTACAATTTTTTCATAATTTCTTGAAAGAAATTTCTGCATCGTGCATCCAAGAGGTGAAAACAATAAAGAGTTTATTACTTACTTAGAATTTTGTCATAATTTTTTGAATGAAATGTTTTTTTATTTATCCAGGAGGGAAATTCAAGAAAGAATTTGCGACTTAAATTTTTTTTAATAATTTCTTGAATGAAATTTCTGCATTGTGTATCCAAGAGGTGACTTCAAGAAAGAGCTAGTTACTTACTTACAAATATTTTCATAATTTCTTGAATGAAATTTCCGTATTGTGTATCCAAGAGGGGATTTCATGAAAGAGATTGTTACTTACTTGGAATTTTTTCATAATTTCTTGAATGAAATTTCTGTATTGTGCATGCAAACGGTGAATTCAAGAAAGAGTTTGTTACTTACTTAGAATTTTGTCATAATTTCTCGAATGAAATGTCTTTTTTTTGTTTATCCAGGAGGCGAATTCAAGAAAGAATTTGCTACTTACTTTCGATTTTTCATAATTTCTTGAATAAAATATCTGTATTGTGTATCCAAAAGGTGAATTCAAGAAAGAGTTTGTTACTTGCTTACAATTTTTTCATAATTTCTTGAAAGAAATTTCTGCATCGTGTATCCAAGAGGTGAAAACAATAAAGAGTTTGTTACTTACTTAGAATTTTGTCATAATTTCTTGAATAAAATGTTTTTTATTTATCCAGGAGGGAAATTCAGGAAAGAATTTGCTACTTACTTACAATTTTTTCATAATTTCTTAAATGAAATTTCTGCATTGTGTATCCAAGAGGTGACTTCAAGAAAGAGTTTGTTACTCACTAACAACATTTTTTTTCATAGTTTCCTTAATTAAATTTCTGTATTGTGTATCCAAGAGATGAATTCAAGAAAGAGTTTGTTACTTACTTACTTAGTTACACTTTTTTCATAATGACATATCCAACAACGGATGTTGATAAAGAATTTATTCAATCTGATACTAAGATTTAGTCAATTTTATCCGATGTATCTGAAAAAGATGTTGATAGAAAAATATTATTCGCTCTGATACCTAGATTTTGTCAATGTTATTCCATGTGTCTGACAACAGATGTATGCAAATTCCTTTTCTTACATCTCCGATGTTTTAATAAACATTCTAAACGTTTGATATGCTAGCATACTCTAAAATAATGAACACATAACAATGTAATGCATAATATATTTTTAATGAAAACATGTCATGTAGAATATTAATACAAAAATACTTTATGATACATTATTAATATCAATGATCAACTTTGGACATTTTGAATCTGTTCCATAAAATGGTTCACCATGTTCTCTCTTGATACTATAGCTATTGTCTTCTCTTAGTTCGTAATCAGTAGAAAAATCATTATTCCATTTTGAGTCATACACAATTTTTACAGGTGTGCTATCGACAGGCTCAATATGCTTTTCGTCTTTGCTATTATTTGGTTCATTGACTGTTTGATCAATGGTAGTAACGTTTGCTGGTACTTTGTTTTTCATCGATTCATCTTTATATTCCTTAGTGATTTTTTCTGCCAATGCCCTTTTTATTTTTCCGGCAATTTCACTGTGTATTACAACATTATTTTTACTCAGGTAACAGTTCCGGCACGTAGACAAGATATGGTTTATGATTTTAGTAGAAGAGTAGGCCTTTCTTCTTTTGATCTTCCGTTGAATGCTAATACCCGAAAGCTGACGATATGGTTTAACACTAGGTAACATGTTACCACAAGCACTAGCAAGAAGATGCCCCTCTTCATCAACTATTATTTTTATGTTGGCATTCTCTTTGAGTGCAATCATCTCAGGAGATCTCAATCTCACATATCCACCATCAGAAGAGTTGAATTTATTTGGTACTCCAAAGAAACTTAATTCCTTACTGTCATGACAATGCACGCATACGTTTCCGATAGTGTTACCACTTGTACTTATTTCATAGTTTAAATACTTCTCCTTGTCAGCATTAAAAACTTGTTTTTTTTTTAAATTCAATTTCTGATCGTTTTTTAAATAATGCTTGGGAATCCGGCGCCCCCTTCATAGAAATGTCCCTTACCCCAAAGAAACACCCTCCATGGAAAGATTCTCCCGAGTAACCATCTCCTCCAGCCCCCCCCCCCGCCAGAAAAAATCCTTCCTGAAAATGTCTGTATACTTCCCAATAACCAATACAATATGGAAGCAATGGGAAAAGTTCATAAATTGCAGCCCTTCCCCTGGAAAATGTGAGGGATTAAGTCATCCTAAAAGACATATTTATTAGATTTTCGACTATGCTGAACAAAATGGCTATCTAAAAATTTTAATTGGGTGACTTTGAGGAAAAATGAGCGTGGGAGAGGGCCTAGTTGCCCTCCATTTTTTTTAGTCACTTAAAAAGGACACTAGGACTTTTAATTTCCGTTCCAATGAGCCCTCCTACGATATTCTAGGACCACTGGGTCAATACTATTACCCCTGGGGAAAAGAAAGAAAAGAAAAGAAAAAAAAAATCAATAAACCCGCATCCGTGATCTTTCTTCTGGCAAAAAATGGA
The DNA here is from genome assembly GCA_027921565.1 of Artemia sinica. Taxonomy (NCBI): domain Eukaryota; kingdom Metazoa; phylum Arthropoda; class Branchiopoda; order Anostraca; family Artemiidae; genus Artemia; species Artemia sinica. The sequence continues at coordinate 50,935,998 of CM051266.1, read as the reverse complement.
AAATTCCACATTTTTGTAGATAGGAGCTTGAAACCTCTACAGTAGGGTTCTCTGATACGCTGAATATGATGGTGTGATTTTCATTAGGGTTCTTTAATTTTTAGAGGGTCTCTCCCCCTTTTTTCGAAAATCAGCCAAATTTTCTCAGGTGCGTAACTTATGACGGGTAAGATTAAACTTGATGAAATATATATATTTGAAATCAGAATTAAAATTTGATTCTTTTGATGTATCTATTGGTATCAGAATTCCGTTTTTTAGAGTTTCGGTTACTATTGAGCCGGGTCGCTCCTTACTTACAGTTCGTTACCACGAACTGTTTGAAAAAGGCCTTATGCTTAATGCTGAAGAGTGTGAATATTTATTTTTTGATGCCGAAAACCGATGTAGTGGTTCTTTTTTAAGAACCACTACATCGTTCGGTTTTAAGTTGTGCTAGTTTCGGTTTAAGTTGTGCTTTTTCAGCTAAGCTAGTTCCTGTGTTGCGTTGGCTTGGGATGAATGTTTACCCTTCAGAATCTGCTATCCGTTCTAGGGACCAATTAGACATTAAGAATAAACTTAAAGCAGGTTACGCTAAAATTGTCCCAAATTGTGGCTGATATTCTTATAATGCTTTGGATAGACTTTATTCGGCTTATTGTGACCATTCCATTCTTTTTCTGTCGGGTTTGTACCCATTTTAATACCAGTGACATGTCGGACATTACGATATTGTATTTTCGTTTCTGCAAATCCTTTTATACCTTCCTCGTTAGTATAGGAACTGAAAGGCTATTCGGTTGTTTAGAACTACTGATATACTGACATCCTATTCCTATCGTAAGTGGGATGCTAAAGGAGCAGACTTGCCTGCGGTTAGATCCTTTTAATCCTCTAGTGCTATTATTTTGATTTGCATTGTTGTTTTTGGTATGTAGTATTTTTTTTAATGTGTTTCTTGTGTATGTGTTTTCTTTTTATTTTCTTTTGTTACTTCATTTTGTTATAATGTTAGTAGGTCAAAAATAAATCATTATTATTATTATTATAGTGCGTTTTGATTCAAATAAACATCCCCCTCAATATTCTCTGAAATCTTCACCTTAGTACTCTCAGTCCTAGTTGTAGTGGTAGTCACAGTAGTATGAACACATTGACTTTGGGACAGTTGAACAGCCCCTCATCAAGCCCTAGAAGTTTTAAATGAGTACAATATTCTGTTGCTATGATGCTGTCGATATGTTCTTTTGATTACCCGCATGCCCATAGTTTTTTTATTTAGTTCAACCTCCCTCTCAACATTTCCTGAATATTTCATTTCAATGCTCTTAGCTCTAGTAGTAGTTGCAATAGAAGCAGTAGTTGGAGTAATAGTAGTAGTAGAAGGAGTTGTAGCAGTATTGGTAGTAGCGTAACCATATTACCTCTTTATTAATTGGTCTTCCCCCTAAGCATTCCCTGCAAGTTCCAATGTAAAATCCTAAGCCGCTTCTGCGATACGTCCTTTTGACAGCCGTCATGCACATAATGGGTTTTGATTTAGTTCAACTTTTCTATCAATATTCTTTTAAATTTTCACCTTCATACCCTTAGCCTTAGTAGTACTAGTATCATACTAGTAGCAGTAGCAGCAGCAGTAGTAGCAGTAGTAGTCGTAGAAGTAGGAGTTGTAGTAGTAGTAGTAGTAGTCGTAGTAGTAGGAGTATTAGTGTTGTATTGTAGCAGTAAAAGTAGTAGCAGTAGTAATGTGAACAGATTGCCTTTTGGTCAGTTGAACATCCTTCTTATTTTCAGCTAGCAATTTTGGGATTTTTTCCAAAATTTGGAAAATTTTTGGAATATTCAGCTTGCTACAGTAAGTCGTTCTTAAGATATTGCTGATAAGCCCTTTTGATAATTTGTATGTGCATAGTCTATTCTGATTTAGTTCAAATTTCCCCCATATTCCCTCAAACTTTTGCCTCAATATCTACAGCCTTAGTAGTAGTCACTACGGGAGTAATAGTTATAGTAGCAGTAGTAGTAGTACTATTAGCAGTAGTAGTAGCAGCAGTAGAAGTAGTAGTGAAAGTAGTAGTAGCAGCAATAGTAGTAGTGTACAAGTATTGTCTTTTCGGTCAACTGATCATCCCCTGAAAATTCATTTCCAGAAAATACCCTTATCATTCTTGAGGCAAGCCGTTCTGACAACCTTTATGCACATATCGTGTTTTGATTTAATTCAGCAATCCCATCAACATTCTCTGAAAGTTTCACCTGAATACCCTTGGTCTTTTTGAACACTAAAAATAAACCATGTCCTCTTTTCCAATAACAAATACCTTATGTAAACATTGGGGAAATTGCATAGCTAACAGTCCTTGCCTCGAGGGCTTTGGAGGGTTGACATCCCCAGAAACATAGTTACTGGACTCCTCTACTATGTTGAACAAAAACGCTATCTCCCAATTTTGATTAGATGTGGTCGGGGAATTTCTGGGCGTGTGAGGTGTGCTGGTTACCCTCCAATCACTTTAAAAACGGCGCTGGAGCTTTCAATTACCAATCGCATGAGCTCCTTCCGAAGATTCTACGCCAACTCCTTCTATACGAAGTGCTTTGGTGAAAAGAACATCGTCCCCACATAGCTCTTTTCTTAGGCAGCGCAAATGTACTATGATATTGCAAGCCAGTTTTTTTCTTTATTTTGCTCCTGATCGTTTTTTTTCAAAGTTCTTGAAATTTGCGTACATTTTTCCCAGTTCCCGCCCTCCCTACTATTGAAAAGGCTTTTTTTTTATTTCAACCCCGATTTTCCATTTCGGGCTCCTAACCATGATTTTTTTTACATATTTGCGTACATTTTACCCCATTCCCCACCCTCCAAATTACTACAAAGACTTCTTTTGTGCCCGGGTACTGGAAGATGCATAGTAGCTGACTAAGTGGTTTTGGCTGACAATGCATACTAGGCCATTTTATGATACTTCAGAATAAATATTTTACCATTTCCAAATTAGTTAGGTTTCTCTACTTCGTTTATACCTTTGTAATGCAACACATTTTTATTTCTGACAATATAGAGCTTTTAATTTTCAAAGTTAAATAGCGATACCTACGAAGGTTACCATACTTTCCTTTGAAGGCTAATTTTCATGGCTCACTTATTATTGCTTAAACTGACTTTTATAGATTTGTTTACACCTCGGGTGAATCCTTACTATCAACCGTTTCACCCACTCCACCCTTTAATCCTTAAAGATTGACGTGCGTAATTTTTCATATACCAAGCCTACCACACTTTCCTTTAAGACTAATTTTCATGACATCCCTATGAACCCTTCGGTTCTAGGCGTTTACCCCCCCTGGCGAATACCCCCGGAAAATAGCCCCCCGTAGAAAATACCCCCGCGGAAAATACCTCCCCCCCGGATAAAACAGTCCGCGGAAAATAAACCCCCGGAAAATACCCCCCCCGCTGAAATATCTCCCGAAAAATACCCCCCCCCCACGGAAAATACCCCCCGCCGAAAATACCCCCCAGAAAATCCCCCCCCCCCGTAGAAAATAAGGCTTTCCAAATTTGAGAATTTTATTTGAGTTTTATTTTTTTCATTTCCGTAGGGAGAAGGAATTTCGGTACTTGGGTATTATGTGCCACTCACTCAAGTTTACGCTGTGTAAAATTCAAGAACACACCAGTCTTTTCTTAGTCTCTTCGTTACTTTAGATATAAATTTGCGCTATAGATTTGCAAAATAGTGGGGGGGGGGAGGGGTAAGCATAGCGGGTTTGCATGCAAATTAGACACAGTAAAATAACATAATGAAAGGGATAAATAACACAAACTTCGATCAGTGATCAAACAGTGTGTGGTAACGAACTGTTAGTAAGGGGCGACCCGACTCAATAGTAACCGAAACTCTAAAAAACGGAATTTTGATACCAGTAGATACATCAAAAGAATCAGATTTTTATGCTGATTTCAAATATACAAGTTTCATCAAGTTTAATTTTACGCATCAAAAGTTACGAGCCTGAAGAAATTTGCCTTATTTTCGAAAAAAGGGGGAAACACCCCCTAAAACTACTAGAATCTTAATGAAAATCAAACCACAAGATTAAGCGCAAACGAAAACCCTACTGTAGATGTTTCAAGCTCCTATCTGCAAAAATGTAGAATATTTTATTTTTGCCAGAAGAAATATCACGGATGCGTGTTTATTTTTTTTTTTCCTCAAGGGTGATCGTATCGATCCAGTAGTCCAAGAATATCGCGAGAGGGCTCAATCAAACGGAAATAAAGATTTCTAGTGCCCTTTATAAGTGACCAGAAAATTGGAGGGCAACTTGGCCCCCTCTCACGCTAATTTCCTTCCCGAAGTCACCCAAACAAAATTTTGAGATAGCCATTTTGTTCAGCATAGTCGAAAATTTAATAAATATATCTTTGAGGATGACTTAATCCCCCACAGTTCCCGGGGGAAGGGCTGCAAGTAAACTCATTAATTTAACTCAATAATTTAACTATAAACTCAACATTTGGTTTGCAATTAGAAGACACGGAAGGCTTTGCCACTTTCAATGGAAATTTGTTTTGCATTTAGGCAAGATTAAAGAAGAAAATTTACATCAAGAACTTTGAATGCACTTTGTCAATGAACTCTCTCTGAAAATATTCTAGTGAATAATCCGGAAGTTCATTATTTTGTGAAAGACCCGAAAAGTTATTTATTTTGTTGTATATAAATATGCTAGTTTTAATTTTATTATTTTAGTATTTCTACTGAAGACGGTTGCTGTATGTGTGATCGAAATATCTGGACTTTTGTACCTGTTTTTTCACTGTCTAAATAAATGGATTTATCCCCATTTGAAAGTTTATTTGTTCGTCTTTGAACGGCAGTGTGGTCTAAGAAAAGAAAACCCAATTTAAAGGTGTTGTGTCGAAAATACGTCGTATATATAGGGAAATGAGACCAACCCAGTAAACATCTGTAAACTCAACATTTGGTTTGCAGTTAGAAGACACGGAAGGCTTTGCCACTTTCATTGGAAATTTGTTTTACATTTAGGCAAGATTAGAGAGAGAGAGATTTATTCTAAACAAACAAACAATTTAACATAAGTTTAGTGGCCACCCCAAGAAGTAAAAACTTGTCCAAGGGGGTGGCAAAAATACACTAACATAACAAAACAATAAAAAAAAAACGAAAAAAATAATAACCTATCTATATCACAGTCCCCAAACAGCACCACAAACCTTAAACCTTAACATTTTCATTAAATTTGCAATCATATTCATAATCATCACCCCCAGGAGCCATAAAAATTTACCAATATCATTATTAAAAAAAAAAAAAAAAAAAAAAAAAAAACCTAATATTCATACTTACTAAAAAGCATCCCTTTAATTACTATCTTAAACGAAGAAATATCACCTATATTTTTTGTATTTTGATCAAGATGGTTCCAACTTCTGATCCCCCTGTGAAGCAAAGAAAACATCGATCGGGCCGAAACTACCAGTGGAATATTAATCTCTGCAGATGACCTAGTATCATAATCATGGACAGAAGATCTCAGGTTAGCCAAGTTATCAAAACACGGGAGGTTTATACCCCTCTGAATCCTAAAAATGAATAGAAGTGTATACAACTCCCTTAATCCGGAAGCTGGCAGTATCTTTACACGCTCATACACGTTTCGTACCGAATCCCGGGGTTGTAGGCCATCTAACAGCCGAACAGCGTTGTTTTGTAGAACTCGTATTGGCCGAGCAATAGAAGGAAATGTTCCAAGCCAAACGCTACTACAATACAATATATATGGATGGATAAGTTTTCTCATTATACCCAGGTTACGAGACACGGTTTTACAAACATAATGTACATGGCGCTTGAATGATAAAACATCATCAATATAAACCCCCAGGTACTTATAAGAACACACCCGCTTTAAAGCTCCATACTGTGTTGCAATATCCTGAAACCATGGATAAAAATCTGGTGAACGGGAAAAAATAACAAAATTAGTCTTACCCAGATTAATCTTTAATCTATTTACCCTCAACCAGGAATATAACCTTTCAATAGCATCTTTCATCGATGTCTGAAGTAATTCTTCTGTCTTCGCGGTACTAACAGCAACTGTGTCATCAGCAAATAATGACACCGTCTCATTCCTGGGATTTTTGGCCATATCACTAACATTAAAACAACAACTTGGGATACAATCAGGCATATCATTAATATACAATAAAAAAAGAATCGGACCAAGAACTGACCCCTGCGGGACACCACTAGTCACTGGGCGGGCGCCTGATTGTATACAAGTCATCTCTACAAACTGGTACCGGTTACTAAGGAAACTCCGTATAAAGTCAAGAGCTTTACCTCGGATCCCATAGACCTCGCATTTTTCCAGGAGTAGGCCATGGTCAACTGTATCAAAAGCCTTCTGTAAGTCTAGAAACACTGCACCAACCTTAAATCCTTCATCTAAAGCTATGTTAATTATACTAGTCAAAAATATCAATGCATCCTCTGTCTTCCTATCTTTTCTGAAACCGAACTGATTATTATTCAACAATTTAAACTTCTCTAAAAAATAGGTCAACCGATTACTAAAACACTTTTCAATAAGACGAGAAATAACTGGCAAGACTGATATTGGGCGATAATTACCCAAATCATTTCTATCACCACCTTTATAAACCGGTGTCACTCTTGCATTTTTTAAACAATCTGGAAACCTTCCTTGACGGAAGCAATCATTAATCAGTGATGTCAGAACACCAGATATACAAGGGAAAATGTATTTTAGAATTTTTAGGCTAACTAGGTCACCACCGGACGAACTATTTTTCATACTATAGATAATATCCCTTAACTCATCTATTGTAATCATCTTTAGATTTAGCGATACATTTGCAGGAGATGGTAGAGTAGATCCAAAGGGTGGGTCATCTGGAGACGAGGAAATCATCTCGGCTATTTGTAGGCCTACTGAACAAAAATGATTTAAAAACTCATTACATATCCCAGTACCATCTGCAATTATAACCTCATTAACAGTCACTTCTGTTGGTAGAATATTAGACCGCTGACCTATAACATTACGGATTATTTGCCAAGTTTTCAACGGGTTACCTTTAACATCATTGAACTTCATACTAAAATATTTTTGTTTAGCCTCACGGAGGAGATTATTCAAACAATTACGAAAAACACGGTATCGCTCTTTATTCTCATCCGTCGGTCTTAAAGCTTGTGACTTAAACAGTCTATCTCTTACATTTATTTTTCGAAGAAGGTCATGCGTTATCCATGGCTTCCTCCCATTATGTTTTCGACCATTCGAATTCTTCACTGCTCCCACTTCCTTAACCATTTCTAAAAGCTTACTATAAAAGAGTGAAAATTTAGTATTTACATCACTCTCATTTCCAAACAGAGATACCCAATCAATATGAACCATATTATTTTTTAGTTTCAATAGGGCACTACGATCAAAAACTACAACTCTTTTACTCCGTTCAGGAGTTTCTCGCTTAGGGATAGATACCTCAAAATCTGCAAAAACACCAAAGTGGTCAGATTCCACATTTACAAGAACTCTTGGTGATCTAAAAGGTGAATTGGAAAAAATATTATCCAAAAGTTTTGCAGACGTCCTAGAAACTCTAGTTGGGATGTTAATCGTTGGGAACAGCCCATAAGACATACACAAATTTAATAACTGAGAAGTCACAGAAGACTCCATATCCAGCATGTTAATATTAAAGTCACCTAGAACAAAACAAGAGTTATTACTAATTTGTACTTTTGCCAGCTGTTCATGAAGATTCTCAAAAAATTCTTGAATAGAACCAGAAGGAGGCCTATATACAATTACTAAATATGTATCAACATTATTCAATTTAGCTTGTAATACTAGTGTTTCACACACCATTTCCTTATATTCACTTAGATCATCTCGGACTCTAACACGGAGATCTTCACGAACATAAGCCGCAAGACCCCCGTGTTGACGTAACTCCCGGTTCCGAGTAAACAAAGTATATCCAGGTATATCTAAAAGAGCAGAATTGTGGTCCTTCAACCAGGTCTCCGTCAAAGCAAACACATGGAAAAGATTAAGTTTACCTAGATTCGCTAAAAGATCAAATGTCGTATTTAGGCCCTGACAATTCAAAAGAAAAATCCCAAAATCTTCCGATCCACCATGCCGATACTCAACATCATGAAAATCATAACTAAAAACAAATTTAGAATCCTCAGGGGGATTAAAAGCTGGAACCACAAAGTCCAAATTTCTATTAATACATTCATTAAAATAATTATAAAAATTAACCTTCTTATTTTCCAAATCAATTATACTACGAGCCCCCAGGGGTAGAACAAGATCTCTAACCACTATCTATTAAAGATCCAAATGGCCTGTGGTGACGAATAGGGCACGTACCAATCACAATTAAAGATACTCTCTCAATACTCACAACAAAAAATGAAACAAAAATAATCAAAAGAAAAAATGAAAAGATAAAACACCAAAAGAAATAAGATATAAATTCTAAATAAAGGCAAGCGAAGAAAACAATCATTATTAATCACCAAAGAGCACAACATAATCACACAGAGGGTATCCAATCTAAACTCTAACAGCCAATTAAATTACTTAACCTTACATCACAAACTATAAAAACAAATATAATTTTCCTTGATTAACAACAAACAAGCAAAACATTCACTTCTGCTTTCCGAATCGACCTTTTTGACTACGCCCTCCATAGTCATGGCTAATAACCGGTCTAGCAAGTTCAGTAATTACATCATTCTGAAAATACTTAGCGATCGATCCATCAGGGCGTTTAAATTGAACACAAGGTGGGAAAGATTTAGAAACCCATGCATCAAAACCTGCATCTCGTAACTGGGCTCGCTTATTAAATAAAATTTTTCTAGCCCGACGTAACTCAGGGGTAGCATCATCACTAAGAAACAATTCCTTGAATGGGCCAATATTCTTATTCTTTAGTTTTTTTGCACTGCGTAATAGACCAATTTTTGTTTCCTTGTCACTTAGTTCAACTTTGAAAAATTTGGCATCCTTCTTACACTGAATAACTTTGAATGGTGGTACTGTAGGCTGTTCTAAACCCACTTTAACAATATCCTGGAACAAAGCAACAGCAACATTTTCACTTTCGCAACCTACATTCCAAACAATTATGTTTTTACCCCTCTGTTCAATTTCCAGTTTAACAAGCCTATCCGACATTTCCAAAACTGCATTTCCCTGGGCCTTAGCCTCATCAACAAGAACTGATAATTGCGATTTCAAGGATGAGTTCTCATTTGTTAGAACTTCAATTCTACTATCATGAATAGCAACTTGAGAACACTGGTCAGACTGGGTCACCTCTAATTTGGAAACACGATCGTCTAGTGTTTTTAACTTATCGTTCACCATGTCTAGTTTTCTACCATTTTCTTGGACAGCTTCAAGTACTTTATTAAAATTCTGTGATAAAGTTTCCACGGTAATTTGGGTGATAGAACTTCCGGTACTAGTAGATGTTGAATTCAACGGGTTTTCTGAGTCCTCAGCGGGACGATTGCGTTTGCGATTACGACCCATACCAATTAAAGTAAAGAGACTTCGCCCACTTCAAATAGATCAATTATTTGTTTACTCACTCTAATTTTAACGTACTGTTGACTTTGGCCGTTAATTACTAGCACGGCTAAAAATATAACCAGGACAGTTACGCCTCAATAATGGCTAAATATCAAACTTGGGTGATAAAAGCGGCAACAGGGGAATATGGGCTTCGAAAATCCGTGAAGTAATCCAAATCTGCCACTGAACACTGATAACAAGCACCCTCGTGTGAACTATGCTGTTACTCGGGCAAGAGCATAATGATAATTCAAAACATTAAACGAAACTTACTCGCAAGGGGGGAGTTTGACTACCCCCCGAAAATCCAAAAAACGTGCTGTTTATAATCCTTTATATTCCAAGTTTTATAATCCAAACGTTGCGCAATTATAATCCTTTTTCACTCAAATGTAATTACTATAGCTATTTACTGCATATATTGATCTTCACAGTACCACAGTAAATTAGATTGCAAAACTTACTAATCTGATGGTGCTCGTAAAACGTTCCAATTTCGTTATGAAATAAATGTTCTTTTACTTTACTGAGATTAGATTGCGAAACTTACTAATTTGATTATGTTCGAAAAAATATCTGTTTTTAGATAGGTGTTATCGCTTTGAACTCTGAATCAATACTGAAAGAAGAAAATTAAAGAAGAAAATTTAAATCAAGAACTTTGTATGGACTTTGTCAATGAACTCTCTCTGAAAATATTCTAGTGAATAATCCGAAAGTTCATTATTTTGTGAATGACTTGAAAAGTTATTTATTTTGTTGTATATAAATATGTAGTTTAAATTTTATTATTTTAGTATTTCTGCTGAAAACGGTCGCTGTATATGTGATCGAAATATCTGGACTGTTGTACCTGTTTTTTCACTGTCTAAATAAATGGATTTATCCCCAATTGAAAGTTTATTTGTTCGTCTTTCAACGGCAGTGTGGTCTAAGAAAACAAAACTAATGTAAAGGTGTTATGTCGGAAATACGTCGTATATATGAAATTAGGAATTTTATTTTTCATCCTCTTCTGAATTCGCTTAGGGTGAATATGGGAAACTAAGGGACGGAATTTTCCAATTCAAGTATCATTTCCAATTCGAATTAATAAAGAATGTCCTTTGAATCCAGAAAATGTTGCAGAAATTTAGATTCAAGATTTCCCCTCCCTTCCCTTCCCACTCTTTTCCCCGAAAAAAGGAATTTTTCTGTACTACCAAATTTTGTCAAGCTGGCATTTGTTATTAGGGATGTATTGAGCATTTCAGGGTAAAAAATATTTCTGTCGCTTAAACGCCGAGGTTTGGCCTATTTTTTGTTGTTTTACATGGACTAGTATATAAAATAAGGGTACTTGTGTATTATACCGCAAACACTCATGAAGTTAAGTTAGGTTAATTCTAATAAAAAATACCAAAACATGATTAAAATGTAATAATTTAGAAGAAAATGTGGGCTATATATTTGTACATAAGGGGGGGGGGGAGGTAACCTAGCCTAACCCCACCCTTAATGTGCAAATATATAGACCAAACTATTGAATTCCAATGTATTCTGTCATCTGTTACTTATTTCCACTGGGCGTAAACTAACTGTTTCTTCATACAGACAGATAAAAAGGTCTGTTCGCAAGTTTTACACAGCGTAAACTTGAAGGTTTGCGGTATAATATACAACTACGAAAATAAAACCTTATATTGGCCGTCGAAAGGCTTTGAGAGAGAAAAAAATTTCTAAGTCGTTAGAAATTCATCTGGGCTGTGAAGTGTGAGGAATTGCCTAAGGTTTCAGGGTATGTTAGTAAATACATCTCTTTTTCGAAAATTTTTTTCACCACGATGAAAAAAAAATAAATTAAAACGGTAAAAAAAAATCCAACACAATAACCACTTATAGAATATCTATTTGGGAGGGCTTAGAGTAAAGATCCCTATTTATTCGATTCTATGTATTGTATACTCTACCTCCCCTTCCTTCTACTCCATATTGTCAGTTTAGTAGTTTTCCTTCTGTTATTTCCACTACTAAACTTATGAAACTTAAACCGGACAACTTTACTCGTAACTTCAAAATTAAAACATATTGTAATTTAAAATTTTATGCACTAAGCTTAAGCTTAAAATATTATATTCTGCTCATCCCCGTTTGATTTTCAAAAACAAATTATCACACAAACTAATTTTTATCAGCTAGGAGTATTTGACCCCTTATTCTTTAAACTAAATTATTGATAATTCATTTTAAACCCACAAACTAATAAATTCACAAACGTATAAGCCCATAAACTAATTAATTTCAGCTAAGAGTATTCGACCCCCCATTCATTAAACTAAATTATTGATAGTTCATTTTGAAGTCCTGTAATTACTCTATTTTCAATATTTTGCTAAAATGTTTTGATGACTAAAAATGTACAATAAACAGGAAACATATTAAGTTTACTGTTTCGAATATTTAAAGTTGTTTGTGCTGACTAAATAAAGAACAAAAGAAGTTTATTTAATTCTACAAAAATGTATATATAATCCCGGCAAGACCTTTAGATTGAAGATTCTTTAAGTAAAATTCCGTTAATTTAATACAATTTTTAAAGGGTTTTACTGATTGTGATGTTATTGAAGAGACATTACTTTTAGCAAACCCGAAAATACAATCATTTATCTCTAACTTGTATTCAGGGCTGCTTCCAGGGTCGCCAACTTGCACACTTTTCGTGGGAAATGCACTCTCTTTTCGTCATTGCACTCTTTCACACCACGGACCTTTCCATACCCCAGTCCCAACGCCCAAAAACACTGAAAACCCCCTAAGCCCTCTAAGCCATGGTGGACATCCTCTTGCCAAGAGGCTTGGCACAATAAAAGGAGTGCCATCAGATCCTTCAAGAGAAATCCATCCACTGGAAAATATATAGCAAAGCTACAAGCAGAGGCAAAACTTAAGAGAACAATCAAACTTGCAAAAGAAGAGGCATGCAAAACTTTCTCTTATCAGTGTCCCGCAAAACGCAAGAGTCAAAGATTCACAAATTCCTAGACAAGATGTGTGGCAAATTCTCCACACAGAACCCCTTCCATTACCAGCTAACTCTAAATGGTCAGCAGCTGGAAACCAACAAAGAAAAAGCTGAATTTTTAGCAGATTTTTTTTTAGAAGAAATTCAAAAACACCCCTCATAATCCACCTCAGATCAGCCTAACACCCTATTTTGACTTGCTTGGATCCCAGTATCTACTCCAAAATTTTACAATGATTGAGCTGAATAAAGCAATCAATTCAATCAAACCCAAAACATCTTGTAGCCACGACCAGGTCCATCCATCTTTGCTCCAACACCTTCCAATAGAGTTTAAAAAAGTACTCTTATCTCTCTTCAACAACGCCTGGAGCAATTCCTTCTTCCCATCTGCTTGGAAAACATCACTCATCATCCCCATATTAAAACAAAATAAACCCAAAGAGGACCCCAACTCCTTCAGACCCATTATGATTACCCCAGTTCTGGGAAAATTATATGAGAAGATAATTCACTCCCGATTGTATTGGTTTGCTGAGTCTAACCACCTCATCCCACATACCCAAACAGCATTTAGGAAATATCATTCTTCCATTGACGCATTTGTTCGCTTAACCAATGCCATATCTGAGAGTCTGAAAGACAACCAAATCCTAGTTGCAGCCTTCTTGGACTTCCAAAATGCATATGATAATATCCAACATCCACTCCTACTGCAAAAATGATCAAAAATGGGTTTTCCAATACCTGTAGTGAATTTCCTTAAAAGTTACCTATCCGAACGCTCTTTTGTTCTCCAAGTAAATTCCTACATCTCTTCTAAAAAGTCTGTCTCCAAAGGCCTTCCCCAAGGGGCTGTCCTCAGCTGTCTCCTGTTTTTGCTATATTTATGGGATCTGAACCTACCCCAAACAAATATTAGGTTTGCAGATGATATAGTCCTAGGGTCTACCTCAAATAATTTTGAACTGGCCCAAACCAAGTTACAAAAGTTGCTTTATGCCTTTGAATATTTCTCTAACAATTCATGCCTACCCACCGCCCCATCAAAATCAGCTATAGTACAGTTTCATAATAAGAGAAATCCCCAGTCTGCCCTACTAACACTAAATGGTGTTGTCATCTACGAGCAACAACACATCAAATATCTTAGCCTCACTTTAGACCAAAAACTGATTTTCAAGCTCCACATTGAAAATGTGAGAATAAAATGCCTCAGAAAAATGCTCATCTGACAAAGGCTACTCAATATGCCTTGGGGTTGCCATGAAAAAACTCTAAGAAATTTCTATAAGACTTATACCAGATCTCAGATTGATTATGGACTAATTGTCTATGGTTGATGCTCAAAAACCCTACTATGCAGTCTGGAGACTGTCCAGAATACTATGATCCGTGCTATACTTGGCCTCAGGAATCACACCAAAACCAACTTCCTCCTCAGCGAAAGTGGTCTCACCTCTATTGCCATGCGCAGAGACATCCTACTTGCCCGCTACTTTACAAAAATTGAAGGTAACAGTTCCCATAGATTACATGACTGGCTAAGAAACCCTGGTGCTTTTAGGGGCCTTTCACGGGAATTTCCAACCACCCAATTGACCTTCCCCATACCTTCATCTTCTTTATTTCAAATATACCCCCGGATACCTTCCTGGGCTAACCACTACCCAGAAGTGAACCTTTTGTTTGCGCCGGCTATTAAAGCAGATCTTTCCCTTGCTAATGTAAAATCATTATTCCACGAATTTGAGTCTCAGAGATATAACCACCACCTCCCAATCCTTGTGGATGGCTCAAAAACAGAATCTAGGACTGCTTGTGGAGTCCACTTCCCATCTTTAGGTATAGCAGCTTCAGAAAGGCTCCAAAATGATGTGAGTATCATGACAGCTGAAATAGCTGCCATCAACATTGCATTGGAAACCATTATAAGGATGCCAAACCCTCCAAGAAACCCCCCTCTTATAATTTATTCAGACTCAAAATCAGCCCTTGCCTCAATATCATCAGAACATTCAGACTACCCAGACAATGATACCTCCACCACTCTTGTACTATTGAACCAACTACTTAAAAAAGGTATATCCACAAAATTCCAGTACATCCCAAGTCATATGGGTATTAAAGGGAACCACAAGGCAGATGGGAAGGTGTTTGCTTATCCCCGTGCCTGTCTTTCTCGGTTTGTATGTCTGAATCTATGTATTTGTATGTGTCTCTCACTCTTTTTGCTTGTGTGTTTGGGTTGATGTTTGCTTGTCCCACTGCATGTCTTTCTCGGTTTGTATGTCTGAATCTATGTATTTGTATGTGTTTCACACTCTCTTTGTCTGTTTGTCTGGGCTGGTGTTTGCAAGTCCCAGTGTTTGTCTTTGTTTGTTTGTATGTCTGAAGTGTCTGTCTTTCTCGGTTTGTATGTGTGAATCTATGTATTTGTATGTGTCTCTCACTATTTTTGCTTGTGGGTCTGGGCGGGTGTTTGCTTATTCCAGTTCATGTCTTTCTAGGTTGTGTGCACGAATCTACATGTTTGTATGTGTTTCTCACTCTCTTTGTCAGTGTGTGCTGGCAGGTGATTGCTTATCCTAGTGCATGTCTTTCTTGGTTTGTTTGTCTGAATCTATCTATTTGTATGTGTCTCTCACTCTTTTTGCTTATGTGTTTGGGTGGCTGTTTACTTTTCCCACTGCCAGTCTTTCTCGGTTTGTATGTTTGAATCTATGTATTTATATGTGTTTGACACTCTTTTTCTGCTTGTCAGGGTTGGTGTTTGCAAGTCCAAGTGTTTGTCTTTGTTGGTTTGTAAGTCTGAATTGCCTGTCTTTCTCGGTTTGTATGTCTGAATCTATGTATTTGTATGTGTCTCTCACCCTTTTTGCTTGTGTGTCTGGGCGAGTGTTTGCTTGTCCCGCTGTCTGTCTTTGTTACTCTGTATGTCTGAAGTGCCTGTTTTTTACGGTTTGTTTGTCTAAATCTATGTATTTGTATGTGTCTCTCACTCTTTTTGCTTGTGTGTCTGGGCAGGTGTTTGCATGTCATATTGCCTTTCGGTTTGTATGTATGAATCCAAGTTTTTGTATGTGTCTCTCACTCTCTAAGTCTGTGTGTCTGGGTGGGTACTTGCATGTCCCTGTGCCTGTCTTTGTCGGTTTGTATATCTGAATCTATATATTTGTATGTGTTTTTTGTTTCCCTTATTCTCTTTGTGTGTGTGTCTGGTCGGGTGTTGGCTTGTTCCGCTGCTTGTCTCTACTATCGGTAAGTGAATTAAAGAATGCTTCAATAGGGGGAAGTTTTTCCTCACTTAACCTTGCGCTAGAGTTGTAATAATCGTATGCATATATGAATTTACAAGTTAGTAAATCATATATTTCATTGTCTTGAAAGCGCTGTTTAAGCAGAGGAAAACTATCAAAATTGTCCCTTTTCTGCACTAAGATCAGTTGGCTGAAAGCTTTGGAGAAAAAACTATAAGAATCTAAAAAACGGATTTCATTCCAACGCTTGTGCCCATTATCCACTGTTTGCCACTTGAATTCTAAAACCAACAAAGTCTCAGCTGAATTGGGTATAATATTATAGGTAAATGAGTTATCTACCCATGGGCTATCTGCAACCCCCTCCCTATGCATACGTGCCAATGCCTGTAAAATAAATTTCAAATCGTAATTTGAATTGTGAATGAAAACTTGTATAAAGAACTGCTGGCTCACATTCACTCCGCACGATTGATGTGCTACAACAGGAAAATTGCTACCCCCTGATGATATTTTATCATCACTACCTAGACCATCTCCTCCTTGTATATCATCACTACCTAAACCCCCTCCACCACTTTGTTCAACAATTGGGTTGGTGTTTGGAGTGAAATCTCCCAATTCGCTTAACATAGCCTCTAGTGTTTTAGGACTAGGTAAATCCATCCAATCGAATTCATTTTCATGATCAGTTAAATATGATTAAACCGGGACTATATTCATTAAATATGAGGGTGAAGGATTCTCACTTAACCCACGAGTAAAATTATCTAAAATTTGCATAGTATTCGAGGTCAACCAAGGTAAATCACCCTCTGAAGTAACAGCATTGCCTTGTTCAACTATACTATTCTCTACATCTAAAGAATTACTATTAACATTGAAATATTCTTCTAATAAATAGTCTTCCCATTCCGTATCATCAATAATAATTTCAGCAGGTATACCATCTAAATTATCCCTACCATCACACCCACGTAAATATATACCGTACCGCTCGTCGATAGGTGATGTTCCAACGGCGATCTGAATATCCAGAAACTGCATTGGCACTTCAATTGGAACCGAGTCGCCAACGCGATCACATAGTTCATAACTTGTTTCTTCAGGCGGGAGAGAAGGTAATGCGTCTGATATAACATCTGTTCTAACCTATAAGGAAAATAGACACTTATTTTCAAAGTGTATAAATCACCCTATTCTTTTTTAAAAAGTCGAAAATTGGATTAATAGCGACTATATTTTTCTAATCATTAAAATAAAAAAACACACTTAGTAGCAATATCCCCCTCCCCCACACATACACACATACACCTGCAGAAAGTTGTTGTTGTTTTTAATAATAATCAAGCCGAAAGAAAAATAATAATAAATATAGCATCACTTTACTGCACTTCTCCTCCCTTACTTTTTGTTGAAAAGCTGTTTCTTATTCAATTTCTGATTGTTTTTCAAGTCATGCCCAGGCCTAGTGAATCGCATCTGTTTGATAAAAGAGACCGTTATGGCTCTCTCTTGTCGAGTATCTCAAAGTCCAGGCGAGCTCTAATTGAAAGAAGTCAACAAATATTAGACACAAATTAAAACATATATTATTTCGAAGTCTAGCGATAGAATCCTATGTCCTTTAAATTGACTTGGGGAAAAAATTATTAGTGAAAATGTCAATAAATATAGAACTTACATTTGCTTTTTGCTACATCGTAAAGTCCGTGGCCATTTTATCTTCTTGCATAGGGGCTCTCGTAGAGGCAATGTGAATAATTACACTAGGTCGTAATTGATTTTCAGCTTCAATCCGGGTCTTCTTTTCGGCGGGAGGGACGCATTCTTCAAAATTATCTTTAAAAAGCAAAACATTTTTACAACTTTTGTCGGAATTTTATCTTTGAAATTAGCTAAAATTTGCTAATTCATATAACCCCTAATTTGGAAATGTATAGACCAAATTTGTTTCTTAACTATTATATTTTCATCCTATTTCATATTAACCAAACTTGACTTCTTTCGTGTGTCATATAATGCACAAATATCTTGTTTCCTTCGGAAAAGCCTATAGAAAAGAAAAAAATCATAATACAGCATAAATCCTGCAGGGTCGTATCCAGGATTTTTGTTCAGAGGGGGGTTTTACTAATTTTTGACTTTTTTTTTTTGGGGGGGGGGTTTACTAATTTTCGACTCAGTTTTCGAGACTAATTTTACTGATTTTTACCTAGGTTTTACTAATTTTCGACTTATTTTCGAGTCGGTCAAAAATTTCGGGGGGGGGGGTTCAAACCAGGTAACCCCCCCCCCACCTGGATACGACCTTGAAATCCTTTAAATATCTAAGAAATTATGCTTCTAAAAACCAGGGCTAATGATAAAACCAGGAATTATGGGGTGTGGGGGGAGGGGGTAAAATGTCAAATTTAGATAGTTACGTAGGCTACAGACTCATAACTTTCGAAATTTTATAAGCTCAAGAAACAGAGGGTATTTAGATATATAGACTTGATGACATAGTTCAAGCATATAAGCTTAAAATTAGGTAGAAAAAAATCGTTAACATACACACATCATGTAGGCCTAAAATTTGCGATCAGGGGTAAAAATGCTAGCTGACTTAAACTTAAAATTTGCTTCATGCAACCCCACCCCCCTAATGTGCTAATATATTGCTAGTTGGCTTAAACTTAACATAGACTTCATGCAACCCATGCCCCTCATGTGTCATATAATGCACAAGTATCTTGTTTCCTTCGAATAAGTCTATAGGACAAAAAAACTCATAATATAGAATAAAATCCTGTAAATATCTTAGAAATTATACTTCTATAAAACGAGGGCTAATGAAAAAACCGGGAATTATGGGGTGTGGGGGAGGGGATAAATTTCCAAATTTAGATAGTTACGTAGGCTACAGACTCATAACTTTCGAAATGTTATAAGCTCAAGAAACGGGGCGTATTTAGATATATAGACTTGATAACACAGTTCCAGCATATAGGCTATAAATTAGATTAAAAAAAAGATCGTTAACATATACACATCATGTAGGCCGAAATTTTATACCAAAAGCTAGCGTAGTAGGAAATATATGCGATAAGATAAAAAATGTTATCCGGTTTTGCACTTAACACAGACTTCATGCAACCCCAATCTCCTCTAACGTGTAAACATATACCCTGAATTTGAATATATTGGAGGGGTGGGGGGGGGTTGTCTAAAATTCATTTCCAACCAAAAAAGAAGATTTATTTGGAAAAACCAAAAAAAATTACTAAACAATGCTCACATTATAACCTTGCGTAGCTAAAACTTCTAAATCCATCGTATTCAATGTTCGCTCCATAATGTTTGAAACGGAATATTACTTTAACCACAAAGCGTGATCATTATAAACAAATTTTCAATTCTGGATTGTGATGTGAGAGAAATTACGTAAATCCATTGACCTAGAAATAGGTGTGTAATCTTGTATAGTTAGTATTTCCTACTCCCATGATTGGTCTAGAAAGAGGATGCGGTCTTGTTCGTACATAGATTGTAGGCTTTCGATTGGCTGTCATCTTGTCCTCCTCTATTCTACCTCGTTGGAGGTCAATGATCTTGTCCCCTCTGTATTATACCTCGTTAGAGGTCAATGATCTTGTCCCCTCTATGCTGGTACTCCTCCTTCTTCTTTCTAATACTTGGATATTTGGAGATCCTAGGAAAACCTTTGCAAAATTTGATGGCGTTTGCCTTTGACAATGCCAGTGTTAACACTGGACATCAAAAAGGTCTTGGTGTACCCATTGTTTACATATAGTATTGATTATTGGGAAGTATACATAATTTTTCAGGTGAGATATTTTCTGGTGGGTGGGGGGTAGGAGGAGGGATTACATGGGAGGATCTTTCCATGGAGGATGTTTCCTTGGGGGAAAGGACATTTCTAGGAAGGGGGTGCCAGATCTCCCAGCATTATTTAAAAAACGATCAAAAATTAAATAAAAAACTAGTTTTTTCAACTGAACGTAAGGAGTGACATTAACACTTAAAACGAACAAATATTATTACATATATGAGGGGGTTCGCCCCCTAGTCAATACCTCGTTCTTTACGCTAAATTTTTTTCCGTACTTTCGAAAATGGACCTTAAAGATGTTTTTTTTTTTAAATTGACGGTTGTATACCAATGGAGCTCCACGACACAGTAAAAGATTTTGTTTTTCCGTGTGTAAATAGACCAGTGACCAAGGACTCTTTGAGTCCATATAATTTGTCTTTGGTCAAGGATATGGGAATGCATCGGACCGCCTCCAAGCAGAAACTAAATGCAGATCTGGACCCGAAACTGAATATTCTTGTTCACCATGTACTATTGCGGTGGATGGTGACCAACGGCTTCAGGGTTACAAAGATCCAGAGCCCTGCGATTCGACCAGAAACCCTATTTAAAAACATTTATTGACACGTTTGTCAGTAAACGTTCAAAGGCAAAAAGTAAATTTGAAAAAGAAATCTATAAACCTATTTTAAATTAAGCTTTTGGGGAAATGCGTGAAAGCGTACAAAACAGATCTCGTTGTGATTTCAAAACCTGCCCCCGAAAATGTGCTCGAATTGTCGCCGACCCTAACTTTACAGCATTCACTGTCATAGACTCGAATATGGTTCTCCTACACAGAAAAAAGAAAAATGCCGTTCTGGATAAAATTATCGTTTTGGGGGAGTTCAGTACTAGAAATTTCCAAGAAACTCATGTTGTCATTCTTTTACAATGTGTGTGAGATACAATGGCCAAGGAAGGGGGAAGTTCAAGTGTACTATGGAGACACAGAAGCACTCCTATTAAAAGTTAAAACCAAGAATTTATTGGAAGATTTGGAAAATGGTGTACACATCAGCTCTCAGATGGATTACACGAACTGGAATGAGAACATCTATCCCAAGTTGGTGAAACGCCAGGGCCCTAACCAATTGTTAATTTTAAAATCCGAGACGGGGAGCGATTTAATATCCAATGGGTTGTTTCCCGGTCCGAAATTATACTGTGTGGAAACACACGATAAGGATATTAAACAAGCGTGCAAAAGGGTGCCTACATACTTTTTAAAAAATAATTTCGACATGAGTTTCTACAGAAACTGTGTGGAGAATAGTTTAGTGCCAGGAGTAGAAGTAATGGCAATTCGCTCTCTACAATTTGAAAAATGTACTATTAGAGTTGGAAAAAATGCTATGTCTTGCATATCCGACAAAGTATATGTACGAGAGGATGTTGTGAAGGTACTCCCCATGGTCACTACCGTATTCCAGATCGACTTGAATGTATGGAGTGTGGAAAACAACTCAGTCTGGATAAATTAACTTAAATTCAAAATATTACTTGGTGGGAGTGTAGGTGGAGGACAACAATTTCCATATAATATACAATCTTTTTTGCCATCAATATCGTCGTCATCATCATTATCGTCGTTTAACTTTTGCTGCTATTGTATACAGATTTTATTTCCCGCCACAGCGGGCCGGCCCCGCACTTTCTGGCCTCCAAACCCCGGGGGAGGGGGGTCATGGCCCGGCCTTCGGCCCCGGTGGGTGGTAGGGGGAGGGTCTTGGCCCGGCTGTCAGCCCAGTTGGGATTCTCATATTTTAAATGTTGTAAATAGTGTTTTATATTCTCTTAGTCTTCAATTGTGTTCAACTGCGCTGCTATTTCTGTTGCTGAAGTGATATTAAGTGTATGCATTATTTAAAACAGGTGTTTTTGTTGTTGTTGTTGTTGTCATTGCAGATAAATGAAAAATATGATTTTATTGTCGTTCTGTTCTTGTTGCTATTATTGATTGTTGCACAAAAAGTATTGCTAATAAAAGAAGCATATGATTCTGTTAATTTTGTTGCTATTGAATATCGTACTAGGTAGATGCTGCTTTAGTCTAGGGAAAATTATTATTATTTATTCATTAGACAAGTATGGTTTACAGTTAGTTGTGGTCCAATGCATCAAAAGCAGTATGTATCAATTTAAAACATCATTCAGATCTTTTCTCTGTGATCCGTCAATGTTGAGGAAAACGACACTTTTAGCTAAAATAATTAAAAATTGTGATGAAATGTTTTTGGAAAAACCGAAAAAATGTTATAGTATTTGGCAAGAGTCCTACTACCAAATAAAAGCTATTGCTTCTGCTACATCTATTCCAATACAATTCATACGAGGACTTGATGATTTTAATTGTATTGATCCAAACTCATGGCTGATTGTTGATGATTTAGCTGAATCCATTGAACAATGGTCACAGGAGATGCTACAACTGTTTACTGTTCACTCTCATCATGAACACATTTCCATAACTCCAGTTCTACACAATCTGTTTCATCAGAGCAAGTGTATGAGGACCCTTGCTTTGAGCTACACCTACTATATTATCTACCGAGTTGTTCGTTATTCAAGTTTTCTAATTACTCTCAATAAAAAATATATCCCCGTGCTCCAAAATTTCTACTTTCAGCACACAGTCAGGCAACAAATAAGCCCTACGGACATATTCTGTTGGATCTTAATCAGAATACACTAAAGGATTTACGTGTTGTTATAGATATTTTCGACAATGAAATTACCGTATGTCTTCCCGTGAACAGTAGAAAAGGCTATTAGTTGCCATCATTACACTGAAGAAACTACACGAAAATAGACACTTATTTTCCGTTCTAAGCACTTCAAAACTGCCACTCAGGAAGGCCATACTCAAACATGGCGTTGACAAAGAATTTATTAATCTAATATCTGAACTCTGTTTAAATTTCACCGAGGGTAATGTACAGTTGGCAGAAGGTGTTAGACAACAGACAAAGCAACATCGTTCCACTGTAAGTGCCTTGGCTTGCAAAAACAAAGGAAAGATTTTAAAAGAAAACGTCTCCTTCAAGCGGACGGTAGCTTTTTTACACTTTTACTACCAATAATCGCAGGACTTGTAAACAGTTTTATCTAGATGGTTAAACCCTACAAATCGACTCCATTAGAACTTGTCCTTTCACCAATTGAACACTTTGAGGACAATCTAAGCAAATTCATTAGTGATGAAAATATTGCCGATGATAAAAAGCTAATAAAAACTTCGGATGCACTTCGTCGCGTGGACAAACATAGACCATATCGTGATAGACCCGTCAATGTAAATTTTATTTATCCCCACCCCAAAAAGGAAACATCTCCTCAAGATTCTGCAACAACAGCACAATCAAAGGAGAAGGAATCAAATTCAATAGTGACATCCATTGGAAACCTACTGCCACACACATATCGGGAACAGAGTAAAAGAGTATTAACATATCTCATGTTGGAAAGTAGTGATAGTCATCAAGTTTAAGTTGATAGCACAGGGAAACGAATTATAATTCAGGGAAAAAGTTATAATCTACTTGATTTCATTTGTGATATGGTTACAAATCGTAAAGGACTTTTATCATTTGACAATAATCTATACAGATTTCTAAATACATCGAACTTCTCCAAAAGTCTTATTGGCAATAAGCAAATTCTGAAGATATTAAGGGAATATAGGAATATAGTTTAAGGCACCCTCCTTCAGTGTGCAAAGGAGTATCGGGCATTGCACTACGTGATTGGGTTCAAAATGGATGAAGTTTTAAAACATTTTTATGAAAATACTGGTGAAGTGGGAAGTCTAAGTTCCCCCACATCACTTTCTAAAGTTGCCCGAGTTGCCAGTGGAGGTGTCAATAACACTTTGAAAAATGAAAATGAAGAAAATGAAGAAAATGAAGAGTATCTAGAAAATGAACCGAGTTACACTCTACATCGAAATCATAGGATTCGTGGCAAACAATATCGACAAACTAAAGCCTTTTTCCCACTGAATATAATGCAAGCAGATCCTTCAACTCTAGATGAGATTCAAATACGACACGTTACACCCTAGAAATATATTCTAGTCGAAATTAGTGTTTTTAGTCGCTATGCTTATGCTATTCCATTGTGATGAAAGAAAGGTGTTGCAGTTGCTCTGGCTTTAGAAGGTATTCTTGAACAAGATAGCTATAGAAAAATTCATAGTGATCGAGGTAGCGAATTTGTTAATCAACATGTGCAAAAGGTTCTATTGAGATATAATACAAAGCTCTATCACAGTCATAGTCCGATGAAGGCTGCCTTGGCTGAACGATTGATAAGAACGATTCGTCTATTTATTTCGAGATATTGTACAATGAAAAATACTGCTGCTTTTATTCATGATTTAGATAAAATCGTGCAAATATATAACCAACGACCCCATCGATCTTTGTCCAATGTTAGCCCTCAGGAAATTTATTGCAGTGAAAAATCATTTGACACTTTTCTTAAACAATATTCCAGTGAAAAAGATTGTGTAGAAAAAATCCAATGTTGGCGATACTGTTTGAATTAATAGAACCAGCAATATTTTTGAAAAGAGGAATTATTTATGGTCCACTGAACTTTTTAAGTGTCAAAAATCCAAGACGCCGAGCCCATGACATATCGTCTGCGAGACACCAAAGATTACGAGACTCTCGGCGGTTTTTAAGATTATGAACTAAAAAAGTTAGAAACAGTAGTGAAATTTATCAAATTGAAAAGATATTAAAGAGCCGTACTTGCAGGGACAAGAGACTATTGCTTTTTTGTTGGCTAGGATAC
Organism: Artemia sinica; assembly: GCA_027921565.1. Taxonomy (NCBI): domain Eukaryota; kingdom Metazoa; phylum Arthropoda; class Branchiopoda; order Anostraca; family Artemiidae; genus Artemia; species Artemia sinica. Next base: position 50,911,436 of record CM051266.1, on the reverse strand, counting down.
AACTCTGATTTTGATTCTTGGGTTGCAGTTGAAGACATTAACATTGCCCAATGATTTCTATATGACATTCATGTCTAATGTCTCCGACCCTCTCTACCATGATTTGAATAAAACAACCGATTTTTGGACGAAACTCTCTCCCACCATCAAATTTGACGACGCGTTTGAAGTGGGTCTTGTCGACTGTATTTTCAAAAATACCTATGATATTCTGAGAAAAGATCGCATATATGATATAAAAATTAGACCCTATCATTGGCCGCCACCCATTAGCGATCAAAATAAAATTCAAAAGATCAATTGGTTGGATTATCCTTATGTTGAATTACCATATGAGGAACTCAGTTGTATGAATGATTTGTGCCGTAGTACCAATAAGAGAATTTCCGCTCGTAAAAAAAGAAGCCTTTCATTTCAACTATTCAAAGAAAGAGGGCAAGATCTACATTAGTTCACCCATTGCCAATGAAAAGATTATTCTCAATGATAATCTAAAAGATGTTCTTGGCTTTAAACTTAATATAATCAATGGTGAAAGTGCCGGAACCAGTAATATTATGTTTGCTGAGTACCTACCTGCTTTCTCCTCGGACATTTGAATATTTTTTTTATGGTTCATTTGTTGAAACATCCAGAGTTGGCAATAGCAATGTTCCCCTCCTACGAGTTCTTGAACTAAAAACTAGTCAAGCACATATTCATCATTACAATATAAAGCATCTTCACTATATCCCCGTAAACACTTCCTATTTGGAACTCTTCCAGTTAACATTAAGAACTGAATTAGGTGATCCTCTAGCAATATCAAAAGGTTTGGCAGTGATTACATGCCATTTTCGACCCATAGTTGTCGGTTTTCAAACAAAACAAGATGTCTAACAGAAAAGTGGTATTCATTTGTCCTGATATTTACTGCTATTTTGCTATTCTTGGCCAAAGACAACTGGGCAATGGAATGAACTATTACAAAGGTCGTTCATCGATGTCTGGCTATGGTCTTGGGAGTTGGTTTGCTGAGCTGTTTTACTCTGCTCTACCCCTTGCTAAAAAACATATTTACCGGCTGCGACAGATTTTGCATCCTCTACACTATACGATTGGGGCTCTGGCAAAGATTTTAAAAAAAGTGCTTCGGATAATCTTACGTCCAGTGCGCGAACCCTTGACGAGCAATTGAAATCTCGACAAAATGGAAAAGGTTTAAAAAGGTTGAGAAACAGTGCTTCACTCATCAGTCTCTACTCAGTTCAGAAACGAAAGACATCACTTCTGTCAAAGAAAAAACAACAAGTACAATAAGCACTAGTAGAAGAAGAAGCCCCAGGAAGAGAATTGTTAGATCGAAACTGGATTTCTTTTCATAGATTGAACAATGGCATATCTACTGCAAAGGGTTTCCCATCCTTCAATCACTTCCTCTTTAAATCTATTCAATTCAGAAAATGTTGATGTGAGTGTAAAACATGGATACTATGAACAATTCTATCCACAACAACTGCTCTCCGATAATACCCACTTTCAAATTTTTTACAATGAAGTCTATTTTATGGACTTGTCTTCGACACTTATAGATTTATCTGTAATAGTCAAGAAATCTGACAACAGAATGCCAATTCGTGCTGATGGAATATCCTGTGAAAATTGTATATTACATAATTTGTTTCGACAAATCAGTGTCTACATAAATGGACCACTGGTGAGCACAAGTAACAATCTCTCAAATTATACAAGTCATACCCAAGTCATACAAGGAATTGAGAAGCACCTCCAATCGATATGAATATATCACTGATACTTGTAGCACAGATGCACTTAAAAATGCTACAACTAGTGAATTACATCTAGTTAGAAAAATACATCACGAGATATTTAATATACTCCAATGGCTACCACCAAATATTAAAGTGGATATAAAATTGCCGTTGCTCCATCCAATTTCGTTTTACGAAAGTAACTTCCTGCCAATCCTGATGTAACTCTCTGCCTCGCCTTTGCAGTACTACTTGTACGAAAGCAGCAGCTTATGATTTCTTTTGCTTTGGCAGTGGAGAAACTGAGAGCCAGTGTGAAATTAATATTAAACTACTTCTTCCTCATACAATCACCAATCAACGTCATATTGCCACCGGCTCAAGCACCTTCGCTGACTCATTCTTTATCAATAGCGAAATTCCATCAAAATTAGCATTGGCATTTGTAAAAAGTGCTAGTGCAATATGTTCGTGGACTGGTTGCCCACATAAATTTGAGTTGTTTGGGCTTTCATCTCTTGTATGCGAAGTAAATAGAATCCCACTCTAAAATCTATCTTTTGATAAATCTTATAGGACATTGTACGAGTTGACAATGTAAACCTTAGATCATGATTCACAACTTTTTGAAAATGGTATAACCGAAGAAATGTTCGTTAAAACACATGGTATCTGTGTACTAGACTTGTCTGGCACTCAAGATATTAGTATAGTAAGAACGGGGAGTGTGCGTTTAGAGTGTACATTTACCGACCCATTACTTGAGAGTACTGCATTAATCTCTTTAAATCAATTTGAAACCTATTGGGAAATCACTCCCGAAGGTAGTGTTCTACTAGACCCTGCACAATGAGTCAAATAATCAGTGTATTTAATATGACCCCTACATGTCCAAACACAGATCTTATTGTTTACCATTGGACTTCCTTGGAAAAATTCAAAGTGCAAACAAAAAATATTCTCTGAGGCCAACCTGACTCTTATACATGATAATGGTAATAAGCTTACCTTAGCTATGGATGTCAGGTATTGTGTTATCTTGGAACAATAATTTGAACCTGATGATGACAGGCACAGGTCCTGTCGAAATTATTGTTCCAAGATAACACAATACCTGACATCCATAGCTAAGGTAAGCTTATTACCATTATCATGCAAAGTGCAAACAATGCCCTAATTATTGTTAATAGCAGTCCGTCGACTGTGAGGACCGGTCATTGGCTATGCATCTTTCAAACAATGAAGACTATTGAATTTTTTGATCCCCTCGGCCTATCCTATACATTCTACACTCCACAAATCAACAACTATATTGAAAGCAGTGGGAAAACTATTATTCAAAACCAGAAGAGAGTGCAGGATCTAACGACTAAAAGTTGCGGTTTTCATACGCCACTATATTTCGTCTTCAGATGTCGCGGTTGTACTTACAAGCAGTTTCTTAATATTTACGTAGACAATCCACGTCTGAACGACTTTATGGTGGAAAATACGCTCTCTGACCTGTATAATATTGATTTTAGTACCCTACGAGTAAAGTGTTTTAAAAATGTATGTAAATTTCTTCATTAATAAAAAAATGTATATACACACCAATAATGTCTTTATTCTTCGCCTTAGATTTCTTCTTCTGTGTACAGGGAACAGTCGTGAACCACTAATGCTGGTAGATCGTTTGATTTCGCTGTATATTGATCTTGATTGGCTGCAAAGTCAGGGTCACATTTTTTTCAGTACAATGTAACTTCACTCTTCTCATATCTCTTTGTATAGTCAATGATACTATTTGCATTCATATTGAGAAATTCACGTGCTTCAATTTGTCTATTTGAAGCAATATTACATACAGTGTTTTCAAATGGTGAATCACATTCTGTAACAGCCAAATAAAAATCAGTAGGTTTATAGTCGTAATAGGCAGTGTCTTCACAACGATGACGTAGAAACCCAATTGTCTTGTTACCCCAAAAGTTGAATCGAAGACCTGATTCTTCCTCCTAAAATAATTTAAAACCACGACGATACCAGTCTCATAGAAATAAACTAAAATTTCGTTTGGGGTTCTTTCCAATCATACCAGGATAAGTATTCTCCCACTAATCACATTTATAGTGACAATTGGAGCATAGTTGCCTTCTAGGTTGAGAGTCACAAATCTCTTCAAGACATAAACTAAGGCTTTAATTTGTACTACATATCCTCTATGTAATTTACATGGATTGCATAATTTCCACTTTTCATTATACTCATCAATAATTTTACAATTCTCACAGGATGACCAACTCCCAAGAGTATACGTACATAGTGGACATGTGTAGAACATTTTTGGTTTCCAGTGTCAACTCTCTCACAGCTAAAATGAAACTGATCCAATTTCGATAAATTCAGAGGGGAAAGAGAGAGAGAGAGAGAGAGGAGAGAGAGAGAGAGAGAGAGAGAGAGAGAGAGAGAGAGAGGAGAGAGAGAGAGAGAGAGAGAGAGAGAGAGAGAGAGAGAGAGAGAGAGAGAGAGAGAGAGAGAGAGAGAGAGAGAGAGAAAGAGAGAGAGAGAGAGAGAGAGAGAGAGAGAGAGAGAGAGAGAGAGACGAGTAATTTTGTGGTGTTATGTAACCTGTTTTGAAGGGAGAATCATCTGGATAGAATCTATGGCAATGTTTTCAAAAGTATATCCACGATATTATTCTGATTTGTTTCAGTGAATATATCAATAAATTGAGTAAATTCGTTTGAGTCACGTCGTAAAAGCTGCATACAATAGTCCAACGGTGGAGAATCATTCCCCATTATATTGTCAAGTGTTCTTTGAGAAAATATTTTTCGTTGAAGAGAAAACTCGATATAATCGTCATCTAGAATCAAACATTTTTCCATTATCACAAGATTCGACATAATTCTCTCTTTCTTAAATTCATTCATTTTTCAATCCCAACAGTCTCACTGCTGACTTTAGACTAACCAAGATTCGTTCTACTTCAAGAATATTCGATAAACTACTTTAAAAAAAATCTAACTAAAGGAAACAGAACATTTTCGATTTCGAAACAATTTTATTGTGTGCGAGCATAATTACAACTATAATATATTACGCATATTCAATTACCGATATAACTTATTGTCCTCAATATTCTTCACTTTTGCTTTTAAAGTACTTTGAAGTCTATGTATATGTGATATATCGAATTTCGCAGCGAAGTATAATTGGTTCTCCAATTTTAATTTACTCAATGATATCATGTATCTTGCATGTACTTCATCCCATTCAAGACAAAGTCGAGATCCTCTTGTGATTTATACCGCAATGTTTGGTACTCTTGCATCATTGCTGCTGCCAACAGCTCCACTACCCACTTCCAATAGTGTAAACACACCACTCATTATTGCAAAAATATATCTTGACAAATAAATAAACGAGTATAGTCAAACAGTTCTCTCTCCTTGAATTCTATTCTCACACTAATAACAACTATACTGACAATCCTTCCTTATATTAATTGTGGTTGCTAAGACCTCTTGGGGCTATTGCGCAAATCCAATGCTAATAATTCCTAGAAGTCAAGTAACGTCACTCCCGGTAGTATTCTAACTGTGATTGGTCTAGAAATATACATATGATCTTGTCCGCTCCTTGTCCCGGTTGCATGTCAAGAGCTTCCCCTACTTTTGTGATTCAGGGATTTGTGATTCGAACTAAATTTGAACTTTAGCGTAATATTTGAACCCCTAATACACAAGTAACAAAACTCCTTCCCCCTACAGAAATAAAAAAAACTCAAATGAAATTCTTAAATTTGGAAAGCCTTCTTTTCTACGGGGGGGGGGGTATTTTCCGGGGGGTAAAGTTTTTGGACAGTTTGTAGTCAGAAAACAATCTTTCTAGGATAATAGCCGCTTAAAAAATTACAGAATAATAGCGAAGTATCTGGAAATTTTGTTAACTAAAAACAAAATCCCAGTATAAAGTTAATTTAATGTTTCATTTAAGTGTTTTTTTCCAAGTTTTTTTTTCAATGACCGTTTTTCCAAGTATTAAATACTATTATTAGGTTTATGTAGTTTTTCATTTAAGTGTTTTATGATGATCACCATGGGCACTGGCTAGGGGGGGGGGCATGACCCCCCTGGAAATTTGGGACTATAAAGTAATTATAAGGAAACCAACGGAAAAAAACAGAATATTGTTTATAAAAAGTAACGCATTATCAAAGTAGTTTGTTCAAAGTAAAACATCGAAACTAAGATTAAAACATATCAAATAAAGATTTTTAATTCAATATTTTTAACTTAATTTTGAATGCCAATAGCCAGTAGTAAACTTCATAACTTTAAAAAATTAAATTTTTTTCAAAGTGAAAAATAAATAAATAAAATCACTCCTAGAAACAAAAGAAATTGATAATAAAACACAAAAACGTATCTGTTCAGGGGGAAAATACCGAAATTCTTAGCATTCCATCCAGGGGAAACATTTCTGAATATAGTAGTTTCATACATCAGCTCATGGGTAATCTTGCAATGGAATCAAAAGTTGGCGGCATATTTTTACCGAAATCGCTCCTTATTAAGTTGTTTTCCTTGAGTTTTTTATAATTATGCGAACTTTTTTGTGTTCTAATAACTGCACTAATTACTAATAAACAAATACATATTTAAGATCACCATAAAAAGCTGATTCTTTGACTGAATGATATCAGTAGTTAGGCTCTTATACTTTCGTAATTGACAAACTTACAATCTATTACCATGAAGAATTTTATTTTGGTTTTTTTTTGCTCCAACCAAATCACATAGAAAAAATTTTCGTGGAAAACTTGATAGGGGTCACTCAGTCACAAATTATAACTTATATTTTTCCTTATCATGGGTCAAAATCTATTGGCAGGCAACCAACAATGGGGCAACAAACATTTTTCCATGGTTTTTCCCTATTCTGCTTTTTTTCCTTCGGTTTCCTTATAATTACTATATAGTCCCGAATTTTCAGGTGGGGGACATCGCCCCCTCCCCTTCTTGCTGGTGCCCATGGCCTCGTTAAGCCAAAAATGAATAGAAATAAATTCGAATAATTTTCCAAGCGTAAAACTACCACAAATCACCATAAATAAATGAATTGAACCCAAACCGAACAGAAATAACAATAAATAACCTGTTCAAACCCAAAATAGCAACAATTAGCAGGAGTAGGGCTGACAACCCCCACACCTCCTCAAGACCAGAAAGTAATTTGCATATAATTGAAAACAAAATACATTTTAAATGTTCTCACTTTTTTGACTTCAACAAATAAAGAAGTTCTACGACTATAAGGAATAGATATCAGAATATGTATATCAAACTGACAATACACGGTTATTTTTATTTTATTTTTTTTTTTTAAGTAAAGTACAAATTATTTTCTGGTCTGAAGAAAACATGAATGTTGTCAGCCCTACTCATTTTACTTTTTGCTCATCTTGAGTTTGACTAGGCTATCGATTGTAATTTCAGTTAGTTTTGGGTTTCATTTATTTGTTATGTGTGATTTGGGGTAGTTTTACACTTGGAAGATAGAAAAACAGACTCGTAGAATTTGACAACGCTTTTGTCTATAAAAACTTAAACAATTTAGAATGTGTTGGTTCCCAAAGCCAACTATCCTTTCAAAGTATAACCAAACCTTCTTAAACTTTTTGGTGCCATACGTTTAATGTTGATGATTGTTTGCCTAAATTTTTTTCTTCTTCATTTTTTTTTATTTTGCACCCGTCTTTTCTACACAAACGGATTTGTGTTTTTTTTTCTAAGTTTTTAAGACACTTCTGGTGTGTAAATTCCTCTTTTTCCCGTTCTTTAGCACTTTTTAACGAAAGTAAAAAAAACAACTCACATATAAGTTTCAAATTTAGAAACCTTATTTTCCACAAGGGGGGGGGGGGAGCCACGGGGGTTACTTTCTGTGACGGGAAGGACATTTTTAGCCCTTCCCGCCACAAACGCAGATCTCTATCTAAAACGCAGAATAATTGTACCAAATATATTTTGCATGCAAACCCACTATACTTACCCCCCCCCCCTAATGTGCAAATCAATAGCGCAAATTTATTTCTAAAGTAACGAAGAAACTAACAGAAAACCGATGTGTTCTCAAATTTTACACAGCGTAAACTTGAGTGAGTGGCGCATAATACACAAGTACCAAAATTCCTTCCCCCTGCGGAAATTAAAAAAATAAAACTCAAATAAACTTCTCAAATCTGGAAAGCCTTATTTTCAACCGGAAGGGGGGGGGGGGTATTCTTCAGGGTATTTTCTAGGGGGATATTTTCCGAGGGGGGTGGGTATTTTCCGCAGGGGGTATTATTCGGGGGATTTTTCCCACGGGGGGTATTTTCCCTGGGGGAGTGTATTCCGGGGGGGGGGGGTATTTTCCGCGGGGGGAATTTTTTCGAGGGGTGTTTTCGGGGGGTATTTTCCCGGGAGTATTTGCCGGGGGGGGGGGTAATCGCCAGCCACAGAAACCCCTTAACCCATAACGTTAACAAATCTGCATTTTTTCGTTCTAACTTTCTAATTTCCAGATTTGAATAGCTAAAACCTTATAACTTTCACTTTCTTACCCAAAAGAGTCATTTCTTTAAAACTATTTTCGGTAACCGGGTTGTAGCGGCAGCTAGGAACCCAGTAAGCGAGGATAACGTCCCATAGTAAAAAAATAAATAACCCATAACTCCTTAAAATAGAGCCAGATCAAAAAACAAAGTGCGCTATTAGAACCGCCTTGTCCGAAACTCCTAAATAGGAAAGTTAAAGTGTCTTGGCTTGGACTAAAAAGAAAACATTTTGGCTTGAAAAACAAGAAAAGTGGCTTGAACTGTGATATTCAGCATCGTCCGCATTGTTTTTTGTTTTTTTTTTCTGTTTTTTTTTCCTCAGCTAGCTCGGCACTGGAAAATCACAGAGAACTGTTTAATGGCTCATTTGAAAGGAAATTGATGTATTTAAAAACATTTCATAATTAACAAAAATAATTTCAAATACAAAATTACTTTTTTACGAAAAACTGCATTTTTCTATAGCTCTGTAATAGCAAATGTTAACATCTGCTTGCCTCCTGGAACCAAACATTTTTTGGCTCGACTCCTAAAGTGCGTATCTCTATTATATTGCGCGTTATTTCAGTAGAAAGCATTTTAATTTTTAATTCAAACTAGAAAAATCCCTAACAATTTACAAAATAGTTTTGGTTTTGTTAGATTGTAACTACTCGACGCGTGATTTTATGGGAAGAACTTTAAACATTGAAAAGATCATCTCAAGCGAATAAGTGAACAAATGACGAACAAGGGATGAACAAATGAAAAAAGGATGGTCTAAAGTGAACAAATAAGAGAAATAGAAATTACATAGCGCATTGTAAATATGAATAGCTGCCTGATTATCTGAGGTTCGTCTCTTACCGTTCCAAATAAGAAACAGCCAAAGACCTTTTCCTGTTTATAATTCTTTAATGCGGTTTGTAGTGGTAGCTACCAATCGAGTATCTGGGTTGCAGCGGTATCTAGCAACCTACTAAGAGACGATCCCGTCCAATATTAAGAAATATAATAACCTATATCTCTAAAAAATAGAGCTAGATCAAAACCCGAGCTGCAGCGGTAGCTTGTAATATAGTAAGAAATGATCACGTCCAATACTAAGAAACACAGTAGCCTATAGCTCCTAAAAATAGAGTCTGATCGAAATACAAAGTATAATATCAGAATCACCTTGTCCAAAACCCTTATGTAGGAAACTGTATTTTCATCTGGGTTGCAGTGGTAGCTAGCAACATAGTAAGAGAAGATCGCGCTCCATAGTAAAAAATGGAATAGCCCATAGCTCCTGAAACTAGAATCACGTGAAAAACGAAGTAAACTATTAGAACCGCCTTGTCCGAAACCCCCGTATTGAAAACTTACCACCCCTTGGCTTGAACAACAAGGGAAATATGAGGCTTGAAAATCAAAAAAAGTTGCTGTAACCAGGTTTTTCTGCATAAGTGGCATTTTTTTTTCTTTTCCTCCTCAGATGGCTTGGCACTAGAGAATCGTAGAGAGTTGTTTAACGGCTCATTTTAAGGGAAATTGATGTGATTAAAAACTTTTGTAGTTTAATAAAAAATAATTTAAAAAATAAATTCACTTTTTTACGAATTTATATTGAAGAACGAACTGTTGCCCAAAGTAAATGATAAATTTTCTAGTGATAAGTATATCAGCCAAAAAGGTAACAGCTGGACATTTTTCTTCTCAAAGATGGGCCTGGTTGTCACTGTTAAAAGATACTCAATTACTCCAGTGATAAACAACCAGCTACAGTTCTTCCACGACGACTAAAGGCTGATGCAGGATTTAGTCTAGCTAGAAAAATGACCTAGAGGGAATTTTCATTAAGCTCTTTTTTCTGTTTAACACGAACAAGATTGCGTTCACGCAATATATCCAAATCAATTTCAGTTTAAAAAAAATGTTTTTGACAACGCCTTGGTCGGATGCCGTTTCCATGATCAGTTGAAACGTTTCCATGATCAGTTTTTTCACCCTGCTTTGCTTCTTCCTGACATGTTGACTTCGTCTGTTGAAAACATTTCCAGGGAAGATTAGGGAAGATTTTTAGGGAAAATGGAAGGGAAAGTGCGGTTATTGCCGATGAATCTTTCGTCTTTGCTGAGCTTAAACCCCTTCTTCCGGATTGTAAAGAACAAAGCTTTTCATTTACAGAAGTGTGTGTTAATCTCTTGCTACCAGAGCATATCAACGAAAATTTTAATGAATCGGAGCTACTAAACTCTAAACTGAGGGGATTTTCCGTTTTAAATACTAATCTGGATTCAAGAAACGAACAGGACATCAGAACGAACATCAGATGGATCAAGACCAAAGTTGCTGAAGAATCTCCTCTGGCTGGATCAGCGAAAAAAAGTGGTGCTATTTTCTAACAAATCATACCTGCCTTCAAAAGTGGAAACGCATCGTTCCTCGACACAAGTCTAGGAGATATTCCCGAAAACAATTCAAACGTAGAAAAAGAAAGCTTGGTTATAAACAGTATTGCATCATCTAGAAAAAGCAGGAACAGAGACTGATCAAAGCCAGGGGGAAGTCAATTAAAGAATTATTATGCTAGATTCCAAGGGAATGAATACGAAGGAAGAAAAGTACTGACCCGGAAATATAGTGAGTGGAAAGCTATTTAAAGCCTTAACGGAAAGTTGACCCTCAATACAAACAGTGTAATGTTTATCCTAAGAAAGTTAAAGTTTTTGAATGTTCAATCATTCGTGAAAGTGAGAAGCAGAATTTGTTTGGTAATTATTGTATAAAAATTATTCTCTAGCGCGATCTATTTCCGCTAGGTTTTTTTTCAAACTTTATTATCACAAAGTCATTTATCTTAACGTTTTTGATAAAAATGGGTAAGAGCGAGACTGGGCCCCATTCCTTTTTTTGGCCAAGGGGACTCGCAACTGCAATTTAAACGACCAATCAGGCAAAGTAAACATCTCAAATCATAAGTTTCATACAACACATGCCCACAGAAGGCTAAAAAATCGAGCTAAGAAAATTCCAAAATAGCAAACTAACTATCCCTAATCATAAGTTTCAGGCAACACATACCTATTAGAGGCCAAGAAACCTAGCTCAGAAAAGCTCGAGATAGCAAACTAAATATCTTAAGTCATCAGTTTCTGACCATACATTTACGAAATTCTAAGAAATCTGGATAAGAAAAGCTCGAGACATCAAAACTAAAAATCCCAAACAATAAGTTTCAGACAACATACACCTATCAATGGCTAAGAAACCTAGATAAAAAAAAATCTGATATAGCAAACTAAACCCCCAAATCACAGGTTTCAGACAACACACACCTACGAAAGGCTAGGAAATCTAGCTCAGAAAATCCAAAATAGTAAACCAAACATCCCAAATCATAAGTTTTAGACAACACCCACCTACGAAAGGCTAGGAAACCTAGCTCAGAAAAGTCCAAAATAGTAAACCAAACATCCCAAATCATAAGTTTCATACAACATACACCTACAAAGGCTAAGATACCTAGCTCAGAAAAGTCCAAAATACTAAATCAAACATCCCAAATTATAAGTTTCATACAACAAACAGCTAAGAAAGGCTGAGAAACCTAGCTCAGAAAAGTCTAAAATAGTAAACCAAACATCCTAAATCTTAAGTTCATACAACACACACCTACGAAAGGCTAAGAAACCTAGCTCAGAAAAGTCCAAAATAGTAAACCAAACATCCCAAATTATAAGTTTCATACAACACACAGCTAAGAAAGGCTGAGAAACCTAGCTCAGAAAAGTCTAAAATAGTAAACCAAACATCCTAAATCTTAAGTTTCATACAACACACACCTACGAAAGGCTAAGAAACCTAGATCAGAAAAGTCGAAAATAGTAAACCAAACATCCCAAATTATTAGTTTTATACAACACACACCTAAGAAAGGCTAAGAAACCTAGGTGAGAAAAGTCCAAAATAGTAAACCAAATATCCCAAATCATAAGTTTCATGCAACACACGCCTACAAAATGCTAAGAAACCTATCTCAGAAAAGGCTGAAACCAAACAAAAATTCGAAATTGCGACTTTCAGATAACACACCATTACGGAATGCTAAGAAACCTAGCAATTCATTTAGCATAATTTTCCTTTAGCGGAGTTTTAAATTAAATAATTATCTCTTGACAAAAATTTTATTAAACTAATTTGTTTGACAGCGTCTCAAAACAAGTTTTTTGAACGAAAAAAGTCATTAAATTAAACGTTGAAGTTTTAAAGCACACGGAGGGAACATATATACAAAAAGCGAAAAAGTAGGGAACATAAGAAGAGGACTCTTGATTTTAACTGAATTCAAGTTACACAGCTTACACCAAAGATGAAAAGCAATATGCGACAAATTCTCTCTAAATTGCTGTACAGATTACCTTTTTTTCCAGGGATGTAATCTTATTCCATGATTTTCTCAAATTTTCTAGCCGTCTGTTGTAAAAAAAAACCTGCTTAACACTGTAATTTTTTCTAACATGTGACTAATCTTTCAACTACGAATGCAGTTACAGAGCCCTCAAGTTTCACTTAAAGTATCCAAAGAAATAGTGGCTTCACTTCAATTCACCCCAAAAACAGATTTCAATTCATACTCTTTTTCAGTTGGCCTATAGGCTTTTCTTTTGATACACTAAATTTGCCAAAATCTCTTAAAAATGTACTTTCAGTTCTTGCAACCAATACTGAATATGTGGGGAGCTATCAGCTACCAAGATTGACAAATGTGGTAGTGGTACCACAAATAACATATGTTAAGAACCTGTCTAAAATATCCGTCCTTTTGTAGGCTGGAATTTCTTAAGCCTATAATTACTCGGCGATATATCTATAAGAGAAAACCACTTTTGTGAAATTTCCCTTCTCTTTCGGAGAATATAATCAACAAAGCTGACAACTCGGGCTCAGCAAAGCCCAACCTAACTCTGAATAAGGAATAATTGGTAATAATAAAGACTAGCTTTTAATTATCAGATTGTAACAAAGGCAAAACACAATGTAAAATTTCGATGTTAAATCAACTGGAAACTTAACTTAAACTAACTGCAAAACACATAAACGCAAACAAGGGCCAAGAGATGAAGGACCAGTCAAAGAGAATTCAGTATCAATGATGTTTGAAATTCAACTAGCCAACAAAAAGGGAGTAAGATCAATGAGAAAACAATTTATGTCTTCTAGCACGGTAAGTCATTTTTAAGGAATGTTAACGAAGCATTTTTTAATACGGCAAGCTCAAGTAGTTTTCAATCAAATTTAAAGCCTTAAAAATCATTAGATTTAAAAATCTGCAAAACAAAATTCATTTAAAGTTCAAAAGGCATTTAAAAGCACAACGGAAAGGGAATTTACATAAAGAAGAAAAAGGACATATGAATAACAATAAAATGGATGACATCAAACATCAAACATCATTGATTATGTTATCAAACATCATTGATTTTACATGGACAGTACGTGTTCTCTATTTCATAAATTTGGTAAAATTCTAGCTTAGGGGCTTTTCGATATCTTGGGAAATAGTTGAGGTGAATAAACTCCCTGGAATGCCTAAATCCAGGGCTTTTATGATCTCCTAAGGCGGAATTTCGGAGTACTTACCGCCAACCCTTCTCTCTCCAGAGAGCAGTGACATTTCATTACCTTTAACGATGATTTTTTTTTATAAAAGCGAAACCTGGGACAATAGATCATCTGCTCAGGTGAGGCACAAGAAAAGTGTTTCAAACCTAATACCTTTGTACAATCCCGAGATGCAAGACTTTAAAGATCTTTAAATGTATTTGTTATATTTAGGATAATCCACAATATTGCTTACAATTCTATTGAAATAACAGGGATTGCATTTCAAAAACTGAATGGAATGAAAAAGAGATTGAATATTCGAAAATCAACTACTCTCCAAGATATCAAGAAACCCCTAACCTCAAATTTGACCCTAAATATTCAACTAACTGCAAATGCAACATCCGTTCCTTGTTGCATAGAAGACTGCTGTGTTTTTAGAACAGATTTTCTGAATCTTCTTTTAAGCCGAGAAAAGTACAAGCGTTAAAATTCGGCTGATAGAAAGCTGAACCAGAGGAACAACCAAAGATTAACACTGTGCTTTTTTTAGAAAGGATTTTTTAATTCTATCTTAAGCTGAGAAAAGCACTCAAAAGCCTGTTCCTTTTTGTTTGCCTGTTCCAAAAGCTGAAACAGGTAAACAAGCACAGTAAAAATTGTTCATAACAGAATTTGTTAGCCCAGAAACGGTCAAATATTATACCTAGTACCTGTTTTTCAATAGATCCATAAAGAAATGGTGGAGGGATGTAGATAAAAAGGACTAACAGTCTTTAAAGGGCATTTCTTCACTGAAAACTGAAAAAAGCAATTATTGTTGTTTTATCCATAAATAATCTACCAAACTAAAACATGTGCAATAAAAATAAGACTGTACAATCAAAATTGTACGGAACAAAAAGTAAGTTTAAAAGTAAGGCCAAAAGAACAGTCGACTGTTATACACCGTTTTTGCATTGGTGATAAACCCACAAAGAAATGATATAAAGATGTAAATATATTCACACTAACTATTCGTCTATTTTCACGTTAACGATCTTTTTATGTTAACTTTCCCTCAAAGTTTTTTCTTAAGTAACTGTAAACACATAATCCCCTCTTTGTTTCACAGGTGAATGCAGTGATTCTTTAGAAGGAATTTTCCTAATTTTTTTGTAAGCCGAGAAAAGTACAAGTCTCAAAAGTGGGCTTGTAAAAAACTGGACGAGAGGAACAACCACAGTAAAAATTGTAAAAAAAATTAGATAAGTTAGGCCAAAAAATAGTCTACTATTATACACTGGATCATCCTTGTTGATAAATCCATACAGAAATGATAGAAGTATGTAGGTCAAAAGCATGAACAATCTTGACAGGGCATTTCCACTGAATGTTAAAAGGTTCTGCTGTCTCCTTGCGTTTATTGAATTCAAGTTCAACATCCCAACCTGTAAGGAGTTTTCTATATTTACTTAACTGATTAATTTGCAGTGTATTGACTAATTAATTTATAAGCCACATACAAAAGTTAAGTAAAATAGTGTGGAGCAGCACATAATCAGCGAAAGGATCAGATCAGACGTATATGAGGCGTAAAATCCGCGAAAGCCATACCCGAGAGTATTTAAATTAACATTTCTAAATTTAAAGTTATATCAACAGAGCTCACAGTGCCCTTCTAATAAAACTTTATATTCAAGGCATGGAGCTAAAAAACCTTCAATTAGAAAAAACTGATGGTTTGCAGCACAAATAGGGGAAGATGCTACTTTGCTGCGGCATGATCTCTTATGCACTCGCAATAGCGCAGCACAATTATCATAGGCAGCTTAATAGCGCTGCCTAAGTAAAGAGTGAAGTGGACACTATGTATTATTGCTATTTTTTCTGATCAGAGCAATTCGTATGGAATGAGTCATCGTCAAACCTATGAAAGAAGCTCATTCGATTGGAAATTGAAAGTTCTACTGCCCTTTTTAAGAAGGAAAGTGATTGAACAAGACCCCCCACACGCCCATCATTTCCCCCAACGTATCCACTCAAAATGTTATCATAGCCATCTTGCTCAGCATAGTCAAAAGGTCAAGTAACAAGGTATTTGGGAATGTGAACCCCCACAGCCCTCGGGGCAAGGCCATTAAGTTATAGAATTCGCCCTCTGTTTATATATAGTATTTGTTATTGCGAAAGGTGGGCATGTTTGACCTTTAGTTTCCAAAAAGACAAAGGGCATTCAGGTGAGCTTTTAAGTAAATGTTGAAGGGAGTGTTGAACTAAATAAAAAACGTTATGTTCATACGGGTTGTCAAAAAGACGTAACTCAGGAATGACAGAGTATATTAATTTGGAACTTTCAGGAAATGATAATGGAGATGATCAATTGACCAAAATGGTATAATTTGCACGCTACTACTACTACCACTACTCCGACTGCTACAACTACTACTACTACTACTACTACTACTAAATATTACACCAATTACCACTACTACTACCAATAAAACTGCCTCTACTGCTACTACCACTATTACCGTTAAAACTACTGCTTCTGTAACGAGTACTACCAAGGTTGATGGTATTAAAGTGAACATCTGCGGAAATGTTGAGGGGAAAGTTGAACTAAATCAAATTGACTACGTACATACAAGTAGTTTTGTATTAAAACATTCGAGGAGACACATAGCCAATCATTCCGAACAGACACATATCCTGTCATTCTGAGCAGACACATATCCCCCAATACAAGGGCAGCCAATTTTGTGCTATTGCAAAAAGTTACTGAATCGGAATATTTTTAGAGTTAGATATATATGAAGCGGGAATTTATAAAGATTCAGTCAGACACAGACACTACTATCATCTCACAAGTAGTATACTAGAATTTTAGCGTGGTGCACCACGCTAAGTCAACCTAAATGAACCTAACTTTTTGCTTGTCTCTAGTATACCACTAGACCAGACACTAGACAGTATACCACTAGACACTAGACTCTAGTATACCACTTGTGAGCTGATAGTAGTGTCTGTGTCTGTGTCTGACTGAATCTTGATAATTCCCACTTCATTTGTCACTAACTCTAAAAAGAATCCGATTCATCTAATCTAATTCGCCTATTTCAGACTCTAGTATCTACGTTCTTCCCCTTCCAACCCCCTTAGCAAGTTTCACAAATCGTCTGCTCATCAGTGGGCTACTGAAACATTAGCAGGCTACCACACCATCGTAGATAGATGTTTAATGCCTCAATTAAAAACTATTGGTTAAATTTACTAGGTTTTTAAAAATTCTACTAGATTTCAGAAATTCCAATGCTAACTAGTTTCTGGGGAGAATTTGCCATGAACTCTTTGTCATGGTTGAAGCATTAGCTGTAACCTAGCTAAGAGCGAACCACAGCCCACAGTAAATAAAAGTTAAAAGATGTTAAAATGGTCTTTTTTTCTTCTTTTTCCTGGCAACAAAAAATATTGCTCATATCTACGAAGCCCTCTTAACAAGCTACGCAATTAAATTCCTACAAACACCAATATTTTAAATTAAACAATTAAAGGCGTGGTTTTGTCAGTACAGCCCTGCACTTCAAATTAGATTATCATTCGTTTGATTCCATTTTGGTTTTATTTTTCTATCATGGTTTGTCCCTTCTCATGGTTACTTTTCATATAATCCACTATTTTTGCAAATGTGATGCACTCATTTTTTAAAGCATATACCGGGAAAGCTCATTTTAAACCTATTAGTCATATCTACGTGCTTTTTATCAATTTTACTATCCATTAGTACCATATAGCACTAAAAAGGCACTTTTGGTACCACTTCTTAAGTGGAAGGGTTTGGAAGCATAAAATGGTACCATTGCAATAATTATGGTCCAAAACCCTGAACCGGGGGCGGATCCAGCCTTTCGTTCTAGGGATGGGAATTCTTACCTAAAAGAATGGGGGTAGTGTCCTTTTTGTCGGTGAAACAAGGCTGATTTTTTTCGCGTTTTAAGTGTCCCTGTCGGTCTCTTATTTAACGAAATTGGGGTTTTCATTTATTACAAAAATGCTCACAAAAACTGTACTTGATCAACTGACAACTGTTTATAAGAAAAATTCAAGCTTCTTGGCTCCGCTGTTCGCTAACCTGTCGATTATCCTGTCAATGCTGATATTGATGTTACGGTGCATATTAAGGAGGGCCAAACCAGTGAGTCTAATTTGCCCCATCCGTGCTCTGAACCTGGTTTTCAGTTTGCACAAAGTTGAGAAGCTACGCTCGGCATATGCCAAGCTGAATGGAAGAGATATGAAAATAGCAAGAAGTGAGCTGACATAAGGATATAGGTCTCTGTCACATTTCCTTTGAAGTATCGCTGATCAAGGAAAAATACCTCCTTCTCTTTTAACCCGAAGCCATCTACTGCTCCATACATGCGCCTCTGCCAAAACAAGCGTTGCGCTGGTAGACAGCAGGGTCAAGCCAACAAGTTGACCGTGCTTGCTAGAGATCTCTTTGATGGAAGATTGCAGCAAATCATCAGTAAAATTTACAATATTTGATTGCAGCAGTACGGTTAACCGGAAAGAGTTCAGCGTGTCTCTTGAGAATCGGCTCTTTAAGTCACTTATGACTGAGTCCAGCAAAAGTAGAAAAACAGCACGTCGATAATATTCTTCAGGCGTAGTATGAGGAGGATTATTTCGATGAACGTGTCTTTGTGTAATCCTTGGAACTTCAACAGACAATCGGATTTCATCTGACAACTCTTTTACTTACTCTTATACTAATTCGAACTCTTCGTCACACGTTTCCCATCGCTTTTCCAGAACATCTAAAAGATCGGAAACGTGGCCATCGGCAGCACCCAAGTCCAAAGTCTTCTTCTGGAATAGCCGACTAAGAGGCACGGTCACAGCGAAAATGCTGCGTAGACACTGAAGGGAAACCACGAATTCCGCACTATGTAACGCTGTCACAAGCGTTTTTGTCTTCAGAGCGGTTACTGATTCACTCCAGTGACTGATGTGTTCCAAAGACTGGATGATTTTTGGAAGTTCAGACACAAACTGCATAAGTGACTCGTGCCGCTCAATCCACAATGTCTCGCCAAATCCCGTGAGCTTAGCTTTAAGAACCTTATTCATTTCCACTACAGCACCACAGTTATTTAATACCATCATTGCACACCCATCCGTCCCGATTCCAACACAGTCAAGTAGATTCAAACCCATTTCTTCCAAGAGGCTTAGAACTAGCTAGCCAATCACTTTTCCGTTGACAGTGGGCTCTTTGTCTGCAGAAGACCTTTTAAAGGTGGTATGATGAACGTCAACAACACATATGAAGTCCTCGCGTCTATGGTTATCGAAGGCATAGCAGAGAGCTAAACTAAGTTGCGATGAATGTGACAGATCTGTTGTCTCATCGAAAATAATGCTGTAATACCTTGCTGACTTTACTCTCTCTAGAATGACACCTATGACTTCTTTCGCACAAAACTCAATCAACTGGTTTTAGTTGTTTTGCTGATAAAGGTAGCATTTCTTCTCGATGTTTTCAGTTGTTCCTTTAATTTACTTTCGCCACCTTTAACACGATAACGTAGTGGTTCATGGAAGTTTCCTTCGTTGGAAAGCGGCATGTCATCCAAGTTTAAGCTGCCATCATCCGATGGCCCCTTAGTGGAATATTCTACCTTCTATCTGCCTTCTATATAAATATGATTGATTCCACAATCGGCTTAAGCCTCTCACTGTTTTCTGTTATTTGCTTCATTCGCTGTTCGTTAACGCGGTTATTTACAGACTCGTGCGGAGAATGGTAGTCTCTTAGAAATGACTTTCCAGCTTCTACTGCGTCACAATGGTACTGGGAAGTTCCATGTACTGTCAGGTACTTAGCAAATTTCTTTCCCCAGTACAAGTTACTGGATATTTATATCTTTCCTGTACAAGTTACCCAGTACAAGTTACTGGGTAGTTATAAATTACTGGAAAAATGTATTTTCCCAGTAACTTGGCAAATTTTGTGACAGGCTTTGTGACCAGCTTTTGAAGGGCAACCTGTCTGTTTGAACCCCTACTAGCCCCAGTTACAAAAAAGGGCAGTATTTTGCAAAAAAGCCTTTCTGGGTAGCATAATATACAAGCCAATGGAAACGAGAAAATGAGCATCGTTCAAGTACCTTTTTTCATCTTTCTCTCGCTTTAAATGAACAGAATGCGGCATTTGGTATCCAATCGGCAGTTTCCATGGCCTCTCCAGAAGCTCACACTTTATTCGGTCGTCAATGGCGTGTATTGCACCAATGTGGATCCCAATATCGTTTAGGGTTAATTGTTGCTCGTTTTTATGTTAATTTCTCCTCGTTTTGACTTTGACTCAGATATTTATTGTAATTTATGTTCGTTTTGAGTTTCATTTATTTATCGATACTGATTTGTGGTAGTTTCACGCTTGGTAGATTATTTGATTTTATTTTGGCTCATTTTTTGTTTAATGGAGTTCTTCACTTTTCTTTGAAAAACTTATTTTGTGGACAAAGTTTTTTTAATTAATTTCTGTTCGTTTTATATTTACTTTACGTTTTATGGTTCAGTGAAAATTATGTTCCGGCCTTGGGAAGACATAGGGGTTTTGAGCCCAACTTATGTTAATTTCGGCTCGTTTTGAGTTTGACTCGGTTATTTATTGTAATTTCTGTTCGGTTTGAGTTTCATTTATTTATCGATGCTGATTTGTGGTAGTTTCACGCTTGGTAGATTATTTGATTTTATTTTGGCTCATTTTTTGTTTAATGGAGTTCTTTACTTGTCTTTGAAAAACTTATTTTGTGGAAAAGTTTTTTTAATTAATTTCTGTTCGTTTTATATTGACATAGTCTTTTCAGAGAAAAAGAAAATAGCACTTTAAATCTTTTCGTTTTTTTACAGATTTATAGTTTGGCCTAATTTGGCCGTATATATGGCTTTAAAATACACTTATTTGTCTATCTATCTAATATGCAGAATAATTGTACCAAACACATTTTACATGCAGACCCGTTATTCCCGTTATACTGGGATGTAATGGAATGTCATGGAATGTAATTGGATGTAATGGGACGTAATGGGATGTAATGGAACGTAATGGGACGTAATGGGATGTAATGGGATGTAATAGGATGTAATGGAATGTAATGGGATACAATGGGATGTAATGGGATGTAATGGGATGTAATGGGATGTAATGGGATGTAATAGGATGCAATGGGATGTAATTGGGTGTAATGAAATGTAATGGGGTGTAATGGGATGCAATGGGAAGTAATGGGATGTACTGCGATTTAATGGGATGTAATGGGAATGGGAAATTACAAAATTTGAAAATTGTAATTTGTATTTTGTAATTACAAAAATTTTCAGCAATTTTTAACAGCATACGCCCTCTTAAAAATCTGGACACAAATAGAAGTGTTTAATTTAGTTTCATAACTCGTCTAGTTGGCCTGAAATGGAAAACTCGATACCATTCGCCAAAAAATCTGTTTACTTTCTTTGATAGCTTGGATAGACTTACGCTATTTTGATTTGGTTAACTTTTAAGAGCAGAAGCAGCCCCAAAAGTTTGAACATAAAATCCTCAGTCGTTCTTGGGAATTAGTTTTATTAGGGGGATTAGTTTTCCTCCAATTACTTTCGACTATTAAAAAGGGCATCAGCCCTTTCTATTTTCAATCAATTGAGCCCTTTTCGAAGTTCCTACGACAAATCCTTCGATACAAAGTGCCATGGTCTAAACAACAACAACAACAACAAAATAAAACATTATACCCACATCGATCTTTACTATAAAAATGTCAAGCCTTCCAATCACTTTCGACTATTAAAAAGGACACTAGGCCTTTCGATTTCCAATCGAATGAGCCCTTTTTAGTTTCTATGACAACACTTCCTATAAACACCTTATATGCCCCCAGGGAATAAATTTATAACTCTTACCCTAAAGGCTGTGAGGGTGGTTATCATCCTCTAAGACCTAATTTCCAGAACTTTCAACTACGTTAAACAACATGGCTATCTCAAAATTTTGATTTGATGTGTCTGGGAAAATGGTGGGCATGAGAGGGGCGTTAGTCTTTCTCCAATCACTTTCAACTATTAAAAAAGGCACTAGCCCTTTCAATATCCAATCAAATGAGCTCTTTTGAAGTTTCTACGACAACACTTTCAATAAAAACCTTATATGCCCCAGTGGATAAATTACAACCCTCGCCCTGAGGGCTGGGGGGGGGGGGGGGGTTGTTATCTTCAAAGACCTAATTTCCAGAACTTTCTACTACGTTGAACAAAATGGCTATCTGAAAATGTTGATTGGATGTGTTTGGGGGAATGGTGGGCGTGAGAGAGGGGTTAGTTACGTCCAATCACTTTCAACTATTAAAAAGGGCACTAGCCCTCTTAATTTCCAATTGAATGAGCCCCTTTTGAAGTTTTTACGACAACTCTATCATTAAAAACCTTATGTGCCCCCATAGCATAACTTATAACCTTCGCCCTGAAGACTCTGGGGGGTTTGTTGTTCTTAAATACATAATTTCCAGAACTTTCAACTACGTTGAACAAAATGGCTATCTCTAAACTTTGATTTAATGTGTTTTGGGAAATTAAGGACGTGAGAGGGGGGTTCCACTCACTTTCGACTTTTAAAAAGGGCAATTTCAATTTCCAATCAAATGAGCCCCTTCTGAAATTTCTACAACAACTTTCCATATAAACCTTATATAACGCCAGGGCATAAATTACAACCCTTGCAATGAAAGCTCTGATGGGGTTTTTATCCTAAAAGACTTAATTTCCAGAACTTTCGAATACGTTGAACAAAATGGACATCTCAACATTTTGATTGGATATGTTTGGGGAAATGGTGGGCGTGAGAGGGGGGTTAGTTGCCCTTCAATCACTTTCAACTATTTAAAGGGCAATAGCCCTTTCAATTTTCAATTTAATGAGCCCTTTTGGATACAACATCAATTTCAATAAAAACCTTACATGCTCCCAGGGCACAACTTAAAACCCTTGCCCTGAGGGTTGTGGGGGGATGGGTTGTCATCCTTAAAGACCTAATTTCCAAAACTTTCAACTGTGTTGAATAAAATGGCCATCTAAAAATTTTGATTGAATGTGTTTGGGGAAAAGGTGGGTGTGAGAGGGGGTTAGTTGCACTCAAATCACTTTCAACTATGAAAAAGGGCACTAGCCCTTTGAATTTCCAATCAAATGAGTCCTTTTTCAAGTTTCTACGACAAACATTTCAATAAAAACCTTTTATGCCGCCAGGGCGTAACTTATAACCCTTGCCCTGAAGACTCTGGGGAGAGTGTCCTGCTCAAAGGTATAATTTCCTGAACTTTAAAGTGCGTGGAACAAAATGACTATCATAAAATTTTGATTGGATATGTTTGGGGAAATGGTGGGTGTGGAAGGGGTGTTAGCTGCCTTCCAATCACTTTGGACTATTAAAAAGAGCACTAGCCATTTCAATTTCCAATAAAATGAGCCCCTTTTCAAGTTTCTAAGACAACACTTTCTATAAAATTTTTATATGCCCCAGGGCATAACTTACAATCCTTTCCCTGAGGGCTGTGAAGGCGTTGTCATCCTCAAAGACCTAATTTCCAGCCAGAACTTTAAACTACGTTGAACAAAATGGCTATCTCAAAATTTTTATTGGATGTGTTTGGGGAAAAGGTGGGCGTGAAAGGGGGGCCAGTTACCGTCCAATCACTTTCAAATATTAAAAAGGGCTTTAGCCCTTTGAATTTCCAATCGAATGAGCCTTTTTTGAAGTTTCTACAACAACGCCTTCTATAAAAACCTTATATGCTCCCAGGGCACAAATTAAAACCCTTTCCCTGAGGGTTGTGGGGGAGTGTCCTTCTCAAAAACATATTTTCTATCTGGAAATCAACTACGCTGAACAAAACGGCTATCTCAAAATTTTGATTGTATGTGTTTGTGGGAATGATGGGCGTGGGGCGGGGGGTAGTTGCCCTCCAATCACTTTCGACTATTAAAACGGGCACTAGCCCTTTGAATTTCCAATCGAATGAGCCTTTCTTGAAGTTTCTACGACAACGCCTTCTATAAAAACCTTATATGCTCCCAGGGCACAAATTAAAACCCTTTCCCTGAGGGTTGTGGGGGAGTGTTTTCCTCAAAAACATATTTTCTATCTGGAAATCAACTACGCTGAACAAAATGGTTATATCAAAATTTTGATTGGATGTATTTGGGGGAAGGATGGGCATGGGGGGCTAGTTGCCCTCCAATAACTTTCGACTATTCAAAATGGCACTAACCCTTTGAATTTCCAATCAAATGAGCCTATTTTGAAGTTTCTACGACAACACCTTCTATAAAAACCTTATGTGCCTCCAGGGCATAACTTAAAACCCTTGCCCTGAGAGTTATGGGGGAGTGTCCTCCTCAAAAAGATATTTTCTATTAGTAAATCAACTACGCTGAACAAAATGGCTATCTCAAAATTTTTATTGGATGTGTCTGGGGGAATGATGGGCGTGGAAGGGGGGCTAGTTGCTCTCGAATCACTTTCGACTATTAAAAAGGGCACTAGCCACTCCAATTTCCAATCGAATGAGCCCTTTTCGAAGTTTCTACGACGACTCCTTCGATACGAAGTGCCCGGGTATGGAGAAAAAAACAACACATTGTGCCCACATCGTTCTTTACTTAGGCAGCGCTAGCGTGCTGCCTATGATACTAAAGCATATTTCTTTCAATTTAAAACTGTATATTACTCACCATTGGTATTATAGCTTACCAGACCACTGCTACCTGATAAATCAATCCAATATTTCTGTATGCTGTTCAGTTTCTTCGCGGCTATTAAAAAAAAAATTAATTTTACGCTTATATTTTTAAGTTAATTTTAATTGTATAGTGAAATTTACTAATGTCAAAACTGGTGTAAGACTATGAAAAGCTTTATAGATTCGTTTATTGTTGTCAGGCTTCATACTCACTTTTGACTCCTAAATCAATATTCCTGTTTTTTATACTTGACTTTTGTGTTTTCAGTAAAGCACTAGTTTTCTATAATCCTAAAAGCATAGGGAAACCTAATTAGTTGGTTTATTTGTACTAGTTATGTTGATATATATTAGATAGGCTCTGAAGTAATAATTTTTGTCCGTTTGAAGTTTCGACTTCGCTGTTTACTTCCTTCGAAAAAAACTGTCTTTTTTGAAAATTAATTGTATATTAGAATCCATATCGAAACTTCGTTCATTAGACAATATGTCACTTCAAACTCAATTCTATTATTGAACAACGTACTTGAACCAGGGCGAGCGTTCTCTTTTATCTGTATATTTGCCTGTAATAATGGGACTACTGACCTCCTGTATTCATGGTACTCTTACAGAAAAAATTCAATTCCAAGAACTCCTTATCGTCCTGGAAGTATGGTAAGATTACTTGTATGGTGAAAGTACTGTACCCTTAAATGGATTGAAGAGTTTCTTTGAGAATAATGGTTTCCGAAAAAATGCTAGATCTCGTAGAGGGACTAGAAACTCCAATAGCACATTGGATGGGATGCACTTGTATTGCGTGATATGTGTCGGCTCGGAATGATGGGAAATGTGTCTGCTTGGAATGATTGGCTATGTGTCTGCTCGGACGTATTAATACAATACTACTATACAGATTGTCAAAAGGGCGTATCAGCAATATTTTTGGAACGGCTTACCGTATCAAGATGAAACATACGAGGCATCATGAGGGGGAGGTTCAAATGATCAAAAGCTAAAATGTACATGGTACTGCTGCTGTTAATACTGCTGTTACTGCTGTTACTACAACTACTAACAAAACACTACTACTTCTACTACTTCACCTACTACTACCATTACTACTATGATGCGAGTACTATTAAGGCTCAGCGTACGAAGATGAAAATTTGAGAGAATATTGAGGGAAAGCTGCGACTTCTAGAGAATACTTAAAGGGCAAGATCGACCGACCAAAAGGGAATATGTGAATGGTACTACTAACACTACTATCGCTGTTGCTTGTAATGCTATTACTACTACTACTACTACTACTACTATTACTACTACTAATACTGCTACTACTACTATTACTAATGCAACCCCAACTACCATTTCTATTGCACCTACTGGTAAGCCTAAGAATGTTGAGATGAACATTTCAGGAAGCTTTGAGGGGGAAAACTAAACTAAAACTATGAATATTAAAACTAATACCTACAACTAGTACTACTACTAATACTACTGTGACTACTATTACAACTATGCCTGAAGTAATGAAGGTGAAATTTTCAGGGAATATTGAGGGAGGAAGTTGAACTGAATCGCAATACGCTGTATGTATGAAGGTTGTCGGAAAGGCATATCAGCATTATCTTAGTGACACTTTGGTGTGTGAAGCTGAAACTTACAGGGCTTGTTGTGGGGGATGTTGAACTAACCTAAAGACAATATTTGCATCCTAATATTACTGCTTCTACTATTACTACTACTACTACTACAACTATAGTTACTACGCAAACTAAGGGCATTGAGGTGAAGCTTTTAAGGGATGTTTAGGCGAGTGTTGAAATAAATCAAAACGAACTATGAGCATATAGATTGTCAAAATGTTGCAACAGCAGTATCTCAGGAACAACTTACATTATTAAGTAGGACCTTTCAGGGTATGTTGTGGCAATATGTGTATTCTACTAATATTACTACTACTACTACTACTAGGATGTCGTAACGAATAACACTAAGGGTATTAAGGCGAAGCAGTGCAATATTATAGGTGAAAATTTGGCAGAATATGGAAAATCTAGATATAATGGAAAATGTGACGAGTTTGTTTATTTGAGCTAGTTTTATAGATGTCCTGCAAATCTTCAAAACAAACATTTCTCTTCCTTTTAAGTTTCAACTTCACTCTTTAATTCCGTAAGCAAAACTTTGTTTTTAGAGGTATGTTTTTCCTCTGGTCTTGTCTCGTCTATTTGTAATACGAACTTTAAAAAGGTGGCCTCTAACAGCTCTCATAATCTTACCTGTCTATAACGTTTTCGCTGCTTCAACCAAAGTTTCAGCATAAGAACTACATCAACTCCGTAGGTGAGAGAAAAATATACAAGAAACAATATCAAACCGGTTTGTCGAAAAATGCCACCTTCTAGTGTTTCTGCATCGGTGCAATAGTAATAAAGATTTTTCCGATTCAAGTACAATGTAGATAGCACTCTGCCTATCAAAACACCTAGAATGATAATGAAGTATATAAGAGCATGACGAGGACCTGATGCTTTTCAAATTTGTTTTGAAATTTTGGAATTTTGGATTTGGAATTTTTAAATTAAATGAAATGATATTTTTAAAATATGATGAAATGGAAATTTAGCGCATTGATTGAAGAATTTAGAATTTGATATTGTTAAAAATTATTGATGCATTCTTGTATCAGACTCAACGTATTTCATCGCCAAAGAAGCATCTCTCCTAATGCTACTAACAACAACTCAATGTAGCGCCAAGCACTGACTTAAGTTAGAGGCCATCGTAGCTGTGCATGTTCTCTCTTATATACCTATCCTTTCAAAACTTCCTTCTTAACACCCTCCCAAGTAGTTACAATTTCATTTAAGGTATTTCTTACGACCTCTTTCCACCCAATTCGGGAACAACTTGTTCCCGTTATTCCCAACTTGTTCCCATTCTGGAGCGGTTTTTTGTTTGGTCCTATATGGACGATAAAACACGATCTTTGGCAATCTGTCGTCCTCCACAAAGTATGTTCTAGCCATCTGAACATCCACATCCTACATATTATTGTCTCATAAAGCGGGATAGAACCATATTTTTGTATAGCTTACTGTTTGAAATACGGCCAGTCAAATGGGTACCCCAAACTGTCAAGTTGGTACTGCCATCAGAAAACCAACTGGAAGTCAAGCTGCTTGTTGAGGTATTTTCATCAACTTTTCTAGAAAATCAAGATTTTATTTGAGTTTAAAATTATCTAGCATGCTAGGTCGCATTTGTTTGGATATATGCGTTCAATAAAACCCTACCCAAGAGTGGATTAGAGTGGACAGGTATTGCCTTGCGTCCTTGGACACCAAACGCTTTTACTTCCTATGTATTTATGTTCGCATAACAATCATGGTTGCGACATTCACTACAACCTAGTAAAGAACAAACTCTAGTGTATAGTAGCCGAGAATTTAAAAACACATTAAAAAAATTCAAATGAGGACGTATAACCATTTGAACTTGATTCATAAATGGTAAATATTATTTTGATTAATTTTCACAATGAAAGTTCGTTACGAAAAAAATTATGAAAATTTAAAAAATAGTTTGAAAGTGCCCAGAAATAGCGTTGTCGTATTGAAATCAAAAGTGCACCTCAGGAATCAGCATAAACAAATGCTATTCAGAAGATTTACAGTCCCTGAGCTAACCTGGATGAGCTGGACATGTCTCTCCTTTTTATTCTCCTTCTTTTTTCTGCTGTCCCACGTGATGCACTGATACCTAATAGAGAGATGCTTAAGGACTTAATTGTTTAGTGGCTTCCCCCACCTGAAGCCCTGAACCTTACGTTAAAATTCGATTTTTATGAGAAATCAAAAAATAGCCTGAAAGTGCACAAAAATAGTTTCGTATTGAAATCAAAAGTACACCACAGGAGTCAGCATAGACAAATGCTTTTCAGAAGAGTTACAGTCCCTGATCTTGACCTGGATGAGCTGGAAATGTCTCTCTTTTTTATTCTCCTTCTTTTTTTTCTGCTATCCCACGTGATGCCCGGATACCTAATAGAAAGATGCTTAAGGACTTAGTTGTTTAGTGGCTTCCCCCACCGAAGCTCCGATCTTTACGCTAAAATTTAATTTTTTATAAGAATTCCAAAAAATAGCCTGAATTGGCACAAAAATAGTTTCGTATTGAAATCAAAAGTACACCACAGGAATCACCAATAGCCGAATGCTTTTTAAAAAAATTACAGTCCATTATCTTCAGCTAGATGAGCTAGAGATGTCTTTCCTTTTTATTCTTTGTCTTTTTTCTTCTTCTTTTGTCTGTTTTCTCCCTTTTTTCTTGTTTTCTTTTTGATGCACTGGTACCTAATAGAGAGATGCTTAAGGACTTAGCGGTTTAGTCGACTCCCCTCTAAAGCCCTCGATCTTTACGATAAAGTTCGACTTTTTATCTCAATTTCTTAAGATCAACTGCTCAAACAAAACCTTATTTATAAAACACTGTAAAACTCGAGGAGAGAGCGGCTACTAAACCATAAAAAGTTTTATAATGGTTTAAATATACTTCTTATTCCTTACCACTGTAGTGAAATATAGACAGTACGATCATCTCCTATCTCAACCATTAGACAAAGTCGGACCATGATGCTGCTCCTCCGGAGAACATATAAACCAAGAGAAACATAAGCGACATTAGATTTTTTCATGGGTAGGGACGCGTGTGGCATCGGTATTCGCAGCTTGGAGAACAGGAAAAGGAATAAGAGGCATCGATCGTCAATGGGATAAGGAAGAATGCAATACGTTGAAGAGACAAAAACAAGGAAAATAATTAGTCTGGCTGTAATAATGCAAAAGGTAGAATTGAGAAGTGTTCTAAGTCCTTGAAAAGCCAAACAACGGTGCTAGCTTTACAGGCAGATAAGACAAAAATATTCAAAAGCAGAAAGGGGCATTATAAAATTCTGTTAGATACCGCTCAAAACCTAAGCAAGGACAATTTTCTTAGAAAGCGAAGCTAGTTCTGCCAAGACAGCTAAAACGAGAACTGAGTGTAAAGAATAAAAGAAAAAATACAAAAAAATCCACCCCCTCCCTTTCTCCAAAAAAAATCCTACAAATGCGTATGACTAGAATCATTTGTTTTGCCACCTGCAAAAGTCTTTTGCTATGTCACATTAAAGCTTAATAATGAAGCTACAGCAAATTATGCAATCAAGGCCATTGGTGTAGATCTAGTGATGGGCCATACCCCCTGTCTCTGGCTCTAAACACACCCTGGATAAAACAAAGTTTGATAAGCAACTGACAACAAACTTGCTAACTAGAATGATTAAATAATTTTAAATAATCCTAACACAATTCTGAAACATTCCAAGTTTTATACCAAACTTCCACGTAACCCAAAACTGGAAAGATACTGAAAAGAATCGTGAGGGCTAACTTAATGAGTGATAAAAATTCTTTCTGATGAGAAGTTTTGCGTAATTTGCAAGTTCGTGGCAGAATATTTGCAACAATAATAACAACAAACGTTTGGTATTTTCTTGGATAGGGCTATTCCACCAGTTATTAAAAGAAAAACAAAGGTCTTACATTAAATTTCGAAGGTCATTTTTATGACCAAAAAAGGTATAAAAGAGGAAAAATTCAAGAGAATATTTTTCTTTACCAAAAAGAACATAACTTTTGACGCTCCATGGTGCAGTATTACCATCTAAAACCACAGATTGTTGTGAAACCTAATACATAATCTGTGCTAAAACCATTAGGTTGCCCCTTTGTGGTGAAACATTTTGTGACAAATCTTAAATAGTCCGGCCACTTCTTGGATTCCTTTCCAATATTTACGAAATTCTGACCGTTTCCTTGCTGCAGCGTTGATCACATGTTAGCACTGGAAATTTCTGTATTTGCTAAAATAGAATCCTAACCCCCGTTTTAGAAATTCTGGATCCGCCTTTCAGTCAAGTCATATCTGTGATATGGGTCAGTAGCAAACTACCTCCTCGGCTCACCCTCTTTGTTTCTGCTTTTTCAATCATAAATAGTACAGATTCGCACCATTTTACAAGGTTGTTCGAAGAACTGAGAAATATACAACAGATCGGTAAAACAAAGGAAATTGGAGGAGCCCTTATACGCGCCGAGACTAGGTGACAGATTTTATTTAGGATGATCGTACTGTCTACATTTCTCTATAGTGTTCCTTATCAACGACCCTTGTGTTTGAGCAGTAGCTCTTGAAGAACTCAGGCCAAAATTCAAACTTTAGCATAAAGAGCGGGGATTTAGTAAAGAGCTTGATAATACTGGACTCAGAGTTTGAACCGGCTGTAACAATACACTGCAGAGTTGATGCAACTTCCTTGTTTAACTATTATCAAGAAGTTCCAACTTCATTTAAATCCTTCCTTGTTACCTCTTCCAGTCAAAATCTGGGACAGCGTGTTTTTCGCATGGCCTCAGGTATTTCCTGGAAAAGTTTGATTTTTGTCCCAATTCCTTAAAAAATTAAGTTACGTTAAAGTAATTAAATCCCTTATTTTCTCCATAAGATATATATTTAGAAGTTCATCCCTTTTCCCAAGGTGTATTATGTCCTTAAGACGATAAAATTTAGGACAACGAAGAAACACGAGGTAAATTGCAGCCAGTGAAAACTTTCCACTTTTTTTTACTTGATATGATTCACCTCTGGTGGGCGTGGAAGGGGTGTTAGTTGCGTTCCAATCACTTTCGACTATTAAAAAGGGCACTAGCCATTTCAAATTTCAATCGAATGAGCCCTTTTTGAAGTTTTTACGACAACGCGTTCTATAAAAACCTTATATGTCCCCAGGGCATAACTTACAACCCTTGCCCCGAGGGTTGTGGGGGAGTGTCCTCCTCAAAAACATATTTTCTATCTGGAACTACGCTGAACAAAATGCTTATCTCAAAACTATGATTGGATGTGTTTGGGGTTTGATGGGCGTGGGGGGGGGGGGGGGTAAGTTGCCCTCTAATCACTTTCGACTATTAAAAAGGGCACTAGCCCTTTGAATTTCTAATCGAATGAGCCTTTTTTGAAGTTTCTACGACAACACCTTCTGTAAAAACCTTATATGCCCCCAGGGCATAACTTACAACCCTTGGCCTGAAGGATGTGGGGGAGTGTCCTCCTCAAAAACATGATTTGTATCTGGAAATCAACTACGCTGAACAAAATGGCTATCTCAAAATTTTGATTGTATGTGTTTCGGGAAATGGTGGGCGTGGAAGGGGTGTTAGTTTCCTTCCAATCACTTTCGACATCTAAAAAGGGCACAAGCCTCTCCAGATTCCAATTGAATCAGCCCTTTTCGAAGTTACTACGACAACTTCTTCGATACGATGTGCCCTGCTCTAAAGGAAAAAAAATAAATAATACATAGTGCCAATATCGTTCTTATATACTCTCAGGGCATAAATTAAAACCCGTGCTCCGAGGGTTCTGGGGGAGTGTCCTCCTCAAAAACATGATTTGTATCTGGAAATCAACTACGCTGAACAAAATGGCTATCTCAAAATTTTGATTGCATGTGTTTCGGGAAATGGTGGGCGTGGAAGGGGTGTTAGTTGCCTTCCAATAACTTTCGAATATTAAAAAGGGCATAAGCCACTCCAATTTCCAATTGAATCAGCCCTTTTCGAAGTTTCTACGACCACTTCTTCGATACGGAGTGCCCTGCTCTAAAGGAAAAAAAAAAAATACATAGTGCCAACATTGTTCTTATATGCCCTCAGGGCATGACTTAAAACCCTTGCCCTGAGGGTTGTGGGGGAGTTTCCTCCTCAAAAATATATTTTCTATCTGGAAATCAACTAGACTGAACAAAATGGCTATCTCAAAATTATGATCTGATGTGTTTGGGGGAATGATGGGCGTGTGGGCGGCTAGTTGCCCTCCAGTCACTTTAGACTATTAAATAGGGCACTAGCCACTCCAATTTCCAATCGAATGAGCCCTTTTCGAAGTTTCTACGACAACTCCTTCAATATGAAGTGCCAGGGTATGGATAAAAAAAAAAAAAAATAATACATTGTGCCCACATCGTTCTTTACTTAGGCAGCGCTATCGCGCTGCCTATGATTGGGTATGTCAAATCCTCACAGTTATGCAATTTGCCCATTATGCTTTAGAAATAAATGTTGTTTTAAATCTAAATCAAAAGGCACTGTGTATGGTTGCCAATAAGACACCTCAGCAATGTTTCGAAAACGACTGGGGGTATTAAATTCAAACTTTTATGGCTACTACTATTACTACTTCTGCTCGTACAATTTAAATAAATCAAAAGAGTGTAGGTGTATCCAGGTTGTCAAAAAGCGAAGACAAAATTTTTTGAGAATGGTATTAAGTTTTCTTTTTCAGGTCAACTTGAGGAGGTGTAAAACTGAATTAAATAATTTTATTTGTGACAGAATCCAAAATGGTTTAGAAAGTTTCTACAACATGCAAATAGCAAGCCAAACTATGGATTCTTATAGAAAAACGCCAAAAAGATCCTTAATTCCATATTTTGTATTTAAGACATTGTATTTATGCTATTTTGACAACTGGGATACAATTATACCCTTCTGATTTTGTTCAATAGTAAGAGCAGAAGTAGTAATAACCCTGAACCTTCAACTTATTATCGCCATTTATCTTTTAGATAATACTGAGACTTCTTATTGACAACCTGTAGGGACATAGTGCTTTTTGATTTAGTTTTACTGTAGCATAAACCTCCCCGAAAGTTTCCACTCTCTATCCTACGCCGTCCTAAGATATTCTGCCTAGATATCTTGACAATCTGATCTATTTTAACCAGCTGTATGCCCTAAACCCTTTTGATTTAGCTGAATATTAGCATTAATAGTAGTAGAAGTAATGGGCTAAGCTAAGGCGTTGCTGGGGTGTTGATAATGCACCCCTTTGAAAACCCACATATACTGTTCAGTTCAATACCGGCCTCACCATTTCCCAAAAATTTTACTAATATCCTTAGCTTTAGCAATAGTAGTAGCAGTAATAGTAATAGTAGCAGTAATTGCGTCTATTTGGTCTAGTTCAGCCTTCTCTCTACATGCCCTGATAGTTTCAACTTAATGCTGTAAACCATTTCTGGTATATAGCTGATACGCCCTTTTGAAACCCCGCAACACACAGTGTGTTTAACTTTATCCTAACGTGCCCCTCAAGAGTCTCTAAACTTTCCAATTTAATCCGACATCACCCTCAGTGTTTTCTGGAAATTTATCCTTAATACCCCTTATCCTTAGCAGTAGTATTATTAGCAGTAGAATTGGCAGAATTAGTATGGATATAGTACCTTTTGGTTGAATTCACATCCTCCTCAATATGAATTAAAAATGTCAACTTCATATCCTAAGGTGTTCTCATGGGTTATAGCTGTTTCAACCTGAATCGGCATAGTGTGTTTTGATTTAGTTCAACATCCTCTTCAGTGTTTCCTGAGAGTTTTACTGTTATACCCTTAACTTCAGTAGTAAAGCTAGTAGTAGTCGTAACATTAGTAGTAATTATTGTAGCAGTAGCAGAAGTAGCAGTTGTAGTAGAAGTTGCAGCAGCAATAATAGCATTAGTACTAGCTTTAGTAGTAGTATGCACATAGCGCCTTTTTGAGTAATTTAAAAATCCCCCTTAACATGCCCTGAAAGTTTCAACTTTTTCTCTAGAGTCTTGACCATTCCTTGGATATTGCTGATACGCCTTTTTAACAACCTGAATGCACAGAGTGTGTTTTGAATTGGTTAAATATGCCCCGAAACGTTTTCTGAAAGTTTCATCTTCCTACTCTTAGCCTCAGCAAAAGTAATCGCGGTATCAGTTGTTGTAGTAGTAGAAGTAGTAGCAGTAGTAGCAGTGGCAGTATGCACAGGGACATAGGGTGCCTTTTGTTTAATGCAAAGTCCCTTTCAGCACGCCCTGAAAGTATTAACTTAATGCTCTAAGGTGTTCCTGACCTATTGCTTATATGTCCTTTTGGGACCCTGAATGAATATAATGCATTTTGATTTAGTTTAACATCACCTTAAAAGTTTCACCTTATTTCCCATAGCCTCAGTAGAAGTAGTAGTCGCAACAGTATTAATAGTGGTAACCTGCACACAGGTCCTTTTAGCTAGTTCAGCATCCCCTCAATATGCCCTGAAAGTTTCGAGTTAATACACTGAGCTGTAACTAAAATATTACTTATATGCCTTTATATTTGTGCCCTTCTACTGAGTTTTGGTCACTGTATATAAATAATAGGCAATATGATCTTTCCCTATCTCAACCATTATAAAAACCCGGACCGAGATAAAAGTGCTCCGGAGAAAATTTAAACAACTATAAACATGAGTGATATTCGATTTTTTCACGGCCAGACAAGTCAGATTTCTCTTGACCGAGAAAATTGGTTTCAATGTTGGAACACTAAATTTTAAAGAATCTATTTTTAAATTAATTTATTCGAACACTTATATGAAAATCGGTAATTAGTAGTGCAATGTTTAACATTGAAAGTTATTATTAGATATTTTTAGGAGGTTTCGAAGTCTCGAGTTGGTTTCAAAGTCATTTTGAGAAAATATCTGCCATATTAATTGGACCGCTGATGGCAGATCAAATGAAAGGAGTTGTTTGTATGTGATATATATATATATATATATATATATATATATATATATATATATATATATATATATATATATATATATATATATATATATATATATATATATATATATATATATATATATATATATATATATACATATATATATATATATATATATATATATATATATATATATATATATATATATATATATATATATATATATATATATATATATATATATACATATATATATATATATATATATATATATATATATATATATATACATATATATATATATATATATATATATATATATATATATATATATATATAATATATATATATATATATATATATATATATATATATATATATATATATATATATATATATATATATATATATATATATACATATATATATATATATATATATATATATATATATATATATTATATATATATATATATATATATATATATATATATATACATATATATATATATATATATATATATATATATATATATATATATATATATATATATATATATATATTATATATATATATATATATATATAATATATATATATATATATATATATATATATATATATATATATATATATATATATATATACATATATATTATATATAGTAAAGGCCATATTAAACATAAAACCAGTAGAAATAGATCCCTACAATAACTTAAACTCAAAACGACACGAAATTATTATTAAAGAATAAAAAAGGGAAAGGAGAATAATTGATATGGCTGTAACACTGCATATAAATTTATATAAATGTATATATACTGGGCTGTAATAATGCAAAAGGTAAATATAACACTTGTTTAAGAATGGAAAGAAAAACAAAGAATGAATTTACAACGATAATCAAGTTAAAAATAAGTTTTATTTGAACAATGCCATAAAGTGATGACATTTGATTATGAAATTTGGCGCTTTGCATTGATATTTCAGTTCCAAAGTTTTATCAATTTTTTCTCAAAGGAAAATTACGTGGTGGGCATGAATGCAGACTTGCAGCAAAATTAAATATAGTCACTTCCTTTTTTCACATATTTTCATTGATATTGGTTTGAGTTTTATTGTCTCTAGTACTGAGGAGCTCATTAAGGAGATAATCATCAAAGACAAGTTTTAAAAAGTTTCCCCCTTTGTTAAAAAAAAAGAGATAATTAAATATTTAAACTACTATAACTAAAATAACCATTTGCTAGTTTATTTTCCTTGATAGGTATGTCTCTCGATTTCCCGATTCTTAAATTTTACTTCATAATATTCACGTGTTCGCAAAAAAAAATCCGGCTCACTAAGTTTCGTTCTGCTTTCGCAATTACGAAAAGAACAAATTCACATCATTTTCAGTGACTAACAAATACATACTGACCCGCTAATGGCAGAGTAAATGGGAGGAGCTGTTTGTACGCGCCGAGAATGAAGTACCAAAAATCATAAGCCGTGATCTTACTGTTATATTATCTATATACAGTGGTTTTGACTTAATACTCTGAGCTGTTCCTAAAATATTGCTTATGTTGCTTCATTAGTTTAGTCGAAACTCCCTCTTAGTATTCCCTGAAATTTTTACCTTAAAACCCTTAGTTTTAGAAGTAGCAGCGGCAGTAGTAGTAGTAGCAGTAGTATTAACGGTAATAGTAGTAGAAGGAGAAACAATAGTAGTAACATGTGAATATTTTGTTTTAGTTGGTTCAACATCCCCCAAAACAAGCCTTGCACGTTTCAACTTCATACTCCAAGCCATTCCTAAAATATGGGTGATACGCCCTTTTGACAAGCTGAATGCGCATAATATGTTTCGGTTTAGTTCAACTTCCCCCTCAAAACCCCTTTAAATTTTCACCTTCATACCCTTAGCCTTAGTGGTAGCAGTAGTCACAATAGCAGTAGTAGTATTAGCACGAGTAGTAGTAGTAAAATTAATAGCAGTAGAACTAGTAGCAGTAGTAGTGTTCACACAACGCCTTTGGTCAGTTGAACATCCCACTTATCGGACCCTGGAAGTTTCAACTTAATACTCTAAGCTGTTCCTACGACATTGCTGATAAACCCTTTTGGAAACCTGTATGCACAAAGTGTGCTTTAATTTAGTTCAACTTTCCCCTGAATATTTTTTGAAATTTCCATCTTAATAGTCTTATCCTTAGTAATAGTGGCATAAGTACTAGTACTAGTAGTACTTCCCCTCAGTATTATCTGAAAATTTTGCTTTCATACCTTTTGCCTTAGTAGTAATAGGAGTTATATTAGTTGTAGTAAGGTTAAGCGTAGTAGTAGTAGTAGTTACATTAAAAGCGGTAGTAACAGCAGAAGCAGTATTAGTATAGCACATAGTGATTTTTGATTTAGCTCAAATTCACCCTCAACATTTCCTGAAAATTTCACTTTAATATCCTTAGCCTCTGTAGTAGTTGCACGTGAAATAGTAGTTGTGGAAGTAGTAGTAGTGGTAGTAGTAGTAGTAGTAGTTGTAATAGCATTTGTGGTGTTAGGAGTAGTAGTAGCAGTGGTGGTGGTAGTAGCAGTAACGCACCCATAATTCTTTTTGATCGATCCATCATCTTTGATGAACTTTCATTGACTGAAAATTCCAGCTAAATGCTCTAATTTATTCCTGAGATGCTCCCTTTTGACGCTTGCACATAGTGTGTTTTGATTTAGTTCAACAACTCTCAACATTTTATAAAAGCTTCACCTGAATGCCCTTCGCCTTTTTTGTATACAAAAGGTCAAACAAAACCCCCTTCTCTGATAACAAATACTATGTGTGAACAATGGGTGAATTCTGTAACTTTTAGCCCCAAAGGCTTTGAGGGGAGACGGGTCAACATCAGAGACATGGTTATTGGACCTTTCAACTATTTTGAAAAAGATAGTCATTAATGTTCGAAAATACACATGTTCCCTTATCACACAAGTTTAAATAAAGTAACCTACATATAACAGCAAATGACAGCCAAATTCTTAGCTTTTTTTCGTTTTGCATGATCCAAAGTCCATAGCTTGGATAAAACACAAAGAAGAAGCGTAAAATGGTTATGACAGTTAATGAAATTTCAACCGCTGCGGCTCCACAAGAAGATGATAAATATATGACTAAACATAGCCAGGGTTTCACAATGCTGTCACTCTGCCACGTAGCGATCCGAATAAACGTCAGAATCTGAAAAATAGATCTGAGAAAAAATAAGATCTGAATCATATGAATTTTTATTTTGCTAACCAAATTTTAATGAATCTTGTTTTTTGATAACCAAAATTTAATGTTCCTTTTCTTACTAAGTACATTTACTCAATATTCTTACTCAGTGCATTTTGTTTCTCTGCCTATTAAGTTTTAAAACATTTTGTGTTTGCTCTAGAAAAATCCGGCTTTGGAGGCCTATCTCTCTTTTTTCACATTTAAAATTTCAATTCCTATATTTCCAAATTTCGGCCTTTCAACTGTCAGACTCCACAACTTTTCTCATTTGACAATCAAATGGGCTTCATTAGAGAGGCCACAAAATCTCCAATTTAATCTTTGGACCATGACAAATCGAATGCGTATCTCAGCACCTACATTGAGAAATCGTCTACCCATCCAGTTAAAATCAATCTGATTTTGTTAGGTCACATGTGTGTAAATCTAATGGTGTGGCAGGAGTATGAGTTTAGCTTTCAGTGTATTTGCTTGATTTGAGTTTAATGAATCTAAACTAAGATACTTGACTTAATGAATTACTTAAGAATCACTTAAGTAATGAATCACTTAAGATGCTCTACTTTAATTTGTGTTTCCTGAGTTGTTTCTTAAATTTTCTTTTGTTAGTTATCCTGTTTTGGCTTTGGCTAAGATGAGATGATTGTCAGTAGTTAGAGTTTCAAGTTGTCGTTGCTGAGTTTCGCATGTAGTCCGTGACATGTTTCTCGTATTGAGTCATAAGGGCTCAGTTTTGCCATATTGAGTTTTCTTAATGAATTGTTTAGTGCATTAACTTGTACTCTTATAATTTTTACGTAGCTTTAGATGTCACTTGTGAGGTACTTTGTCCTTTTATGGTTTGGACTTGGTTAAGATAAGTGTGCTGTGTATATTGTATTTTCAGTTGTTATTTTCAGATGTCTATGCTAAATTTCCCACATTACCTGTGTTGACTTTCACGTATTGAATCGAAAGGAATCATTTTCAGGGCATAAGTGTTTTTCATGAGTTTTCTTCGGTTTGATTTTCTTCCGTGGGATAGTAATACTGAATAGTTAACGTTATCAGCTGTTTATGTTGAGTTCTCTGAATCGAGCATCTTGGGTTTCTGTATTGTGTTGAATGGATTGAAAATCTGATATTTTGACTTTATTTCATGCATTTTGCTGCATTAATTACTCATTTACTGAAGTTTTGTCTAGCTTGAGGTGTCTTGACCTGTTTTGACTAGCTAGATGTCTCTTGACCTGTTTTGTCTAGCTTGAGGTGTCCTGGCCTGTTTTGGCTAGCTTGAGGTGTCTTGACCTGTCTTGTCTAGCTTGAGGTGTCTTAACCTGTTTTGTTTAGCTTGACATGTCTTGACCTGTTTTGTCTAGCTTGACATGTCTTGACCTGTTTTGTCTAGCTTGAGGTGTCCTGACCTGTTTTGTCTAGCTTGGGGTGTCTTGACCTGTCTTGTCTAGCTTGAGGTGTCTTGACCTGTTTTGTCTAGCTTGACATGTCTTGACCTGTTTTGTCTAGCTTGACATGTCTTGACTTGTTTTGTCTAGCTTGAGGTGTCCTGACCTGTTTTGTCTAGCTTGAGGTGTCTTGACCTGTCTTGTCTAGCTTGAGGTGTCTTGACCTGTTTTGTCTAGCTTGACATGTGGTGTCTTGACCTGATTGGTCGTTTGTGTTTTCAGATGTCTGTTCTGAGTTTTCTGTAGTGGGTGTTTGTATTGAGTCGAGTGGGTTTAGTTGTCCTTAAGTAGGTTGAGGTGTCTTGTGTGGGTTAATTTGGATGAGTGAAAAATATCTATTGTTTGTGATTTAATAGCATGGTGATTTTTCAAACATGGAGATATTTGGTTTTGAATTTTTGGTGTATTGAGTTACCTTCTGTTGGGGCTTCTAGCATCATTTCTTCTTATTAGTATTTAAAACAAAAATTAAAAATAGCACCAGTCTTATTCGCAAAATGTTAGAGGTTATATTAGTGTGGCTTAAAAACGAATGCATGCGTTGCAAGCTCGTATGAAAAATACTTTGCTTTAATATTCTTTTAGATCGGAAGCTTTCCTTTTGTAGCTTTCTTAGTCTTTTAGAAATAGTCTTTTAGAATAATTTTGGCTCATACCCTTCCTTGTCACTCAATGGACAATATAAGAATAACTGGTTTTCACGAATGTTTAGGTGTTTTGTATGTTGAATACCGAGCCGAGACTGTGAAGAAGAAGAAGAAAAAAAAAGATACCTAGTGCCAAAGGTGACCAAAAAGTAATCATTACCCAATTCTATCGTTTCCTTCTTTTTAGGTGGTGCCGCTTCAAGAAAAATTAGGGTGAAAAAAGGGTGTTCTGTGATGTCAGATCATCTCTTCAAACGTTGTCTCTTAAAATTTTCAGCCAATCTAGAAAGCTAAGAGAGGACCTTAACTAATGCTCCTCTCCCCTGCCTACTTTTCCATTTAGAATTTCACCCTGAATCCAAATGTAACATTCATTTCCGTTGCAAATTCTTTTGATCAAGTTACAAAAATTCTTCAGACTTTCTTTGTTTTCTCTTATAGAACGCTATTTTATTGACTGTGGATGCATGGACATTTCCATTTTGTGGACGCGTGAACATTCCATTAATATTGCTGAGATTCCTTTTGAACCAGCACAATTCTCGTGCAGGCTCGCCTTGCTTGCAAGTTTGGCTGGGGGATTTTTTCGATTAGAGAACTCAATAACTTAAAAAAAATTTCAACAGAAATGAATGTTATATCTGAATTCAGGATGAAATTCTGATTCTAAAGATAAGACTAATTTTGAACTATCTCAACAATCTTGAATTCAATCTTAAATCACATTTGCCAGCGACAAGGTGGGGGCGTTCCCAAGAAAAAAAAGAAGAAAAAATTGGAGTGATGCAGGATGAAGAGACAGAGATTTGTAAAAAAACACAACTTTTACTTTCATGGGGGGGGGGGGTACTCCTATGCTCAAAATATCAGTATTTCTGAGAATAGATACTACATGCCTGTTTGCAAAGAGATCCTTTTGTGAGATACACTTGTAAGAGGTGAAATATCTACAAATAATTAGTGTGATAGACAGCTAACCTCTCCTCCTTCTATCTCTGCTTTTCTCTCATGTACTATAAAATTTGTTCTTAAACCAGTCCACTTTTCTAACTTTTCAGGAGATCGAAAAATTTCATGGCCCTATTCGGCTGCTCTCCTTTCTATCTTGCAGCACCGGAACTGTGCGAGTGTAAGCCTTAAAATTTTTTATGGCAATTTTGCTCAGTTGCTGTGCACTTATGGTGCTGAACTTACAGAGTTGAAAGGTGTGAGGCAAACTTGGTTTGCCTAGAGCAAAATGGTACTGCTTTTCATTGCCTGACACATTTCGGTTTGCCATTTCTGGAGTTCAGAAACGGTAAACAGTTCAGACTGTTGTTCGGTTGAAATGCTACAACAGGCCTTTCGGCATAGTTTAAAACCATTGAAGGCCATTGAAAACCATTGAAACAAAATTCAAATTAGCAAATGAAATACGAATCTTCACTCATTTGGAACATGTAACGGGGAAAATAGTGAAATGATGCAATGCTAGCTATGATTTTTTTTTGTAACATCTTCTTCTCTCTTTTTTTTGCTTCTGCTTTTCGACAACTTTCTGCTGTCTCTTTCCAAGCATTCGCAATTTGTTTCTCTAACAGTTCTATATTTTTTCAGATGGAGGCTATTGTCAGGAGAAGACTGAAATTTGTTTCAAGTCCTAAGAGAAGAGAAAGATTTGATTTTGCTTTATGCATTTTTTGCCAGAGCAAGATGTCTGAAGCAGTTCATGCTGTTTCAAGGTTAGCTAAGATTCAGACATTGTTAAAGAATACTTTTTTGTCAAATTTAAGCAACTTGCTTCTGAAGTGGAAAGTGAAGGTTTCTTTCTAAACAAACCGAAATGGCACCCCTCTTGTCGGAATAAAACGTCCAGAGAGGTCCCATGTGAAAAACTGGAACCAGGTATTGTCAGTGACAAAAGAAGAAATACCAGATCTAGTGAAAATGGTTGTTTTGATTTCAAACTCCATTGTTTGTTTTGTGGAAAACCTGGTAGCCAGAAGAGGAGAGGTGACAAGTTAAGGTCTCTCTTAACCACAAGTGCGTTTAAAAATATTGTTAACAAAGCAGAGGAGCTTGCTGCAAAAGACCCAGACGTCTTTCATCGATGCAACGACGATGATCTTGTTGCCCATCAGTCGAAGTACCACGATAAGTGTTTATAGTAATTTCTTTTTAGGAAACCAAAAGAAATAAAAGTGGCCTTTAAAGCTTCTATATTGGAAGATTTAATTCAAATGATCGCCCCTTCATTAAAAGCTGGGAGAGTATACAAGACAAGTGAAGTGTATGAAAAGTTTTCTGTTCTATTGATTGAGCATGGATTTGAACCAAACAGCAAAAGAACAGGCTTTCAGTGAAAGAACAGGCTTTCAAAAGAACAGCAAAAGAACAGGCTTTCAGATAAGGAGGCACATGAGACATTATTTTGGCAGCTCATTTTGTCTGTTCAGAGAAACATTTGGACCAACTTGCGTCTACCTGAAAGATGCTGTCTCTCCTGGGGCAGTTGCTGAGCAAGTGAAAAAGTTTACTTCGGAAGTGTCTTTGAGCACTGTAGTTGTTTATGATGATGAACCATCAACTGATGAAGAAGGGTCAGAGAGTGATACTGATTTTGTTCCTCTCAACAAAACAGATTTGAGTACTGATAGTGAGAGTGACTTTTAAGTTAACCGTAACCCTAACATCTTTACTTCTGCTGAAGGATCATCAGGAAGAACTACAAGATCAGCTAGTAGGTCTACTGCAATCGTAAATGCAACACCAGAAACATATATCAATCAAGCGACAGGCGGAGCTTTTACTATGTCATGAAGAAGCTAAAAACAGAAATGGAAGACTTGGGTAGAAATTACAGGGATGAGACAGACTGTGTGAAAAACTTTTCCGAAAGAGCAAACTCTATTGTTCCACCCATTTTGTATAACACTCTGGTATTTTTACTTGGAGATTTTGCTGAACCTCTTGGCAATTTGAATGTGAAAGACGTTATAAGTGAAGCATTAGACAGAAAAGTTTTGAACCTTGCTCAGGATGTCATGTTTGCTGCAACTAGATTGCCCACACCAAAACATATGGGCTTGACAGTGCATATCTGGCATAAGACGAGGTAAAAGAATCTCATTACTGTTCTGAACCAGTTTGGTCATTGTTGTAGCTACCAAACTGTCCAAAGAATCCTGACCAATGAAGTTCTCAGTATAGATGACATGATAACCCAAACCGGATTGTATCTTACAAG
Organism: Artemia sinica; assembly: GCA_027921565.1. Classification (NCBI taxonomy): domain Eukaryota; kingdom Metazoa; phylum Arthropoda; class Branchiopoda; order Anostraca; family Artemiidae; genus Artemia; species Artemia sinica. Next base: position 50,867,573 of record CM051266.1, on the reverse strand, counting down.
TGTCATCAAATCCAGGGATTATGCCCACTTTGCATTGGACAACCAGGACTTTCTTGTACGATTCCATTTTAATTTTGAGTGTATAGTTCCTAAAGTGAAAACATAGCAAGCGGTAATTTATCTTAAATAATTATATATTCTTTTTGCGTTTGAAAGCTCTCCACCAGCCCCTATACTACCCTGCATGCATTTCTTGCATGTGCATGCCTGAAAGAAACAATAGAGAATAAAACTTCTCAGTAGCTTTGTGAGAAAGGGGAGAGTATGTGCCATCATTTGTAGGAGATTAAATAAAGTAATGGCTAGGCTACCATGTCATCTGTAATTAGTGGCATAAAAAGGAGGCCACGCCCCCTTCCCCCTAAATGTTTAAAAATTGAAGTAACTAAGAAAAAAGGAGTGAAAATTCTTAAAAAAAACTAACAAATTTTCTTCGCTTCTACATCTTTTCCTTTCATTTCAGCAGTATTTTCATTACTTGACCGTCGTACTGTGGGCCCCTGACGAAACAGATTCAAGCGTGCACTGCTATCCATGTTGTTGCCTGGCTGAGTCTTTAGAAGGGAGTGGGGGATCCTAGAGTTAAGAAAATATCAACCGTTTCAGAGAAAGGCCTCCAAGAGTTCAATGAATGAGAATATCTGACTGCTTTTGCGTCAAAATTGATTTTTTTTTTTCTTTCACAGGAAGAAACACCAGAAGGAAAGACCAGTCATTTCACCACTAGCATTTTTATGCAGCCAAGTTCATCAGCAGATGCCAGTGATCAGGTTAAGCTTCCGTCGAGATGGTCCCGCAATGTTGCACTTCCCCGGTCAATTACTTTGCCATCTGGACAGTTTGGACGAACTTACCTGAAGAGGAAGATACGAGCTCCTATATTAGAAAAAGGACTACCGACAGTCTATGCCTCGAATGAGATATCGCTTCTTCCCTTGTACTTTACATGGGATGTGTATAGAGCGGCAGCGACGAAGTTCATTGACATTGGTTGTGACTCTGAAACCGTTCCTGGGTTTAAAGTGTTCAGTGCAGCACTTAGTTCATCAGCTACTTTGCTAGAAACTCAACTTGGTTACCTCCCAGTAATACCTCAGCCCCCAAATAACCAACTCGTTGTTGCCGAAGCTGTTCAAACATTTCGACGGACTGCACAGTTTCTACAATTACCCCACACTGTAGTGACTTGTGACTTGGCAATATACGAGATTATATCGGCATTGTGGCTTCAGAACCGTGACGAGTATCGGGATGTGATTTTGAGGCTAGGAGGGTTACATCTGGAGATGAACTATCTTGCTGCTGTTGGTCTGATAATGAGGGGCAGTAGATATGAAGATATTGTGTTTAAGCCTGGAATCATTTTAGAAGGAACGGCTAGAAAAGCCATGACTGGAAAGCTGTATTATCGTGCCTTTTCTGCACATGTCATCATGCTTGAAGCTATCACCCAGCTATATTGGGAAGTATTTGAGAAGTTTTGTGAAGGTCAGGAACATGATGGATATGCAAGAATTCTTGAAGAGCTTAATAATGTTCTTCAGAGATCTAAAAATTCTGACAATTTTGCTGGTGTTGTTGAAGCAGTCAAGGAGAAACTAGAGCTTTTATCTCGATGGCTGGAAAAATTCGAAAGCTCTCGTGACAGTAATCAAAATCACAAGTTTTGGAAGCAGTACGAGATGATGATTGTTTTCTGGCAGTACGATCATGTTGAGCACTCAGGCTGCTGGTCTGACCACCTTCTAGGTGCCAAGTTAATGCTACCCTTCATTGTAGCTTCAGGCCATCACAAGTATGCAAAGTGTCTGATACAGTACATCTTGGAGATGAGGAACCTGCCAGATGAAGTGCATGACTTATTTGAAAGAGGCCTATTCAATGTGAAAAGGCGACCAGGCTCGTTTAACCTTGTGCCACCGGATCATACTGTTGAATCCACCACAAATCTTGATTCGAAAAGAAATTTGGGTCTGGTTGGTGGTACAACAAGCCAACTAGCAGTCGCAAAGTGGATTAATACCCTACCTTTTGTTACCTCAGTTTCGTCTGCTTTGTATGACCTTATTAATATGGATGAAACTTCAGAGTTTTATTCTCCGCATCACGAAGATAGCTCGAAATTTAAAGGAAAGCAGATGATGCTTGTAAAAACGGCTGTGTCCGTATTGCACTGTCACCCAGACCCCTTTAAAACAACTGAATAAAGCCTTATGAATGTGATAATCAATGAGCAGGCCAGTCCATCGGCTGCGAGCTCCTTACTTGCAGCTGAGCAACGAGGACTTGAAGCTGTAACCAAGTATGTCAAAGGGGATGAAAAAGTCTTTTCAAAAGTAAAGTAACCCCAGTGGATGTTGCTTCAAGAAAATCAGGATCAAAATCGAATGCTGTTGGACAAAGTGCCGTTTTTTCTGAGCTTATGACAGTGAAGAGCATCCTGTGTGGGATGGATTCCAGCACTAACAGTGGACTGAAACAGCTTGAAAATATTCTGAGCTTTGAACTCGTTTCATATGCTCCTTCAATTTTTGAGCTCAGGGATTCTACGTTGGTGCTTCAAAGTGGTGTTAAGTCTACTGTGCTAGACTTTCTGAGAGAGGCCAGTGGCTTGCGTGAATGGTCTGAAAACCCGAACTTCGAAGAGGATCATTGCTTGTATGGGCACGAAGTCTTTATTATCGACTTCATGCCACTGGTTCGCCAAAAGCCACCATCTGAGCATGAAACCGTCGAAATCCATGCCATGCAGCCGTGCTTAAAGCCGTGTTGAAGGGATGCCTGAAACAGCAAGTGAAATTCATATCGTGGGTGACAGGTATGACGGACTGTTTGGTCACACTGATCCAAATAGTGGCAGTATATCTCTGAAGGACTACAGTGGATGTCACCAGTTAAGCGGCCGCTGCTCGACATTCTACTCCTTCTCGACGAGCTCAAAAATTGGAAACTGGACAAAGATTGTTGCAAATACGAAGAGCGAAGCAAATTTGATGAAAGCAATTTATGAAACATGGGAAGCAAATGGGTTTGACTATATAAGCAGCTTAAGTACTGCCGACACCTTGCGTGTATGGCTGCCAGGAGGATTTGAAGACAGAATGAGAGCTGTGTGTTTAAGTCATGATGTTGATTCGCTCAGTTTCGAGGAATTTCTATGTAGCACACATGAGGAAGCGGTCACCAGAATGGCTCTGCACGTTGCCTTGTGCTTAAGAAACGGCTTTGAAAAGGTGACTGTTTGTGCTAATGATACTGATGTAGTTATGATACTAGTGGACCAATTCCCTCGTCTCCTTAATATTTTTTCTGGGGAGAATGTCGTGCCTCAGCTCCTCGTGAAGTTTCCAAATTATTATGTCCCATTGATCTTTTGTTCCAGAGAACGGAGAAGCAAATGCTGAACTCCCTGGCGTTCATTCACAGCATTTTGGGGTGTGACACAACGAGTTACTTTTTCTCCAAGGAAAATGAACATTCTTAGCGTCCGCCAAGAAGAGTGGTCTGTACATGGACATTCAGTGTGCAATACAGAAGTTGATGGATGAAACCTTCATGAAAGCCAGTATGTTCTCCTTCCAAGATGTTGCAAGAAAGGTGATAATAAGCACTTATGGAAGGGATTATAATCAGTTTTCCCTCAGTGATTTACGAGTACACTTGTACCCTCGTAAAAACGAGCTGAAAGGGTTGCCTCCTACAGAGGGGGCGTTTGTGGAACATTGTAAGCGTTCTTACTATCAGCTTGCAATCTGTAATGCCTCATTGATTGCAAGACCATGTCTGCCAAGCCCTTTGATTTTTGGATGGTAATTTTCTGGACAAGATGTTATTCCTGTTGTTTCGAGCGCTTCCTCCCTTCCGTCAGAATATTCACAACTCTTTTGTGAGTGTAGGAAAAAGTGCACCAAGAACTGTAAATGCCTTCCTTGATTTTGTGATGTTTTGTGTGCTTGTGCCGGAAAGTGTGATAATTCACACGAAGATGTATTACACATGCGTAATTTCTGGTCATTTTCTTTAGATTCTTTTTCTTTCTCTTTTTTTCATTAAAAGCTCTATTTCTGCAGCTATTTTTTTTTTTATTTTGGACGTACTTCTGTCGAGGCTAGGATTCAATATCTACGCACTTTAATTTATCCCAAGTGGCTTCTGTTTTGACGCCACTAACAGAATGGAGTTGCAAAGGTGTTCTCACTTTCCTGTACAGCCCCAATTGCTCTGTTACTCTTCCTTTGAACATAACTCTAATGAAAGTACAGGAAAGTCGGTTTCTGGCGTCACCACTTAGGTATGTTTTAATGATGTGCAGTTAGGAAGCTAGATCTGCTTGTGCTCATCAATTTTTTCTATTCTCTTTCGGTACATTATTCTGTTTCACATTCTAAGTTCAAACCTCTCATCTAGGTAAAAAAACAGAAAATATAGCTGATGACGTCATCAATTATGCAAATTAGGTGATATCTCCTTTGGTGCACAAAATTTTCGTCGCGCTCCCCTATATTCGTTTTCAGCAACCAATTCTGCCCCTGATAAACTCCTCAAACCTTCTTCAGCTCGTTGAAGCCTGTGATGTTAGAGTTTCGTTAGCTGGGTCCCTGACTATAGCCGCAAATCCCGCTTACGCTTCATTGTGGTGCACCATTACCTCAGACTTTTTGCCATGCCTTTTACTTTAGCTGTTTGGATTCATTCAGAATCACGTATTCCAATGCCTATGCCCTCTGAAATATTGCCATAGTCATCATTTTTCTTAAGTTTCAGGTAATAGGGTTGCAAATCAGTAATTTCAGTAATAGAGAATTATTTTGAAAACTATAAATACATTGAAAATTTACATAAAAATGAGGATAAATATCTCAATAACTATCTATTAGCAGTTAAAAGTACCTGTGAAAAGATGGCGGTCTGAAGGAGCAAAATGTTGTAGAAAACTATAAAATAATCAATTAGAGTCCTTGACTTCATGCGGGAAGTCCAAGCACAGTAAGTACTCAGAGAAGTGAGCATTATCGACGTGGTTGCAACTAGCACCATTGCCCAGCCAATGATTTGAAGTAGCGGTGAATCCCCTGCCATGACTTTCTAATGATCTGCAAAAAATAAGAAATCTTCGTGCACAGGAAGAAATAGAGCAGTCGAGTCAATATAAAAGTAGACTTGGACTTCTAACTCATTAAAAGGTATAGCTATAATTAGCAAAAATTCAAAATTTTAACTTTTAATCCTAGAGTATAAGAGTAGTAGGTATATTCATAGTTCAATATGTCTGAAGCAACTCTCTAGTGCTGCATTATTAAAATCTATGTACCATCTTTGTATTACTTTTCTTTCCTCCGAGAAGATCGTATTGAAGGTGATCGTAAAAACCTGGGTAGGGCCTCATTTGATTGGAAATCAAAAGCTCTAGAACCATCTAGCGGTTGGAAGTAACTCCCCTCCCGTCCTCTTTTTTCTCCCAGGCTCCCAGCAGCTTCCCATAATACTGGCTCAGAATCTTGAGATGTTAATTTTATTAAAAATTGTCGAAAGACCTAATAATTATACCTCCAGGGAAGAAATCAACCCCACAGCCCCTGGTAAAGGCCGTAAATTATTAAAATTACCACTTGTTCAGAGAAAGGTGTAAAGGGGACGAAGGAAGTGCCATGTTTAATTTAAGCTGTCTGATTGGCCCCAAAAGTTTCGGGGAGCCTTGACAGGGCCAAGAGGAATACATATTTTGTTAGGATGGAAGGGTTTTAAGGGGCATAGAAATGAGCTATTTAACTTTTTGCCCCTGATCAGTTCGAAATCCAGGGCTATAAGTCATTGGACGAGAAGAAACGCGCGGTTCCTCTGGTTTTTTGGTTTTGGGGCACAGGCCTCCAAAAACGGAGGATTAAAAGAGGATAATAGCTTCTTTTTACAGAGGGGTTCAAAACTCATATCCATCAGTCTACGGGATAAGGAAGCCACAATGCAGAAGGATATGAAAAAAAATACTAGTTCTCCTAAAACGAGGCTTGACAAAAGGCTAACAAGACTGTTTTTTCCGACTGGACTGAATCTTAAAATTAACAGTCCCAAGCGCAAAAGAAACCTAATCTACAAATATGAAAAATATTTTACAGGTAACGGCCCACCAAAAATAAGGCCTCAAAGAGACCCAAAAATACATTTTTTGATCAACTTGAAACTTTTACCGTTTAGTCTTTGGGCCATGGAGATCCCAAAGCACAAGAAAAATAAAAAAAAACTAGTTCCCCAGAAATGGGTCTCGAAAAGAGCCCAAACTCACTTTTTAATTGAATTACGGACACAAAAGTATAGGCCCCTGAAATGGTCAAAAACTGTTTTTTTACGTTTGGATAAAAATTCTACGAATCGTTGCGTAGGCAAAAAAATAAAACATTTTGTCAGGAGTGGCAAGGATGATAGGTGGTCCTGATATGGGTAAACAATTTCTAATCAGTTTGAAACATAAATCCATAAGCCTCATGGCCGAGAAAACCTAATGTAAATGAAGCATCTTCAGAGCACAGCCCCCCAAAAATGGGGCCCATAAAACACCAAAAGTTTTTTCTCTGACTGGCTAAAAGTTTGTATCCTTAACTCCCTGGGTTAAGGAGACCACAAATGTTAAGTAGACACATTGAAGTTGCATCCGTGCATTATTTATTTTTCACAGGGGACTTCGTATAAGAAGGAGTTGTCAGAGGAATGTCGAGGTGGCTCTTCTATTTGAAATTAAAGGTTCTAGTGCCCTTTCTAAGAGTCAAAAGTAATAGGTGCAACCAGTCCCCTCTAATGCCCTTCTTCGCCCCCATTCCCCGAACCGAGATCAAAATGTTAGGATGGCCAATTTGTTCAAAATAATTAATAGGTCCAATAGATATGCCTCTGGGGTTGAATTGACCCTCTATTTCCCACGGGACAAAGGCTGCAAATTATGCAAGTTGCTGATTGTTTACAAATGGGTCTTATGATTGTGAAAGGGTGATATTTTTTTCCTGGATCTTCAAAAAGGTCAAGAGCGTTAAAATTAAACTTTCAGAGAGTATTGAAGGGTATGTTGAACTAAACCAAAAGACACTGCTTGCATCTTGGATGTCAAAAAGGCGTAACTGGACGTCTTAAAAAATCGCTAAGGGTGATCAGTTGAAACTTTCAGAAAATGTTGAGAGGGCTGTCAAACTAAATCAAAAGACAATATATGCATTCTTGTAAAAAAAATTGAGTACATGAAACATCTCAGGAACGGCTAAGCGCATGAATTTGACACTGTCAGGGAAAGTTGAGGGTGATGTTGACCTAAGTCAAAAAGACACTTGATGCATCCAAGTTGTCAAAAGGTTGTAAATTATATAAGTTGCCCATTGTTTTTTAACTAGGCCTTTAGGTTTTATAAGAGGTAATGCTCTATTATTGCCTATGGCAAAGGGCCATAATGCTCCAATGTGTTATTTCTTTACTATTTTTTCCCACAGCAGCTTCATATGGAAGGGTGGTCATATAAACTTCGGAGAGGGATCTTTCAATTGTAAATTGAAAGTTCTAGTGCCCTTTTTAAGAATCAACATTGATCGAAGGACAACCAAGTTCCTCCCAGACCCTGCTTAGCTGCTCTCCCCCAAGCACATCAATAGTGGGAGGGTATGCAGTCCAGGGCAAACACCATGTTTGGAAAACAACTGGACTCGAGCCAGATCACCAAAAGAAGGAATTTGACCTATTTTAGAGAGAGGGCGTTAGAATTCAATTGTCAGATTACAGATAATCGTACAACAGAAGTAGATCTAAAATAGTCCGTGACGCTGGGTGAACATCAAGTTGTTTCTTCTGGAATTTCTTACAGGATTCTTGCAAGGAATTTGAAATGAGATTCTTGCGTGCACATGGATAACACAAAGAATATATTTATTTTGAATGTATTGAATGCGGGAATTTTAAATGTATAAGTGTGGTTGGTATAATATACAAGTGCCAAATGAAGAGTGTAGCAAATATAAAATATTGTATAGTATCAGAACTATAGATAAACTCGATATTAATAAAGCTGCATACATTTTAGGCAATGATACGGCAGCCATTAGTCGCCCAAGCCCCAACCTCCAAGGGGCCCAATACCCCCCTCCTCTCCAACTTTTTGACACCCACTCCTCCGTTTTGTTTTATAATATTTTTTTCAATTTTTTTACTTTTTTTAGCTTTTATTTTTCATTTTTTATATTTTTTTAAATATAGAAAAAATTTTCAAGTTTTTTTTACATGTCTTAGAATGACATGAAATAAGAAGCTAAAAGAGGAAAGGAAATAATAAATGATAAATAAAACCAAAAATGGATGAGAAAACGATGATTTTGTCTGTCAGTCGTAAAATATGAAGACAAAAAGCCAGCAAATATTTCGACAAAGACCTCCGCCAAGTCGTCCTCAGTGCTAAAAAAACAAAAAGAGAACAAAAAAACAACAAGAATATAACCTTTTAGAGTTCACTACACAGAGTCCGAACAAACACTGAATGAAAGACCAAAGCCGAAACCAATAAAATAAAGGATTTTACCGAAGAGATTGTGCAAGAATCTTTTGCCTAGCAATACTTTTTGCTCTTCTGCGATTTCGGTTTTCATTAGATATGTTAATAGGTTCTTTTAAATTTTATTGAGTGCAAATATCAAAAGAGTCTTTTAGTATTAAATTATTATAAATTGGGCTTAATGAAATGTCTCCGGTGTCCCTATTTACAGCCAAACTCCTGTTTATATATATATTTTTTATCTCAATGACCACTTTGAAAGATTGCGGTTGGCCATTTACAGTAGATATTAAAGTTACCTCCTCAAAAAGAACAAGATGTGTAGGATTTTCGAAAATATGCTGGGACAATGCGGAATCGAAGTCGTCATTTTTATTTTTTAATCTCAGGGACTTATCTATTGAAGTTTAATGTTCATGTAAACGTTCACCAAGTTGTTGATGGGTCCTACCAATATAAAATTTCCCACGTGAACACGGGACTCTGTAGACACCACTACCCAGCACACGGTCAGTTTTATCTTTTCCTGAGTTGAAAAAAGTTCAACTTTTTGTTCACTTTTGAAAAAACCAGAGAGATTTTGTTTATTTAAAATTATTCCAAGTTTATCACTAAGTTTTGAAATGTATGGTAGAGTGGTGAAAATTTTTTCTCCATTGCCGGAACGAATGAATCAAAGGGGATGGGCTCCCTATTATCTTGTTTTATCCTTTTTAATCATCCATCTATGATATTTTCAATAAGGTTTATTGGGTAGCCATTGCAGAATAAAATATCTTTGATATAATTTAATTCAGAATTTACATGATTAAGTGAACAGATTTTTAAAACTCTGTTGACTAAAGAGATTATTACACCTCTTTTAACAGAAGGAGGGTGATTTGACGAGAAGTGTAGATACCGATCATTATGGGTCAGCTTTCTGTATATAGAAAATTCAAGGCTAGGATTGTTTTTTATAGTCAAAACATCCAAGAAAGGCAGATTTTCAGAATCTTCTTGTTCCATTGTGAACTGGAAGTTTGAATCAAAAAGTTTAAATGTACCAAAAAATCTTCAAGAGAGTCCTGTCCATGTTCCCAAATAGAAAGAATATCATCAACGAAGCGAAAGCAGAGGGAGTGTTTTAAGTGGAAACTATTCAAATCAGATTGTTCTATGAAATCCATGTAAACATTTGCCAAATAAAGAGATAATACGGTGCTCATGGATAGGCCCATAATTTGAAGGAAAAATTTATCTCGGAACTTAAAATACGAAGAAAACTTGTTGCAAAGACGAAAAAGCGTCATTATTGTGTCAATTTCCAAAGTTTTGTAATCTGACCAAGCAGAATTTTCCTCTAGTTTTCTTTGTAACGCTTGCTCACATTTATGAACATCGGATGAAGTGTACATAGAAACTAGATAAGATGCTTTTTTCTGTTGCACTTTGAAATTTTAACTTCTCAACAAGATCTATAGAATTTCTTATGTAAGATTTCTGTGTGCTTAAAAGAGCAAAAAAAAAAAAAATCTAAAACAATATTGGTCCAATGCTTCCCGTAAGCTTGACGTCTTAGAAAGTATTTACGTCAAGCTTACGGGGAGCATTGGACCAATATTGTTTTAGATTTTTTAAATTCTGTTAAAAAAGATGCAAATCTTATTTGTCAATTTATTTTTTTGGACATTTGCAAAAAGCATCAAATTCTTCCACCTTCTTTACGTTTCACCCTTCATTTAGGCAAACAATCTGAACACCCGTTTTTGCAGAGAATGGGTTTCAAAACTTGAACATATATTTTAAAAGACCATAGATTCAAAAGATACGCCCTTAGTAATAAAATATTTAATTTTAAACTTTATTATATCTGATTTTATCTGTTCAAGATTTTCACCAAATTTTACATATCTCACAAAGGTCTTTCCAACACGTTTTCCATTTAGCAAAAACTCGCTTATCGGAGAAATTTTCAAGACTGGAATTTCAACAGTTTCAACAAATATGGATTTTCCTTCCTAAATTTTGTCCTGGCCCTCCATTGGAAAATCTATCCTCTAAGGCTTTTACATCAAACGAGTTAAGTATTCTTTCAAAAGGACCAAAATTTGCAATGGCCCAAACAACCGTAAATACATCAGAAATCATTACGGGCGTGGAGTCTGCTATTTTTAGCTCTCGTGGGGAGGTTGAAAATCCAGACCTACTCAAAGGTGAAATTGTAAAGAGTATTCTTGATTATAGGCCATCTGTGTCGCTTTCAACTCAGTCAAAAGAAGAAATTAAAATCCTCCAGAATTTAAAAAAAGATAAAAATACAGAGATTATAAGAGCAGAAAAAGAAAACTCAGTAGTAATTATGAATTCTGCAGATTATGAAATGAATGCAAATACCCTTTTAATGGATGAAAATACTTACAAAGAAATAAAAAGTGATCCCACAGGCAAATAAACACAGCAGTTGAGAAAGAATTAGGAATTTTAAAACACAGTAGACTAATTACCCCTCAAATGTACAAAAAATTCTACCCCAAAGGATGTTCAGCCACAAAGTTTTATGGTCTGCCTAAAATCCATAAGAAAGATATTCCGTTACCTCCTATTGTAGCATGTTATAGTTTTCCAGCTACAAGCATAGGAAAGTTTTTGGCCACCATTTTTAAGCCTCTTTTAAGCACACAGAAATCTTATATAAAAAATTCTATAGATCTTGTTGAGAAGCTAAAATTTCAAAGTACAACAGAAAAAAACATATTTTCCAGTTTCGATGCAGTTTCTATGTACACTTCATGTGATGTCCATAAATGTGAGCAGGCCTTAAAAAGTAAATTAGATTAAAATTCTGCTTGCTCAGATCACAAAACTTTGGAAATTGACACAATAATGACGCCTGTTCGTCTTTGCAACAACTTTTCTTCGTATTTTAAGTTCCGAGATAAATTTTCCTTCAAATTATGGGTCTATCCATGGGCACAGTATTATCTCCTTATTTGGTAAATATTTACATGGATTCCATTGAACAACCTGCTTTGAATAGTTTCCACTTAAAACAAATTCAAGATATGAAGTATACTTAAAGCAAAAAAAAAAAATCAAATTTAATATTTTTGAAGCATAAAATGAGAATGGTATAGATATGTTAGTCATGACTTTTCCTATTAGGAAAATAGCGTTTTCAGTAGCACTTTTCTTTTTTTCTGACTTGGCATTTTTTGAACTTGGAAAATTTTCAACTTTTCTTGCTTTTTTTACTTATGCGCTTATATTAGTGGTATTCTATCCATACTCATTGATATTACATAGTTTATTACATATTTTAGCCAGTTTTTTTTTAAATTGGAAGGACAAACAAATGACATCTTTTTTCTACTACATAGTTTTTTATGTTTTCTTTTTGTGCGAATTAAATTCCTTGTTGAATACACAAGATAACATTGACAGAATTTAGGTATCAAAGTGAATAAATCCTTTATCAACATGGCGCACAACTCTAAGTGAACCTAAATTAACCTAACTTTTTGCTTGTCTCTCTCACTATGACTGTGACTTAGTGTTTGTGCTGCCATCTATAACTAGAGGTGAAAAAATCCCCAAAAATATGTTGATAAGGAATTTATTCACTCTGATACTTAGATTTTGTCAATGTTATCCGATGTATCTGAGCAGAGATGTTGATGAAGAATTTAATCAACCTGTTACTTCGATTTCGATAATAAAGAATTTATCCACTTTGTAGATTTTGTCAGTGTTATTCGATGTATCTGGAAAAAGATGTTGATAAAGAATTTATTCAATCTGATCCTTAGATTTTGTCAAATTTATTCAACTTATCCGGCAAAAGATATTGATAATAAATTTATTCACTCTGATACTTAAATTGTGTCAATGTTATCCGACATATCCGACAAAATATGTTGATAAAGAATTTATTCACTCTTATAGTTAGATTTTGTCAATGTTATCTGATGTATCTGACATAAGATTTTGATGAAGAAACTAATCACTCTGATACTTAGATTTTGATAATTTTATCCGATGTATTCGACAAAAGATGTTGATAATGAATTTATCCACTCTGATGCTTATATTTGGTGTATGTTATCCGACGTATACATCAAAGGATGTTGAAAAGAAATTTATCCACTCTGATACTTGGATTTTGTCAATGTTATCAGACGTATCTGCCAAAAGACATTGCTAAAGAATTTATTCACGCTGATACTTAGATTTTGTAAATTTTATTAAACGTATCTGACAAATGACGATGATAAAGAATTTATTCACTCTGATGCTTAGATTTTGTGAATGTTATCCGATGCATCCGACAAAAGACGTTGATAAGGAATTAATCACTCTAATAATTAGATTTTGATAATGTTATCTGACATATCTGACACTAGATGTTGGTAAAGAATTTATTCACTGTGATGCTTAGATTTTGTCAATCTTATCCAACGTATCCGACAAATGATGTTGATAAAGACTTTATCCACTCTTATACTTAGATTTTGTGAATGTTTTAAAACGTATCTGACAAAGGACGTTGATAAAGAATTTATTCCCTCTGATAATTAGATTTTGTGAATGTTATCTGATGTATCCGACAAAACATGTTGATAACGAATCTATCCACTCTGATACTTAGATTTATTCAATGTTATTATATGTATCCAACAAAAGATGTTGATAAAGAATTTATTCAGTCTGATTCTTAGATTTGTCAATTTTATCTGACGTATCTAACAAAGGATGATGATAAATGATTTATTCACTCTGACACTTATATTTTGTCAATTTTATCCGATGTATCCGACAAAAGACGTTGATAAAGAATTAATCACTCTGATACTTAGATTTTGATAATGTCATCTGACGTATCTGCCACTAGATGTTGGTAAAGAATTTATTCACTCTTATACTTAGATTTTATGAATGTTATCAAACGTATCTGGCAAAAGATGTTGATAAAGAATTTATTCACTCTGATACTTAAATTTTGTAAATGTTATCTCATATATCTGACAAAAGATGTTGATAAATGATTTATTCACTGATGCTTAGATTTTGTCAATGTTATCCGTTGTAAGTGACTAAAGATGTTCATGAAGAATTTAATCACTCTGATACTTAGATTTTTATAATGTTATCTGACATATCCGACAAAAGATGATACTTGAATTTTGTGAATGTTATCAATCGTAGCTGACAAACGACATTGATAAAGAATTTATTCATTCTGATACTTATATTTTGTCAATTTTAACCGATGTATATGACAAAAGATGTTCATAAATGACTTAATCAGTCAAATAATTTTAACATTTTGATTACTAAATATCAGTATATGTACATTAAACTGACAATGCACATTCATTTGTATTTTTTCAGTAAAGTGCAAATTCGGTTCTGGCCTTGGGAAGGAATAGGGGTTTTGCGCCCAACTTATGTTAATTTCTGCTCATTTTGAGTTTGACTCGGTTAGTTATTGTAATATCTGTTCGTTTTGGGTTTCATTTATTTATCGATGTTCATTTGTGGTAGTTTCACGCTTGGTAGATTATTTGATTTCATTTTTGCTCATTTTTTGTTAAATGGAGTTCTTTACTTTTCGTTGAAAAACTTATTTTGTGGAACAATCTTTTTAAAATAATTTCTGTTCGTTTTATATTGACATAGTCTTTACAGGGAAAAAGAAAGTAATACTTTAAATCTTTTCGTTTTTTCAGACTTTATAGCTTGGCCTGCTATTTGTATACTGGAGAAAAATTTTCAGCAATTTTTAACAACATACACCCTTTTAAAAATCTGGACACAAATAGTATTGTTTAATTTAGTGTCATACCTCCTCTAGTTGACCTGATATGGAAAATTTTATACCATTCGCAAAAAAATCTGTTTACTTTGTTTGATAGCTTGGATACACTTACGCTATTTTGATTTGGTTAAATTTTAAGAGCAAAAATGGAAGGGTTAGTGTGGGAGGTTGGGCATTGGAGGGTGGGAGTTGAAGGAGGATTAGCTGCCCTCAAATCACTTTTGACTATTAAAAAGGGCATCAGCCCTTTCTATTTTCAATCGAATGAGCCCTTTTCGAAGTTCCCACGACAACTCCTACGAAACAAAGTGCCCTGTTCTAAACAACAACAACAACAAAAAACAATAAATTATACCCACTTCGATCTTTACTATTAAAAATGTCAAGCCCTCCAATCACTTTCGACTATAAAAAGGGTACTATAAAAAGGGTACTAGCCCTTCGAATTTCCAATCGAATGAGCCTGTTTTGAAGTTTTTACGAAAACGCCTTCTATAAAAACCTTATATGCCCCCAGGGCATAACTTAAAACCCTTGCTTTGAGGGTTGTCGGGGAGTGTCCTTCTCAAAAACATATTTTCTATCTGGAAATCAACTACGCTGAACAAAATGGCTATGTCAAAATTTTGATTCGATGTGTTTGGGGGAATGATGGGTGGGGATGAGGGGGAGGCTAGTTGCCCTCCAATGACTTTCTACTATTAAAAAGGGCACTAGAACTCTCAATTTCCAATCGAATGAGCCCCTTTTGAAATTTCTACAACGACCCCATCCATAAGAAGTGCCCTTCTCTAAAGGAGAAAAATTATACATAGTACATTGTGCCAACATTGTTCTTATATGCCCTCATGGCGTAACTTAAAACCCTTGCCCCGAGGGTTGTGGGGGAGTGTCCTCCTCAAAAACATATTTTCGATCAGGAAATGAACTACGCTGAACAAAATGAAAATCTCAAAATTTTGATTGGATGTGTTTGGGGGTATGAAGGGCGTGAGGGGGGGGGGGCTAGCTGCCCTCCAATCACTTTTGACTCTGAAACATTGTACTAGCCACTTCAATTTCCAATCAAATGAGTCCTTTTCGAAGTTTCTACGACAACACCTTCTATAAAAGCTTGTATGCCCTCAGGGCATAACTTAAAACCCTTGCCCTGAGGGTTGTGGGGGAGTATCCTCCTCCAAACATGTTTTCTATGTATAAATAATACATAGTACATTGTGCCAACATTGTTCTTATCTGCCCTCGGGGCTTAACTTAAAACCCCCACCCCTAGGGTTGTGGGGGAGTGTCCTCCTCAAAAACATATTTTCTCTCTGAAAATAAACTACGCTGAACAAAATGGCTATCTTAAAATTTTAATTGGATGTGTTTGGGGGAATGGTGGGAGGTTACTTGCCCTCCAATTACTTTCTACTTAAAAATGGCACTAGCCACTCCAATTTTAAATCAATTGAGCCCTTTTCGAAGTTTTTACGACAACGCCTTCTATAAAAACCTTATATGCCCCAAGGACAAACCTTAAAACCCTTGCCGTGAGGGTTTTGGGGGAGTGTCCTGCTCAAAAATATATTTTCTATCTGGAAATCAACTACGCTGAACAAAATGGCTATCTCAAAATTTTGATTGGATGTGTTTGGGGGAATGATGGGCGTGGGGGTGGGGGCTAGTTGCCTTCCAATCACTTTCGACTATTACAAAGGGTACTGGCCCTTTGAATTTCCAATTGAGTGAGCCTCATTTGAAGCTTTTACGACAACACCTTCTATAAAAACCTTATATGCTCCCAGGGCATAACTTAAAACCCTTGCCCTGAGGGTTGTGGGGGAGTTTCCTCCTCAAAAACATATTTTCCATCTGGAAATCAACTACGCTGAATAAAATGGCTATCTCAAAATTTTGATTGGATGTGTTTGGGGGAATGATGGGCGTGGGGGGCTATTAGCCCTCCAATCACTTTCGACTATTAAAAAGGGCACTAGAACTCTCAATTTCCAATCAAATGAGCCCCTTTTGAAGTTTCAACGACGACCCCTTTCATATGAAGTGCCCTGCTCTAAAGGAAAAAAATAATTCATAGTACATTGTGCCAACATTGTTCTTATATGCCCTCAAGGTATAACTTAAAACTCTTGCCCCGAGGGTTGTGGGGGAGTGTCCTCCCCAAACAGACATTTTCTATCTGGAAATCAACTACGTTGAAAAAAATGACTGTCTCAAAATTTTGTATTGGATGTGTTTGGGGGAATGATGGGCGTGGGGGAGGGCTAGTTACCTTCTAATCACTTTCTACTATTAAAAAGGGCACTGGTCCTTTGAATTTCCAATAGAATGAGCTTTTTTGAAGTTTCTACGACAACGCCTTCTTTAAAAACCTTATATGACCCCAGGGCATAACTTAAAACCCTTCCCCTGAGGGCTGTGGGGGAGTGTCCTCCTTAAAAATATATTTTCTATCTGGTAATCAACTAGGCTGAACAAAATTGCTATCTTAAAATTTTGATTGGATGTGTTTGGGGGATTGGTGTGGGGGGGGGGGGGTTGCTTGCCCTCCAATTACTTTCTACTTAAAAATGGCACTAGCAACTCCAATTTTAAATCAATTGAGCCCTTTTGAAGTTTTTACGACAACGCCTTCTATAAAAACCTTATATGCCCCAAGGGCATACCTTAAAACCCTTGCCGTGAGGGTTGTGGGGGAGTGTCCTGCTCAAAAATATATTTTCTATCTGGAAATCAACTATGCTGAACAAAATGGCTATCTCAAAATTTTGATTGGATGTGTATGGGGGAATGATGGGCGTGGGGGGGGGGGGCTAGTTGCCCTCCAATCACTTTCGACTATTAAAAAGGGTACTAGCCCTTTGAATTTCCAATCGAGTGAGCCTCATTTGAAGTTTTTACAACAACACCTTCTATAAAAACCTTATATGCCCCCAGGGCATAACTTAAAACCCTTACCCTGAGGGTTGTGGGGGAGTTTCCTCCTCAAAAACATATTTTCCATCTGGAAATCAACTACTCTGAATAAAATGGCTATCTCAAAATTTTGATTGGATGTGTTTGGGGGAATGATGGGCGTGGGGGGCTATTAGCCCTCCAATCACTTTCGACTATTAAAAAGGGCACTAGAACTCTCGATTTGCAATCGAAAGTGCCCCTTTTGAAGTTTCAACGACGACCTCTTTCATATGAAGTGCCCTGCTCTAAAGGAAAAAAATAATACTTAGTACATTGTCCCAACATTGTTCTTATATGCCCTCAAGGTATAACTTAAAACTCTTGCCCTGAGGGTTGTGGGGGAGTGTCCTTCTCAAAAAGACATTTTCTATCTGGAAATCAACTGCGTTGAAAAAAATGGCTATCTCAAAATTTTGTATTGGATGTGTTTGGGGGAATGATGGGCGTGGGGGGGGGGGGGCTAGTTGCCTTCTAATCACTTTCTACTATTAAAAAGGGCACTGGTCCTTTGAATTTCCAAACGAAAGAGCTTTTTTGAAGTTTCTACGATAACGCCTTCTTTAAAAACCTTATATGACCCCAGGGCATAACTTAAAACCCTTCCCCTGAGGGCTGTGGGGGAGTGTCCTCCTCAAAAATATATTTTCTATCTGGTAATCAACTAGGCTGAACAAATTGGCTATCTCAAAATTTTGATTGAATGTGTTTGGGGAAATGATGGGCGTTGGGGGCGGGGGCTAGTTGTCCTCCAATCACTTTCGACTATTAAAAAGGGCACTAGCCCTTTGAATTTCAAATCGAATGAGCCTTTTATGAAGTTTTTACGACAACGCCTTCTATAAAAACCTTATATACGCCCAGGGCATAACTTAAAACCCTTGCCCTGAGGGTTGTGGGGGAGTTTCCTCCTCAAAAACATATTTTCTCTTTGGAAATCATCTACGCTGAAAAAAATGGCTATCTCAAAATTTTGATTGGATGTGTTTGGGGGAATGATGGGCGTAGGGGCCTATTTGCCCTCCAATCACTTTAGACTATTAAAAAGGGTACTAGTCCTACGAATTTCGAATTGAATGACCCTGTTTTGAAGTTTTTACGACAACACCTTCTATAAAAACCTTATATGCCCCCAGGGCATAACTTAAAACCCTTGCCCTGAGGGTTGTGGGGGAGTGTCCTCCTCAAAAACATATTTTCTATTAGATGTGTTTTGGGGTATGATGGGCGTGGGGGGGCTATTGGCCCTCCAATCTCTTTCGACTTTGAAAAATGGCCCTAGAACTCTTAATTTCCAATCGAATGAGCCCGTTTTGAAGTTTCTACGACGACCCCTTCCATATGAAGTGCCCTGCTTTAAAGTAAGAAAATAATGTATGGTACATTGTGCCAACATTAATCTTATATGCCCTCAGGGCATAATTGCAAACCCTAGCCCCGAGGGTTGTGGGGATTGACCTCCTCAAAAAGATATTTTCTATCTGGAAATCAGCTACGCTGAACAGAATGGCTATCTCAAAATTTTGATTGGATGTGTTTGGTGGAATGATGGGCATGAGTGGGGCTAGTTGCCCTCCAATCACTCTTGACTATTAAAAAGGGCACTAGTCACTACAATGTCCAATCGAATGAGCCCTTTTCGAAGTTTCTACGACAACTCCTTCGATACGAAGTGCCTGTCGTAGAAAGAAAAACACATCGTGGCCACATCGTTCTTTACTTAACCAGCGCAAGAGCGCTGCCTATGATTTATTCACTCTGATACTTATATTTCTCAATGTAATCCTATGTATCCGACAAAGGATGTTGATAAAGAATTTATTCGCTCTGATACTTAAATTTTGTCAATGTTATCCTATGTTATGATTTTTTTTTGGTTTATCTTCTTTATCTTTATTTTTGGTGTACTTGAACTCATTGTAGTGATTGTTAGCCTTCCCTTTCAGCTTATCTCCCTGCTGTCTTTGTTTAATTATTTGTGTTGTTCATATTTGCTTGAAATAAAATTTATCCATCTATCTATCTATCTATCTATCCGACAAAAGATGTTGGTAAAGGATTTATTCACTCTAATACTTAGATTTGATAATGTTATCCGATGTATCAGATAAAAGATGTTGATAATGAATTTATTCACTCCAATACTTAGATTTTGTGAATCTTCTCCGATGTATCTGTCAAAACACATTGATAAAGAATTGATTCACTCTGATACTTAGATTTTGTCAATATTATCAAACGTATCTGACAAAAGACTATGATAAAGATTTTATTTATTTGAGAATTTATTGATAATATTATCCAAGGTTTCCGACAAAAAAATTTGGTAAAGGATTTATTCACTCTGATACTTAAATTTAGTCAATGTTATTCTATGTATCCGACAAAAGATGTTGATAAAGGATTTATTCATTCTGATACCTAGATTATGGCAATCTTATAGTATGTATCCGACAAAGGATGTTGCTACGGAATTTAATTCATACCAAAAGAAACTATGTAGTGAAAAAAAATAAAAATATTTCATTCGTTTGTCCTTCCAATGTACAAAAAGACCTGTTTGAAAATATGTAATAAACTATGTAGTGTCAATGATTATTCATAGAGTACCACTAATATAAGTGCATAAGTAAAAAAAAATAAAAAAAAAGTTGAAAAATTTTCCAAGTTCAATAAATTCCAAGTCAGAAAAAAAGAAAAGTGCTACTACAAACGCTATTTATCTAATAGGAAAAGTCATAACTAACGTATCTGTATCATTCTCATTTTGTATTTCGAAAATATTAACTGTGACTTTTTTTTCTTTAAGTATGCTTCATATCATTTTAAGACATGTAAAAATAGAGTGTCACTGGGACAGTCGTGTAGTGTCTATGAGCAAGCATATGTATCATTGATACAGCCACAGAAATAAAAACAATAATAGTATAAAAAAAGTTGAATAATTTTTCAAGTCCGAAAAATTCCAAGTCAGAAAAAAATAAAAGCGCTATTACATATATTATTTTTCTAATAGTAAAAGTCATGACTAACATACCTACATCATTCTCATTTTGTATTTCAAAAATATTAAATGTGATTTTTTTGCTTTTAAGCATATTTCATGTCCTTCTAAGACATGTAAAAAATATAGTATCACTGGGAGAACTGCGTAGTATGTATGATCTACCATAAATTACCACTAATAAAGGCGCATAAACATATAAAAAAAAGTTGAATAATCTTCCAAGTCCAAAAAAATTCCAAGTCAGAAAAAAAAGTGCTACCAAAAATATTATTTTTCTAACAGTATAGTCATGACTAACGTACCTGCATCATTCTCATTTTGCATTTTGAAAATATTAAATATGCATTTTTTTTTTATTTTAAGTATATTACATGTCATTCTAAGATATGTAAAAAAAGTTGAAAAATTTTCTGTTTAAAAAAATATATAAAAAATGAAAAAATAAAAGTTAAAAAAAAATTAAAAAAACTCGAAAAAGTATAAAAAATGGAGAGGGGCCAAAAAGCTGGGGGAGGGGTATTAGGGCCCTTGGAGATTTGGGCATGGACGACTAATGGCTCCCGTATCATTGCCTAAAATTTGTGCAGCTTTATTAATATAGACTATATGTATATTCCCGATACCATACAAAATTTTATATTAAATACACTCTTCATTTGGTACTTGTGTATTATACCGACCACACTTATGTATTTAGAATTCCCTGTTGAATACATTCGGAATAAATATATTCTTTGTGGTATCTGTGTACACGCAAGAATCTCATGTCAAATTCCTTGCAAGAATCCTGTAACAAATTCCAGAAGAAACAATTTGATGTTCACCCAGCGTCACAGACTATTCTTAGATCTACTTCTCTTGTAAGAGTATCTGTAATCTGACAATTTAATTCTAACGCCCTCTCTCTAAAGTAGGTCAAATTCCTTCTCTTTGTGTTCTGGCTCGAGTCCAGTTGTCTTCCAAATATGGTGTTCGCCCTGGATTGCATACCCTCCCACTACTCACATCAGATTATGGTCTGTGGATTATCATCAGGGGCTCAGAATGGAAATTTTTAATTAGTTATTAAACAAAAATTTGGACATTTTTTAGCGTTCAGTATTCAGATTGGAGCGTTGCGGTCTGACTATCTGGGCTTTATTTGTTAAGGCCTGAATGCTAAGCAATGGATATGGCCTAGATTTGGACCCCATGTGAAAATGAAAAAAAAAATTGTTGGTATGTGTGTAACCTGAATGCTAAGCGATGAACATGGGCTAGATTGGGACCGCATGTGAAAATGAAAAAAAAATATTGTTCGTATATGTGTAGCGCATGCATGGTTACTGTTACGGAAACAGTCTAACGGTTCACGGCTTTAGGCATCTGTGAATAAGTTCTAAGGCGAGAGAAGAAGTAAGGACAATTTTTGAAGGCACCCATCTCACCTGCCCAGAGTCTCAGGCAAGTGACCCAAAACTTGAAAAAGTGGAAATTTGCTCCTATTGCTAAACTGAGCTGAGGGAATGAATAAGATACTGTTGGGAAAGTTATTGGAGACGCTGGGCATCTGTGAACAAGTGCTAAATTGAGAGAGGAATTGGGGACAATATTTGGGGGCACCCGCCAGCTCAGAGGCTCGGGCAAGTGACTTAAAAATTGTTAAAAATTGAAATTTTCTAAGAATGTGGGACTGAGCTTAGGGAACAAATAGGTACTATTTGAAAGATAAAGATGACTTTAAACGATTGTTTGCCTGCTATATCAAGCAAATTAATGGTCCTATATCAGTTCTATATTCTTGGTCAAACTTCTTAAGACCATAGGCAGGCGTGCCTTGTTTGCCTCTCATTACAGGCAATCTAAAGGTCTTATGTCAATTTCAAGTTCTTGGTCAACATGATGCCTGAGACTCTAGGCATGCATGCCTTTCCAAAACCTAACCTGACATGTATGTGCCCAATAAAAGAGTCATGCATACTCCCGCCATTTACCCGTACAGCCCCAGCCATTTATACATTTGCCTCTCAATTACTTGAACTATCTCTCTTGACTTTTCTCTGTCTACAATTAGCCATGTCTTGATGCAACCCACAGCAAAATGCTTGATAACTTCAATTCCATTTTGTTCAAAATATGTCTAAATGTCAAATAGTCATGCCTTTGGGGATGACCTGACCCGCCACAGCCCCGGGGTAAGAGCTCTAAGGGAAGTAGCCCATTGTTTATATAGGGATTTTTTTTAAGGAAATGAGGACTTGTTTGATCCGAGATCTAAAAAACGGCTTAGGATATTAAGGTGCGAGTTTCAGGGACTGCTGAGGACGATAGTGAACAGAATAAAAACATGTTAAGTGTGTGTTGGCTGTAAAAGAGTTTATCAGCAATATCTCAGGAATGGCTGAGGGTGTTAAATTAAAAATATCAGGGCATGTTGAGAGGCGATGTTGAAAAGTGATTGTAGGATAACCAGCCTTTCTTGTCCTGTTTAGATCCCCCACCAGCATTGATGAAAGTTTTTAGATTGCCATGTTTTCAGAATAGTTAAAAGGTCTATTAGCTATGCATCCAAGATGATATGATTCAATACAGCTCTCGGGGCAAGCGTTGCAAATAATACCGTTTACCCTTTGTTAATATGTAGGATTTATCAATAGGAAAGCGGGGAATGTTTGATCCTCTATGAGCCCAAAAAGTCTAAGGGTATTGATGTGAAACGTCAGGGAATGTTGAACTAAATCAAAAGACAGATTGTACATCCAGAATATCAAAAGGGAGTCTCTGCAGTTTCTGAGGAACGGCTAAGGCTATTAAGTTAAAACTTTCAGGGTATGTTCGTCGGGATGTTGAAATGTAATCAAAGGGCCACCAATCTTCCTTCCATGGATCTTTTAGTTGCCATTCCCTAAACATATTTGATAAAAAGTTTAGATAACCATTTTGTTCAAAATAGTCGTGAAGTCAAATAACTGTATATCTGGGGATTAATCCCCCCCCACAGTCCCTTGAGCAAGGGCTGCAAGTTATGCAAGTTGCCCATTGTTTACATGCATGGCTGATGTTCTTAGGAAACGGTGGTATGTTTGATTCTGGGCCTCCAAAAAGTCTTAGAGCATTAAGTTGAAACTTGCAGGGAATGTCGAGGGGATGGTAAACTAAATCAGAGAACTATATCCATGAATAGCGTTAAAAGGGCTTATATATCTCTGGAACGGCTATGCGTGTCAAATTGAAACTTTCAAGGAATGTTTAGGAAGACGTTGAACTAAATCAGAAGTCGCTGTCTATATCCATGTTGTCAAAAGGTTGAATCTGCAATATCTCAGGAATGGCTAAGATTATTAAACTGAAACTTTCAGTAATTATTGACTGGGGTGAACAAAATCAAACACACCATGTAAAGCCAGGTCCTCGAAATAACATGTCTGCAATATCTCAGGAGCAGTTACTGGTGTTAATTTCAAAC
The DNA here is from genome assembly GCA_027921565.1 of Artemia sinica. NCBI lineage: Eukaryota > Metazoa > Arthropoda > Branchiopoda > Anostraca > Artemiidae > Artemia > Artemia sinica. Next base: position 50,843,851 of record CM051266.1, on the reverse strand, counting down.
TTTAAAAGAACGTTAAGAGGGGTTTTGAACTTAAAGATACTTGTGCATCCAGTGTGTACAATATTTCAGGAACAGCAAGAGGATTAAGTCAAAATTTTCAGGGAATGTTGAAATAAATTAAACGACACTACTTGCATTCAGGTTGTCAAAAGCGTTTAAGTGAAATATTTCAAGAATAGCTAGGATATTAAGTTTGAACTCTCAGGAAATTTTGGTAGGGATGTTGAACTCAATCGAAAGGCATTATTTGCATCGAGGTTGTCAGAATGATATCTTTTCCACACCACTCCTGGTGGACACTCATGTCGAAGTCACAAATAGAAGAGTTTAAAGCATCAGAAATAAAGATAGCTGAGTGATTCCTCTGTTATAGATTTATTCTCTTACTCCATTTTCTTCATAGGTAATTCTTTAAACGTTCTCCTAGGAGGATTCTTTTGAGTATATTAAATGTAAAAAAAAAAAAAAATTCTGCTGAAAGTAAGGAGCAACATCAAAATTTAAAATGAACAGAAATTATTCTGTATATGAGGGAGGCTACTCCACCATCAATACCACTGTCTTGACGCTAAAGTTTTTAAGTGTTTAAAAAAAAAAATTTCCGATCATAATTGAACGGCCCTGGTTGTTCAGGAATCGTTCTTAAAAAATTGGGACCAAAGGTCAAACTTCAGCGTAAAGAGTGGGATATTGAGGATGGGAAACCCCCTTGTCTCCATAAAATTTCTTGCAGACGATTCCTTCTGAAAAATACTCGCTGGCATACTTTCATTTGAGAAAAGACTTGTTTGTTATTTAATTTCAGATAATTTTTCAGGTCTTTGAGGAATACTCCCTGTGTGGATTTCTTTTCCCGGGAATACCCCAACATGGAGAGTTTCTCCCGCAGAGAATTTTCCCATGGAGAATTTCTCCTGGTGACAGTTTCTCCGTGGATAATTCCTCCCGTGATTCAGTTGTTTCATTACAATTCAGTTGTTTCATGGCATTCAGTAGATATGGCAGTATCCCTGGATTTCAGCTGTTTCATGGCAATTTGTAAGGACTAAGAGAACCCTAATAAAAATGAAAAGTTTTACAAAATAGCTTTTATTGATTTATTATATTAGAAAATAACCACAGTATTTTTCTGTCTCTCCTAAAATCTATCACCCTACATAGTATGTTGAGTGTGTGGTAAATATGGCTTGCTCTTGAAAGCTATGAAATTCTTCGTTGGTGCAAAATAATACAAGTTGAAAGTATGGTATTTAGAATACACCAACGATTGAAAACCTTGACTACTCAAACCTTAACCAAGTTTTAACTACTCAAAAGAATCAATACAATAAGAACTTGAGACAGAAACTTCTTCCAATCAGGCAAATACAAGTTACAGGGATAAAAAATTTACTACTTATGGTTGTATAGGCTCGTGGCGACCAAAAATTGGCGCAAAATTATTTCGTCTGAAATGTGCCTAAAATATTTGCCAAAAATTGGCACAAAATTATAAGCTTGAAACTTACAGAAGATTGGGTAAAAGTGAAAACAAAGCAAGTTTGGGTAAAAGTGAAAACAAAGCATTTCGATATTTGACTGTATCAGCATGTGACACTTAAAATTTGGTCAATTTTTTGTTTTCTCTGAGACTTGAACTTACAGGGCATTCAAAAAAGGACAATGGGGCCTCAATGGAGACAATAGATTTTGAAAATAATTTTTTCGTACTGGAATAAAATTTACCAAAATGAGATCAGGGCTGCCACCCCCCTAAACCCTCTAAGGGACACACCATAAAAGCTTAAAAAACCAAAAGCCTCTAAAAACCAATCTTGTCCTTTACTCTTCTAGTTTCATCACTCTCTTAAACCTGTTTTAGTCTTTACTATCATTCAAAAAATAAATAGTATTGAAAAATTATTGTGTAATATTTTCATAATGTGATTTTTGAATTATCACATTTCTCTGTAAAATGAGGAAAAAAGGTCTTTCCCTGAGCTTACAACCAAAAGTTAGATTCAACTATGAATCAAAACTAGAGCATGCAGCGTATTAAAAGTTGGGGCCCTGTGTTACTTCTTTACCCTTTAATTAATTATTTTCTCTACTTAGGATTTTCGTTTAATAAGACAGTGAACTTAAGGAATCGTATCTTACTCAGGTTACACCCGTATATAACACATAACGATTCTACTAGCTATTTAATTTATAAAAATAAAATAATGTTATTTGACACTTCGTTACAATTTATTTATAGATAATTAATTTAAAAATTTTTTTCCACAAAACAAGTTTTTCAAAGAAAAACGAAGAGCTCCATTAAACCAAGAATGAGCAGAAATAAAGTCAAATAATCTTCCAAGGGTAAAACTACCACAAATCACCATCAATAAAGAAATGGGTACAATCCCTTTATATGGGCCTCTCTAAAGAAGTCCAAAAAGAGATGCTACAGTCAAACGGGAGAAACGCAATGAAAACCCCGTTTTCATGAGATGATTCAATACACCGCTGTAGAGAAATACATTGCATAGCGTGGTTTTAAGATATTTAAAGTGTTGCTTTTTGGTGTTTTTTTTTTGGGAGGGAGGTACCTAGGTTAGGTTAGGCTACGTATTTAATATATATTATGCTTTCCCCCCACCCCCTCCCCCACCCCTCCTAATGAGCAAATATATAGCCAAAATTTGCTTCTAAACTATTATATACTCATCCTATTTTATTTCATTTCATTAGCATTAACCAAACTTGACTTTTTAGAAAGGCCCATATAAAGGGATTGTACCAAGAAATGAAAACAAAACCAACAGAAATTACACTAAATAATCGAGTCAAACCTAAAACGAGCGAAAATTAACAAGTGCAGTGCTGACAACCCCCATGCCTTCTCAAGACCAGATTGTTATTTGCAGTTGACTGAAAAAAATACATTTTAATTGTTTTCACTTTTTGACTTTAATAAATAAAAAAATTCTGGAAACTTTAAGGAATAAATATCAGTATATGTGCATTATACTGACAATCCACGGCCATCTGTTTTTTTTTCAGTTTAAATTTTAACATTAGATTTTTGTGCAATAAAAAATAGAAAACTTCAAATAGTTACCACCGATTTCTAAGCTTTATTCCCAATTGCGGATAATAAACTAAAAGCGTAGTTTAAAAAAATAGAATGTCAATTTTCCCGTGATCAGGATAAAATAATGGACTTGGAAATCGAAAAGCTTTTAAGAAGACATTATCTCAAGCTATTACCCTGCGTCAGATTGCTATTGAACTCACCAGACAAGGCTTATAACCTAGGATACTGACTTAAAAGACAGCAATCCAGAAAGTAAATTTTTATTTAGAAGATACGTATTAAAAATCGATAATTTTCTTACAGGGATAAACCAATACAGTATGGCGTATCTGGTGTATATAGTACTATAAATGTTCTAAATATTGTTAATGTCGAAATTCACTTGGGAATTTCCGAAATTCCCTTTTCTCTGCTTGGATTCAATTAGCTTTGCGAATCAGCTTTTTCAGTCTTATGCAAGCTTTGATGGTAAAAGTTAAAGTTAGGTTAGGTTAATTTAGGTTATAAACCCCAGAAATGGGTTAAAAACTTAACCTAGCCCGCCTAAACTGAAAAACCTGACTGGCAACGCCGACTAAATACAAGAAGAAAAAAAGGAATTTAGGACATTCACCGGTGAATTTCGACATTCACGGTATCATATACACCAGATACAACAATACATTAGTGATGGATAAAAAAAGCAGGCCTAAAGTACAAAATATAGCTGAAATTTGAACGAATAGAAATCCTTACAATGTGGAAGGTCTACCGCCCCTACTCTTGAGAGTGGTTTATTGTAAACGGTAGTCTATCATCGTTTACATTAAATTCAATTTATTTTCCCTTTCCTGAAAATATATAAAAATACGGCAAATATACGTAGTTCGTGAGGTCAAGTTTTTCATTTACTAATTACTTTTTAAAAAGTCAATACCAAAAATGGTAATATTTAAAGCAAGGAAAAGAAACTTAAAAGGTTCAATAGGGTAATTTTTCATGACTTTAAACGTTAACAGTCAGATAAAAAAAAGTTAATAGCTGCGAGATAAGCCTTCAAACATTTCTCTAGAATGTTCCTTGAGAAATAGTTCTATCAGTGGCAATTGAGGGAGGGGGGTCTTTCCCCCCTAGTTTTGGAAATTTCCAGTTTTGGTGTGTTTTAATGTTGGAAGGCCTTTTTTTGTATTTCATATATATATATATATATGTAAGTAAAAAGAAAATAGGGAAAAAATAGCCCAAAGTGCGATTTGGGGTGCACCATACATCACTTTATTATGAAGTTAATTTCTAAAAAGCGATTAGATATAAAAAAAATGACTTTTATAGGGACCCTTAAGAGCTCTCTACCATGCTGCAGTAACATTCTAGTTCTGTTAGTTGCTAGTCAGTAGACGATTCTACTTAGTAGTGCCACTCATGCAAAAGATTTATTTTCCTTTTTGGCTTTGAAACCCAAAAGCGGTTTTCGATAATGACGATTGAAATGGTGTACTTTCCTTTTTGATCTGAAGAATTTTTTCGAGGGTTTTTGGGCTCTTTTTCAAAATTCTTGTAAATTTTTGCATCTATCGAGATGCCATGGCTTATAAGATACCAAACCCCAAAAGTTTCGGTTGTCTACTAGGAAAATTAACACAAAATCGCGTGTACTTGAACCGGATTCGCATCTTCCTTTATGTGTTTCACAATAAGGACAAACATTCAAGGAGTAATGAGAAAATCTCAATGTAGTTACATCCCAAATTAGGTCCAATGAAACCTTGCCTTGAGATACTTGAATTTTTTATCATTCGCTTTTCTTCTAATTATCGTATTTAGTATAGACCTAAATATGGCTATTACTACGTCGTCTCTCATGCCCCCACTCTTTGCCATGAAGTTAAACTTTTGTAATATTGCCTTGTTAATTAGAACTGATAATTCCCCTTAAAAACTAGATCATGTTGAATTAGAGAGGGTCTCCTTGGATTATGTGCCAAAGAGAATGCTGTGAATACAAAATTCATGCTTGAAGCATTTTTGATACAAAGTCAAATTTTAGTGCAAAAACACGGAAAATTCAGGGGAGTGAGGGTAAGCCCTGGAAATACTTGATTATACCTATTCGTTTTAACTTTCAACGTCGTTCTTGCTTTCACTTAAGAACTCTTAATTCTTTGTTTTTAATTCTGTTCATTATTAACATCATACTCAGAGTTGTTCTGAATACGAGAGCCTTTCTATTATCCTAAATCCCACTTCTAGGCCAAAATTGAATTTCGCATAGCATTGCTTCATGAAAAGGACTTATTTGGAGTATTTGCTTTACACAGTAAAGTAGAATAGTCCCGAACCTTTTCTGTAATAAAAGGGGAGTGGGCGCCGCGGCAGCACTCTTTCTTATTACGCTTAGTCAAAATGAAATCCTTCAACTAATAACAAAATAAGGGGTAAACCCAACTCCCACACTGATTTGAAATACTTCTCATGAAAAGTTTGAAAAGTTCGGGACAAAATTTACGGCTGAAGTTCCATGCACCCCTTTCCCACAATTCAGAAAAGGTTTAATACTTTCCCCTTAATAGTCAGTGCAGAGATAGGCAATATTATACCATTTCGAAGCATTCTGGGCAGTTTACTTATAGCTTTCTATGTATTTTCACTCTATGGGATTTTACCCCTTCCTCTAAAAAGGTACTAGAACCTTCTTTGTCCCCTCTGGAGGTTTTCCCTCGGTATTCTATGACCACTGGTTCAATTTAGAGTTCTAAACGTCAGGTTTCAGATTTCGACAACTGAATCAGTTGTTAATTGCCTACCCATTTGTTTTATAAAATTTCAACGGTCATTTATGCCTCTCAAAAAAGAAAATGGAACTCATCAAATAGTGTATGGAATTCGGACGGTCCTATTATCCTGTTGGGTGAGCAGAAAATCCCCCCCCGCCTTGGAAAAATTTGGAGTACTTTTTGTTATTCTTCAAGCCTGAATTTCTTATAGCCGCAATGAATTTGGAACCAGAACTTACCCAGCACAATAATTCTACCTTTCTCAGGATATGCAAATTATTGACCGGCCTTAATCTTGTTTTAATCACAGTTTCAGATTGAAGCCACGAACGCGTCCGAAAGCTCCGCGTTCTTGTTTTATCTTGGATAAGTTTTTGAGTTTTCGTTGGATCTCTCATTTGGAACAGGATAATTGGTTGGATTGTGAGAATCTGACGAATTTACCAAACAGTTCGTGGTAACGATCTGTAAGTAAGGATCGACCCGTCTCAATAGTAACCGAAACTCTAAAGAACTAAAAAACGAAACTCTACATTAAAAGAATCGGATTTTTATTCTGATTTCAAATATACGAGTTTCATCAAGTTTAGTTTCAAAAGTTACAAGCCTGAAAATATTTGCCTTATTTTCAGTAAAAGGGGAAAACACACCCTAAAAGTGATATAATCTTAATGAAAGTCACACCATCAGATTCAGCGTATCACAAAACCATACTGAAGAGGTTTCAAGCTCCTATCTGCAAAAATGTGGAATTTTGTATTTTTTCCGGAAGAAATATCACTGATGTGTGTTTATTTCTTTGTTGTTTTTTTTCCCAGGGGTGATCGTATCGATCCAGGGGTCCTAGAATATTGTGAGAGGACTCATACGACCGGAAATTAAAAGTTCTATTGCCCTTCGTAAGTGACCAAAAAAATTGGAGGGCAACTAGGCCCCCTCCCACGCTAGATTTTTCCCCAAAGTCACCTGATCAAAATTTTGAGATAGCCATTTTGTCCAGCATAGTCGAAAATTTAATAAAAATGTCTTTGAGGATGACATCATCCCCCACAGTTCTCAAGGGAAGGGCTGCAAGAGTTGAACTTTGCCTATTGTTTACATATAGTATTGGTTATTGTGGAGTATACAGACGTTTTCAGGAGGGATTTTTTCTGGTGGGGGGGGGGGGGTGGAGGAATGGGTTACGTGGGAGGATTTTTGCATGGAGGATGTTTTCATGGGGGAAGGGACATTTCTATGAAGGGAGTGCCTGATTTCCCAGCATTATTTAAAAAACGATCAGAAATTAAATAAAAACAAACAAGTTTTTTCAACTGAAAGTAAGGGGCAGCATTAAAACTTAAAACGAACAGATTACGTATATGAGTTGAGATGATTACGTATATGAGTTGAATTTTCGTTGGATGTTTCATTCGGATTTCGGAACAGGATAATTGGTTGGATTGTGAGAATCTGACGAATTTATTAAACAGTTCGGGGTAACAAACTGTAAGCAAGGAGCGACCCGTCTCAATAGTAACCGAAACTCTAAAAATCTAACAACCCAAACTCTACCTCAAAAGAATCGGATTTTTATGCTGATTTCAAATATATGGATTTCATCAAGTTTAGTCTCACCAATCAAAAGTTACGAGCCTGAAAAAATTTACCTTATTTTCGGAAAAAGGGGGAAACACCCCATAAAAGTGAAATTACCTTAATGAAATTCACACCATTAGATTCAGCGTAACAGAAAACCCTGCTGTAGAGGTTCCAAGCTCCTATCTGCAAAAATGGAGAATTTTCTATTTTTTGCCAGAAAAAATATCACTGATGCATGTTTATTTGTTTGTTGTTTTTTTCCCAGGGTGACCGTATCGATCCAGGGGTCCTAGAATATCGTGAGAGGACTCATACGTGGGAGGATCTTTCCATGGAGGATCTTTTCATTGTGGAAGGGACATTTCTATGAAGGGGGTGCCGGATTTCCCAGCATTATTTAAAAAACAATCATAAATTAAATACAAAAACAAGTTTTTTCAACTGAAAGTAAGGAGCAGCATTAAAACTTAAAATGAACTGAAATAATACACCTAGTCAGTAGGAACCCATTATTGACTCCGGGGGGTACCGTGTGCTGCCATCTATAATCGAGTCTAACGGTACAAGACCACACCTCATTCTAGACCTGTTTGATGGTTATATTGTTTGCTGATTATATTGTTTGATGTTGTTTCTGTTCTGTTTGATGGTTATTGGATGTTGTTTCTGTTCTGTTTGTTGATGGTTGTATGATTTGATGTTTTTTTTTCATGTTCTGTTCTGTTTGATGGTTATTTGATGTTGTTTATGTTCTGTTTGTTGATGGTTATATGGTTATTTCATGGTTTCGTGTTATTTGATGTTTTTTCATGGTTATGAGTGTTGGTCAATTTGTTTGTTGTTTCTTGGATGTAGACAGAAGTTTACAACATTGCTGGATAATCGAGTCTAACGAGATATGTTCTGTTGGATGGCTATTGGATGTTGTTTCTGTTCTGTTTGTTGATGGTTATATGGTTATTTCATGGTTTCTGGTTGCGTTGGGACCTATTTTGATATTGTTGGTATTATATGCAGTTTTCTTTTGTTAGCATTATATGGAGATCTGTATGTTGTTTTTTTTTGTGACCCATTTGTTAAAAAAAAAATAGTGAAGCATATAGAGGACAATAAGTTATATCGCTAATTGTACATGTGTAATATATATTATTGTTGTAATTATAGAATAAAATTGTTTCGAAATCGAAAATGTAATCCTTTTCTTTATGTTAGGTTATCGAATATTCTTGAAGTAGAACGAATCATGGTCAGTCTAGAGTCAGCAGTGAGAGTGATAGGCTTGAAAAATGAATAAATTTGAGAAAGAGAGAATTAGATCGAATCTTGTGATTATGGAAAAACATTTGATTCTGGATGACGATTTTCTCGAGTTATCACTTCAACGGAAGATATTCTCACAGGGGACACTTGACAATATAATGAAAACTGATTCTCCCCCATTGGACTATTGTATGAAGCTTTTACGATGTGACTCCAATGCTTATACTCAATTTATAAAAAACCAACAAAGAGAAAAATCTAAAAAAAACAAAAAAAAAACAAACGAGACTGTGGCCAGTGGAGAGAAAAGAAAACAACAAAAACAACGCGGATATTTCGCCTGTATACAAACAAGGCGTCTTCAGCACGAAAGACACACAAGAAGAACAAAATAATAAAAAAAAACAAAAAAACAAGATAAAACTAAAAACCAATAAAACCACCACCAAAAAAAAAACAAACAAAAATGTACAATTGGCGCAAACTGATCCACGTAGGGAAAAAATACTAATATAGAGTTACTTCAGTGATGACACCAGAGTAACTGAGGAAAAATAAAAAAACTGTAAATTACTTTAATTATTCTGTTGCGAAATAATCCTTTTGTTACCTATTACTGAAGCAAATCGTTTTGGTCTAGCAGGTAAAATAGTCCCCTGGTGATTATTTAAAATATTAACTCCCTTATTGGCTGTTGATTCACTATTTATGGAAAGGTTAGCAAATATATGTTTTTTAATTTCTATGGCTTCCCTCGCCCATTGGGTGCAACCCTTATCATTAGAAATAGCCAAGGCTTCATCAAATTTTAAAAAATGATCTTGTTGAAGCCAAATATGCTCTGCTAAAGCTGAAACGAAAGTTTCTGGAGGCTTGCTTAATTGTAGGGTTTTTTCTATTGAGTTTCGGTGTTCAATAAACCTTTCAACAAATTGTTGGTGAGTCCTACCAATATAGAACTTCCCACAAGAACACGGAATTTTATACACCCCACTTACTAAATTTCCCCGAGTTAAATCCTTACCAGAACTAAAAAAACTACCCATTGGCCTCAACGATTGGAAACATGTATCAATACTAAATTTACCTAAAACCCGTGAAAGTTTTTCACCCAAACCACGTACATATGGTAATGAAATGAAGCTTTTTGATACACCTAAATCTAAAGACTGAGAAACCCCAATAACCCTACTATCATGTTTAACCCGTCTATTTTCAATTATTTTATCAATAAACTTAATTGGATAACTATTACAAAACAAAATATCCCTCAAGTATAACAATTCCGAATCCAGAAATTCCTGGGAACAAATTCTAAAGGCTCTATCCACTAGTGAAATTACAACCCCCCTTTTCACCGACAAAGGGTGGCAAGAATGAAAATTTAAATACCTATCATTGTGCGTTGGTTTTCTGTAAATCGAGAAAAGTAAATGGAGATCCCTTTTAATTAATAAAATATCCAGAAAAGGTAATTTATTATTATCCTCAAACTCAACTGTAAATTTTATATTATTATCAAAACTATTTAAATGCTTACAAAATAGGTCTAAGGAGTCCAATCCATGTTTCCAAACGCACACCACATCATCCATGAACCTACCCTAGAAGCAAGGGGACATTCTAAAACTGTTTATAGCGGAGGTTTCAATGGCATCTATGAATAGATTTGCCAATAAAGGAGAAAGAGAAGCCCCCATAGGTAACCCAAAAATTTGTCTATAAAACTCCCCTCAAAAACCAAAATAAAAAGAAAATTCATTTACCAGAATAATTAGTCTCATAATGACTTCAATATCCAAACCGGCTAAAGTCACATCCTGTATTAAATCAAAGTGTTTTTCTAATTTACTTTTTAAAATATCCTCGCACCTTTTTAAATCACAATTTGAATACATGGACACAACATCAAAACTGCAAAGAATTGAACTATCCTCCAGCGTGAAATTTCGCAATTTATTAGTAAGATCAGTCGAATTTTTTAAATATGATTTTTGTGTTTCCAAAAGTGGACGCAAAGCTACCGACAACCATTTTCCTAATTTTGAAACAGGTGACGGAAAAGTTGACACAATGGGGCGGAGAGGGGCTCCAGTCTTATAAATCTTAGGTAGATCATAGATCTTGGGTGCCGAACAACCCCTAGGATAATATTTGTTATAAAACTGTGGGGTAATGTGAAAATTATATTTCATGGACTCTAATTCCTTTCTTGTTGATTTTACATATTTATCTGTAGGATCAAAATCAAGTTTTTTGTATGTAATAGTGTCAGAAATAATGGATTTCATTTGATTATTAAAGTATTCATGATTACGATCGTGTTTCCCTTATCGGCTCTGGTGATAGTAAGGAATTTATCCTTTTTCAAATCTGAAAGGATTTTAATGTCATTTTTTTTGCGAAATGTCTTTACCAATTAAACGTGTTTAAGAAGGTTATTCACTCTTTAGAAGGTCTAAAGAGTGAATCAACAGCCAATAAGGGAGTTAAGATTTTAAATAATCACCAGGGGACTATTTTACCTGCTAGACCAAAACGATTTGCTTCAGTAATAGCTAACAAAAGGATTATTTCACAACAGAATATTTAAAGTAATTTACAGTTTTTTTTATTTTTCTTCAGTTACTCTGGTGTCATCACTGAAGTAACTCTATATTAGCATTTTTTCCCTACGTGGATCAGTTTGCGCCAATTGTACATTTTTGTTTGTTTTTTTTGGTGGTGGTTTTATTTGTTTTTAGTTTTATCTTGTTTTTTTTTTTTTTTTTTTATTTTGTTCTTCTTGTGTGTCTTTCGTAATGAAGACGCCTTGTTTGTATACAGGCGAAATATCCGCGTTGTTTTTGCTGTTTTCTTTTCTCTCCACTGGCCACAGTCTCGTTTGTTTTGTTTTTTTTAGATTTTTCTCTTTGTTAGTTTTTGTCTTGGCTGGCCAGTTCGGCTTAAGATCTTTCATTCGTCAATTGTACGGGCAAAAATTAGCCGCTTCTGTCAATTATTATTTATCTTTAAAAAACATGCAAATCTATTAAATCATCGAATTTTCTTAAAAAATTGCAAGAAGGAATCAGTGATTCCGAAACATTTTAAAATATGTACCCATTTTGGAACTGAAAATTAAACAAAATTAAAAAATAAATTAAGCCTAATAGCTTTAAATCACGAAATTTATGAACAAAAACAGAGACGTTTTCAACTGTCTAAGGACTTAAATTCTGTTGAAAACTTTTTAAGAAATAACCTTCCATCTGACATTCTTATGCGAATTAAGGAAATGGCCATTAGATCTTTTCGCCATGATTTTCATTTGTCCAAGGTTCGTTTGGTTGACAAGTTTAATAAACTTTTGTTTGAGAATTTCCAGATTCAGATGTTTTTTATCCTCGTCATTGTCTGGGTCCAGCAATTAAGAATTTGTCTTCTAAACCTCTTAATATTCAACAGGAAGCCGTGTTGTCGAAGGGTTCTAAGTTCTGTTTTCGAACACCAGTCTCCTTTTCAAAAATATTTCAAAGGTGGAGTCAGGAATTATGGCTTCTATAGATAAGGTTGATACTCCTCAAGAACTCAGAGCCGAGATCGTAAGAAAACTAAACACCTTTAATATGAATTTAATTGGTAAAGACATTTCACAAAAAATGACATTAAAATCCTTTCAGATTTGAAAAAGGATAAATTCCTTACTATCACCAGAGCCGATAAGGGAAACACGATCGTAATCATGAATACTGAAGACTTTAATAATCAAATGAAATCCATTATTTCTGACACTATTACATACAAAAAACTTGATTTTGATCCTACATATAAATATATAAAATCAACAAGAAAGGAATTAGAGTCAATGAAAAATAATTTTCACATTACCCCACAGTTTTATAACAAATATTATCCTAGGGGTTGTTCGGCACCCAAGATCTATGGTCTACCTAAGATTCATAAGACTGGAGCCCCTCTCCGCCCCATTGTGTCAACTTTTCCGTCACCTGTTTCAAAATTAGGAAAATGGTTATCGGTAGCTTTGCGTCCACTTTTGGAAACACAAAAATCATATTTAAAAAATTCGACTGATCTTACTAATAAATTACGAAATTTCACGCTGGAGGATAGTTCAATTCTTTGCAGTTTTGATGTTGTGTCCATGTATTCAAATTGTGGTTTAAAAAGGTGCGAGGATATTTTAAAAAGTAAATTAGAAAAACACTTTGATTTAATACAGGATGTGACTTTAGCCAGTTTGGATATTGAAGTCATTATGAGACTAATTATTCTGGTAAATGAATTTTCTTTTTATTTTGGTTTTCCAGGGGAGTTTTATAGACAAATTTTTGGGTTACCTATGGGGGCTTCTCTTTCTCCTTTATTGGCAAATCTATTCATGGATGCCATTGAAACCTCCGCTATAAAAAGTTTTAGAATCTCCCCTTGCTTCTGGGGTAGGTTCATGGATGATGTGGTGTGCGTTTGGAAACATGGATGGGACTCCTTAGACCTATTTTGTAAGCATTTAAATAGTTTTGATAATAATATTAAATTTAAAGTTGAGTTTGAGGATAATAATAAATTACCTTTTCTGGATATTTTATTAATTAAAAGGGATCTCCATTTACTTTTCTCGATTTACAGAAAACCAAGTGTTTGCGGGGATATGCTGAAGATGCTTTATATTGTAATGGTGAATATGTTCTTGATTGGTTTTTCGTTCAAGAACTCGTAGGAGGGGAACATTGCTATTGCCAGCTCTGGATGTTTCAACAAATGAAACGTAGAGAAATATACATATGTCCGTGGAGAAGGGAGGCGGGTAGTCAGCAAAAATAAAATTAGTGTTTGCAGCACTTTTACCATTGATTATATTGAGCTTAAAGCCAACAAGATCCTTTAGATTATTATTGAGAATAACCTTTTCATCGACAATGGGTGAAATAATGTAGATCTTGCCCTCTTCCTTTGAATAGTTGAAATGAAAGGCTCCTTTTTTACGAGCGAAAATTCTTTTATTGATAGAACGACATAAATCATTCATACAGGTGAGTTCTTCGTAGGGTAATTCAATATATGGATAATTCATCCAATTGATCTTTTGAATTTGTTCTTGATCACCTGGGGGTGGCGGCCAATCATAGGGTCTAATTTTTATATTATATTTGTGATCTTTTCTCAGAATGTCATATGTATTTTTAAGAATACGGTCGACAAGAGCCACTTCATACGCGCCGTCGAATTTGATGGTGGGAGAGAGTTTCGTCCAAAAATAACCTGTTCTATTCAAATCATTGTAGAGAGGATCGGAAACATTGGACATGAGTGTCACATAGAAATGATTACGCATTGTTAATGTCTTCAACTGCAACCCAAGAATCAAAATCAGGGTTTTATCCTAGCCAGCGAACAAGCAACTGTCTCTTGCCCCTGCGAGTACGACTCTTTAATATCTTTTCAATTTGAAAAAAAATTCACTAGTGTTTCTTACTTTTTGTAGTTTGTATTCATAAAAACCACCGAGAATCTCATCATCTTTGGTGTTTCGCAGCTGATATGTCGTGGGTTCAGTGTCTAGGATTTTGGACACTTTGAAAAGTTCAGTGCTCCATAAATAACTTCCCTTTTCAAAAATAGTGGGGGTTCTATTAATTCGAACAGTATCACCAACATTGAATTTCTTCTTCACAATTTTATTTTCATTGGAATATTGCTTTAGAAAAGCATCAAATGTATTTTTACTGCAATGAACTTCCTGAGGGCTATCATTGGACAAGGATCGATATGGTCGTTGGTCATATATTTGCATGATTTTTTCCAAATCATGAATAAAAGCAACAGAATTTTTCAGCGTGCAATATCTTGAAATTAATAGACGAATCGTTCTTATCAATCGTTCAGCCAATGCAGCCTTTATCGGACTGTGACTACGATAGAGCGTTGTATTATATTTCAATAGAACCTTTTGCACATGAGGATTAACAAAGTCGCTACCGCGATCCGATTGAATTTTTCTATAGTAATCCTGTTCAAGGATGCTTTCTAAAGCATGAGCAACTTCAACACCTCTCTTTGACTGCAATGGAATGGCAAAGGCATAGCGACTAAAGACACTGATTGCCACTAGAATATATTTGTAGGGTGTATTGTGACGTCTTTGAATCACATCTAGAGTTAAAAGATCTGTTTGCATTATATGCAGAGGGAAAAAGGCTTTAGTTTGTCGATACTGTTTGCTACGAAGCCTGCGATTCCGATGCAGCGTGTGATGCAGCTCGGTTCTTTTCCTAGATACTCTTTTGCATTTTTTAATGTGCTGCTATTTATGTCAGAGGCAAATTTAGAAAGCGTTGTGGGGGAACTTAGACTTCCCACTTCACCAATATTTTCATAGACATGTTTTAAAACTTCATCCATTTTGAACGCAAACACGTAGTGTAATGTCCACTCCCTTTTGCACACTGGAGGGTGAATCAATACGTCTTCGTTTTTGTCTACCAGCCACCATCATTGGTGTTATAAAATCATTGCTGCTGCTGCTAGGAGTGCTAGTATTTTCCAAGATTGAATTAAAATCTTCTTCTTCTTCCTCTTTTTTAAATGGCATTGCTAGAGGACTATATTCTCTTAATTTCTTTAGAATTTGCTTATTGCCAATAAGACTTTTGGGGAAGTTTGATGGATTTAGAAAGGTGTATAGATTGTTGTCAAATGATAAAAGTCCTTTACGATTCGTCACCATATAACAAATTAAATCAACTAGATTATAGCTTTTTCCCTCAATTATAATTCGTTTCCCTGTGCTATCGACTTGAACTTGATGATCACTACGTTCCAACATGAGATATGTTAATACTCTTTTACTCTGTTCTCGATAGGTCACTGGCAATAGGTTTCCAATTGATGTCACTATGGAATGTAATTCCTTCTCCTTTGATTGTGCAGAATATTGAGGAGATGTTTCCTGTTAAGGGGGATATATGACGTTGAAGGGTCTCACGATAAAGTCTATGTTTTTCCACACAATGCAATGCGTCTTGAAGTAAAACTAGATTTTTATCATCGACAATATTTTCGTCATTAATGCATTTGCTTAGATTGTCTTCAAAATGTTCCACGCGTGAGAGGACAAGTTCAATTGGAGTCAATTTATAGGGTTTAGCCATCTAGAGAAAACTGTTTACAAGTCCTGTGATTATTGGTAGTAAAAGTCTAAAAAAGCTACCGCCCGCTTGAAGGAGACGTTTTCTTTTCAAATTTTTTCCTTTGTTTTTGCAAGCCAAGGCACGTACAGTGGAACGATGTTGCTTTGTCTGTTGTCTAACACCTTCTGGCAAGTGTACATTGCCCTCAGTTAAATTTAAGCAAAGTTCAAATATTAGATTAATGAAATCATTGTCAACACCATGTTTGAGTATAGCCTTCCTGAGTGGAGGTTTTGAAGTGGTTAGAACGGAAAATAAATGCCGTTGTTCGTGTAGTTTCTTCAGTGTCATGATGGCAACTAATAGCATTTTCTACTGTTCACTGAAAGATATACAGTAATTTCTTTGTCGAAAATATCTGTGACTACACGTAGATGCTCAGGTTTATTCTGATTAAGATCTAGCGAAATGTACTCGTAGGACTTATTTGTTGCCTGACTGTACGCCTGACAGCAGAAATTTGGGAGCACCTGGATTTATTTGCTTATTGAGAGTTATTAGCGAGCTAGAATCACGAACAACTCGGTATATAATTTAGATGGTGCAATTCAAAGCAAAGGTTCTCATACATTTGCTCTGATGAAACAGATTGTGTAGAACTAGGGTTATGGATATGTGATTATGATGAGAGCGAACGGTAAACAGTTGTAGCATTTCCAGTGAGAACTGTTCAATTGATTCAGCCAAATAATCAATAATCAGCCATGAGTTTGACTCAATACTATTGAAAACATCAAGTCCCCGTATGAATTTTATTGGCATGGATGTGGCAGTGGCAATAGCTTTTATTTGATCGTAGAACTCCTGCCAAATGCTATTGCAATAATAAATTTTCTTTGGTTTTTCCAAAAACATTTTATTACAATTTTCAATTATTTTAGCTAAGAGTGTCGTTTTCCCAGACATTGATGGGCCAAACAGAAACGATCTGAATGGTGTTAAGTTGACACATACTGCTGCTGTTGACAACAGTCGGACTACAACTGACTGTAAACCATACTTGTCCAATGAATAAATAATAATTTTCCCATAGATCTATCAATTCAAGAACAACAAAAAAATATTTCTTTCATTTATTAACATCAACAACTTGAAATACAGCAACAATAGTACACACTATTTGTTCAACAACAAAAGCAACAGCAGAATTTTTCATTTATTAACAACAACACTTTTTTTACAACAATAGCAACAACAACATTTTTCATTTATTGTCATAAAAATAACTTAAAATACATCACAAATAGCAATAGCAATATTTTCATTTATTAACATCATATTTTGTACAACTTAAAATACAGCACGAATAGCAATAGCACACACTATTTGTACAACAATATCATGAAGAACAGCATTTTTCACTTATTGTCATAAAAAAGCAACTTAAAATACAACACGAACAATAGCAATAACAGCACAGTTGAACAAATTTCTAGACTAAGAATTTAAAAGATGAGAATACCCCCCCCCCCAAGGGCCTCCCACCCCCCTTCGAGGGCCTCAAGCCGAAGGCCGACCGTGGGCGGAACACCCCCCCCCCCGGAAAGCGCGGGTCGGAAAGTGGGAATTTTGTATACAATAGCCGCTGCTGCTGCTGCAGTCATATGATGGTACTATTTGAATTTAAGTTAATTTATCCAGACCGAGTTGGTTTCGACAGTCTACACATTCAACTCGGTCTGAAATTCGATAGTGGCCATGGGGGAGTACTTTTACACCATTCTAAAGCACAAAGACCTTGTCAGATATACATAGTATGGCATTTTTTTCAACTCTAAGAGTATAGTTTCTATACTGCAGAGAGCGAATTGCTAGCAATTTTGCTCTTGAAACTAGACAACTATCTACACAGTTTCTGTAGACACGCATGTTGAAACTATTTTTTACAAAGTGTGTAGGCACCCCTTTGCACGCCTGATTTACATCCTTGTCGTGTGTTTCTACACAATAAACTTTAGGACCGGGGAACACCCCATTGGATATTAAATCACTCCCCGTCTCTGATTTTAACATTAATAGGTAATTGAGGGCTTGACGTTTCACCAACTCGGGGTAGAGGGACGCATTCCAGTTAGTGAAATCCATCCATGAGCTGATGTGCACCCCATTTTCCAAATCGTTTAATAAATCCCTGGTTTTAACTTTTAACAGCAGAGAATCTGTGTCCCCATAATAAACTTGAACCTCCCTTCCCTTGGCCATTGTACCTTGCACACATTGTAAAAGAACGACAACATGAGTTTTTTGGAAATTTCCAGTACAGAACTACCTCCTGCTATATTCTTGTTTAAAACTACGTTTCTTTTCTTTCTATGTAGAAGAACCAAGTTCGGTTCTATGCTTGTGAATGTTGTAAAATTGGGTTCGGCTATAATTCTTGCACATTCTTGGGGGCATGTTACGACGTCACAGCGTGATCTGTTTCGTACGCTTTCACACATTTTTCCAAAAGCTGAATTTAAAATAAGCTTGTACATTTCTTTTTCGACTTTACTTTTTGCCATTGAGCGTTTACTGACAAAGGTGTCGATAAACGTCTTCAAGTATGGTTTCTCATTGAATTGCAGGGCCCTAAGTATTTTTGTAACCTATAAACCATTTTTCACCATCCATCGCAAAAGCACATGGGGAACAACAATATTCTGTTTCGGGTCCAGATCTACAATCAGTTTCTGCTTGGAGGGGGTCCAGTGCATGCCCATATCATCGACTGGGGTTTACACAGCCCTCCAGAACCCGTTGGCAAGTGTATTATGCCTCTGGGGCATATAAGGTAACTATGGAAGGAATGATCGTATAACTTCGTCGGGGGCTCATTCTATTGGAGATTGAAAGTTCTAGTCCCCTTTTTAAGAGTCATAAGGGACCGGAGGACAACTAGCACTCCTGTCTTATTTACCCCAAATCCATCCGATCGATTTTTTTTAGATAGGCATTTTGTTAAAATAAGTCAAAAGAATAGTGTGGGCCCAATCTATTTAAACGGAGCCCTCCCCGGATTTCAAACGGAGCCCACTGACGTCACTACAGCCCTGGCAAGATTTCTACAGGAGCCCTGTTTCCAGCTGGAAAGATTCCCGCCCTCTGACGTTACGACACACCCTAGCCTTTAAACGGTCAGATAGTAGATTAATATGGGATTTGGCTTCCCCCTAGCAAGCGCCATTTTTATCGATTCCTCGAAAAATAGAAGCTCCAATATGTCTATCTGTTGATTTCTCTGGAAGACGCCCAGGTGTCCCATTATTTCTTCAGTATCAAAATAGTTCAGCATGTCAGCATCAAAATGCCATGCTTATACATTATTGGACATTGAAAGTGTTAGCGAAATGAAACCTAGAGTGCCCTAAAGTAGCAGTGGAAATTACAAAGGGTTGCCGACTAACCCTAGAATCGGACAAGATGTGTGCAGGATATGTTATATTATTAAGCAAATTCAAGTCGGACGAACAATTATGCTTTGGGGCTAAAGTGAATATAGTATATATACAGAGACTACAAGACGGATTAAATGCGTTAGCGAAATATATTGAAGAGAACAATCTGTAAAAAATGGTTTGTTAATAGCGAAATTCTTTTAGTCTGTATTTGGTGGTGAGAGTGTTCAAATGGCCAAATTTGGGAACCAGAAAATCTTACGTAATCTAGTAAAATTAGAAAAGTACTTAATTTTAGATGATGACTTTCTAGAATTATCTCTTCAAAAAAAGATTCTCGAGAAAAGCTTAACGATATAATGAGAACTGATTCCCCAACCTTGAACTATTGCATGAAAATTTATCGTCGTGGACCTGGTGTTTTTGCTCAATATATAGATACATTAATTGAGACAAAACAAAATGATATTGTAGTTTCACCCTTATCCACTACTTAGACGGCCATTTTGTGACGTCACTTCTCCTAGAAGACATTTTTATTCATCGTGAGTCAGTTTCTTTTTGGAAGTGAGACAGTCAACATCGA
Organism: Artemia sinica; assembly: GCA_027921565.1. NCBI lineage: Eukaryota > Metazoa > Arthropoda > Branchiopoda > Anostraca > Artemiidae > Artemia > Artemia sinica. The sequence goes on along the minus strand of CM051266.1, from coordinate 50,824,040 downwards.
GAAATGTTTTACACATGTCCATTATGCTTGTATACATTGGGCAGCTGTTCATCTTGTGAGAATTGTACTTTTGCTGATGACTATAATGAAAAGCGTAAATTAGGCAATCCATGTAAATTGCATAAAGGATGTTCTGTCAAATTAAAGATTGTAATTCTTGTCTTGAAGAGATTTGTGATTCTCATAATAGAGGTTTCTTATGCTCCAATTGTAACACGTGAATTGTTTTGGTAAGAAGAACCTGGTCTACGCTTCAATTGCTGGAATAATAAAAGAGTCTGTTTTTCGCGACATCGCTGTGAAGATACCGGCTACTTTGCATATAAACCTACCGACTTTTATTTGGCTGTTGAAGAAAGTGATTTTTCATATGAGAATTTTGTATGTGACATTGCTTCAAATAAGCAAATTGAAACAAGTGAATTCTATAATATGAATTACAATAGTACTATTGACTTTATAAAGAGATCTAATAAAAATTAAGTTACAATATATTGTAGAAAATATGACCCTGACATTGCATGTCAAGATGAATACAAGTTGGATCCTGACGAGCTGCTGCCACTTATCGTTTCTAATGATTACCTGTACATAGAAGAAGAGATCTAAAAGGACACAGTGTTCTGTATAAGTACAAATTTTATTAATAAACAAATTTACATACATTTTCAAAGCATTTCACTTTTAGGGCACCAAAATTTATATTATAGAGGTAGGAAACCAAGATCATACCCAGGCCTAACCAAGATATAATTTAAGATACCTGTCCCTTAAATCCCTGGTTAATTGCTTTTAAAATGTGTAAATCCATAATTGTAGGTGTATTAGTACCGTCCTAGGTTTAAATTTTCAATTTCAATTTTGGATAAAATTTGAATATAGGCTACTTAAAAAAATTTGCGATGAATAGTAATTTTAGTAAGAAGTCCTTGTTAATATTGCAACAAAACAATTTCGGTTGGAAGAGCAGAAGTATTATTATTTGTGAACTAACTAGGCCAAGTTCTTCTGTAATTGCCTTTCTCTTCTTTCAAAATCTTGGACTGCAACCTAATTTGACGGAGCATTTCCATTTGCATAATATAATAAAACATTCACTTATCTTGCCAGCCGATACAAGTTGAAACCCTGACTGTCTATCACCTGAAGACTGGTATTTATTCCCGCCTATTGAAACTAGATATGCAACAGCTCAGGAGTTTCTAATATAAAACTGATGGTAACAACTCTTAGTAGAAACAAATAAACTTATGAAAATGTACGTTTTGAATTAATTAGGGGAAAAAAAAATTAAAAGTCAAGTTGATCCTTTCAAAATCCTCTACAAGTCCGTGTTAATTTTATTAAACTTGTCTGTACCGTTATTTTAGACAAGTTGAAATAGAGTTTGAAGGGAAAAGCCTAATTTAGAAAGCCCAGAAAAAAAATAGCAAACTCAGATTATGTTTCTAGATCAGGGGAACAGATAGAAACCAAAACTGATGCCTTTATGCGCCTGTTGTCGCCAGAAAAGCTAAAAATATTTAACATGGAAGAGATAGCCGGGAATTTCTCAATTGTCGTTCCCCCTTAAACTATTTTGAACAAAATAGCTATTTCTAAATTTTGATTGGATGCATTTGGGAAAAAAGGGCTTTGGGGGAGGGGGTATTTACCCTCCGATCACTTTTGAGTCTTGAAAAGGGCACTAGAAACTTCGATTTATAATCGAATGAGCCCCCTCTGAAGTTTAGACTACCATCCCTTCCATAAAAACCCTGTGCCCATAACTAACAACACTCCGATCATTTTTGACTCTTAAAAAGGTAACTGGAACTTCCAATTTCCAATCAAATGAGATACATCTGAACTTTATACGACCACCCCTTGCACAAAAGCCTTATATGCCCCCTGGGCATAACTTAAAACACTTGGCACTGAGCTCTGCGGCGTTTTGTCGACCCCGGAGTTTTTGTTATCTAATCCTTGAACTAAGATTAAAGTTTTTATCGGATGTATTTTTGGGGAAAAAGTTGTGGGGGCAATTTGCCCTCGAATCACTTTGAATCCTAAAAAGGGCACTATAACTTCCGATTTTCGATCCAATGAGCCCCCTACAAAGTTTATACGACCATCCCTTTTCATATGGAGTACCTCTGAAGAAAGAACTGGAGCCTTATGGGTTGCTAGTTGCCATCGGATCACTTTTGACTCTTAAAGAGATAACTAGAACTTTCAATTTTTAATCATTTGAGTCCCCTCCGAAGTTTATACCACCTTTTCCGTAAAAATCTTATATGTCCCCGGGGCATAAGTTACAACCCTTTCCCTGGGTTTGGGTTGGGGGTTGTGGGCCCCGAAGTGTTGTCTTCTGATCGTTAGACTATTTCAAATTAAATGGCTATCTTAAAATTTTGATTGGATGCATTTGGGGAAAAGAGGGTGGGGGTTGTGGTATATAACTGCCGATCAGTCTTAAAAAGGTAAACAGAAATTTCTATTTCCAATCAAATGAGCTACCTCTGATGTTTATACGACCACCCCTTACACAAAACCTTATCTGTCCTCGGGGCATACTACAACATTACCCACGGGCCCTGGGGGGTGTTGTTGACCCCTGAGTTTTTGTTATTTGATCTTTAAACAATTTTGAACAAAATGGCTATCTCAAACTTTGGATCAGATGCATATGGAAAAAAGAGGCCTTGGGGGGAGGGGGGCTAATTGCACTACGATCACTTTTGACTCATGAAAAGGGCAGTAGAAATTTTCCGATTTACAATCGAATGAGCCCTTTCCGAAGTTTATACTACCGTCCCTTTCCCAAAAAACTTGTATGCCCCCGGGGTATAATTTAAAACACTTGCCTCCAGGTTCTGGTGGGCTGTGTTATCCCTGGAGTCTTTGTTATATGATATTTGGTCTATTTTTAACAAAATGGTAGTATAAAAAATTCGATCGGACACGTTTGGGGAAAAGAGGGTTGGCGAGGGGGGCCTAGTTGTCATCGGATCACTCTTTACTCCTAAAAAGGGAATTAGAACTTTCGATTTCTAATCATTTGAGTTTATACGACCACTTCCCTTCAGGCTCTAGAAAGCGGGGAGGGCTATGTTGACCCCAAAGTTTTGTTATCTGATCGTTGGACTATTTCAAACAAACTGGCAATCTTAAAATTTTGTCGGATGCATATGGGGAAAAGAGGGTGTCTATGTATGGGGGGGGGAATTAGATGCCCTCTAATCACTTTTGACTCATAAAAACGTAACTAGAACTTTTAATTTCTAATCAAAGGAGCCATCTCAGAAGTTTATACAACTTCTCTTTACATAAAAACCTTATATGCCTCATAAAGATGATTGGAAGAGTCCATAATACTACCGAGTACCTACCTCTTCTTAGCATTCTCTTTTCCTTATTATTCTATTCTTTATTATTTTCCTTTTTACTGTCTCTCCTTTCCTTACAAGACAATTAGAAGAGGTCTCGCCTGTAGGTTGTAAACGGGAATTGCTTAAATCTAAGATAAATAAGAAAAATAGAACAGTTTCCTACTTAATTATTTATTAGCAATGTTCAACTTATTTACATTAATGCTAAGGAAGGTTTTTTACTACAAATATTCGTCAATTAAGACAAGTCACTGCGCTAATTAAGATAAATTTTAGCTGTTAAACAACTTTTATTCGCCTCTTTTACTTACATTCAGTCGTGAAGGTAAAGCTGTGATTATGCTAATGTTGCCAGGGAACAATTTATGTTAACCCTAATTTTTAGGAGGCATTATTTTTGACAAAGCTATTAATCACTCTTGTTCGTTTAAAAAGGATGGTTTTCAAACAGTTCGTGGTAACGAACTGTAAGTAAGGAGCGAACCGGCTCATTAGTAACCGAAACTCTAAAAAACGGAATTTTGATACCAATAGATACATCAAAAGAATTGGAGTTTATGCTGATTTCAAAAAGATAAGTTTCATCAAGTTTAGTCTTACGCTACTACGGCGTAAGACTAATAATATGCTACTACGGGGAGGCAACCCATAGTAGATAAATTAGTTAGGAAGAGGTTTGTCCGCCCGAAAACACAACCAAAACAAACCAAGTCCAGAAGAAATACCTATTGATCAGAATCCAGTGCAAAAGATGTGTCACTTACTAGGCCATAATTTCCTCGAGGGGCGCCACTTGTCAAGCGGGAATAGAGTTGACTGCAGGGTCCCCAGTCCTGCGGGTGCTCCGACAGGGTCGAGGCAGCCCTTTACAGAGGCTGCTGTCCATAGATCTGGATCTCACGCCCTGCCGCAGTTGTCCTCCAATATAGGACCCTTCCACGATAGTATTCTGCGTCACTATGCAATTTAACCCATTGCTGGGAGGACGTTTATAATTAACAGGAAGTGTGCACTTGATGGTGGGACCTGCTGAGTATACATTCGAGGGGCCTTCTTCATCCTCTGCCTGTATTTAAGGCCTCCGCACGAGGGTGCCCCAGTTTCTACTAGGGACCCCAAAGACTAGGTCTGTCTTGGTCCAAACCTCCTTCAGAGGTATTCTACATATCTGTAAGGCGTCCTCTATCCACCACCTGGGGACGCGCTGAGTGACCCGGGGGAGCCACCTACTGAAATGCATATAAACGGGCGCGTGCAAGCGGACCAGGTGGAGCATGTAGGCTGCACAATTTTATCTGTCTCCTTATAATCCTAGACAATTTTTCTTTTTTCTAAAATACATATAGAAGAGTATGTACAAGCAGACCCGGTAGAGCATGCAGGCTACACAATTTTGTCTTTCTCTTTTTAACCCTGCACAATTTGATCGTTCTATTAAAATGCACATAAAAGAGTGCGTGCAAGAAGACCCGGTTGAGTATGTAGGCTGCACAATTTTATCTGTCTCCTTATCATTCTACAGAATTTTACTTTCTTCTAAAATACACATCAAAGAGTGTGCGCAAGCAAACCCAGTGGAGCATGTAGACTACACAATGTTATCTTCCTCTTTTTAACTCAACACTTTATAATCCTAAATGATTTCATCTTTCTTATAAAATACGCATCAAAGCCTGCGTGCAAGCAAACCCGATGAAGCATGAAGGCTGCACAATCTTATCTGTCTCCTTATAATCCAACACAATTTTATCATCCTTCTAAAATACACATCAAAGAGTGCGCGCAAGCAAACCCGGCGGAGCATTTAGGCTGCATAATTTTATGTTTCTCTTTTTAACCCGAAACAACTTTATCTTTCTTCTAAAATACACATAAAAGAGTGCGTGCAAGAAGACCCGGCAGAGCACGTACGCTGCACAATATTATCTGTCTCCTTATAATCCTACACAATTTTATCTTTCTTCTAAAATACACATAAAAGAGTGCGTGCAAGAAGACCCGGCAGAGCACGTACGCTGCACAATATTATCTGTCTCCTTATAATCCTAATCAATTTTATGTTTCTTCTAAAATACACATAAAAGAGTGCGTGCAAGAAGACCTGGCAGAGAAAGTACGCTGCCCAATATTATCTGTCTCCTTATAATCCTACACAATTTTATCTTTCTTCTAAAATACACATAAAAGAGTGCGTGCAAGAAGACCCGGCAGAGCACGTAGGCTACACAATATTATCTGTCTCCTTATTATCCTACAAAATTTTATCTTTCTTGTAAAATACACATAAAAGAGTGCGTGCAAGAAGACCCGGCAGAGCACGTACGCTGCACAATATTATCTGTCTCCTTATAATCCTACACAATTTTATCTTTCTTCTAAAATACACATAAAAGAGTGCGTGCAAGAAGACCCGGCAGAGCACGTAGGCTACACAATATTATCTGTCTCCTTATAATCCTACACAATTTTATCTTTCTTCTAAAATACACATAAAAGAGTGCGTGCAAGAAGACCCGGCAGAGCACGTACGCTGCACAATATTATCTGTCTCCTTATAATCCTACACAATTTTATCTTTCTTCTAAAATACACATAAAAGAGTGCGTGCCAGAAGACCCGGCAGAGCACGTAGGCTACACAATATTATCTGTCTCCTTATAATCCTACACAATTTTATCATTCTTCTAAAATACACATAAAAGAGTACGTGCAAGAAGACCCGGCAGAGCACGTAGGCTACACAATATTATCTGTCTCCTTATAATCCTACACAATTTTATCTTTCTTCTAAGATACACATAAAACAGTGCGTGCAAGAAGACCCGGCAGAGCACGTACGCTGCACAATATTATCTGTCTCCTTATAATCCTACACAATTTTATCTTTCTTCTAAAATACACATAAAAGAGTGCGTGCAAGAAGACCCGGCAGAGCAAGTAGGCTACACAATATTATCTGTCTCCTTATAATCCTACACAATTTTATCTTTCTTCTAAAATACACATAAAAGAGTGCATGCAAGAAGACCCGGCAGAGCACGTACGCTGCACAATATTATCTGTCTCCTTATAATCCTACACAATTTTATCTTTCTTCTAAAATACACATAAAAGAGTGCGTGCAAGAAGACCCGGCAGAGCACGTAGACTACACAATATTATCTGTCTCCTTATAATCCTACACAATTTTATCTTTCTTCTAAAATACACATAAAAGAGTGCGTGCAAGAAGACCCGGCAGAGCACGTACGCTGCACAATATTATCTGTCTCCTTATAATCCTACACCATTTTATCTTTCTTCTAAAATACACATAAAAGAGTGCGTGCAAGAAGACCCGGCAGAGCACGTAGGCTACACAATATTATCTGTCTCCTTATAGTCCTACACAATTTTATCTTTCTTCTAAAATACACATAAAAGAGTGCGTGCAAGAAGACCCGGCAGAGCACGTACGCTGCACAATATTATCTGTCTCCTTATAATCCTACACAATTTTATCTTTCTTCTAAAATAGACATAAAAGAGTGCGTGCAAGAAGACTCGGCAGAGCACTTAGACTACACAATATTATCTGTCTCCTTATAATCCTACACAATTTTATCTGTCTTCTAAAATACACATAAAAGAGTGCGTGCAAGAAGACCCGGCAGAGCACGTAGGCTACACAATATTATCTGTCTCCTTATAATCCTACACAATTTTATCTTTCTTCTAAAATACACATAAAAGAGTGCGTGCAAGAAGACCCGGCAGAGCACGTAGACTACACAATATTATCTGTCTCCTTATAATCCTACACAGTTTTATCTTTCTTCTAAAATACACATAAAAGAGTGCGTGCAAGAAGACCCGGCAGAGCACGTAGGCTACACAATATTATCTGTCTCCTTATAATCCTACACAATTTTATCTTTCTTCTAAATACACATAAAAGAGTGCATACAAGAAGACCTGGTAGAGCATGTAGGCTGCACAATTTGATCTGTCTTCTTATAATCTTACACAATTGTTTCTTTCTTCTACAATACACATAAAACAGTGTGTACAAGCAGACCTGGTGGAGCATATAGGCAGCACAACTTAAACCTCCCCCTTATAATCCCACACAATTTTACATTTCTATTAAAATACACATACAAAAGTAAGTATAAGCTGACCCAGCAGAGCAGGTAGGCTACATGACCTTATCTTTCTCCTTTTAACCAACCCATAATTTTCTTCTAAAATATTACCCCAAATCTTATTTTCTTCTAAAATACACAGACAAGAGTACGCACAAGCAGACCCGGTGGAGCAGGTAGGCTACAATATTTTATCTCTTCTTTTTAACCCTGTACAATTCTATCCTTTTCCTAAAATGTACACAGGAGAGTAAATCAGTCCACCTATTTCAAAAGTATGCAGTATCTTTATACTCGAATTATATTTCTCTTTTATGTGGAATGATCTCAGTTTTTTTTATTGCTTCTGTTCGAAATTAAATATCTGAAATTCCACCTATTTCAAAAGTATGCAGTATATTTATACCTGAATTATATTTCAGGTGTGATCTCGTTTTTTTTTATTGCTTTTGTTCGAAATTAAATATTTGAAATTCCACCTATTTCAAAAGTATGCAGTATATTTATACCCAAATTATATTTCAGGTGTGATCTCGTTTTTTTTTATTGCTTTTGTTCGAAATTAAATATTTGAAATTCCACATATTCCAAAAGTATGCAGTATATTTATACCCGAATTATATTTCAGGTGTGATCTCAGTTTTTTTTATTGCTTTTGTTCGAAATTAAATATTTGAAATTCCACCTATTTCAAAAGTATGCAGTATCTTTATACTCGAATTATATTTCTCTTTTATGTGGAATGATCTCAGTTTTTTTTATTGCTTCTGTTCGAAATTAAATATCTGAAATTCCACCTATTTCAAAAGTATGCAGTATATTTATACCTGAATTATATTTCAGGTGTGATCTCGGTTTTTTTTTATTGCTTTTGTTCGAAATTAAATATTTGAAATTCCACCTATTTCAAAAGTATGCAGTATATTTATATCCGAATTATATTTAAGGAATGATCTCAGTTTTTTTTATTGTTTTTGTTCGAAATTAAATATTTGAAATTCCACCTATTTCAAAAGTATGCAGTATATTTATACCCGAATTATATTTCAGGTGTGATCTCGGTTTTTTTTTATTGCTTTTGTTCAAAATTAAATATTTGAAATTCCACCTATTTCAAAAGTATGCAGTATATTTATACCCGAATTATATTTCAGGTGTGATCTCGTTTTTTTTATTGCTTTTGTTCGAAATTAAATATTTGAAATTCCACCTATTTCAAAAGTATGCAGTATATTTATACCCAAATTATATTTCAGGTGTGATCTCGGTTTTTTTTTATTGCTTTTGTTCGAAATTAAATATTTGAAATTCCACCTATTCCAAAAGTATGCAGTATATTTATACCCGAATTATATTTCAGGTGTGATCTCAGTTTTTTTTATTGCTTTTGTTCGAAATTAAATATTTGAAATTCCACCTATTTCAAAAGTATGCAGTATATTTATACCCGAATTATATTTCAGGAATGATCTCAGTTTTTTTTTATTGCTTTTGTTTGAAATTAAATATTTCAAATTCCACCTATTTCAAAAGTATGCAGTATATTTATACCCAAATTATATTTCAGGTGTGATCTCGTTTTTTTTTTATTGCTTTTGTTCGAAATTAAATATTTGAAATTCCACCTATTTCAAAAGGATGCAGTATATTTATACCCGAATTATATTTCAAGTGTGATCTCAGTTTTTTTTATTGCTTTTGTTCGAAATTAAATATTTGAAATTCCACCTATTTCAAAAGGATGCAGTATATTTATACCCGAATTATATTTCAAGTGTGATCTCAGTTTTTTTATTGCTTTTGTTCGAAATTAAATATCTGAAATTACACCTATTTCAAAAGTATGCAGTATCTTTATACCCGAATTATACTTCAGGTGTGATCTCAGTTTTTTTATTGCTTTGTTCAAAATTAAATATCCAAAATTCCACCTATTTCAAAAGTACCGGTATGCAGTATCTTTATACCCGAATTATATTTCAAGTGTGATCTCAGTTTTTTTTATTGCTTTTGTTCGAAATTAAATATCTGAAATTCCACCTATTTCAAAAATACGCAGTACCTTTATGCCCGAATTATACTTCAGGTGTGATTTCAGTTTTTTTGATTGCTTTCGTTTTTCGTCTTACCCATCAATAGTTTAGTCTTACCCATCAATAGTTACAAGCCTGAAAAAAATTGCCTTATTTTCAAAAAAAGGGGAGAAACACCCCCTAAGTGATAGAAGCTTTACGAAAATCCCATCACCAGATTCAGCGAATCAGAAAACCCAAATGTACAAGTTACAAGCTCCTATATGCAAAAATGCGGAATTTTGTATTTTTTGACAGAAGAAAGATCACGGATGCGTGTTTATTTGTTTGTTTTCCCCAGGGGTGATCGTATCAATCCAGTGGTCCTAGAATATCGCGAGAGGGCTCATTCAAACGAAAATTAAAAGTTATAGTGTCCTTTTTAAGTGATCAAAAAAATTGGAGGGCAACTAGGTTCCCTTCCACGCTAATTTTTTCCCAAAGTTTCCCGATCAAAATTTTGATATGGCCATTTTGTTCAGTATAGTCGAAAATCTAATAACTATATCTTTGCGTAAAAAGCGAGGTATTGACTAGGGGGCGAACGTACGCCCCCTATACATATATATATATAGAACGTATATATAGAATATACGTAACAATTTCTGTTTGTTTTAAGTTTTAATGTTGCTCATTATTTTCAGTTGAAAAAACTTGTTTTTATCTAATCTCTTTTTAAAGCCACCATGATTGGTCTAAACTTAATACCCCTCCCCCTGACCCTGATTGGTAGTCCGTTCATCCAGTTCCGGCACCTCTTTCAACTGATAACTTGCTTTGTACATACCTGAATGGGGTAGTAAAAACTTACTCATGGTTTATTTTGAGAGCAACTTTTTTGAAATAGGAAGAGGAAACTTGTGAATTAGAAAGTTAGAAGAAACAAACAACTCAAAATGGCTGCAAATTTGAAGACTTCTGGTGAGGTGTTATGAACACAGAAAAGCTTCTTAATGGATCAAGATCCAGGATCTTGATCCACGTACTAAGCGTCTCTATGTTCATACATTGAACTGCCGTTTTGTGAACCAAGACGTTCTAGAACGGATAAGTTTATCAAGTCGAAGTTCCTGCGAAATTTGACACTACTATTACAAATTAAAATAAAAACCACTTGCACTACAATAATTTTATTTTAAAAGTTAAAATCAGCTAAAAATTTAAAAACAGGGTACAACAAAAATTTCTATATCTGATCTTCATTTTCTTTAATGAATTTTATGAATAAGGCGAATGAATATTCTTGAACTCCAAACTTTTGTCAATTCTGAAAAGTCCAATGAAGTGTTACGGACAAACAATAGCTTCATTCTACCAAATCGAGATGGGGGGATGTGTACTCAATGGGTAGCTGCAAACTCGATGTACCAAAAGGTCTGTGACCCTAGAAGGCGATGTGAGCAACACAAAGTAAAATCAAGGCATGATGAGAGACACAAACTCGCGTGTTTTTACAAAAGAGAGCGCGGAACCCTTTGAGCGAAACAGTCAAATTAAGAGAGACTTAGGGTGCAATTCCTGATGGCCAGTGTGGCATACTCTAATTCTAGTTGTCAATCGTCTATAGGCTTCACTTATTTCATCAGGTGTTAAAGGCTTGCCTAGGAGGCCGGCACACGTGAGACCAGCCTAAAAAAAAAAAAATTCAAAATAAGTAAAAAACCAGGGACGTACTGTTTTATAATTTATATAATACCTCAACTTGGATAATTTGGTAAGACATTTTATTTATTTAGCGGCAGAATCTATTAGAAAATTATTGTGCGTGTTTTACGATTAATGATTACATACTATTATGTGTATACGAAATCTTAAATTTATCATGCGTAATCCATTTGAAATTTAGCTACGTAAACTATTAAAAAAAAAAAAAAAAAAAAAAAAAAAAAAAAAAAAAAAAAAAAAAAAAAAAAAAAAATCAATTTACTGGACCCTTCAACTTAATTCAAAATTGGGCCTATTAGGTTAAATACTGCTTCAGTTAGAAAGCCTGCTTTATGTCACATAAATGAGCTTGGTAAAGGAATTCTCAAACTGTTGGCCTCAAATGGACCCAAAAATTCTCTCCAGAAAACAAGGCAAGAAAAGTAACGATCATGGATTTTAGACACCATTCCACATGATTCTAATATCCATGATGGGAGGGAGTAGGGTACAAATTTTTTTAAATGTGTATCAAAGATTTGTTTAATTTGTTAAAGTACGCATCAAAAATTTGTTTAAAATTTGTTACATGCATTTTTGTTCAATTTTCACGAGCCGGCCAAAAATTTTAGGAGGAGGGGGTTCATACACAGTAGCCCCTTTAGATACGGCCTTGTTTCTGCCATAATTTCTATACTTTCACACCATTGACCTTTTTGTTTTCCCCCAAAAGGGAAATTGCTGGGTGGATGCTTAGTCTACATGGTAGTGAAAATTCATGTGATAAGTAAAACTAAATTCAGACTAGCAAATGATGTTTCAAACTCACGAACAAATCCTAAAGCACAGTTCCAAAATTTCTAGGGGAGAAGTTATTTTGTCCAATCTTAGGGTTTGTTTTCTCTCTATACGTAATCAGACCAAAGAGGCCAAGAGTCGTCCTTAGCTTTCAAATTAGATACAAAATGATAAAATTGAAAATATTTGTGAAATGAGTAGAAATATTTGAGCAAAAATTAGCACAGGTTGAGATTTGGGTAAAAGCGTATGACCTTCATGAGGATTTGAGGCTGTCTATAATTTATGAAGAAGCTGAAGTGTTAGAATGCTGAAGTGTTTGAAGAGCGTATATGTGCAAATGATGATTTTCCTTTTCAAAAAAGAAAACCGACCTTTTTGACACATGGAAGCAGGTGGTTCCCGAATAGGGTGGGAGCAAGTCACCAAGAAGAATTTAATGGAAATTGAAACTTAATGGAGGAGGTAAAGAGTGAAGATTTGGATAGATTGGGGCGAAGGAGCAGCGTGTTGGCCTTGTTGGGGTGCAGCGTGTTGGGGTGAAGGCGGCTTGTTTCCATAGTGACTTGTCAGCAGTAATTAGCGGCATTTCTTTTAAATTTTTAAAGTATAGTTACTCAAAGAAGAAAATATATCAGTCCAATTCAAAATTAAACATTTAATATATAAAAAAAATAATACACAGTGGGAACAAAGTAGAAAATTATGTGGTTAATGGTACAAGAAGGATAATCGTTTGAAGGAAAAATGCATAAGAAAATCCTCAAATTCTGTGTTCATATTAACCTTTAAAATGTATGTGAAGGTTAGATATTAATATGGAAATTCGAAAGCAGATCCTAGTGTATGATCATTTTTCGGAAGAAAATTTGGGGAATTTGATACATCAAGGTACAATCTGGAGAAGAGGGGAGAAGGGAGAGGCGGGTTTCAAAATTAATAAGCCGACATGTCACTGAAACCCAACTGTGATGTGAAAAACATCTGACAGAAAATTGGATCGTGCATCTAGTTAGAATATTTTAAATTTGGGAGAAGGGGGGAGGAGGGGGGAGGGGAGAGATTAAAATAGTGTATCCTCATTTTCAAGTAAAAAATTGGGGGGATTAGACACATCAAGGCCCAACCTGGAGAAGAGGGGAGAAGGGAGAGGCGGGTTTCAAAACTAATAAACCGACATGCAGTGGCGGATCCAGGGGGGGGGGGAACGAGGGGGGGGGGGAGAGATTGAAATAGTGTATAAAATATTTTAAATTTGGAGGTGAGAAGGGGGGGGGGAATTTGAATTAGTGTATGATCATTTTCCACTATAAAATTTAGGGAATTCGGTATATCAAGGCCCAACCTGGAGAAGAGGGGAGAAGGGAGAAGCGGGTTTCAAAATTAATAAAGCGACACGTCATTGAAACCAAACTGTGATGTGGAAAATATCTGACAGAAAATTGGATCGTGCTTCTAGTATTTCAAACTCGGAGGAGAGAAGGGGGGGGGGTCAAATAGTGTGTGATCATTTTCCAGTAGAGAATTTGGGGAATTCGATACATCAAGGCCCAGCCCGAAGAAGAGGACAGAAGGGAGAGGCGGGTTTCAAAACTAATAGACCGGTATGTCATTGAGATCCTACTGTGATGTGAAAAATATTTGACAGAAAATTGGATCGTGCTTCTAGTTAGAATATTTTAGATTTGGAGGAGAGAAGGGGGGAATCGTGTGTGATCATTTTCCAGCAAAAATTTGGGAAATTCGAAACATTAAGGCCAAACAAAGAGAAGAGAGGAGGGTGAAGTAGCGGGCTTCAAAAATACTAAACTGATAAGTCATTGAAACCCAACTGTGATGTGAAAAAACATCTGACAGAAAAATGGATCGTTCTCCTAGTTAGAACATTTGAATTCGAAGGAGACAAAGGGGGGGGGGGGTTGAAATAAAACTGAACAAACTGATATATCATCGATAATCATGTGCGATTTTAAAAATATCAGGCAGAAAACTAGGGCTAATACTTCTTAGGAAATATGTAATTTTAAGTTTAATGGAGATTAACACATTATACTAGCTCAATATATAGAAGCACACCCACTGGAGCATGTAGGCTACACAATTTTATGTTTCTCTTTTGAACTACTACTATTACTACAAACAACTCACCGCAAAACCATGGCGCCTGAAGCCAACACAACTAGGCACGTTCCTCGTCCATCCCAATCTATTCAAAGCCACCGTCCATAGAAGTTCCCATTTCCTTTAAATTTTTCCTTACGACATCCTCCCACCCCAACCGAGGACGACCTGCTTTCCGTTTAGCCCTAGACAGTCGGCCGAAGGACAATCTTCGGTAATCTGTCATCCTTCATCCGCAGAACGTGCACTAGCCATTTCAACCTTTCGCTCTTTATAGTCCTAGATAGCAATATTGAACCACACTTTTCATACAGCCTACTCTTTGAAATACGGTAAGTCAGTCGGGTACCCGAAACAATCTGTAGGCAATATTTCTGGAAAACGTCTAGAAAATCCTCCGCCGTTTTACGGAGCACCCATGCTTCCGAACCATATTTGGCTACTGTAATCACTATAGCCTCCAATATTCTACTCTTGGTTCGCAGATTTACCTTACTATTTATCCAATTTTTTTTTTTAACTACGAATATACACATTAGGTCTTGGATATTCTACTTTTGACATCTTCACTCCACCCAACGTCTTTACTAATAATTAATTAAAAAAAAGTTTCCAGAAAATAAGTTTTTCAAAGAAAAGTAAAGAACTCCATTAAACAAAAAATGAGCAAAAATAAAATCGAATAATCTACCAAGCGTGAAACATCCACAAATCAGGATCGATAAATAAATGAAACCCAAAACGAACAGAAATTACAATAAATAACCGAGTCAAACTCAAAACGAGCAGAAATTAACATAAGTTGGGCGCAAAACCCCTAGGCCTTCCCAAGGCAAGAACAAAATTTGCACTTTACTGAAAAAATACAAATGAATGTGCATTGTCAGTTTAATATGCATATACTGATAGCTAGCAATCAAAATGTTAATATTATTTGATTTATTAAAGTTATAAAAGTAAAAACAGTTATATTTTTTGAGTAAAGTGCAATTTTGTTCTGGCCTTGGGAAGGCCTAGGGGTTTTGCGCCCAACTTATATTAATTTCTGCTCGTTTTGAGTTTGACTCGGTTCTTTATTGTAATTTCTGTTCGTTTTCGGTTTCACTTATTTATCGATGCTGATTTGTGGATGTTTCACGCTTGGTAGATAATATGATTTTATTTTTGCTCATTTTTAACAAAATGGCTATCTCAAAATTTTTAATCGGATGTGTTTGGGGGAATGATGGGTGTGTGGGGGGTGGGGGGGTAGTTGCCCTCCAATCACTTTCGACTATTAAAAAGAGCAGTAGCCCTTTGAATTTAAAGTCAAATGAGCTTTTATTGAAGTTTCTACGACAACGCATTCTTTAAAAACCTTATATACTCCCAGGGCATAACTTAAAACCCTTGCCCTGAGGGATGTGGGGGATTGTCCTCCTCAAAAACATATTTTCTATCTGGAAATCAACTACACTGAACAAAATGGCTATCTTAAAATTTTGATTGGATGTGTTTGGGGGAATGGAGGGCGTGGGGGGGTAGTTACCCTCCAATCACTTTCGACTACAAAAAAGGGTACTAGCCTTTTGAATTTCCAATCGAATGAGCCTGTTTTGAAGCTTCCACGACAACGCCTTCTATAAAACCTTATATGCCCCCAGGGCATAACTTAAAACCCTTGCCCTGATGGTTGTGGGGGAGTGTCCTCCTCAAAAACATATTTTCTATTTGGAAATCAACTACGCTGAACAAAATGGCTATCTAAAAATTTTGATTGGATATGTTTGGGGGAATTATGGGCGTGGGGGGGGGGGCTAGTTGCCCTCCAATCACTTTCGACTATTAAAAAGGGCACTAGCCTTTTGAATTTCCAATCGAATGAGCCTGTTTTGAAGCTTCCACGACAACACCTTCTATAAAACCTTATATGCCCCCAGGGCATAACTTAAAACCCTTGCCCTGAGAGTCGTCCTCCTCAAAATCACATTTTCTATATGAAAACCAACTACGCTGAACAAAATGGCTATCTCAAAATTTGGATTGGATGTGTTTGGGGGAATGATGCGCGTGGGGGGGGGAGGCTAGTTGCCCTCCAATCACTTTCAACTAATAAAAAGGGCACTAGCCCTTTGAGTTTTCAACCGAATGAGCCTGTTTTGAAGTTTCTACGACAACATCTTCTATAAATACCTTATATGCCCCCAGGGCATAACTTAAAACCCTTGCCCTGAGGGTTGTGGGGGAGTGTCCTCCTCAAAAACATATTTTATATCTGGAAATCAACTACGCTGAACATAATGGCTATCTCAAAATTTTGATTGGATGTGTTTGGGGGAGTGATGGGCGTTGGGGGGGCTAGTTGCCCTCCAATCACTTTCGAATATTAAAAGGGGCACTAGCCCTTTGAATTTTCAACCGAATGAGCCTGTTTTGAAGTTTCTACGACAACATCTTCTATAAATACCTTATATGCCCCCAGGGCATAACTTAAAACCCTTGCCCTGAGGGTTGTGGGGGAGTGTCCTCCTCAAAAACATATTTTCTATCTGGAAATCAACTACGCTGAACAAAATGGCTATCTCAAAATTTTGATTGGATGTGTTTGGGGGAATGATGTGCGTGGGGGGCTAGTTGCCCTCCAATCACTTTCGTCTATTAAAAAGGGGACTAGCCACTCATATTTCCAATCGAATGAGCTCCTTTGAAGTTTCTACGACAACGCTTTCAATAAAAACTTTATATGCCCCAGGGCGTAACTTACAACCCTTGCACTGAGGGCTCTGAGGAGGTTATCATCCTAAAAGAAAAAATTTCCAGAACTTTCAACTACGTTGAACAAAATGGATATCTCAAAATTTTAATTCGATGTGTTTGGGAAAATGGTGGGCGTCATACTTAAAGACCCAATTTCCAAAACTTTCGACTACGTTGAATAAAATGGCTATCTAAAAATTTTGATTGGATGTGTTTGGGGAAAAGGTGGGAGTGAGAGGGTGCTTAGTTGTCCTCAAAACACTTTCAACTATTAATAAGGGTACTAGTCCTTTGAATTTCAAATCGAATGAGCCCTTTTTCAAGTTTCTACGACAAAGATTTCAATAAAAACCTTATATGCACCAGGGCATAATGTGTTTGGGGGAATGATGGGTATGGGGAGGGGGGCTAATTGCCCTCCAAGCACTTTCAACTATTAAAAAGGGCACTAGCCCTTTGAATTTCCAGTCGAATGAGCTTTTATTGAAGTTTCTACAACAACGCCTTCTTTAAAAACCTTATATATCCCCAGGGCATAACTTAAAACCCTTGCCCTGAGGGATGTGGGGGAATGTCCACCTCAAAAACATATTTTCTTTTCTATATGAACAAAATAGCTATCTCAAAATTTTGATTGGATTTTATCGGAGGATTGAAGGGCGTGGGGGGGGGGGTTAGTTGCCCTCCAATCACATTCGACTATTAAAAAGGGTGATAGTCCTTTGAATTTCTAATCGAATGAACCTGTTTTGAAGTTTCCACGACAACGCCTTCTATAAAAACCTTACATGTCCCCAGGGCATAACTTAAAACCCTTGTCCTGATGGTTGTGGGGGAGTGTCCTCCTCAAAAACACATTTTCTATCTGGAAATCAAGTACGCTGAACAAAATGGCTATCTCAAAATTTAGATTGGATGTGTTTGGGGGAATGATGGGCATGGGGGGGGGCTAGTTGCCCTCAAATCACTTTCGACTATTAAATAGGGTACTAGCGCTTTGAATTTCCAATCGAATAAGCCTGTTTTGAAGTTTCTACGACAACGTCTTCTATAAAAACCTTATATGCCCCCAGGCCATAACTTAAAACCCTTGCCCTGTGGGTTGTGAGGGAATGTCCTCCTTAAAACACATTTTCTATCGGGAAATCAATTAAGCTAAACAAAATGGCTATCGCAAAATTTTGATTGAATGTCTTTGGGGGAATGATGGGCGTGGGGGGGGGGGGGCTAGTTGCCCTCGAATCACTTTTGACAATTAAAAAGGGCACTAGCCACTCCAATTTCCGATCGAATGAGCCAATTTCTAAGTTTCTACGACGACTCCTTCGATACGAAGTGCCCGGGTATGGAGAAAAAACAAAACAAAAAACAACACATTGTGCCCGCATCGTTCTTTACTTAGGCAGCGCTAGCGCCTTGCCTATGAAAAGGTGGGCGTGAGAGGGAGGTTAGTTGCCGTCCAATCACTTTCAACTATTAAAAAGGACACTAGCCCTTTGAATTTCCAATCAAATGAGCCTTTTTTGAAGTTTCTATGACAAAGCTTTCTATAAAAACCTTATATGCCCCCAGGCCATAACTTAAAACCCTTGCCCCAAGGGTTGTGGGGGAGTGTCCTCCTCAAAAACATATTTTGTATCTGGAAAACAACTACGCTGAACAAAATGGCTATCTCAAAATTTTGATTGGATGTGTTTGGGGGAATGATGGGCGTTGGGGGGGGGGGCTAGTTGCCCTCCAATCACTTTCGACTATTAAAAAGGGCACTAGCCCTTTGAATTTTCAACCGAATGAGCCTGTTTTGAAGTTTCTACGACAACATCTTCTATAAATACCTTATATGCCCCCAGGGCATAACTTAAAACCCTTGCCCTGAGGATTGTGGGGGAGTGTCCTCCTCAAAAACATGTTTTCTATCTGGAAATCAACTACGCTGAACAAAATGCCTATCTCAAAATTTTGATTGGATGTGTTTGGGGGAATGATGTGCGTGGGGGGGCTAGTTGCCCTCCAATCACTTTCGTCTATTAAAAAGGGGACTAGCCACTCATATTTCCAACCGAATGAGCTCCTTTGAAGTTTCTACGACAACGCTTTCAATAAAAACTTTATATGCCCCAGAGCGTAACTTACAACCCTTGCACTGAGGGCTCTGAGGGGGTTATCATCCTAAAAGACAAAATTTCCAGAACTTTCAACTACGTTGAACAAAATGGATATCTCAAAATTTTAATTCGATGTGTTTGGGAAAATGGTGGGCGTCATCCTTAAAGACCCAATTTCCAAAACTTTCGACTACGTTGAATAAAATGGCTATCTAAAAATTTTGATTGGATGTGTTTGGGGAAAAGGTGGGCGTGAGAGGGTGGTTAGTTGTCCTCAAAACACTTTCGACTATTAATAAGGGTACTAGTCCTTTGAATTTCAAATCGAATGAGCCCTTTTTCAACTTTCTACGACAAAGATTTCAATAAAAACCTTATATGCACCAGGGCATAATGTGTTTGGGGAATGATGGGTATGGGGGGGGGATAATTGCCCTCCAAGCACTTTAAACTATTAAAAGGGGGACTAGCCCTTTGAATTTCCAGTCGAATGAGCTTTTATTGAAGTTTCTACAACAACACCTTCTTTAAAAACCTTATATACCCCCAGGGCATAACTTAAAACCCTTGCCCCGAGGGATGTGGGGGAATGTCCACCTCAAAAACATATTTTCTTTTCTATATGAACAAAATAACTATCTCAAAATTTTGATTGGATGTTATCGGGGGATTGAAGGGCGTGGGGGGGGGGGGCTAGTTGCCCTCCAATCACTTTCGACTATTAAAAAGGGTGATAGCCCTTTGAATTTCTAATCGAATGAACCTGTTTTGAAGTTTCCACGACAACGCCTTCTATAAAAACCTTATATGCCCCCAGGCCATAACTTAAAACCCTTGTCCTGATGGTTGTGGGGGAGTGTCCTCCTCAAAAACACATTTTCTATCTGGAAATCAAGTACGCTGAACAAAATGGCTATCTCAAAATTTAGATTGGATGTGTTTGGGGGAATGATGGGCGTGTGGGGGGGGGGGGGGGCTAGTTGCCCTCAAATCACTTTCGACTATTACAAAGGGTACTAGCGCTTTGAATTTCCAATCGAATAAGCCTGTTTTGAAGTTTCTACGACAACGTCTTCACTTTCGACTATTAAAAAGGGTACTAGCCCTTTGAATTTCCAATCAAATGAGCCTTTTTTGAAGTTTCTATGACAAAGCTTTCTATAAAAACCTTATATGCCCCCAGGCCATAACTTAAAACCCTTGCCCCAAGGGTTGTGGGGGAGTGTCCTCCTCAAAAACATATTTTCTATCTTGAAAACAACTACGCTGAACAAAATGGCTATCTCAAAATTTTGATTGGATGTGTTTGGGGGAATGATGGGCGTTGGGGGGGGGGGCTAGTTGCCCTCCAATCACTTTCGACTATTAAAAAGGGCACTAGCCCTTTGAATTTTCAACCGAATGAGCCTGTTTTGAAGTTTCTACGACAACATCTTCTATAAATACCTTATATGCCCCCAGGGCATAACTTAAAACCCTTGCCCTGAGGATTGTGGGGGAGTGTCCTCCTCAAAAACATGTTTTCTATCTGGAAATCAACTACGCTGAACAAAATGCCTATCTCAAAATTTTGATTGGATGTGTTTGGGGGAATGATGTGCGTGGGGGGGCTAGTTGCCCTCCAATCACTTTCGTCTATTAAAAAGGGGACTAGCCACTCATATTTCCAACCGAATGAGCTCCTTTGAAGTTTCTACGACAACGCTTTCAATAAAAACTTTATATGCCCCAGAGCGTAACTTACAACCCTTGCACTTCAAATCGACCTTGAATTTCAAATCGAATGAGCCCTTTTTCAAGTTTCTACGACAAAGATTTCAATAAAAACCTTATATGCACCAGGGCATAATGTGTTTGGGGGAATGATGGGTATGGGGAGGGGGGCTAATTGCCCTCCAAGCACTTTAAACTATTAAAAGGGGGACTAGCCCTTTGTATTTCCAGTCGAATGAGCTTTTATTGAAGTTTCTACAACAACACCTTCTTTAAAAACCTTATATACCCCCAGGGCATAACTTAAAACCCTTGCCCCGAGGGATGTGGGGGAATATCCACCTCAAAAACATATTTTCTTTTCTATAATAACTATCTCAAAATTTTGATTGGATGTTATCGGGGGATTGAAGGGCGTGGGGGGGGGGGGCTAGTTGCCCTCCAATCACTTTCGACTATTAAAAAGGGTGATAGCCCTTTGAATTTCTAATCGAATGAACCTGTTTTGAAGTTTCCACGACAACGCCTTCTATAAAAACCTTACATGTCCCCAGGGCATAACTTAAAACCCTTGTCCTGATGGTTGTGGGGGAGTGTCCTCCTCAAAAACACACTTTCTATCTGGAAATCAAGTACGCTGAACAAAATGGCTATCTCAAAATTTAGATTGGATGTGTTTGGGAGAATGATGGGTGTGTGGGGGGGGGGGCTAGTTGCCCTCAAATCACTTTCGACTATTAAAAAGGGTACTAGCGCTTTGAATTTCCAATCGAATAAGCCTGTTTTGAAGTTTCTACGACAACGTCTTCTATAAAAACCTTATATGCCCCCAGGCCATAACTTAAAACCCTTGCCTTGAGGGTTGTGAGGGAATGTCCTCCTTAAAACACATTTTCTATCGGGAAATCAATTAAGCTAAACAAAATGGCTATCGCAAAATTTTGATTGGATGTCTTTGGGGGAATGATGGGCGTGGGGGGGAGGGCTAGTTGCCCTCCAATCACTTTTGACAATTAAAAAGGGCACTAGCCACTCCAATTTCCGATCGAATGAGCCAATTTCGAAGTTTCTACGACGACTCCTTCGATACGAAGTGCCCGGGTATGGAGAAAAAACAAAACAAAAAACAACACATTGTGCCCACATCGTTCTTTACTTAGGCAGCGCTAGCGCCTTGCCTATGAAAAGGTGGGCGTGAGAGGGAGGTTAGTTACCGTCCAATCACTTTCAACTATTAAAAAGGGCACTAGCCCTTTGAATTTCCAATCAAATGAGCCTTTTTTGAAGTTTCTACGACAACGCCTTCTATAAAAACCTTATATGCCCCCAGGGCATAACTTAAAACCCTTGCCCCGATGGTTGTGGGGGAGTGTCCTCCTCAAAAACATATTTTCTATCTGGAAAACAACTACGCTGAACAAAATGGCTATCTCAAAATTTTGATTGGATGTGTTTGGGGGAATGATCGGCGTGGGGTGGGGGCTAGTTGCCCTCCAATCACTTTCGACTATTAAAAAGAGCACTAGCCGTTTGAATTTCCAATCGAATGAGCCTTTTTTGAAGTTTCTACGACAACGCCTTCTATAAAAACCTTATATGCCCCCAGGCCATAACTTAAAACCCTTGCCCCGATGGTTGTGGGGGAGTGTCCTCCTCAAAAAGATATTTTCTATCTGGAAATCAACTACGCTGAACAAAAGTGCTATCTCAAAATTTTTATTGGATATGTTTGGGGGAATGCTGGGCGTGAGGGGGGCTAGTTGCCCTCCAATCCCTTTCGACTATTAAAAAGGGCACTAGCCCTTTGAATTTCCAATCGAATTAGCCTTTTTTGAAGTTTCTACGACAACGCCTTCTATAAAAAACCTTGTATGCTCCCAGGACATAACTTAAAACCCTTGCCCCGATGGTTGTGGGGGAGTGTCCTCCTCAAAAAGATATTTTCTATCTGGAAATCAACTACGCTGAACAAAAGTCCTATCTCAAAATTTTTATTGGATATGTTTGGGGGAATGCTGGGCGTGAGGGGGGCTAGTTGCCCTCCAATCCCTTTCGACTATTAAAAAGGGCACTAGCCCTTTGAATTTCCAGTCAAATGAGCTTTTATTGAAGTTTCTACGACAACGCATTCTTTAAAAACCTTATATACTCCCAGGGCATAACTTAAAACCCTTGCCCTGATGGTTGTGGGGGAGTGTCCTCCTCAAAAACATATTTTCTATCTGGAAATCAACTACACTGAACAAAATGGCTATCTTAAAATTTTGATTGGATGTGTTTGGGGGAATGGAGGGCGTGGGGGGGGGTAGTTACCCTCCAATCACTTTCGACTACAAAAAAAGGTACTAGCCCTTTGAATTTGCATTCGAATGAGCCTGTTTTGAAGCTTCCACGACAACGCCTTCTATAAAAACCTTATATGCCCCCAGGGCATAACTTAAAACCCTTGCCCTGATGGTTGTGGGGGAGTGTCCTCCTCAAAAACATATTTTCTATTTGGAAATCAACTACGCTGAACAAAATGGCTATCTCAAAATTTTGATTGGATGTGTTTGGGGGAATTATGGGCGTGGGGGGGGCTAGTTGCCCTCCAATCACTTTCGACTGTTAAAAAGGGTACTAGCCCTTTGAATTTCCAATCTAATGAGCCTGTTTTGAAGTTTCTACGACAACACCTTCTATAAAAACCTTGTATGCCCCCAGGGCATAACTTAAAACCCTTGCCCTGAGAGTCGTCCTCCTCAAAATCACATTTTCTATATGAAAACCAACTACGCTGAACAAAATGGCTATCTCAAAATTTGGATTGGATGTGTTTGGGGGAATGATGCGCGTGGGGGGGGGGGAGGCTAGTTGCCCTCCAATCACTTTCAACTATTAAAAAGGGCACTAGCCCTTTGAGTTTTCAGCCGAATGAGCCTGTTTTGAAGTTTCTACGACAACATCTTCTATAAATACCTTATATACCCCCACGGCATAACTTAAAACCCTTGCCCTGAGGGTTGTGGGGGAGTGTCCTCCTCAAAAACATATTTTATATCTGGAAATCAACTACGCTGAACATAATGGCTATCTCAAAATTTTGATTGGATGTGTTTGGGGGAATGATGGGCGTTGGGGGGGCTATTTGCCCTCCAATCACTTTCGAATATTAAAAAGGGCACTAGCCCTTTGAAATTTCAACCGAATGAGCCTGTTTTGAAGTTTCTACGACAACATCTTCTATAAATACCTTATATGCCCCCAGGGCATAACTTAAAACCCTTGCCCTGAGGATTGTGGGGGAGTGTCCTCCTCAAAAACATATTTTCTATCTGGAAATCAACTACGCTGAACAAAATGCCTATCTCAAAATTTTGATTGGATGTGTTTGGGGGAATGATGTGCGTGGGGGGGCTAGTTGCCCTCCAATCACTTTCGTCTATTAAAAAGGGGACTAGCCACTCATATTTCCAATCGAATGAGCTCCTTTGAAGTTTCTACGACAACGCTTTCAATAAAAACTTTATATGCCCCAGGGCGTAACTTACAACCCTTGCACTGAGGGCTCTGAGGAGGTTATCATCCTAAAAGAAAAAATTTCCAGAACTTTCAACTACGTTGAACAAAATGGATACCTCAAAATTTTAATTCGATGTGTTTGGGAAAATGGTGGGCGTCATCCTTAAAGACCCAATTTCCAAAACTTTCGACTACGTTGAATAAAATGGCTATCTAAAAATTTTGATTGGATGTGTTTGGGGAAAAGGTGGGCGTGAGAGGGTGGTTAGTTGTCCTCAAAACACTTTCAACTATTAATAAGGGTACTAGTCCTTTGAATTTCAAATCGAATGAGCCCTTTTTCAAGTTTCTACGACAAAGATTTCAATAAAAACCTTATATGCACCAGGGCATAATGTGTTTGGGGGAATGATGGGTATGGGGAGGGGGCCTAATTGCCCTCCAAGCACTTTCAACTATTAAAAAGGGCACTAGCCCTTTGAATTTCCAGTCGAATGAGCTTTTATTGAAGTTTCTACAACAACGCCTTCTTTAAAAACCTTATATATCCCCAGGGCATAACTTAAAACCCTTGCCCTGAGGGATGTGGGGGAATGTCCACCTCAAAAACATATTTTCTTTTCTATATGAACAAAATAGCTATCTCAAAATTTTGATTGGATTTTATCGGGGGATTGAAGGGCGTGGGGGGGGGGGGGGGGTTAGTTGCCCTCCAATCACATTCGACTATTAAAAAGGGTGATAGTCCTTTGAATTTCTAATCGAATGAACCTGTTTTGAAGTTTCCACGACAACGCCTTCTATAAAAACCTTACATGTCCCCAGGGCATAACTTAAAACCCTTGTCCTGATGGTTGTGGGGGAGTGTCCTCCTCAAAAACACATTTTCTATCGGGAAATCAAGTACGCTGAACAAAATGGCTATCTCAAAATTTAGATTGGATGTGTTTGGGGGAATGATGGGCATGGGGGGGGGGGCTAGTTGCCCTCAAATCACTTTCGACTATTAAAAAGGGTACTAGCGCTTTGAATTTCCAATCGAATAAGCCTGTTTTGAAGTTTCTACGACAACGTCTTCTATAAAAACCTTATATGCCCCCAGGCCATAACTTAAAACCCTTGCCCTGTGGGTTGTGAGGGAATGTCCTTCTTAAAACACATTTTCTATCGGGAAATCAATTAAGCTAAACAAAATGGCTATCGCAAAATTTTGATTGGATGTCTTTGGGGGAATGATGGGCGTGGGGGGGGGGCTAGTTGCCCTCGAATCACTTTTGACAATTAAAAAGGGCACTAGCCACTCCAATTGCCGATCGAATGAGCCAATTTCGAAGTTTCTACGACGACTCCTTCGATACGAAGTGCCCGGGTATGGAGAAAAAACAAAACAAAAAACAACACATTGTGCCCGCATCGTTCTTTACTTAGGCAGCGCTAGCGCCTTGCCTATGAAAAGGTGGGCGTGAGAGGGAGGTTAGTTGCCGTCCAATCACTTTCAACTATTAAAAAGGACACTAGCCCTTTGAATTTCCAATCAAATGAGCCTTTTTTGAAGTTTCTATGACAAAGCTTTCTATAAAAACCTTATATGCCCCCAGGCCATAACTTAAAACCCTTGCCCCAAGGGTTGTGGGGGAGTGTCCTCCTCAAAAACATATTTTCTATCTGGAAATCAACTACGCTGAACAAAATGGCTATCTCAAAATTTTGATTGGATGTGTTTGGGGGAATGATGGGCGTTGGGGGGGGGGGGGGGGGCTAGTTGCCCTCCAATCACTTTCGACTATTAAAAAGGGCACTAGCCCTTTGAATTTTCAACCGAATGAGCCTGTTTTGAAGTTTCTACGACAACATCTTCTATAAATACCTTATATGCCCCCAGGGCATAACTTAAAACCCTTGCCCTGAGGATTGTGGGGAGTGTCCTCCTCAAAAACATGTTTTCTATCTGGAAATCAACTACGCTGAACAAAATGCCTATCTCAAAATTTTGATTGGATGTGTTTGGGGGAATGATGTGCGTGGGGGGGCTAGTTGCCCTCCAATCACTTTCGTCTATTAAAAAGGGGACTAGCCACTCATATTTCCAACCGAATGAGCTCCTTTGAAGTTTCTACGACAACGCTTTCAATAAAAACTTTATATGCCCCAGAGCGTAACTTACAACCCTTGCACTGAGGGCTCTGAGGGGGTTATCATCCTAAAAGACAAAATTTCCAGAACTTTCAAGTACGTTGAACAAAATGGATATCTCAAAATTTTAATTCGATGTGTTTGGGAAAATGGTGGGCGTCATCCTTAAAGACCCAATTTCCAAAACTTTCGACTACGTTGAATAAAATGGCTATCTAAAAATTTTGATTGGATGTGTTTGGGGAAAAGGTGGGCGTGAGAGGGTGGTTAGTTGTCCTCAAAACACTTTCAACTATTAATAAGGGTACTAGTCCTTTGAATTTCAAATCGAATGAGCCCTTTTTCAAGTTTCTACGACAAAGATTTCAATAAAAACCTTATACGCACCAGGGCATAATGTGTTTGGGGGAATGATGGGTATGGGGGGGGATAATTGCCCTCCAAGCACTTTAAACTATTAAAAGGGGGACTAGCCCTTTGAATTTCCAGTCGAATGAGCTTTTATTGAAGTTTCTACAACAACACCTTCTTTAAAAACCTTATATACCCCCAGGGCATAACTTAAAACCCTTGCCCCGAGGGATGTGGGGGAATGTCCACCTCAAAAACATATTTTCTTTTCTATATGAACAAAATAACTATCTCAAAATTTTGATTGGATGTTATCGGGGGATTGAAGGGCGTGGGGGGGGGCTAGTTGCCCTCCAATCACTTTCGACTATTAAAAAGGGTGATAGCCCTTTGAATTTCTAATCGAATGAACCTGTTTTGAAGTTTCCACGACAACGCCTTCTATAAAAACCTTACATGTCCCCAGGGCATAACTTAAAACCCTTGTCCTGATGGTTGTGGGGGAGTGTCCTCCTCAAAAACACATTTTCTATCTGGAAATCAAGTACGCTGAACAAAATGGCTATCTCAAAATTTAGATTGGATGTGTTTGGGGGAATGATGGGCGTGTGGGGGGGGGGGCTAGTTGCCCTCAAATCACTTTCGACTATTAAAAAGGGTACTAGCGCTTTGAATTTCCAATCGAATAAGCCTGTTTTGAAGTTTCTACGACAATGTCTTCACTTTCGACTATTAAAAAGGGTACTAGCCCTTTGAATTTCCAATCAAATGAGCCTTTTTTGAAGTTTCTATGACAAAGCTTTCTATAAAAACCTTATATGCCCCCAGGCGATAACTTAAAACCCTTGCCCCAAGGGTTGTGGGGGAGTGTCCTCCTCAAAAACATATTTTCTATCTGGAAAACAACTACGCTGAACAAAATGGCTATCTCAAAATTTTGATTGGATGTGTTTGGGGGAATGATGGGCGTTGGGGGGGGGGGGGGCTAGTTGCCCTCCAATCACTTTCGACTATTAAAAAGGGCACTAGCCCTTTGAATTTTCAACCGAATGAGCCTGTTTTGAAGTTTCTACGACAACATCTTCTATAAATACCTTATATGCCCCCAGGGCATAACTTAAAACCCTTGCCCTGAGGATTGTGGGGGAGTGTCCTCCTCAAAAACATGTTTTCTATCTGGAAATCAACTACGCTGAACAAAATGCCTATCTCAAAATTTTGATTGGATGTGTTTGGGGGAATGATGTGCGTGGGGGGGCTAGTTGCCCTCCAATCACTTTCGTCTATTAAAAAGGGGACTAGCCACTCATATTTCCAACCGAATGAGCTCCTTTGAAGTTTCTACGACAACGCTTTCAATAAAAACTTTATATGCCCCAGAGCGTAACTTACAACCCTTGCACTTCAAATCGACCTTGAATTTCAAATCGAATGAGCCCTTTTTCAAGTTTCTACGACAAAGATTTCAATAAAAACCTTAGATGCACCAGGGCATAATGTGTTTGGGGGAATGATGGGTATGGGGGGGGATAATTGCCCTCCAAGCACTTTAAACTATTAAAAGGGGGACTAGCCCTTTGAATTTCCAGTCGAATGAGCTTTTATTGAAGTTTCTACAACAACACCTTCTTTAAAAACCTTATATACCCCCAGGGCATAACTTAAAACCCTTGCCCCGAGGGATGTGGGGGAATGTCCACCTCAAAAACATATTTTCTTTTCTATAATAACTATCTCAAAATTTTGATTGGATGTTATCGGGGGATTGAAGGGCGTGGGGGGGGCTAGTTGCCCTCCAATCACTTTCGACTATTAAAAAGGGTGATAGCCCTTTGAATTTCTAATCGAATGAACCTGTTTTGAAGTTTCCACGACAAACGCCTTCTATAAAAACCTTACATGTCCCCAGGGCATAACTTAAAACCCTTGTCCTGATGGTTGTGGGGGAGTGTCCTCCTCAAAAAACACATTTTCTATCTGGAAATCAAGTACGCTGAACAAAATGGCTATCTCAAAATTTAGATTGGATGTGTTTGGGGGAATGATGGGCGTGTGGGGGGGGGGGGGGGCTAGTTGCCGTCAAATCACTTTCGACTATTAAAAAGGGTACTAGCGCTTTGAATTTCCAATCGAATAAGCCTGTTTTGAAGTTTCTACGACAACGTCTTCTATAAAAACCTTATATGCCCCCAGGCCATAACTTAAAACCCTTGCCTTGAGGGTTGTGAGGGAATGTCCTCCTTAAAACACATTTTCTATCGGGAAATCAATTAAGCTAAACAAAATGGCTATCGCAAAATTTTGATTGGATGTCTTTGGGGGAATGATGGGCGTGGGGGGGGGGGGGCTAGTTGCCCTCCAATCACTTTTGACCATTAAAAAGGGCACTAGCCACTCCAATTTCCGATCGAATGAGCCAATTTCGAAGTTTCTACGACGACTCCTTCGATACGAAGTGCCCGGGTATGGAGAAAAAACAAAACAAAAAACAACACATTGTGCCCACATCGTTCTTTACTTAGGCAGCGCTAGCGCCTTGCCTATGAAAAGGTGGGCGTGAGAGGGAGGTTAGTTACCGTCCAATCACTTTCAACTATTAAAAAGGGCATTAGCCCTTTGAATTTCCAATCAAATGAGCCTTTTTTGAAGTTTCTATGACAAAGCCTTCTATAAAAACCTTATATGCCCCCAGGCCATAACTTAAAACCCTTGCCCCAAGGGTTGTGGGGGAGTGTCCTCCTCAAAAACATATTTTCTATCTGGAAAACAACTACGCTGAACAAAATGGCTATCTCAAAATTTTGATTGGATGTGTTTGGGGGAATGATCGGCGTGGGGTGGGGGCTAGTTGCCCTCCAACCACTTTTGACTATTAAAAAGGGCACTAGCCGTTTGAATTTCCAATCGAATGAGCCTTTTTTGAAGTTTCTACGACAACGCCTTCTATAAAAACCTTATATGCCCCCAGGGCATAACTTAAAACCCTTGCCCCAAGGGTTGTGGGGGAGTGTCCTCCTCAAAAACATATTTTCTATCTGGAAATCAACTACGCTGAACAAAAGTGCTATCTCAAAATTTTTATTGGATATGTTTGGGGGAATGCTGGGCGTGAGGGGGGCTAGTTGCCCTCCAACCACTTTTGACTATTAAAAAGGGCACTAGCCGTTTGAATTTCCAATCGAATGAGCCTTTTTTGAAGTTTCTACGACAACGCCTTCTATAAAAAACCTTGTATGCTCCCAGGACATAACTTAAAACCCTTGCCCCGAGGGTTGTGGGGGAATGTCCTCCTCAAAAATATATTTTCTATCTGGAAAACAACTACGCTGAACAAAATGGCTATCTCAAAATTTTGATTGGATGTGTTTGGGGGAATGATCGGCGTGGGGGGGGGGCTAGTTGCCCTCCAATCACTTTTGACTATTAAAAAGGGCACTAGACACTCCAATTTCCGATCGAATGAGCCCTTTTCGAAGTTTCTACGACGACTCCTTCGATACGAAGTGCCCGGGTATGGAGAAAAAAAATTCTCCATACCCGGAAAAGGTGGGCGTTACCGTCCAATCTGCCTATGAAAAGGTGGCCGTAAGAGGGGGGTTAGTTACCGTCCAATCACTTTCAACTATTAAAAAGGGCACTAGCCCTTTGAATTTCCAATCAAATGAGCCTTTTTTTAAGTTTCTATGACAAAGCCTTCTATAAAAACCTTATATGGCCCCAGGCCATAACTTAAAACCCTTGCCCCAAAGGTTGAGGGGGAGTGTCCTTCTCAAAAACATATTTTCTATCTGGAAAACAACTACGCTGAACAAAATGGCTATCTCAAAATTTTGATTGGATGTGTTTGGGGGAATGATCGGCGTGGGGGGGGGGCTAGTTGCCCTCCAATCACTTTCGACTATTAAAAAGGGCACTAGTCCATTGAATTTCCAATCGAATGAACCTTTCTTGAAGTTTCTACGACAACGCCTTCTATAAAAGCCTTATATGCCCCCAGGGCAATACTTAAATCCCTTGCCCCGAGGGTTGTAGGGGAGTGTCCTCTTCAAAAATATATTTTCTATCTGGAAATCAACTACACTGAACAAAATGGCTATCTCAAAATTTTGATTGAATGTGTTTGGGGGAATGATGGGCGGGGAGGGGGGGACTAGTTACCCTCCAATCACTTTCGACTATTAAAACGGGCACTAGCTGTTTGAATTTCCAATCGAATGAGCCTTTTTTGAGGTTTCTAAGACAACGCCTTCTATAAAAACCTTATATGCCCCCAGGGCATAACTTAAAACCCTTGCCCCGATGGTTGTGGGGGAGTGTCCTCCTCAAAAAGATATTTTCTATCTGGAAATCAACTACGATGAACAAAAATGCTATCTCAAAATTTTGATTGGATGTGTTTGGGGGAATGATGGGCGTGGGGGGGGCTAGTTGCCCTCCAATCACTTTCGACTATTAAAAAGGGCACTAGCCCTTTGAATTACCAATCGAATTAGCCTTTTTTGAAGTTTCTGCGACAACGCCTACTATAAAAACCTTATATGCCCCCAGGGCATAACTTAAAACCCTTGCCCCGAGGGTTGTGGGGGAGTGTCTTCCTCAAAAAGATATTTTCTATTTGGAAATCAACTACGCTGAACAAAATGGCTATCTAAAATTTTGATTGGATGTGTTTGGGGGAATGATGAGCGTGGGACTATTAAAAAGGGCACTAGCCACTCCAATTTGCCATCGAATGAGCCCTTTTCGAACTTTCTACGACAACTCCTTCGATACGAAGTGCCCGGGTATGGAGAAGAAAAAAAAAACGAAAAAACAACACATTTACCAAGGTAAGTGAAGCAGTCTACTTGATCTAACTTTTCGTTATCAAATGTCTCCTTTTCATCTTCACTTATCCCTAGCTTTAGCGACTTAGTTTCCTTAACATTAATTTTAAACTTATTCTAGCACCCTGAACTCGCAAAACCTCTAAAAGTTCATTCATTTTGCTCACGCCTTTATCTAGGATGCTTAAGTTCTCAGCATAATCTAAGTCCAGGAAAGTTTTACTTCCCCAATTGATTCCGTGTTCTCCCATTGCCTTTCCTGTGCTCTTTAAGACAAAGTCCATCAAAATTATCCATACAAATGGGGATAGAACACAACCCTGCTTAACTCCTGATTTAATGCAAAACCAGCATAACCTAACTTCCTATCTTAATCGCAGCAATGTTATTCTCATACATGCCACTAATCACTTTAATGTATTTATCTGGTATACCATACAAGGATACGTCCTTCGCTAAAACTCTTATTTCAGCTGAATCAAACGCTCACTTATAATCATTAAAACTGAGCATTAAAGGAGTTTTACGACTCATGAATTTCTCAATTATTAACCTAAGAGTGAAAATTTGGTCGACAAATCCTTTACACTTCTTAAGACATCGCTGCTCTTTTCTTAAAACATTGTCTACAGCATCTCTAAGTCTAAAAAGTATCACCATACTAAGTAATTTGCTATCTACAGAGACCGCGCTAATGCCTCTGAATTACCACACTCCCTCTTATTACCTTTATTACCTTTCAATAATTACCACAGTAATAATTTAATAATTTCTTATTACCTTTCAATAATTACCACACTCACTTTAATCACCTTTCTTATACAGGGGTTTAATTAGGGTTTTCCTAAAATCGCTAGGTACTCCCTCTTTTACAAAAATCATATTCATAATCTTCAGTAACTTATTTCTAACCTCTGGTTTAATGTACGTATTAAACGTATTTAATATATGCAATGCTTTGCCATAATATATATGAATATGCAATGCCACAAGTTTTACCGTTTTCTAAACAAAATCAAGTGCGTATCGAGTTCAATGTGTATGTGCTACAAAATAGGCAAAACTAATCAATATAGAACGGCGAAGTTTGATGTGGGATGCTCTTGGTATTATGACAAAGGTAATAGAATAAAAAAAAAATACTAAAAAAACAACAACTTAAAATGTGACACCGTGATAACAAGCGTCCAGGGGCCAAAGGCTCGGGTCTTACTGCAGAGTGAAGAGTAGAAAGAGTTGAAAGAGAATGCAACAGGCACGTTTACAAAATTTCCGTTTTTTTATTTTTGTTAGGTTTACGAGACTAATTAGGTAATAATCTTCAGTAACTTATTTCTAACCTAATTACCACCATATTTAAGAAACTCATTTACCACACTATCAACCCCCTGGGGCCTTAATAATTTTTGATCCTTTTAGGACGGTCACTAATTCTTCCTCACAAAATGAACCTTACTTCACATCCAAGGTGTCACAAACTTTTTATTTTCCTCTATATTTTTTACTGTAACTCTATCCCAGCTTAGCACATTCTCAAAATGTTCTGCCCATCTCTCTTTAACTCTTTCTTTATCACTAATTGTGGCCCCGTTCTCATCTTTAGCTGGGAAAAGTCCAGATTGACTACTCCCTCTCAGTTTATTAACATGCCAGTACAATATTTTACTATTATGCCGTCTAGCTGCATCTTCTAGATCCCCGGTAATTTTATCCATGGTCACCACTCCCTACATTCTTAGTTCATATTTCAATGCTTTTCCACTTTCTTTACATTCCTTTTCTTTTCATATGGTCTATCACTAGGATAATTCTTTTACAAGCCCCTTCTCTTCTCTATTAAACATAAAGCGTTTTTACTAATATTTATAGCTACGTTCCTTTCTTCCCTAAGACACCATCAGCAACTTCGCAAATTGGTTTCCTAAAATTATTCCATCTGTCTTCTACATTGTCAAGCTATCGAGTTTAGTATCCAACTGTTCCTGGAAAGTTTCTCCAAAATTTTCATCCTGAAGTCTACCAATATCATAGCATCCCGGAGAGTAGTTACCCTTCTGAAATTTCAGTTTTAAATTAACCCTAGGCACTACTAGATGGTGAGCTTTACTTTTAACATCAATAACAGCACTCCTTTAAACCTTAGTATCAGGTGTTGATCATGCAAGTCTTCGATTTACAATAACATAATCAATAAGGTTAGCTGTCTTATCATCACTTGAATACCATGTTCACTTATGAGCCATTTTATGGCCAAATACTGTATTGGTTATAACTAGATTGTTACACCTACAGAATTGTAGCAGTCTGTAGCCATTATTTTTTTCCAACGCCAAATTTACCTAGACTTGGATACTGCCTATCCGTATTTCTACCGACCTGGGCGTTAAAATCTCTTAAGAAAAACACCGCATTTCTACCTGGGACCCTGTCTATTTGTTGCTGCAGCTGTAAGTAAAATTCGTCTGAGTCACTAGTATCTCTGTCAGTCAGTTTTACAGGGACATATACTATTATGACTTTTACTGTGTACTATTTAGTCATAAAACAAGCGATTAGCATTCTATTATCCATATCTTCCTAATATAAGCAGGACTTAGCAAATCCTTATTCATATTGAGCCCAATCTCCCTGTCTATGTGCCCCATCATTCCTGCTTGAGTAAAAAGGTTCTATACAACCTAATTTCATGTTTCCTATCTCTGGGATATGAGTTTCTGAAACTCCTAAGAAGTTCGGTTCGAACCGTCTGAATTCATCAGTAAAAATGTTGATACGATAATTGTTTTTTGAACGTCGTAACATTCCGAGTTGCAATTTTTATATTCTTTAAACCACTGAAATTATTTTGGCCTCAGGAAAAGCAATGGTCCCAGAACCAGTGCAGAACGGGGCCAAACACATTTTTTCAAGTCTACACAGAATTATTTAAGCCAGAGTACTCAAGAAGACCCTCGGACCTCCAATTCAATCATGGCTTTGTGCAATCCTGGGCCCATCTTGGTCACAACATAATTTTCAGCACTTAGAGATGCTCTTCTATCAACATGAGCCAAATCATGCACAGACAGTCTCGAGCCTATTACCTGCGACTCCTTATATATTTATGTTTAAAAATAATATGCTACTACAGGAAGGCAACCCATAGTAGATAAATTAGCTTGGAAGATGTTTTTCCGCCCGAAAACACAACCAAAACAAACAAAGCCCAGAAGAAATACCTCTTGATCAGAATCCAGTGCAAAAGCTGTATCACTTACTAGGCTATAATTTCCTCGAGGGGCGCCATTTGTCAAGCGGGAACAGAGTTGACCGCAGGGTCCCCAGTCCTGCGGGTGCTCCGACAAGGTCGAGGCAGCCCTTGGCAGAGGCCGCTGTCCATAGATCTGGATCTCACGCCCTGCCGCAGTTGTCCTCTAATATAAGATCCTTCCACGATAGTATTTTGCGTCACTATGAAATTTAGCCCATTGTTGGGAGGACGTTTGTAGGCTGCATAATTTTATCTTTCTCTTTTTAACCCTACACAATTTTATCTTTCTTCTAAAATACACGTCAAAGAGTGCGTGCAAGCAAACCCGGTGGAGCATGTAGGCTGCATAATTTTATCTTTCTGTTTTTAACCCTAAAGAATTTTATCTTTCTTCTAAAACACACAAAAAAGATTGCGCGCAAGAAGACCCGGTGGAACATGTAAGCTGCACAATTTTATCTGTCTTCTTATTTACCTTTCTTCTAAAATACACATCAAAGAGTGCGTGCAAGCAAACCCGGTGGAGCATGAAGGCTGCATAATTTTATCTTTCTATTTTTAACCCTTGTCAATTTTATCTTTCTTCTAGAATACACGTCAAAGAGTGCGTGCAAGCAAACCCGGTGGAGCATGTAGGCTGCATAATTTTATCTTTCTCTTTTTAACCCTACACAATTTTATCTTTCTTCTAAAACAAACATAAAAGATTGCGCGCAAGAAGACCCGGTGGAGCATGTAAGCTGCACAATTTTATCTGTCTTCTTATAATCCTACACAATTTTATCTTTCTTCTAAAATACACATCAAAGAGTGCGTGCAAGCAAACCTGGTGGAGCATGTAGGCTGCATAACTTTATCTTTCTCTTTTTAACCCTAAACAATTTTATATTTCATCTAAAATACACGTCAAAGAGTGCGTGCAAGCAAACCCGGCGGAACATGTAAGCTGCACAATTTTATCTGTCTTCTTATTTTATCTTTCTTCTAAAATACACATCAAAGAGTGCGTGCAAGCAAACCCGGTGGAGCATGTAGGCTGCATAATTTTATCTTTCTCTTTTTAACCCTACACAATTTTATCTTTCTTCTAAAATACACGTCAAAGAGTACGTGCAAGCAAACCCGGTGGAGCATGTAGGCTGCATAATTTTATTTTTCTCTTTTTAACCCAACACAATTTTATGTTTTTTCTAAAACACACATAAAAGATTGCGCGCAAGAAGACCCGGTGGAGCATGTAAACTGCACAATTTTATCTGTCTTCTTATAATCCTACACAATTTTATCTTTCTTCTAAAATACACACCAAAGAGTGCGTGCAAGCAAACCTGGTGGAGCATGTAGGCTGCATAATTTTATCTTTCTCTTTTTAACCCTACACAATTTTATCTTTCTTCTAAAACACACATAAAAGATTGCGCGCAAGAAGACCCGGTGGAGCATGTAAGCTGCACAATTTTATCTGTCTTCTTATTTTACCTTTCTTCTAAAATACATATCAAAGAGTGCGTGCAAGCGAACCGGTCGAGCATGTAGGCTGTATAATTTTATCTTTCTCTTTTTAACCCTAAACAATTTTATATTTCTTCTAAAATACACGTCAAGGAGTGCGTGCAAGCAAACCCGGTGGAGCATGTAAGCTGCACAATTTTATCTGTTTTCTTATTTTATCTTTCTTCTAAAACACACATCAAAGAGTGCGTGCAAGCAAACCCGGTGGAGCATGTAGGCTGCATAATTTTATCTTTCTCTTTTTAACCCTACACAATTTTATCTTTCTTCTAAAACAAACATAAAAGAGTGCGCGCAAGCAAACACGGTGGAGCATGTAGGCTGCATAATTTTATCTTTCTCTTTTTAACCCTACACAATTTTAGCTTTCTCCTAAAATACACGTCATAGAGTGCGTCATAGAGTGTATCTGTCTTCTTATAATCATACACAATTTTATCTTTCTTTTAAAATACACATCAAAGAGTGCGTGCAAGCAAACCCGGTGGACCATGTAGGCTGCATAATTTTATCTTTCTCTTTTTAACCCTACACAATTTTATCTTTCTTCTAAAATACACGTCAAAGAGTGCGTGCAAGCAAACCCGGTGGAGCATGTAGGCTGCATAATTTTATCTTTCTCTATTTAACCCTACACAATTTTATCTTTCTTCTAAAACAAAAATAAAAGATTGCGCGCAAGAAGACCCGGTGGAGCATGTAAGCTGCACAATTTTATCTGTCTTCTTATAATCCTACACAATTTTATCTTTCTTCTAAAATACACATCAAAGAGTGCGTGCAAGAAAACCTGGTGGAGCATATAGGCGGCATAATTTTATCTTTCTCTTTTTAACCCTACAGAATTTTATCTTTCTTCTAAAACACACATAAAAGATTGCGCGCAAGAAAACCCAGTGGAGCATGTAAGCTGCACAATTTTGTATGTCTTCTTGTTTTACCTTTCTTCTAAAATACACATCAAAGATTGCGTTGCAAGCAAACCCGGTGGACCATGTAGGCTGCATAATTTTATCTTTCTCTTTTTAACCCTACACAATTTTATCTTTCTTCTAAAATACACGTCAAAGAGTGCGTGCAAGCAAACCCGGAGGAGCATGTAAGCTGCACAATTTTATCTGTTTTCTTATTTTATCTTTCTTCTAAAATACACATCAAAGAGTGCGTGCAAGCAAACCCGGTGGAGCATGTAGGCTGCATAATTTTATCTTTCTCTTTTTAACCCTACACAATTTTATCTTTCTCCTAAAATACACGCCATAGAGTGCGTGCAAGCAAACCCGGTGGAGCATATAGGCTGCATAATTTTATCTTTCTCTTTTTAACCCTACACAATTTTATCTTTCTCCTAAAATACACGCCATAGAGTGCGTGCAAGCAAACCCGGTGGAGCATATAGGCTGCATAATTTTATCTTTCTCTTTTTAACCCTACACAATTTTATCTTTCTTCTAAAACAAACATAAAATAGTGCGCGCAAGCAAACCCGGTGGAGCATGTAGGCTGCATAATTTTATCTTTCTCTTTTTAACCCTACACAATTTTATCTTTCTTCTAAAATACACGTCATAGAGTGCGTGCAAGCAAACCCGGTGGAGCATATAGGCTGCACAACTTAAACTTCCTCCTTATAATCCCACACAATTTTACATTTCTTTTAAAATACACACAAAAGAGTAAGTATAAGCTGACCCGGCAGAGCATGTAGGCTACATGACCTTATCTTTCTCCTTTTAACCAACCATGATTTTCTTCTAAAATATTTCCCCAAATCTTATTTTATTCTAAAATACACAGACAAGAGTACGTACAAGCAGACCCAGTGGAGGAGGTAGGCTACAAAATTTTATCTTTCCCTTTTAGCCCTGTACAATTCTATCCTTTTCCTAAAATGCACATAGGAGAGTAACTCATTCCACCTATTTCAAAAGTAGGCAGTATCTTATACCCGAATTATATTTCTCTTTTATGTGGAATGATCTCAGTTTTTTTTTTTATTGCTTTTGTTCGAAATTAAATATCTGAAATTCCACCTATTTCAAAAGTATGCAGTATCTTTATACCCGAATTATATTTCAGGTGTGATCTCGGTTTTTTTCTTGCTTTTGTTAGAAATTAAATATCCGGAATTCCGCCTGTTTCAAAAGTATGCAGTATCTTTATACCCAAATTATATTTCAGGTGTGATCTCAGTTTTTTTTTATTGCTTTTGTTCGAAATTAAATATATGAAATTCCACCTATTTCAAAAGTATGCAGTATATTTATACCCGAATTATATTTCAAGTGTGATCTCGGTTTTTTTTTTCTTGCTTTTGTTAGATATTAAATATCCGGAATTCCGCCTGTTTCAAAAGTATGCAGTATCTTTATACCCGAATTATATTTCAGGTGTGATCTCAGTTTTTTTTTATTGCTTTTGTTCGAAATTAAAATATGAAATTCCACCTATTTCAAAAGTATGCAGTATATTTATACCCGAATTATATTTCAGGTGTGATCTCGGTTTTTTTTCTTGCTTTTGTTAGATATTAAATATCCGGAATTCCGCCTGTTTCAAAAGTATGCAGTATCTTTATACCCGAATTATATTTCAGGTGTGATCTCAGTTTTTTTTATTGCTTTTGTTTGAAATTAAATATATGAAATTCCACCTATTTCAAAAGTATGCAGTATATTTATACCCGAGTTATATTTTATGTGTGATCTCGGTTTTTTTTCTTGCTTTTGTTAGAAATTAAATATCCAGAATTCCGCCATTTTCAAAAGTATGCAGTATCTTTATACCCGAATTATATTTCAGGTGTGATCTCAGTTTTTTTTATTGCTTTTGTTCGAAATTAAATATATGAAATTCCACCTATTTCAAAAGTATGCAGTATATTTATACCCGAATTATATTTCAGGTGTGATCTCGGTTTTTTTTTTCTTGCTTTTGTTAGAAATTAAACATCCGGAATTCCGCATGTTTCAAAAGTATGCAGTATCTTTATACCCGAATATATTTCAGGTGTGATTTCAGTTTTTTTTTATTACTTTTGTTCGAAATTAAACATATGAAATTCCACCTATTTCAAAAGTATGCAGTATATTTATACCCGAATTATAATTCAGGTGTGATCTCGGTTTTTTTTATTGCTTTTGTTCGAAATTAAATATCCAAAATTCTACGTATTTCAAAAGTACCGGTATGCAGTATCTTTATACCCGAATTATATTTAAGGTGTGATCTCAGTTTTTTTTATTGCTTTTGTTCGAAATTAAATATTTGAAATTCCACCTATTTCAAAAGTATGCAGTATATTTATACCCGAATTATATTTCAGGTGTGATCTCGGTTTTTTTTTCTTGCTTTTGTTAAAAATTAAATATCCGGAATTCCGCCTGCTTCAAAAGTATGCAGTATCTTTATACCCGAATTATATTTCAGGTGTGATCTCAGTTTTCTTTTATTGCTTTTGTTCGAAATTAAATATATGAAATTCCACCTATTTCAAAAGTATGCAGTATATTTATACCCGAATTATATTTCAGGTGTGATCTCGGTTTTTTTTTCTTGCTTTTGTTAGAAATTAAATATCCGGAATTCCGCCTGTTTCAAAAGTATGCAGTATCTTTATACCCGAATTATATTTCAGGTGTGATCTCAGTTTTTTTTATTGCTTTTGTTCGAAATTAAATATATGAAATTCCACCTATTTCAAAAGTATGCAGTATATTATACCCGAATTATATTTCAGGTGTGATCTCGGTTTTTTTTTCTTGCTTTTGTTAGAAATTAAATATCCGGAATTCCGTCTGTTTCAAAAGTATGCAGTAACTTTATACCCGAATTATATTTCAGGTGTGATCTCAGTTTTTTTTTATTGCTTTTGTTCGAAATTAAACATATGAAATTCCACCTATTTCAAAAGTATGCAGTATATTTATACCCGAATTATATTTCAGGTGTGATCTCGGTTTTTTTTTCTTGCTTTTGTTAGAAATTAAATATCCGGAATTCCGCCTGTTTCAAAAGTATGCAGTAACTTTATACCCGAATTATATTTCAGGTGTGATCTCAGTTTTTTTTATTGCTTTTGTTCGAAATTAAACATATGAAATTCCACCTATTTCAAAAGTATGCAGTATATTTATACCCGAATTATATTTCAGGTGTGATCTCGGTTTTTTTTTCTTGCTTTTGTTAGAAATTAAATATCCGGAATTCCGTCTGTTTCAAAAGTATGCAGTAACTTTATACCCGAATTATATTTCAGGTGTGATCTCGGTTTTTTTTTCTTGCTTTTGTTAGAAATTAAATATCCGGAATTCCGCCTGTTTCAAAAGTATGCAGTAACTTTATACCCGAATTATATTTCAGGTGTGATCTCAGTTTTTTTTTATTGCTTTTGTTCGAAATTAAACA
Source organism: Artemia sinica (assembly GCA_027921565.1). Classification (NCBI taxonomy): domain Eukaryota; kingdom Metazoa; phylum Arthropoda; class Branchiopoda; order Anostraca; family Artemiidae; genus Artemia; species Artemia sinica. The sequence goes on along the minus strand of CM051266.1, from coordinate 50,783,376 downwards.
TATGAAATTCCACCTATTTCAAAAGTATGCAGTATATTTATACCCGAATTATATTTCAGGTGTGATCTCGGTTTTTTTTTCTTGCTTTTGTTAGAAATTAAATATCCGGAATTCCGTCTGTTTCAAAAGTATGCAGTAACTTTATACCCGAATTATATTTCAGGTGTGATCTCAGTTTTTTTTTATTGCTTTTGTTCGAAATTAAACATATGAAATTCCACCTATTTCAAAAGTATGCAGTATATTTATACCCGAATTATATTTCAGGTGTGATCTCAGTTTTCTTTTATTGCTTTTGTTCGAAATTAAATATATGAAATTCCACCTATTTCAAAAGTATGCAGTATATTTATACCCGAATTATATTTCAGGTGTGATCTCGGTTTTTTTTTCTTGCTTTTGTTAGAAATTAAATATCCGGAATTCCGCCTGTTTCAAAAGTATGCAGTATCTTTATACCCGAATTATATTTCAGGTGTGATCTCAGTTTTTTTTATTGCTTTTGTTCGAAATTAAATATATGAAATTCCACCTATTTCAAAAGTATGCAGTATATTTATACCCGAATTATATTTCAGGTGTGATCTCGGTTTTTTTTTCTTGCTTTTGTTAGAAATTAAATATCCGGAATTCCGCCTGTTTCAAAAGTATGCAGTATCTTTATACCCGAATTATATTTAAGGTGTGATCTCAGTTTTTTTTATTGCTTTTGTTCGAAATTAAATATATGAAATTCCACCTATTTCAAAAGTATGCAGTATATTTATACCCGAATTATATTTCAGGTGTGATCTCGGTTTTTTTTTCTTGCTTTTGTTAGAAATTAAATATCCGGAATTCCGCCTGTTTCAAAAGTATGCAGTAACTTTATACCCGAATTATATTTCAGGTGTGATCTCAGTTTTTTTTTATTGCTTTTGTTCGAAATTAAACATATGAAATTCCACCTATTTCAAAAGTATGCAGTATATTTATACCCGAATTATATTTCAGGTGTGGTCTCGGTTTTTTTCTTGCTTTTGTTAGAAATTAAATATCAGGAATTGCGCCATTTTCAAAAGTATTCAGTATCTTTATACCCGAATTATATTTGCGGTGTGATCTCTGTTTTTTTTATTGCTTTTGTTCGAAATTAAATATCTGAAATTCCACCTATTTCAAAAGTATGCAGTATATTTATACCCGAATTATATTTCAAGTGTGATCTCGTTTTTTTTTCTTGCTTTTGTTAGAAATTAAACATCCGGAATTCCGCCTGTTTCAAAAGTATGCAGTATCTTTATACCCGAATATATTTCAGGTGTGATTTCAGTTTTTTTTTTTATTACTTTTGTTCGAAATTAAACATATGAAATTCCACCTATTTCAAAAGTATGCAGTATATTTATACCCGAATTATATTTCAGGTGTGATCTCGGTTTTTTTTTTATTGCTTTTGTTCGAAATTAAATATCCAAAATTCTACGTATTTCAAAAGTACCGGTATGCAGTATCTTTATACCCGAATTATATTTAAGGTGTGATCTTAGTTTTTTTTATTGCTTTTGTTCGAAATTAAATATCTGAAATTCCACCTATTTAAAAAATATGCAGTATATTTATACCCGAATTATATTTCAGGTGTGATCTCGGTTTTTTTTCTTGCTTTTGTTAGAAATTAAATATCCGGAATTCCGCCTGCTTCAAAAGTATGTAGTATCTTTATACCCAAATATATTTCAGGTGTGATCTTAGGTTTTTTTTTATTGCTTTTGTTCGAAATTAAACATATGAAATTCCACCTATTTCAAAAGTATGCAGTATATTTATACCCGAATTATATTTCAGGTGTGATCTCGGTTTTTTTTTCTTGCTTTTGTTAGAAATTAAATATCCGGAATTCCGCCTGCTTCAAAAGTATGTAGTATCTTTATACCCAAATATATTTCAGGTGTGATCTTAGGTTTTTTTTTATTGCTTTTGTTCGAAATTAAATATTTGAAATTCCACCTATTTCAAAAGTATGCAGTATATTTATAACCGAATTATATTTCAGGTGTGATCTCGGTTTTTTTTATTGCTTTTGTTTGAAATTAAATATCCAAAATTCTACGTATTTCAAAAGTACCGGTATGGAGTATCTTTATACCCGAATTATATTTAAGGTGTGATCTCAGTTTTTTTTTATTGCTTTTGTTCGAAATTAAACATATGAAATTCCACCTATTTCAAAAGTATACAGTATATTTATACCCGAATTATATTTCAGGTGTGATCTCGGTTTTTTTTATTGCTTTTGTTCGAAATTAAATATCCAAAATTCTACGTATTTCAAAAGTACCGGTATGGAGTATCTTTATACCCGAATTATATTTAAGGTGTGATCTCAGTTTTTTTTATTGCTTTTGTTCGAAATTAAATATCTGAAATTCCACCTATTTAAAAAATATGCAGTATATTTATACCCGAATTATATTTCAGGTGTGATCTCGGTTTTTTTTCTTGCTTTTGTTAGAAATTAAATATCCGGAATTCCGCCTGCTTCAAAAGTATGCAGTATCTTTATACCCAAATATATTTCAGGTGTGATCTTAGGTTTTTTTTTTATTGCTTTTGTTCGAAATTAAACATATGAAATTCCACCTATTTCAAAAGTATGCAGTATATTTATACCCGAATTATATTTCAGGTGTGATCTCGGTTTTTTTTATTGCTTTTGTTCGAAATTAAATATCCAAAATTCTACGTATTTCAAAAGTACCGGTATGGAGTATCTTTATACCCGAATTATATTTAAGGTGTGATCTCAGTTTTTTTTATTGCTTTTGTTCGAAATTAAATATCTGAAATTCCACCTATTTAAAAAATATGCAGTATCTGTATACCCGAATTATACTTCAGGTGTGATCTCAGTTTTTTTTTTATTGCTTTTGTTCAAAATTAAATATCCAAAATTCCACCTATTTCAAAAGTACCGGTATGCAGTATCTTTATGCCCGAATTATACTTCAGGTGTGATCTCAGTTTTTTCTTATTGCTTTTGTTCGAAATTAAATATCTGAAGTTCCACCTATTTCAAAAATATGCAGTATCTTTATACCCGAATTATATTTCAGTTGTGATTTCAGTTTTTTTTATTGCTTTTGTTTTTGTAAATATCCGAAATATGTAAATAAGAACTTACATTTCCAAAATAGACAGATGGAAAACCAGGGTTGGAGGTCAATGAAGGCATACGTTGTTGAATACTGTCGGTTGTGTTATCAGTTTTTCTTAGAAGAAACGATGTATCTACAATCTAAAAAATAGAAAGGCTGCCTAATCTAGGGTGTAGACATACCTTAAGGTACATGAAAAGATTTATTAGGAAGGGGATTAATGGAAACAACAGTATATTTGGGGGAAGACACTACAATCCCAAGAAACATATTCAAATCAAGAAATGGATGTTAAAAAATTATTATGAAACCATAAAAAAAGAGTTAAATCAGATTTATAGAACTAGTAAGCGTCTGTTTTGCTTTCGATTCGAATATTTAAGCTTAATTCAGCTGGTATATGTATAGCTCCAAGTCATTTAAGAAATTGTGCGGTAATTATTTCAGCGTATCTTGCTAGTGTTTTTACTATGATTGTTAGTCATTGGATACTTTCTAATCTTTAATGGCGGTTACTCTTGTCCCTATACAGAAGAGCCATATGCTTGATTCTGGCAGACCAGATGATTTTTGGCCAGTAGCATTAGCGGCAACAGTGTCAAAACTGCTATAACATCGGTTGGTTTTGCCTGGAATCATTTACACAAACAAGTAGACAAGTGACAGAAACGATATAGATGGAAGCAACGTAGTGACCCAAATTGTAGGCTTTGCAACTTGACCAAAGAACCCTTGCAATATCTCCTTTTCGAATGCACGGCAAGAACTACTGGAATTTATGAAATGCGTGCCCCCATCGCAAAATTATCAACTTCAACCAGACATTAAGATGATTGTGGATGTAATGTACCTTTACCAGCTTCCATTGAAAAGGTGTTTTACAGAGAGACAATTGGTATCTTAAAGAATCTAAATGTGCTTTGTGACATTTATCTTGTGTTGGTTAAATTGTAAAGTTGGTTTCCGTAACTTTTGCAGAAGAGAGCTTGAGCGAGCAGGAAGAGTCATATCAGTACCATGCCGGCCTGTGGGCCTTAAACTGCAGGGAACAGGCAGCTCGAGTACTCGCACTTCCCAGAAGCCGATCAAATTGAATTTTATTTGTATTAGGTTTTAGTGAAAAGTGTTACAGCTATGAAATTATGCAGTTGGAAGCCGAAAGAAGCCTGTTCAGGATTCCAGGTGTTTTTTTTTTTTGAAGAAGAAAAAGAAGAAGAGGTAACAATCAATTTGCCAATAAGAATCGTCTTTCAATGGAGATTGCAATTTTCATTCAAAAGGCAGTTATAGAGTTCATTCTACGTCCTGTTATTGAATACGATTGGCTTTTCTCTACGCTTGCTTTGTAGAGTTGCGTGGACTATAAATTTACAACCCCCTCCTTCAACCTCAGATTTTTATATTCAAGTTTAGTATTCGTAAAACTGTGTTTTGAGAATGACCAAATCCCTCAAAAAATTAACCCATACAAATATTTATTAGGAGGAGGGACTTAAATACTTAAAATTAATTATAGGTTCATCAAGATTTTATAGAGGAGTCATACACAAAAACAGAATACGAAATTCTGGTATTGCGGATAATTGCGTCCAATAGTAGCGCTGACGGTGTCAAAACTACTGTAACATCTGTTGTTTTTTTAGCTGGAATATTTTCGACCAACAAGTACTAATTAGTTTCCTTATAAGAAGCGTCTGTCAGTACAGATCACGATTTTCATATCTACGTAGTGCTTACCTGGTTTGAACCCCCCCGAAATTTTTGTCAGGGTCGTAAAAAAAGTGACAAAGATACGATTAAACAAGTTTTTGCTGTGATATGCGGAGTTTTTGCCCCCCCCCCCCCGAACTAAAATCAGGATACGGCCTTGTTAGAAGTATATGTTTCTTTTTGAGAAATTTCAATAAATCGTAGACAAAGTAAAAAGTGGATCTGACAGTAACAGGTCCAAAAAGGCGCCAGAATTGCCACTTCGGGTTCAACTAAGCCGAGGGAACGGGACCTGGATCAGTATGTTTCGACCCTTTTACCCATCCAGCAATAGGAATCATTCAAGTACAGTATTGGCTATTACTATTGGCTATTTTCTAAGTTTGTGTACACCTGCGTTGTATATTACCACAATGCATTCGTTTTGCGTCAACCATTCGAAATGCTTGCTATTCAGAAAGGTTGTGGTGCCCCATAACCTTATTTAAGAATCCTTTCTTTTTGGTTTACTAGACACCGATTTTTGGCCCTTCAGGCAGTGGCGTAAATTCGTCAGAATCCTGGGGGGGGGGGAGTCGGAGCCAATTTTCCCAAATCAAGTGAAAATGACGGTGAAAATGAGCCATATAGTACCATAAGGGCAAATATATACTGAAGAAAACTGATCACTTTCTCTGGATGCTTGAATTATGCAAGCTTATCTTAGTTTTGACAAGATTTTTTGCAGCTGGGGGGGGGAGGGCAAACTTAGTATGGAAGGGTAAACTAAGGTCTGGAGGGGACAGTTGCCCCCTGCCCCATAGCAAATTACGCCCCTGCCTTTGGGGCTCTGAATTGAGGCTACATTTTCTTGCCGGAAACAGGGCTCACCAGGTAAGTGTATTGTCTACTTTCCTTTTTTTTTATTTATTGTTGTAACCCCAATAAACACCTTAGTGCTAGTGAACTTGGATGCCACGTCGGCTCACTTTGCATGAACAATTGAGTTATGTTTATGACCTGGTTGCATTGACTACATTCCTAACACTCTTAATATGCTACTTAAGATCTCTGAGATTTTCGCTGTTGACTATGATATTCTGTAGAGTTAGTCTACGACCCAATGTGTATACTTTCGCCAATGAGACTTTTTGATGTCACTGATTCCACCTGTTAGACTATGCGGACTCTGACACTTGTGAAGCAGTTCTGTTACCTTGAGTTTGACTTTAATGAGAATTATCTTAAAAGTGCGCATACTACGCGTAGATAATTTTGATGACCACACTTCTATGCTATGGTGATAAATAGAATTTCAAATAGGGATAAATCCTTTTAATAGACAGTAATAATTCACAAAACAGTACTGCAGATGTGAACGAAATATCTAGTATTTTGTGTGAATTATCACTGTCTAATTAAAAGGATTTATCTCTATTTGAACTTTTATTTATCGTAAAGATGTATAACGTGAATCTTTGTGTAGCATTTTATTTGTAATCTTACGAACTCTAACCCTTAAATTGGTAATTAAATACTGTTTTAGAATAATTAGAAGAAATAACAGTAGAATTTTCTCAAAAGAATTCAATTTCGGTAACAGATATATAACGTGACTTCTTGTAGTCTCGTGACTTCTGAGTAGTATTTTATTCATAATTTTGGGTAATTTAACCGTAATTCGTAATTTAAATGTCCCGTTCGTCCTCCCTCCCCAAAAAATTGGCAATTAGATAATGCATTAGACTAATTAAAAAGAATGGCAGTAAACTTTTTCAAGGGAATTCAATTTCGGAAGCAAATATATAACGTGACTCCTTTGTGCAGCATTTTATTTGTAATTGTAACGAATAGTGGCAACCCTATGTAACCATGCTAGTGGTAACCCTGCTACCTACTGGTGACATAATTTTGTCCCATTTTATTGGCACAACAAATTTAATACCCAGAATCTCTAGATATTATAACCGTTTATTTTAATAACCGTTAAACCTAATAACCGTTAATAACCGTTAATAAGCACCTAAATAAACTCTTATTTTACCTGACCGATGGCTTCAAAAGCGAGGAAATCAAGGGCAAGCCAAGCCAGTTCAGTAATATTAGACGACAGCTCTGAGCCAGCTAGTGCCCACTGTGCAAATTTCTGTTTGGCACAGGAAAACCTGACTGTTCTTGCCTAAAAATGAGATAATTAACGAGACGAACTAAGAAGACAAACATAAAAGAATAAATTGACAACTTTTACTAAATTGACATTTTTGACATTGAAAAAATTGACATTTTTGACATTTTTTTGACATTCTTGAATAAATTGACATTTTTCAGCTCAGAAATTTTTATTTGATAAGTTCATTTTCATTACGTATTTAATTTTTTATTAATTAATTTACTTAATATTTATAAAACTTAATTTTATTTAACAAGTTGAAAATTTGAAGATACAACTTTAATTAAATTATTAAATAAATTTAAATAATTTCAAGAACATTAAAGAAATTAAAAAGATAAATACAAATAAAAAAAAAAATGACAACAAGAAATTTTTCAGCTCAAAATACCTTATTTTCTACTAAATGGTGTGCATGGTAATTTCCTCTATTATTCTACGCCAAAAATAGTAATAACATGTAAAATAGAATGTTGCAATATTTATTTGTTTTTCATTTCTTTGTATCGCCAGGCTCAAAACAAAAACCCACAGTGTTTCCCGGCCTTTTTTTTTTTTTTTTTTTTTTTTAAAGAAATGGGATACAGAGTGAAAAAGATTCCTGTTTTGGGTATTTTATTCACTGGATCCTCGCATACATATTTAGTTCATTGGTGATGACTATGACTATTTTTCAAAAACGCTTAATTTTGTTCTAGGTACCGATTTGAAGCAATATTATTAAACAAATCGATTCAATTTTTACAGATTTACTTTCTCCGTTAAATCTTTAGAAAGCACTGCGCGAGAATTTTTCTTTTATTATTTTTACTTTTTTACGAAAGAATAAAAAGTTGAGAAGAATAATTCCGTTCGACACGACAATACGCCCTCAAAAAGTCTTTCAATAAATATTAATGGTGGCTGCACAAAGGCGAACCTACAGCAGGGTCAGAGGATTTTAGATTCAATCAGCTGAATTTTCCCGCATTTCTGCCTCCCACTTTGTTTCTAGGAAGAGGGAAGGAGTCTTTAAAGGAATCCTTCTTTTCTCTTCTTTTACTCCTTCCCTCCTTAATTTCTCATAATGATATGATGCAAAGATGGACGTTTCAATTATGTTTTCTCTACTCCACATGCTTTTAGCCTTAGAAGGAACATTAAAACGTTTTTGTGATTCATTAACTATGAATAAATTACTTGATTACTTCTCCACAATGGGATAGCTGAACTGACTTTTTTTAATGCTCCGGCATCAGTAGCTCCGACATCAGGCTTTAGCAGCATTGGGAGTTCCGACATCAGGGTCAGGAAGCTCCGACATCGGGCTCCAGAAGCATCGGCAGCTCGACATCAGGCTCTCCCCCTCTTTTCCCTGAAAAAACAATTTTCCCCATCTTTTTCCTGAAAAACGGTGTTTCTGCATGGCCGATTTTGAATCTATTATTAAGTAAACTTTTCTGAAGGTTTTGGTGCCAAAAACATTTCTGTTGCTAAAACACGATTCGATTATGATTATTTTATATCTTATAAAATCAGTTATGATTCCACTACAGTTTAATTGAAAAGTCCAGAATTAATTGTCATCATACAATTATTCGACTAATTGAGCTTATCCCTGGCATGTGTACTCAATTTGCATCTTGAAAATGCCCGAAAATTTAGTTTTTATTTTTCGTCGTTTTACTGGACTGAAAGATTTACCTAAGCAGCAATAAATGTTTAATTTTCATGTCTTCGGTACTTAAAATTTTTGACATAAAATTTGTATAGGCTATATTTTACTTATTTTTATTCCAGCCATTGTACCGTATTTTGCTGTATTAAGTGTATTAATTATTTGACATGACATATATAAAGTTTTTTTTTACGTGTGAAGCGGGTTCAGCTCTCTCAGTCTGTGACAACCCTCTGGGGAAAAATTTGAACTAATTGAATGATTAATTAGATCCGAATTTTAAAACTTTTCATGTATTTTTCGATATTCAACGCACCAATAAACTGCACCAAACAATACCGCCAATGCAGAATCATCCAAACTACTTAAGCTAAGCAATTACTCTTAAGCTAAGATCTAAAAGAAAGCAATAAACTGCACCAAACAACACCGCCAGTGCAAAATCACCCAAACTACTATTTATGATTAAAACCCTATGAACTCTTCCAATAGATTAAAAACAGGACCCGTTTGCACACCTGCCAAAAGAAAATCAATGGTAGATTTTGCCTGGGAATAAACAGTTAGCGTTTATTAAAGGTTTGCAATTAAGTGCTATTTATTTCGGTGCTTCCTATTCTCCTCTGAAAAGAACCCAACATATAATAGCAGAAAGTAAAAATTCGGTTATTATTTTCAGACTTTTTTTTTACAAGCGGTTGGTCTTTATTTCTTTCTCTGCTACCTGATATCTCTGTTTGAAGATTGATCAAACAGTTCATGGTAATGAACTGTAAGTAACTTGACCCAACAGGAACCAAAACACTAAACGCTCTAAGTAGCCACAGTGAAACTATTACAAAGAGAAACAGGTAAGTATTTTGGAATATTCTTCCAGTATTCCAAAACATAGGCAGAATATGTGGGCTGTTCAATTTTACATGTGGGGACAATTCTCCAGGGGTGATTTTCCGGGGGATGGGGAATATGCCTGCCTCAGTACTATGTCAGCTACAGAAGCACATTATTCATTATTATTAATATTGTTTAATAATATTAATAAATTAATAACTATTATTTATTATTAATGAATAACTATTATTAATAAATTATTAATAATGAAATCAATATTCGGCCGCCAAAAGATAATTTATTCTTCGGGGTGACGTCAGATCTTGCTGCCAAAACAAAATTTGACTCTTGTTACATCCTGCTTATTTAATTTCAGTGGAAACCAGCAGGAACTGTCCTCTCCAACTCCAAAACACCCTAGAACTAATGCCAGCCATCATTTTCGCCTGTCAGCTGCAACTTTTCCGAAGATCTTCAATCAGCCTCAGTCTTATTTCTAAAAATATCTTCAGAAGCCTTCCAAATAGTTCCTAAGCCTGGTTAGAACCTAGCCTTACCTTCATAAATAGGCCAGTCATGACAGTGAGAGAGCAAAACTTACCTTCGCAAACGCTTCATATCTAGTTGAATCCAAATCTCTGGAAACCTTTTCCAGTCTTAGAAGTCTATCAACTCTTGCTAAATCTGGTTCACCGTCTCCTTTGCAAAAATCAACTAAATCGCCAAATGTATCTAGCTCTTCCAGTGTTTTAATAAAATGGATGAGGCTCCTTTCATTCTTCGACTTTTGCCGACTGATGAATTCTTCTGAGGCATCTTTCTCAATTTTAGAGCCAAGTGCCTTAGTTTCTAAAATAACAAACAAATAATCTTATTCGTACCTAAAAAATTAACAAATAATCTGATTGGTTTCTCTAAAAAAATTAAAATATAAGCTGATTGATTTCTAAAACATAAACAAAAAAATCTGATTGGTTTCTTAAATATAAAAAATAATCAGATAAGTTTTTAGAAAATAAACAAAAATATGTTTAGTTTCAAAAAAATAATCTGAAATAATCTTCGATTTGCTGAAGTACAAGATCGCGACAAATGGGAGTCAATTATACGGAATCTTCTATATACCCAGTGAGGCGTCTGCGTTTGGTCCGGTAGCAAGTACAAATACGTAATACCCGGGATAGTTGATTTCAAATGTGAGGGTAATATCGCAATAAATGAACACAAAATCATTGTGTGGCTAATGTTATCATAGATTTACTTTAGTTAATACAGAAGAAGTAATGGAACACCCAAGCAGGTAAACAGCCACCAGACATCTAGCATGTCTAGGCATGTCAAAGTATTTAACATGTCTTCCATCATGTCTAGTCAGTGTAGTCTACAGAATATGTCTCATTTTGATAATTATTGTTCATCATTTATAAACGGATTTCAGTCCCCCTAATTGATTTTAATAATATTTACAAGGTTTAAAAACAGAAACACAGCCGTTACAAAATCCAATTTGGACAAATCCACGCGTACTTTTTTAATGTTTTAGGCACCACAGTACTTTATTGGCTGTTAATTTTTTCGTAAAAATGGATTCGAATAAGAAATTACAAAAAAGACATTTAAATTGCATATTTAATTTTCTAGTTTGACTAAGCCCCTTCCATGGAAAGGGCACGTCATGGAAAGGCAGTGTGGTCTCCGAAATTATCTAAGCCCCTTCCAAAGTGCCCTTAAGAACACCTTCCATACTTAAAGTAACAAGGACATCAAAATAAACACACTCTAAGCCTCCTGGTTCCTGAAAACCGAGATTCATTCCTAAAACAATTAACACAATTTTTCACTCCTGAAAAACAAAACCCCAATTTTTATTTTGGTTACTGTACAACTATTAACATCTTTCTCAATATGTAAATTCTCTTTTTTATTGTCACATCTAACCGTGAACATAAAAACACAATAATTTTCCCCGTTTACACGAGACGCCAAAACAAAACGATTGTATAGCCCAGATATAGTCAAGTATTTCAACAATCAATCAGGTTATACATCGTTTGTTATATAACAAACATGGGTAAGTATAAATATGTCAAAATAAAGTAAGAAAAGTGATGTTTTCCGAATAGGAAGAAAAACATATTTTAATAGTCAAACAAAGAGATAAATACAAAAAAAAAAAAAAAACAGGATAGCCCAGTTAATCTTTCTACAAATAAGTCAATTAACTAATAATTTAAAGTGTTTAGCTTTGAAGAATTTTGATAATAAACATATTAATGCATAATCTGGATTTTTTTTTCTGTTCAATAATATTTACGTTTATTTTCAATTCTTATTTGGAAACAAGATGTTAGGGTTATATTCTTGCATATTTTAAATCATTCGGTCACATTTTAATTTTTTTTATTCTCTTTTGATAGACAGATCACTACCAGTTAACGGCAGTGTTTGTCTTTTGTTACAACAATCAGGAAAGCTAATCTTGGTAGAGCTACATCATGAAATATTTTTTGGCTCATTTTCTGCTGGTTTTTCACACAAGTTCTTTATTTTTAAACTTGTAGCCAGCTAAGCGTAAAAACTGCATACCTGCATAGAACGTCTTATGCGTTAAAGATTGAGGTCCCGGGTTTTCTCAATTTTCTAAGACAAATATGTTTGTGAAAGTCTCCACTTAATCAATTTAAAGAATCACTGTTCATATTTAGTGCCCTTGGTACTTTGAGAATACACCAAGCACCGAAAAAACTGAAAAACACCGAAAACCGAAAAAAAAACAATTTTCAACCTTATAAATAAGTAAGCAAGTTTATTTGTAACCCGCAATATAAAATAAATGCGGAGTAAAAAAAAGGAAAACATAATAATATAATCCACAAGGAAATAATAAGGAAAACACAACATAAATAACGTAACAATATCAATAGAATCACTAATCTAGAAAAAAAAAGTGATGGGGTCACTGGCACATATCTTCCTTGGAGTATTGGTCCTCAGATCCTTAGCGTTATAACTGTTGCATAAATTGCATACCAACAGCTCTACATGAACATATACAGTAAGTAAACCTCCAAGCGTGAAATTCTCAATTCGCAATTTAAAGAGGATCTGTGGTTAAAGAGAACCACTTCATGAAATTTTCTTTACGTACATTTTTCTTACTTTTTTACGAGTCAGACAAAAACTTAGGGGGAGGAAATAATTGAATAAAATCGCATTACCTAAGCATTTGTATATTCTTCTCAATTTGAATTTATTTCTTCTTAGCAAGAATACAATCTCTTCTATGTCTATTTTTGAAGACATTCGAAACTCAGCAACTGTTTCTGCTTCTCTGATTATTTCGTTCAGCTCTTTCTTTATCAGATTTTCCATAAGCTCGACAGACATTCGGAGTGGGTTTGGAACATCTCCAAAACCATGCATAATCTTTTCAATTTCTATAAAGGAAGTACTAAAGATTCTTTATATATAATAAAATTAAACAAAAGCAAGTAGTAATAACAAACCTTTAGAATAGCTATTATAGTTGTTATGCTTTTATTGTTTTTGAATAAAAGGGTCGGTTTTTCTGTGTCTCCTGCAATGCAGTCATTTATATCATTAAATTATCAATATATATATATATATATATATATATATATATATATATATATATATATAGATATATATATATATATATATATATATATATATATATATATATATATATAATATATATATATATATATATATATATATATATATATATATATATATATATATATATATATATATATATATATATGTACATATATATATATATATATATATATATATATATATATATATATATATATATATATATGTACATATATATATATATATATATATATATATATATATATATATATATATATATATATATTATATATATATATATATATATATATATATATATATATATATATATATATATGTGTACATATTTATATATGTACATATTTATGTATGTACATATATATATATATATATATATATATATATATATATATATATATATATATATATATATATATATATTTATATATGTACATACATAAATATGTACATATATAAATATGTACATATATATATATACATATATATATATATATATATATATATATATATATATATATATATATATATATATATATATATATATATATATATATATATATATATATATATATATATATATATATATATATATATATATATATATATATATATTTATATATGTACATATATATATACATGTATCATACATATATACATGTATCATATACATACATATATATATATATATATATATATATATATATATAATATATATATATATATATATATATATATATATATATATATATATATATATATATATATATATATATATATATATATATATATATATATATATATATATATAACATAAGCAACACAATACCACTGCCTAAGTAGTAAAGAGCAAAGTGGGCACAATGTGTTATTTATTTTTCTTTTTTATTCACCAAGGCATTTCAAATAGAAGGAGTTGTTGCAGAAACTTCAGAAGGAGCTCATTTGATTGGAAATAAAAAGTTCTAATGACTGTTTTAAGAGTCAAAAGTGATCGGAGGGCAATCAGTCCCCCTCCCACGTCCCTTTATTTCCCAAACACAACCAAACGAAGGTTTAAGATAGCCAGTTTTTCTTTAGCATAGTTGAAAGGTCCAATAGCCATGGGCGCACTTAGCTTCTTCTCTAGGGGGGGGGGGGGGCAGCCGATTCTGTTATGAAGGGTGGGGGCTGAAGTTATTTTGGCAGCTCACAAAACCTTAAATTTCCAGCAAGTTCTATCATACCTATGAAATCTTTATTAATAAGTAATCACCAAAAATTAAAAATCATCAATAAGCTTCAGCATTAGTCAATCTTCTTGGATTAGAGCTAAATCTTTCCAAGACATTATGGATAATTGCTTCTTTTTTTACTTTTATTCTGTCATTCCAGCTGTTTATTTCCAGCTTTTTCAACCATATCTAGTGTAAATTTTAAGCTCTAGGAGGGGCAGCTGCTGTCCCTTCCGTACGCACATGCCAATAGCTATATATCTGGGGATCTCCATCTTCACACCCCTTGAGGCAATGGCTGTAAGTTATGTAAATCGTCCATTTTTTACAAAGAACCCCTGTTATTGGAAAGGAGGGGCATTACTGCTATCATTACTACTACTACTACTATTATAATAGTACTCTAAGACTAAGGGTTTGAAGGTGAAAATTTAAGAAAGTATTCAGGGGAAAGTTTAACTAAATTAACACAAAGTATGTGCATATAGGTTGTCAAAAGGCCGTATCTTAGTAATGGCTTAGGGTATTAAGTAGGAACTTTCAGGGAATATTTAGGGGAAAGATAGATTGACCAAAAGGCAATACGTGCACGCGACAACTAATACTACTACCGCTAGAACTATTACCCCTGCTACTGCATCTACTACTTCTATTCAGATACTATTCTGTTCTATTGACGAGGGGGATGTTCAACTGACCAAAAGGCAATATGTACATACTAGTAATGCTACTATTGTTTGTACTGCTACTCCTAATACTGCTCAGTGGCGGTTTTAGGGGGGACAGAGGGGACACTTGCTCCGGGCGCAGAAATTTCAAATAAATAATCTAACGGCTATATCCATTTGTAATTTTAAAAATTTTGGCCTCTACTTTATTAAAATAAGGTAGAGGGCACAGTTGGCAGTAAGAATAAGCAAACTGAATCCAACATTTTCATTTTACTTGTACCTTCATCACCATTCCTTGAAAATAAAAGTAAATAGCAATAAAAATAAAATATTGCGATGATTTCCCTATCAGTTGGTCCACGAACTCTAAAACATGAAGAAAATAATTCAACCCCGAGATATTTCCCTAAAGAAACATATCGATGTGTTAGAATTAATGGTGTAATGCGGGGATCAATTTGATCTTCGCAAACGTAAGAGCCACCAATCAAATACTAAAGTCGACTCTCGATAACTCGAAATTAACGGGACCACGATTTTTCGTCGAGTTATAGTTCGATTTAAACATTGTTCGAGTTATGAAGGTAAAAAATAGCAAAATTTACTCCCTACAGCCACTACAAAGTTAAGAATAACTTCAATAGTGTATTATAAACTTGGGTACTTCTCAAGAATCCGATAAACACGTGAGGAGTGACGTTTCGTTGATGCTAATGAAATAAAACAAAATAGGATGAAAATATACTAGTTCTGAAACAAATTTAGGCTATATCTTTGCACATTAGAAGGGTGGGGGTAAAGAATAGCATATATTAAATACGTAACGTAACCTAACCCAACCTAGGTACCTTTTATTCCCCCTAAACCCCAAAATCTAAAGTTTAAATATAGTCCCCGGAGTGAGAGACCCTTTGTTTATACATTGTCTCATATGAAATACCGGGTATCTTTGCAACACAATTCCCGCCTGTTTATCAGATTCTAGACAAGTACCTAAATTGATATATCAAGATTTTACTTTCAAATGTCAATAATAAACTTAGTTTGCTTGTTTCAAATTGATTTTTTTTTCAGAACATTATCGTAAGCTGAATCAGTATGAAGGAAGTAAATTAATTGCGGTAATATTAATATTGATTAATTATCCAGGAGGGGGAAGATAGGCTGCTTTATGAGTTAATGAGGTCTAGGACTCCCCGTTATATTGTGGCAGTAGGAAATTTTGTATTGATGGGAAGGATGTCAAATGAAGTGTAATTTTTCTTTAGTATTTGTCTTTTTGTATATGGCTTTAATTGGCTTTTAAATACAGATTATTATTATTATATTGATAAGGTATATCAATGGTCTTTCTTTTATAAGCTTCCTGTGGAGGTGTTTATAAGATTCTGTGGAGGTCCTGTGGATTGCTGTGGAGCGAAAATACCATCAGAAATAAAATAAAAGTATAGTAATATAGTAACAAAATATACTAATGAAAGAGACACACTCTTCTTTATCCTCATGACTGAAATAAAAACTGTGCAGCGTCTAACCGAAGACTGAAATGAACTCCATTGAGTTTCAGATAAATAAAATTTCCCAGTTAGTTCATTCAAAGTGATCCATGGTCAAAAGGATTGTTAAAAATATGCATCAATCCTTTAACTGTTTTTTTTTTTAGGCTTGTATCTCGGGAAACAAGTATTGCAGGATTTTTATGCTTGAAAAATTAGGCCAAAGAATTTCCTTATTATTTCAGTGAGAATTTCCTGATTATTTAATTTTAAATATTTATATTTAATACATTTTAAATATTTTCCCTTTTTTACTTTAATAAATGAAAAATTATTAAACGTTTAAGGAACAAATATCAGTATATATTAAAATGACGATCCACGGTCTTTTTTTTCAGTAAATTGCAAATTATGTTCTGGTCTTAAAAAGGCATGGGGATTATCAGCAGGGGCGCAGCTACAGTATTTTTAATGGGGAGGGAGGCAAGAGGGGGTGCTATTGAAGTAGGTGCTATTCAAGCGGCATTGAAGAAAAGTAACTATTCAACAAACACGTCATTTGATGAATTTAAAAACGTTACGCAATACATTATAAACAATAAACACACATTAAACAATCATAAATATAAGTGCTGGTGCTTGGCTTTTACTAAAATTGTCAGCAATGAGCTGTTGCAGACGACAGTAGTATAGCGTAAACAAGCTTTCGGGTGGGCGAAGGTGAATGTTATGTACACTTGTTTTTTTTTCAGCCAGATTCACCACTAATTCTGCAGTACATATTCCCCCTCCACTTCCCCCAGCCCCCACGCTCAGCACAGGATGCTCAATCTCATAATTGAACCAATCTCTATTCTAATAGCCCCGGGTATCGCGCAGTTTATTTGCTCGTAATTTTGAATGGATTTTGACTCTGTAAGATTTAATTTGTTGTACTGAACTTATAATATAAGTGATTTATTGAAATATTATTTATGGTTTTTTATTAAATTGATTTGTTTGTAGGTTCGCCGATTTATATTAATAAACAGCATTGATTACAGCGGGCCAAAGCTGAAACAAAAATCATAGGCAGCGCAATAGCGCTGTCTAAGTAAATATACAGGATAAGTCAAAGCATTATCACAGACTGTGAAATATTATATTGTAAAATATTCCCCACATTTAAATAGTGACCGTAATTTAAATTTGAAAGTATTCGAAAAATAAAGTTAGAATTATCAACTTAGCCGTTGGGCATTGTTTGATAAAGAGTATCCAGACAATCAGAACAATTCTTGGCATTATTGCGGCAGAAACCTTAAATTAATTAAATGTAGCCAAGGATTGGAAGGGAAAATTGATTGACTCCTAAATTTTGAAAATGACCTTCCCCTTTGTATCTTTGTTAAAAAAAACAAATTCTATAAAATCACACAAAAGTTTTCCTTCTGTAAATTAGGGTATGGGTGATATAAAATTCTGCAGGGGGTTACACTGAATATCGTTTTTATATCAATAATTCCCTTCACAAGCAAAACACGGTCTCCTAGTACTGCATGATAAAACTGGTAACAAGAGAAAAAGAGAATGGGTTGGTACCGCTTATACGTGCACACAAAATTTCTAAAATGTGAGAAAAATTTACATATTTTGTTTAAATACACTTTATTCTATACTCAGCAGACATTTCGTAAAGCACGCTGATGCAGAGATAAATGTCCTACAAGTAGCACTGGTGTGGTGTGAAATGCGACTAATTACAGTCAAAATTTAACATTTATGTCAGTTCTTTTTGTGGAGCTGGTTTAAAGAAATATTTAGAAAAGCAAAAACAGCGAGAAGTCAGCATCAGCATCAGAATATAATTTGTACTTTACTAAAAAAAAATCAAATGAATTTACTGAAAAAAATCTGCATTGTCAGTTTAGTATACATATGCTGATATTTATTCCTTAAAATCTTATTTGATTTTTGATTTCTTAAAGTTAGAAAACGGAAAACATTTAAAGGATTTTTTTTTCAGTAAAGTAAAAATTATATTCTGGCTTTTAAAAAGCTTGGAGTTTAGAACCCTACTCATATTAATTTCTGCTCGTTTCGAGTTTGACTCCTATTTACATTAATTTCTGTTTATTTTGGGTTTCATTTATTTATGATACTGGTTTGTGGTAGTTGTATTCTTGGTAGATTATTTGATTCTATTTTTGTTCATTTTGGTTTAATGGAGTTCTTTACTTTCTTTTAAAAACTTTATTTTGTTGAAAAAGTTTTTTAGTTAATTTCTGTTCGTTTTATGTTGACATAGTCTTTTTCAGGGAGAAAGCTGCCCTCTGATCACTTTGACTCTTAAAAAGAACACTAGAGTGGCTGATCCAATGAGCCCCCTTCCGAAGTTAAAAAAAAAAAAAAAAAAAAAAAAAAAAAAAAAAAAAAAAAAAAAAAAAAAAAAAAAAAAAAAGCCCAGAAGAATTATCCATTAGTCAGAATCCCGTGCGAATGCTGTGTCGTTTACTAGGCTATAATTTCCTCGAGGGGCGCCACTCCTCAAGTAGGAATAGAGTTGACCGCAAGGTCCCCAGTCTTGCAGGAGTAGGGTGCCTCGTCTGGATTCTCGGCCTTTACGTTCCTTCCTGTGCTATTCTCGGCCTTTACGTTCCTTCCGGTGCTATTTGGGGAGATTACGTTCCATGGCACCTTTCCAAGGTAGATTACCAGACTGGTTATTTGGCAAGGTATAATGTGGTCAAACATGTTTTGAGAGTATGCAGTTTGTTATTAAAAAATTGGACACTACAATCAGAATTCTTTGATTGACATTTACAAAGGGGTAATGAGATTTGCAAATTGGAGTGTAGGATTTGCGAATTTGATCCTATTAAGGATTGACTTGAAATAAAAATTTTTAACAAGAAATGGCTGAAAAGTGTTTTCGGGGAGATGGGGTGATTGTGTACTGTATAATACACAAGTGATGTTTGGACAGTGTTATTTAAAATAGTTTAACGTTATACTATATAAAGAAGTGGTGGGGTGATGGCAGAAGGAACTCTTTGGGTCGTCTCTTTGGGTTGTTTGAGTCTTTTTGGTCTGTGTTTGTCTCTTTGGACTGTTTGTGTCTCTTTAGACTGTTTATGTATCTTTGGGCTATGTGTGTCTCTATGGGCTCTTTGAATTTTTTTGGTCTGTTTGTGTCTCTTTGGGCTGTTTGAGTCTTTTTGGTCTGTAGAGCGAGGATTCCCCCATTGGTTCCTGGCACTAGGCTACGCATATCAAGTTGAAAATTTGACAGAATGAGGTATTTGAGGTGGAGCTTGAACTAAATCAAAATACACTATGTGCACGCAGATTTTCAAAATGGCATATATCAAAAAGGGATTTGTGTATTAAGTTGGAACTTTCAGAGAGTGCTTAAAGGGAAAGTCAATTCACCAAAAGGAAATATGTGCACGCTCAGGCCTGGACAAAAGGGTTAAAGTGATTAGCAATTATATATATATATATATATATATATATATATATATATATATATATATATATATATATAATATATATATATATATATATATATATATATATATATATATATATATATATATATATACATATATATATATATATATATATATATATATATATATATATATATATATATATATATATATATATATATATATATATATATATATATATATATATATATATATATATATATTTGGTTCCCGGGGTTTATTATTTGAGAAGTTAACTTTAGTATTTCGTGATTTGACATGCCTGAAATCATGAATTAGAATAGTTAATTTGCTGTTTGGGTTTTCAGACCTAGTTTTTTAGATTTTCGTGGGTGTTAGGTTCCTGGGGTTTATTATTTGAGAAGTTAACTTTAGTATTTCGTGGTTGACTTGCCTGAAATTTCGTGTGTGTTTGACTCCTGGGGTTTATTATTTGAGAAATTAACTTTAGTATTTTATGGTTTTACGTTCCTGAAATCATGAATTAGAATAGTTAATTAGCTGTTTAGGGTTTTCAGACCTAGGTTTTTTAGATTTTCGTGGGTGTTTGTTTCCTGGAGTTTATTATTTGAGAAGTTAACTTTAGTATTTCGTGATTTGACATGCCTGAAATCATGAATTAGAATAGTTAATTTGCTGTTTGGGTTTTCAGACCTAGTTTTTTAGATTTTCGTGGGTGTTAGGTTCCTGGGGTTTATTATTTGAGAAGTTAACTTTAGTATTTCGTGGTTTGACTTGCCTGAAATTTCGTGTGTGTTTGACTCCTGGGGTTTATTATTTGAGAAATTAACTTTAGTATTTTATGGTTTTACGTTCCTGAAATCATGAATTAGAATAGTTAATTAGCTGTTTAGGGTTTTCAGACCTAGGTTTTTTAGATTTTCGTGGGTGTTTGTTTCCTGGAGTTTATTATTTGAGAAGTTAACTTTAGTATTTCGTGGTTTGACGTGCCTGAAATCATGAATTAGAATAGTTAATTAGCTGTTTGGGTTTTCAGACCTAGTTTTTTAGATTTTCGTGGGTGTTAGGTTCCTGGGGTTTATTATTTGAGAAGTTAACTTTAGTATTTTGTGGTTTGACTTGCCTGAAATCATGAATTAGAATATTTAATTGGCTGTTTGGGGATTTTCAGACCTAGGTTTTTTAGGTTTTCGTGTATGTTTGACTCCTGGGGTTTATTATTTGAGAAGTTAACTTTAGTATTTTGTGGTTTTACGTGCCTGAAATCATGAATTAGAATAGTTAATTAACTGTTTAGGGTTTTCAGACCTAGGTTTTTTAGATTTTCGTGGGTGTTTGTTTCCTGGAGTTTATTATTTGAGAAGTTAACTTTAGTATTTCGTGGTTTGACGTGCCTGAAATCATGAATTAGAATAGTTAATTAACTGTTTGGGTTTTCAGACCTACGTTTTTTAGATTTTCGTGGGTGTTAGGTTCCTGGGGTTTATTATTTGAGAAGTTAACTTTAGTATTTTGTGATTTGACGTGCCTGAAATCATGAATTAGAATAGTTAATTAGCTGTTTGGGTTTTCAGACCTAGTTTTTTAGATTTTCGTGGGTGTTAGATTCCTGGGGTTTATTATTTGAGAAGTTAACTTTAGTATTTCGTGGTTTGACATGCCTGAAATCATGAATTAGAATATTTAATTGGCTGTTTGGGGATTTTCAGACCTAGGTTTTTTAGGTTTTCGTGTGTGTTTGACTCCTGGGGTTTATTATTTGAGAAGTTAACTTTAGTATTTTGTGGTTTTACGTGCCTGAAATCATTAATTAGAATAGTTAATTAGCTGTTTAGGGTTTTCAGACCTAGGTTTTTTAGATTTTCGTGGGTGTTTGTTTCCTGGAGTTTATTATTTGAAAAGTTCACTTTAGTATCTCGTGGTTTGACTTGCCTGAAATCATGGATTAAAGTGGTTAATTGGTTGTTTGAGGTTTTCAGACTTAGTTTTTTTTTTATTTCCATGTGTGTTTGGCTCCTGGAGTTTATTATTTGAGAAGTTAACTTTAGTGTTTCGTGTTTTTTTTACTTGCCTGAAATCATGAATTAGAATATTTAATATGCTGTTTGGGGTTTGCAGACTTAGATTTTTTAGATTTTCATGGGTGTTTGGTTCCTGGGGTTTATTATCTGAGAAGTTAACTTTAGTATTTCGTGGTTTGACGTGCCTGAAATCATTAATTAGAATAGTTAATTAGCTGTTTGAGGTTTTCAGACCTAGGTTTTTTAGATTTTCGTGGGCGTATCTGATGAAAAAATTTAGGTCGTATGATCAATTTAATTTATTTTTTAATGCAGTAGTTTTTCAGTAAGGACATTCAATATCCTAAAAGTGGTTACTTCAAACTTTTACCTTGACCATCGATGTTGTTAGCAAAATTTCAAAAGGATCATTTATGAGTGCTGGCGTATCTGATGAAATAATTTAGATCGTATGATCAATTTAATTTATTTTTTAATGCAGTAGTTTTTCAGTAAGGACACTCGATATCCTAAAAGTGTTTGATTCAAACTTTTACCTTGAGCATCGATATTGTTAGCAGAATTTCAAAAGGATCGTTTATGAGTGCTAACGTATCTGATGAAATAATTTAGGTCGTATGATAAATTTCAGTTTTTTTTAATACAGTAGTTTTTCAGTAAGGACACTCGATATCCTAAAAGTGTTTGATTCAAACTTTTACCTTGAGCATCGATATTGTTAGCAGAATTTCAAAAGGATCGTTTATGAGTGCTGGCGTATCTGATGAAACAATTTAGGTCGTATGATCAATTTAATTTTTTTTTAATGTAGTAGTTTTTCAGTAAGGACACTCGATAACCTTAAAGTGTTTGATTCAAACATTTACCTTGAGCATCGATATTGTTAGCAGAATTTCAAAAGGATCGTTTGTGAGTGCTGGCGTATCTGATGAAACAATTTAGGTCGTATGATCAATTTAATTTTTTTTTTAATGTAGTAGTTTTTCAGTAAGGACACTCGATATCCTAAAAGTGTTTGATTCAAACTTTTACCTTGAGCATCGATATTGTTAGCAGAATTTCAAAAGGATCGTTTATGAGTGCTAACGTATCTGATGAAATAATTTAGGTCGTATGATAAATTTCATTTTTTTTTAATACAGTAGTTTTTCAGTAAGGACAGTCGATATCCTAAAAGTGTTTGATTCAAACTTTTACCTTGAGCATCGATATTGTTAGCAGAATTTCAAAAGGATCGTTTATGAGTGCTGGCGTATCTGATGAAATAATTTAGGTCGTATGATCAATTTAATTTTTTTTTTAATGTAGTAGTTTTTCAGTAAGGACACTCGATAACCTTAAAGTGTTTGATTCAAACATTTACCTTGAGCATCGATATTGTTGGCAGAATTTCAAAAGGATCGTTTGTGAGTGCTGGCGTATCTGATGAAATAATTTAGGTCGTATGATCAATTTAATTTTTTTTTTAATGCAGTAGTTTTTCAGTAAGGACACTCGATAACCTTAAAGTGTTTGATTCAAACATTTACCTTGAGCATCGATATTGTTGGCAGAATTTCAAAAGGATCGTTTGTGAGTGCTGGCGTATCTGATGAAATAATTTAGGTCGTATGATCAATTTAATTTTTTTTTTAATGCAGTAGTTTTTCGACGGGGTTACAATTTAGACATTAGACGGGGTTACGTCTAATTAAAAAAATTTCCTGAATTAAATTTCTGTATTGTGTATCCTGTCTGTGTTTGTGTCGTCTCAATGCGTGTGTCATCTCTGTGGATGTGTCGTCTCTATGTGTGTTTCGTATCTGTGTGTGTGTTCTCTCTGTGTGCGTGTTGTCTCGAGTGTCCTTACTAAAAAACTACTGCATTAAAAAAAAATTAAATTTATCATACGACTTAAATTATTTCATCAGATACGCCAGCACTCATAAACGATCCTTTTGAAATTCTTCTAGCAACATCGATTCTCAAGGTAAAAGTTTGAATCAAAATCAAACACTTTTAGGTTATCGAGTGTCCTTACTGAAAAACTACTGCATTAAAAAAATAAATTAAATTGATCATACGACCTAAATTATTTCATCAGATACGCCAGCACTCATAAACGATCCTTTTGAAATTCTGCTAACAATATCGATGCTCAAAGTAAAAGTTTGAATCAAACACTTTTAGGATATCGAGTGTCCTTACTGAAAAACTACTGTATTAAAAAAAAATTAAATTTATCATACGACCTAAATTATTTTATCAGATACATTAGCACTCATAAACGATCCTTTTGAAATTCTGCTAACAACATCGATGCTCAATGTAAAAGTTTGAATAAACCACTTTTAGGATATCGAGTGTCCTTACTGAAAAACTACTGCATTAAAAAATAAATTAAATTGATCATACGATCTAAATTATTTCATCAGATACGCCAGCACTCATAAACGATCCTTTTGAAATTCTTCTAGCAACATCGATTCTCAAGGTAAAAGTTTGAATCAAAATCAAACACTTTTAGGTTATCGAGTGTCCTTACTGAAAAACTACTGCATTAAAAAAATAAATTAAATTGATCATACGACCTAAATTATTTCATCAGATACGCCAGCACTCATAAACGATCCTTTTGAAATTCTGCTAACAATATCGATGCTCAAAGTAAAAGTTTGAATCAAACACTTTTAGGATATCGAGTGTCCTTACTGAAAAACTACTGTATTAAAAAAAAATTAAATTTATCATACGACCTAAATTATTTCATCAGATACATTAGCACTCATAAACGATCCTTTTGAAATTCTGCTAACAACATCGATGCTCAATGTAAAAGTTTGAATAAACCACTTTTAGGATATCGAGTGTCCTTACTGAAAAACTACTGCATTAAAAAATAAATTAAATTGATCATACGATCTAAATTATTTCATCAGATACGCCAGCACTCATAAATGATCCTTTTGAAATTCTGCTAACAACATCGATGGTCAATGTAAAAGTTTGAATTAAACACTTTTAGGATATCGAATGTCCTTACTGAAAAACTACTGCATTAAAAAATAAATTAAATTGATCATACGACCTAAATTTTTTCATCAGATACGCCCACGAAAATCTAAAAAACCTAGGTCTGAAAACCTCAAACAGCTAATTAACTATTCTAATTAATGATTTCAGGCACGTCAAACCACGAAATACTAAAGTTAACTTCTCAGATAATAAACCCCAGGAACCAAACACCCATGAAAATCTAAAAAATCTAAGTCTGCAAACCCCAAACAGCATATTAAATATTCTAATTCATGATTTCAGGCAATTAAAAAAAACACGAAATACTAAAGTTAACTTCTCAAATAATAAACTCCAGGAGCCAAACACACATGGAAATAAAAAAAAACTAAGTCTGAAAACCTCAAACAACCAATTAACCACTTTAATCCATGATTTCAGGCAAGTCAAACCACGAGATACTAAAGTGAACTTCTCAAATAATAAACTCCAGGAAACAAACACCCACGAAAATCTAAAAAACCTAGGTCTGAAAACCCTAAAAAGCTAATTAACTATTCTAATTAATGATTTCAGGCACGTAAAACCACAAAATACTAAAGTTAACTTCTCAAATAATAAACTCCAGGAGTCAAACACACACGAAAACCTAAAAAACCTAGGTCTGAAAATCCCCAAACAGCCAATTAAATATTCTAATTCATGATTTCAGGCATGTCAAACCACGAAATACTAAAGTTAACTTCTCAAATAATAAACCCCATGAAACTAACACCAACGAAAATCGAAAAAAACTAGGTCTGAAAACCCAAACAGCTAATTAAATATTCTAATTCATGATTTCAGGCACGTCAAATCCCGAAATACTAAAGTTAACTTCTCAAATAATAAACTCCAGGAAACAAACACCCACGAAAATCTAAAAAACCTAGGTCTGAAAACCCTAAACAGCTAATTAACTATTCTAATTCATGATTTCAGGCACGTAAAACCATAAAATACTAAAGTTAACTTCTCAAATAATAAACCCCAAGAGTCAAACACACACGAAAACCTAAAAAACCTAGGTCTGAAAATCCCCAATAAGCCAATTAAATATTCTAATTCATGATTTCAGGCAAGTCAAACCATGAAATACTAAAGTTAACTTCTCAAATAATAAATCCCAGGAACCTAACACCCATGAAAATCTAAAAAACTAGGTCTGAAAACCCAAACAGCTAATTAACTATTCTAATTCATGATTTCAGGCACGCCAAATCACGAAATACTAAAGTTAACTTCTCAAATAATAAACCCAGGGAACCAAACACCCACGAAAATCTAAAAAACGTAGGTCTGAAAGCCCAAACAGTTAATTAACTATTCTAATTCATGATTTCAGGCACGTCAAACCACGAAATACTAAAGTTAACTTCTCAAATAATAAACTCCAGGAAACAAGCACCCACGAAAATCTAAAAAACCTAGGTCTGAAAACCCTAAACAGCTAATTAACTATTCTAATTTATGATTTCAGGCACGTAAAACCACAAAATACTAAAGTTAACTTCTCAAATAATAAACCCCAGGAGTCAAACACACACGAAAACCTAAAAAACCTAGGTCTGAAAATCCCCAAACAGCCAATTAAATATTCTAATTCATGATTTCAGGCATGTCAAACCACGAAATACTAAAGTTAACTTCTCAAATAATAAACCCCAGGAATCTAACACCAACGAAAATCGAAAAAACTAGGTCTGAAAACCCAAACAGCTAATTAAATATTCTAATTCATGATTTCAGGCACGTCAAATCACGAAATACTAAAGTTAACTTCTCAAATAATAAACCCCAGGAACCAAACACCCACGAAAATCTAAAAAACGTAGGTCTGAAAACCCAAACAGTTAATTAACTATTCTAATTCATGATTTCAGGCACGTCAAACCACGAAATACTAAAGTTAACTTCTCAAATAATAAACTCCAGGAAACAAACACCCACGAAAATCTAAAAAACCTAGGTCTGAAAACCCTAAACAGCTAATTAACTATTCTAATTCATGATTTCAGGCACGTAAAACCATAAAATACTAAAATTAACTTCTCAAATAATAAACCCCAAGAGTCAAACACACACGAAAACCTAAAAAACCTAGGTCTGAAAATCCCCAATAAGCCAATTAAATATTCTAATTCATGATTTCAGGCAAGTCAAACCATGAAATACTAAAGTTAACTTCTCAAATAATAAATCCCAGGAACCTAACACCCATGAAAATCTAAAAAACCTAGGTCTGAAAACCCTAAAAAGCTAATTAACTATTCTAATTAATGATTTCAGGCACGTAAAACCACAAAATACTAAAGTTAACTTCTCAAATAATAAACCCCAGGAGTCAAACACACACGAAAACCTAAAAAACCTAGGTCTGAAAATCCCCAAACAGCCAATTAAATATTCTAATTCATGATTTCAGGCATGTCAAACCACGAAATACTAAAGTTAACTTCTCAAATAATAAACCCCAGGAATCTAACACCCACGAAAATCGAAAAAAACTAGGTCTGAAAACCCAAACAGTTAATTAAATATTCTAATTCATGATTTCAGGCACGTCAAATCACGAAATACTAAAGTTAACTTCTCAAATAATAAACCCCAGGAACCAAACACCCACGAAAATCTAAAAAACGTAGGTCTGAAAACCCAAACAGTTAATTAACTATTCTAATTCATGATTTCAGGCACGTCAAACCACGAAATACTAAAGTTAACTTCTCAAATAATAAACTGCAGGAAACAAACACCCACGAAAATCTAAAAAACCTAGGTCTGAAAACCCTAAACAGCTAATTAACTATTCTAATTCATGATTTCAGGCACGTAAAACAATAAAATACTAAAGTTAACTTCTCAAATAATAAACCCCAAGAGTCAAACACACACGAAAACCTAAAAAACCTAGGTCTGAAAATCCCCAATAAGCCAATTAAATATTCTAATTCATGATTTCAGGCAAGTCAAACCATGAAATACTAAAGTTAACTTCTCAAATAATAAATCCCAGGAACCTAACACCCATGAAAATCTAAAAAACTAGGTCTGAAAACCCAAACAGCTAATTAACTATTCTAATTCATGATTTAAGGCACGCCAAATCACGAAATACTAAAGTTAACTTCTCAAATAATAAACCCAGGGAACCAAACACCCACGAAAATCTAAAAAACGTAGGTCTGAAAACCCAAACAGTTAATTAACTATTCTAATTCATGATTTCAGGCACGTCAAACCACGAAAT
The DNA here is from genome assembly GCA_027921565.1 of Artemia sinica. Taxonomy (NCBI): domain Eukaryota; kingdom Metazoa; phylum Arthropoda; class Branchiopoda; order Anostraca; family Artemiidae; genus Artemia; species Artemia sinica. The sequence goes on along the minus strand of CM051266.1, from coordinate 50,755,119 downwards.
ACTAAAGTTAACTTCTCAAATAATAAACTCCAGGAAACAAGCACCCACTAAAATCTAAAAAACCTAGGTCTGAAAACCCTAAACAGCTAATTAACTATTCTAATTTATGATTTCAGGCACGTAAAACCACAAAATACTAAAGTTAACTTCTCAAATAATAAACCCCAGGAGTCAAACATACACGAAAACCTAAAAAACCTAGGTCTGAAAATCCCCAAACAGCCAATTAAATATTCTAATTCATGATTTCAGGCAAGTCAAACCACGAAATACTAAAGTTAACTTCTCAAATAATAAACCCCAGGAACCTAACACCCACGAAAATCTAAAAAACTAGGTCTGAAAACCCAAACAGCTAATTAACTATTCTAATTCATGATTTCAGGCACGTCAAACCACGAAATACTAAAGTTATATTCTAAAATAATAAACTCCAGGAAACAAACACCCACGAAAATCTAAAAAACCTAGGTCTGAAAACCCTAAACAGCTAATTAACTATTCTAATTCATGATTTCAGGCACGTAAAACCATAAAATACTAAAGTTAACTTCTCAAATAATAAACCCCAAGAGTCAAACACACACGAAAACCTAAAAAACCTAGGTCTGAAAATCCCCAATAAGCCAATTAAATATTCTAATTCATGATTTCAGGCAAGTCAAACCATGAAATACTAAAGTTAACTTCTCAAATAATAAATACCAGGAACCTAACACCCATGAAAATCTAAAAAACTAGGTCTGAAAACCAGAACAGCTAATTAACTATTCTAATTCATGATTTCAGGCACGCCAAATCACGAAATACTAAAGTTAACTTCTCAAATAATAAACCCCAGGAGTCAAACACACACGAAAACCTAAAAAACCTAGGTCTGAAAATCCCCAAACAGCCAATTAAATATTCTAATTCATGATTTCAGGCATGTCAAACCACGAAATACTAAAGTTAACTTCTCAAATAATAAACCCCAGGAATCTAACACCCACGAAAATCGAAAAAACTAGGTCTGAAAACCCAAACAGCTAATTAAATATTCTAATTCATGATTTCAGGCACGTCAAATCACGAAATACTAAAGTTAACTTCTCAAATAATAAACCCCGGGAACCAAACACCCACGAAAATCTAAAAAACGTAGGTCTGAAAACCCTAAACAGCTAATTAACTATTCTAATTCATGGTTTCAGGCACGTAAAACCACAAAATACTAAAGTTAACTTCTCAAATAATAAACCCCAGGAGTCAAACACACACGAAAACCTAAAAAACCTAGGTCTGAAAATCCCCAATAAGCCAATTAAATATTCTAATTCATGATTTCAGGCAAGTCAAACCATGAAATACTAAAGTTAACTTCTCAAATAATAAATACCAGGAACCTAACACCCATGAAAATCTAAAAAACTAGGTCTGAAAACCCAAACAGCTAATTAACTATTCTAATTCATGATTTCAGGCACGTCAAACCACGAAATACTAAAGTTATATTCTAAAATAATAAACTCCAGGAAACAAACACCCACGAAAATCTAAAAAACCTAGGTCTGAAAACCCTAAAGAGCTAATTAACTATTCTAATTCACGATAAATAAAAGTTCAAATAGGGATAAAATCCTTTTAATGGACAGTGTTTTTTATAACAGTGATAGAAATTCACAAAAATACCAGATATTTCGGTCACATATACAGTGACCGTCATCAGTTTTACTACTGATGACGGTCACTGTATATGTGACCGAAATATCTGGTATTTTTGTGAATTTCTATCACTGTTATAAAAAACACTGTCTATTAAAAGGATTTTATCCCTATTTGAACTTTTATTTATCGTCATGGAAAGGCAGTGTGGTCTCCGAAATTATCTATTCTAATTCATGATTTCAGGCACGTAGAACCACAAAATACTAAAGTTAACTTCTCAAATAATAAACCCCAGGAGTCAAACACACACGAAAACCTAAAAAACATAGGTCTGAAAATCCCCAAACAGCTAATTAACTATTCTAATTCATGATTTCAGGCACGTCAAACCACGAAATACTAAAGTTAACTTCTCAAATAATAAACTCCAGGAAACAAATACCCACGAAAATCTAAAAAACCTAGGTCTGAAAACCCTAAACAGCTAATTAACTATTCTAATTCATGATTTCAGGCACGTAAAACCACAAAATACTAAAGTTAACTTCTCAAATAATAAACCCCAGGAGTCAAACACACACGAAAACCTAAAAAACATAGGTCTGAAAATCCCCAAACAGCCAATTAAAAATTCTAATTCATGATTTCAGACAAGTCAAACCACGAAATACTAAAGTCAACTTCTCAAATAATAAACCCTAGGAACCTAACACCCACGAAAATCTAAAAAACTAGGCCTGAAAACCCAAACAGCTAATTAACTATTCTAATTCATGATTTCAGGCACGTCAAATCACGAAATACTAAAGTTAACTTCTCAAATAATAAACCCCGGGAACCAAACACCCAAGAAAATCTAAAAAACGTAGGTCTGAAAACCCTAAACAGCTAATTAACTATTCTAATTCATGGTTTCAGGCACGTAAACCCACCAAATACTAAAGTTAACTTCTCAAATATTAAACCCCAGGAGTCAAACACACACGAAAACCTAAAAAACCTAGGTCTGAAAATCCCCAAACAGCCAATTAAATATTCTAATTCATGATTTCAGGCAAGTCAAACCACAAAATACTAAAGTTAACTTCTCAAATAATAAACCCCAGGAACCTAACACCCACGAAAATCTAAAAAACTAGGTCTGAAAACCCCAACAGCAAATTAACTATTCTAATTCATGATTTCAGGCATGTCAAATCACGAAATACTAAAGTTAACTTCTCAAATAATAAACCCCGGGAACCAAACACCCACGAAAATCTAAAAAACGTAGGTCTGAAAACCCAAACAGTTAATTAACTATTCTAATTCATGATTTCAGGCACGTCAAACCACGAAATACTAAAGTTAACTTTTCAAATAATAAACTCCAGGAAACAAACACCCACGAAAATCTAAAAAAACCTAGGTCTGAAAACCCTAAACAGCTAATTAACTATTCTAATTCATGATTTCAGGCACGTAAAACCACAAAATACTAAAGTTAACTTCTCAAATAATAAACCCCAGGAGTCAAACATACACGAAAACCTAAAAAACCTAGGTCTGAAAATCCCCGAACAGCCAATTAAATATTCTAATTCATGATTTCAGGCAAGTCAAACCACGAAATACTAAAGTTAACTTCTCAAATAATAAACCCCAGGAACCTAACACCCACGAAAATCTAAAAAACTAGGTCTGAAAACTCAAACAGCTAATTAACTATTCTAATTCCTGATTTCAGGCACGTCAAACCACGAAATACTAAAGTTAACTTCTCAAATAATAAACTCCGGGAAACAAACACCCACGAAAATCTAAAAAACCTAGGTCTGAAAACCCTAAACAGCTAATTAACTATTCTAATTCATGATTTCAGGCACGTAAAACCACAAATACTAAAGTTAACTTCTCAAATAATAAAGCCCAGGAGTCAAACACACACGAAAACCTAAAAAACCTAGGTCTGAAAATCCCCAAACAGCCAATTAAATATTCTAATTCATGATTTCAGGCAAGTCAAACCACGAAATACTAAAGTTAACTTCTCAAATAATAAACCCCAGGAACCTAACACCCACGAAAATCTAAAAAACTAGGTCTGAAAACCCAAACAGCTAATTAACTATTCTAATTCATGATTTCAGGCACGTCAAATCACGAAATACTAAAGTTAACTTCTCAAATAATAAAACCCCGGGAACAAAACACCCACGAAAATCTAAAAAACCTAGGTCTGAAAACCCAAACAGTTAATTAACTATTCTAATTCATAATTTCAGGCACATCAAACCACGAAATATTAAAGTTAACTTCTCAAATAATAAACTCCAGGAAACAAACACCCACGAAAATCTAAAAAAACCTAGGTCTGAAAACCCTAAACAGCTAATTAACTATTCTAATTCATGATTTCAGGCACGTAAAACCACAAAATACTAAAGTTAACTTCTCAAATAATAAACCCCAGGAGTCAAACACACACGAAAACCTAAAAAACCTAGGTCTGAAAATCCCCAAACAGCCAATTAAATATTCTAATTCATGATTTCAGGCAAGTCAAACCACAAAATACTAAAGTTAACTTCTCAAATAATAAACCCCAGGAACCTAACACCCACGAAAATCTAAAAAACTAGGTCTGAAAACCCCAACAGCAAATTAACTATTCTAATTCATGATTTCAGGCATGTCAAATCACGAAATACTAAAGTTAACTTCTCAAATAATAAACCCCGGGAACCAAACACCCACGAAAATCTAAAAAACGTAGGTCTGAAAACCCAAACAGTTAATTAACTATTCTAATTCATGATTTCAGGCACGTCAAACCACGAAATACTAAAGTTAACTTTTCAAATAATAAACTCCAGGAAACAAACACCCACGAAAATCTAAAAAAACCTAGGTCTGAAAACCCTAAACAGCTAATTAACTATTCTAATTCATGATTTCAGGCACGTAAAACCACAAAATACTAAAGTTAACTTCTCAAATAATAAACCCCAGGAGTCAAACATACACGAAAACCTAAAAAACCTAGGTCTGAAAATCCCCGAACAGCCAATTAAATATTCTAATTCATGATTTCAGGCAAGTCAAACCACGAAATACTAAAGTTAACTTCTCAAATAATAAACCCCAGGAACCTAACACCCACGAAAATCTAAAAAACTAGGTCTGAAAACTCAAACAGCTAATTAACTATTCTAATTCCTGATTTCAGGCACGTCAAACCACGAAATACTAAAGTTAACTTCTCAAATAATAAACTCCGGGAAACAAACACCCACGAAAATCTAAAAAACCTAGGTCTGAAAACCCTAAACAGCTAATTAACTATTCTAATTCATGATTTCAGGCACGTAAAACCACAAAATACTAAAGTTAACTTCTCAAATAATAAACCCCAGGAGTCAAACACACACGAAAACCTAAAAAACCTAGGTCTGAAAATCCCCAAACAGCCAATTAAATATTCTAATTCATGATTTCAGGCAAGTCAAACCACGAAATACTAAAGTTAACTTCTCAAATAATAAACCCCAGGAACCTAACACCCACGAAAATCTAAAAAACTAGGTCTGAAAACCCAAACAGCTAATTAACTATTCTAATTCATGATTTCAGGCACGTCAAATCACGAAATACTAAAGTTAACTTCTCAAATAATAAACCCCGGGAACCAAACACCCACGAAAATCTAAAAAACCTAGGTCTGAAAACCCAAACAGTTAATTAACTATTCTAATTCATAATTTCAGGCACATCAAACCACGAAATACTAAAGTTAACTTCTCAAATAATAAACTCCAGGAAACAAACACCCACGAAAATCTAAAAAACCTAGGTCTGAAAACCCTAAACAGCTAATTAACTATTCTAATTCATGATTTCAGGCACGTAAAACCACAAAATACTAAAGTTAACTTCTCAAATAATAAACCCCAGGAGTCAAACACACACGAAAACCTAAAAAAACCTAGGTCTGAAAATCCCCAAACAGCCAATTAAATATTCTAATTCATGATTTCAGGCAAGTCAAACCACGAAATACTAAAGTTAACTTCTCAAATAATAAACCCCAGGAACCTAACACCCACGAAAATCTAAAAAACTAGGTCTGAAAACCCAAACAGCTAATTAACTATTCTAATTCATGATTTCAGGCACGTCAAACCACGAAATACTAAAGTTAACTTCTCAAATAATAAACTCCAGGAAACAAACACCCACGAAAATCTAAAAAACCTAGGTCTGAAAACCCTAAACAGCTAATTAACTATTCTAATTCATGATTTCAGGCACGTAAAACCACAAAATACTAAAGTTAACTTCTCAAATAATAAACCCCAGGAGTCAAACACACACGAAAACCTAAAAAACCTAGGTCTGAAAATCCCCAAACAGCCAATTAAATATTCTAATTCATGATTTCAGGCAAGTCAAACCATCAAATACTAAAGTTAACTTCTCAAATAATAAACCCCAGAAACCTAACCAGGCCTGAGCCTGAGCGTGACCTGCCTGAGCGTGCACATATTTCCTTTTGGTGAATTGACTTTCCCTTTAAGCACTCTCTGAAAGTTCCAACTTAATACACAAATCCCTTTTTGAGATATGCCATTTTGAAAATCTGCGTGCACATAGTGTATTTTGATTTAGTTCAAGTTCCACCTCAAATACCTCATTCTGTCAAATTTTCAACTTGATATGCGTAGCCTAGTGCCAGGAACTAATGGGGGAATCCTCGCTCTACAGACCAAAAAGACTCAAACAGCCCAAAGAGACACAAACAGACCAAAAAGATTCAAACAGCCCATAGAGACACACATAGCCCAAAGAAACATAAACAGTCTAAAGAGACACAAACAGTCCAAAGAGACAAACACAGACCAAAAAGACTCAAACAACCCAAAGAGACAACCCAAAGAGATCCTTCTGCCATCACCGCACCACTTATGTATTATACGGAACACTTCGAAGAAGTAAAGCTATTCGTTATTACAATTCTTTTCTTGTCATCTACACCCCTCTTAGTATCAACTTCTTCATATAGTATAAAGTTAAACTATTTTAAATTGACAACACTGTCCAAACATCACATGTGTATTATACAGTACACAATCACCCCATCTCCCCGAAAACACTTTTCAGCCATTTCTTGTTAAAAATTTTTATTTCAAGTCAATCCTTAATAGGATCAAATTCGCAAATCCTACACTCCAATTTGCAAATCTCATTACCCCTTTTTAAATGTCAATCAAACAATTCTGATTGTAGTGTCCAATTTTTTAATAACAAACTGCATACTCTCAAAACATGTTTGACCACATTATACCTTGCCAAATAACCAGTTTGGTAATCTACCTTGGAAAGGTGCCATGGAACGTAATCTCCCCAAATAGCACCGGAAGGAACGTAAAGGCCGAGAATAGCACAGGAAGGAACGTAAAGGCCGAGAATCCAGACGAGGCACCCTACTTACAGGTACCCCGAAAGGGTCGAGGCAGCCCTTTGCAGAGGCTATAATGAAAGAAAGGTTGAGGTGGCTAGGGCACGTGGTGCGGATGAAGGATGACATATTGCCGAAGATTGTTCTTTTCGGCCAACCGTCTAGGGCTAAACGGAAAGCAGGTCGTCCTCGTCTGGGGTGGGAGGACGTCATAAAGAAAGATTTAAAGGAAATGGGAACTTCATGGGCGGGCGTAAAAAGGGAGGCTTTGAATAGATTGGGATGGAGGAGGAGCGTGCGTAGCTGTGTTGGCCTCAGGCGGCTTGGTGCTGCGGTGAGTTGTTAGTAGTAGTAGTAGTTTCTATAAACTATCGACACCGCCGCCGACAGAGGCGGTGGCGTTCGGCTGACTTTAAATTAATTTTGCGGCAATTCTTTGTTGCGTCAACCGCAAAGTCGGAGCTTATCTTTCTCGTGTGGTTTAGTATTTCAATTTTCCTGATTAGAAATCAAGCAGGGCTTGCACTATCCCCGAATTTTCGGGTATTTCCTCGAAAATCTATGCGTCACCCCGAAAAAAATTTCGTTCCCCGAATCCCCAAAAATCACGCAATCACGCTGCCACCCCTAGCGATTTATCACCAGTGACTTTCCCTGCCAAATATTACTTTGCATACCATAATTCTTCATTACTCTCTTGTTCGTTAATTTTTGTCTCTTTTGTTACTTTGCATAAAAACCAGACAGATGAAATTGCAATATAGCCTACACAGTTCTTCATATGCTGACAAAAAAAGTATCGTCTTTATGAAATGAGTTTAAATCATTTCGAATGCACTTTCCCAATTTTCATTTCTTACATCATTCGTAGTCAAGAATTTTATTTTTAAGTTGAATAGAATTATAGAACGCATTCACTACTATACAGCTTCAGCCTTCAGTTGGATTTTGAAATTGGTATCCAACAGATTGTTTCTACAGATGAATTGTAAGTTTGCAGACTTTTGTTCTCTATTGCTGTCTTTAGATAAGATTTTCTTAATGTTTATTAGAAAATACAATCTTGTTTCAGAAAACAATTTACCCCCCCCCCCCCCAAAAAAAAGCCCTTCTTTTGAGACACAATTTAGCTATAGACTAAGCTATGTACAATGTTGGGAATTAAAGATTGAAACGGAAGTTACCCCAAAAATATGATTTATAAAAACATTGTAAATTATTGCCTATAGGGGGGGGGGGGGTAGGGGGCTATCATTTTAAAATGATAATACCTCATTTTTTTTTATTGAAAGCAGGGATGCCAAAAAGATAATTATTTTTTTCATTTAAAGTGGAGACGGAAGAAAATTATATCAAATTCCCTGGGAAACCATTGAAACATTTTGATAGACCCAGGGCCCCCCATTGGGACTTGTTCATTGTCTTGGGTATTTTGCAATTTCTCATAAACTACTGGCCTAATTTGGCTTTTGTGTATGCTCCCTTTTCATTAGATTCTTTTTATCTTATTGAATGCCACGGCGAATCTATGACTCAGTTTTCCAATAATTTGAGGTATATCTGAATAATTTCTAGATTTTTGTTGTTGTCTTTGTACCCCTTTACTCATACCCTCAATTTTTTTTTTCAAGGAACACTAAGCTGTTTAACATTATTTTACATGTTTGTTTGAACCATATAGACCTAGTTAATTATTAAGTAAATTATTTTTTTAATGTAAATCTGAGACGGTATCCTATCAAGGTGGTATCCAGAGAGGGGGGGGGGGGATAAGGAGGTATTACATTTAAATGATAATATCTCGAAATTTTTTATTGAAAGCAGGGATGCCAAAAAGTTTTTTTTTTAATTTAAAACAGAGACGGCATCCTATCAAGGTCGTATCCAGAGAGGAGGGGGGTAGGGAGCTATCATATTTGAATTATAATACCTCAATTTTTTTTTGAAAGCAGGGATGCCAATAAGTTAATTATCTTTTTTTAAAGCAGAGACGGTATCCTATCAAGATGGTATCCAGAGGGGGGGGGGCATAGGGAGTTATTATATTTAAGTGATAGTACCTTGATTTTTTTTTTAATTGAAAGTAGGGATGCCAAAAAGTTGAAAAAGTGACAAAAATTAACAAGATTTTCGTGAGTCATACTTGATACAGCACTTGTATAGTTTTATCGTCCAAAGAGAAAGGGACACATGCGTCCAACCCGTTTTTTTTCTTATTGATGAAACGAGCTTACTTTGAAAACATTAATTCATAAGTACCAGGCAGATTCACACCAAAACGAATTGGTGTGACGAAAGCGATATCGACATCCCCACCTAACGTTGCGCTCGAGTGACAATGGCGCCCTCTCCATGAAAAGGTTGACTCTTTCCCATAAAACAATTTCGTTTAGACTAACCTGGGGGGTGGGGGGGGGGCAAGGTACAGGTTAATTTCTTTATATCTATACCCCCTTTCTTCCAAATGTATTTTTGTACAATTTAAATATCCCTTGTTAAGATGGATGACCCCCCCCCATGAATCCACCTTTTTGGTAAGAATAAGTAATCGTTTCATGTAGGTTATACCTAAATACTAAAATAAAACGGTACCTGAAAAAAAGCTGACTTTTGCTCCATTCATCTTTTATCTAAAAAAAAAAATACTGTATTAAAAAAAATAAATAATAAATACAAATGGACTAGAGAAAATGAAAAAGCCAGCTTGTCAAGTTAATACTTTATTTTTGATAAGACCCTCACAGGGAAGGAATTATAGACACTTTAAAATAGCTTCTTTTTTTTTGCAAGATTGTGGACCAAAAATGTATTTTTTCCTAGATCAGCTTCAAAGTTTGTGGGCTTAATTTACAGCGATAGACCATTACAGTGAAGTAGTAAATGCTTATTTAGACTAGCAAGGTGTTTCTGATTTGTCTAGGTTAGTCTTGGCTTCGTTAGCCCTTCAAAGAGAAAAAATGCTAGGGCTTTGTCAGATAAAAAAAAGAAAGAAAAGACAATGGGTCTCAAAACGAGCAAGGTAGGATACTTTTAGAAAAATTTCTGACTGTGATCAGACTTTTTTTTCACTTTTTCGTTTTCTTAACTTGTTTTTCTAATACATATTTAGCTACAGTAATAGTTTGAAGTTTAAAAACTGAGTTTAAATATCTTACTGTTCATCATTACCAAGTTAATTTACTAGAAGACACAACTCCAACACAAGAACATGGGAAAGGAAGTTGAATTTCCATAAAGTTTGAGAACATGGGCACAGATTGCTTTTTGAGGTATTAGGTGCCCTTCTCCATAAAATAATCCACAAGCTAACACCCTAAGAGATAAATTGCAACTCTGGAGTAATCTATAGTTACTAGTTTTTTTCTTTTGGATGAACTGATAATAATGATCCTGTTTGCTTGGCCTTAAAGTGGTCTTTGGGTGAACCAGTCACAAGCTTTCCCAACCTGAACATGACTGCATACACTGCTTGCAGCATCCTACTATGCTTGCGCTTTTGTACCCTGCTTCAGCTTACATTATGCTTACGTTTGTACCATGCTTGTGGCTTTTTCATATGCTGCTTTATTTTGTACGTAGCCTGGGTCATTAAGTCCAATTAATACAAACATTGCATGGCGTCAGAAGTGGGATCTTTTAAGTTACAATGGATGTTCAACAGCCTTCTACATAGATATTCAACAGCAGGCTGCAGAGCGAGCTTGAAGAGTGGTTCCTCATGGAAAGTATAGCCTATTAAATGACAGCGTTGCATCAAATTTTTATTCATGAATAGTTCTTCGGTTTTATTTGTCTCGACAGGATTTCTTACACTGAATAATCTCTTTCTTGCTATTTTATTTAAAATGGGTTTACTGACTGACTTTTACTTTTTGTAGGAACTAGAAAATGATTCATCCTGACCAACATCAGTGGATGACTTGATGACTGAGTTAGTCCAGTCCAATATAATCTGTCAGCAGCGGTCTCTTCTGCAATTCTTATCAAATCACTATCCAAATTATGTCAGTGTTGACAAAACCCATCCCAGGGTGCCAGGTCATTCTTGAATGTTAGCCAGATATTTTTTTTCTGACTGCCCAGTCTCTGTTTCTAGGTTGGGAGGGTGTACCATATTTACGACATTGCAGGATATGGTTCCTATTGGCTGTTGTAGTTTATGTCCCAAGAATTTTAGTCATCATTGTTTTATTATTGCCAAAAGTTTACCAAACAGTGGCCATTACTTTATTATTTCTTTGGCCTTGAAAGGCAAGGTTTTGCAAGCATACAACAGGGTCAACCAAACAGTTCCCTCATGGACGTTTATTCCAGAGTTTATACTAATTTCATGTTTTCTCCAAAACAACTTCATCATGCTTGTGAACATAGCCCAAGCCTTTCCTAGCTGGGCTCTTGGGGATCATGCAGGTATCATAACTCATCTTTACAGCATGTTACAGAAAAGTTATTTTGATTTATGTTCTTTGATCCAGAGGGGGCCTAAATAAATTTGGCACGTAGTGCCAAATTATAATGGCCTAATTTGTTTGAAGATCTGGTACTGGAAATTGTGCAGTATATTTGATATTTGGTTTGCTTGCTTAAATATTTTTTTTTTCTTCTCAAGTTGGCATTAGTCATCTGCTGTTGGTGAGAAATAAGGACAGAAGTTAATTGCAATATCACAAAGTCAGCAAACTTGTGCATATAGCCCAGGGCTGTAGCTAGTCATATAAGGGGGGGGGGGTCTAGGATGGAATTGGTTAAACTTGTAATTATTGATCACAGCTAAAATTCAGTTGCTATTCAGTAATTATTCAGTTGCTATTAAGTCTCTGACCTGTTAAAATATATTCATTCTTTTAAAAGGATTAAATACCAGTTTTTGAACAAGTGTGAATAAAAAGGATTACGTTCGGAATTAATTAGAGTCTAAACTTAATTTTATCCTAAACCCCAAGAATGACCAGGAGAGAGTGTCCCAAATGTCGTTGCAGGGCAACTTTAAACTGTTTGATATGCAATGACTGTGGATCCTATTTCCACGAACAATGTGCTAGAATTGAACGTTTCCAATAGACTAAAAGTTGGCTATGCCTAGATTGTTCTGCGGAAAAGTATAGTTTAAACAAGGATAGTCCAAAAAAGGTAATTACTTTTGCTGATACTTGTTCCAGTCAACCCCAGCCTCTCCCAATTACTCCCCCTCGTCGTCTACAGGGCAATGACCTGGCGAACTGTGATGCAAATTCAATCATCCCCTCTGGCTCCAAACCTTCCAAGTAATAATGACCATCTCGAAGTCAACAAATCTAATGCCCCCTGCCAGACTGAAACTACTACTTGCGGCACTTGTTGTTCTAATCCCCTATCGGACTTATCACTCCTTTCTTTTATAGAGATAAATTCGAATTAATAAGCAAGGAAATATCTGCAATAATAGACCTTAGGTCACATCTAAATGAAATCCCTCCAAAGTCGTCTGATATTAATGAGGATCAAAATCAGAAATTATCATTAATAAATCCCACCCGGATAAATATTCAATTGTTTCCTGTAGCAAAGAGGTGATGAAACAAGCTTGTATTTTTCAAAAGTTCAGTTACCTTGGGGATAACATAATTCAGAGTTCATCTGACCAGGAGAACATGAAGTTGAATACTAATGAATGCAAACTAAAGGTCAAGTCAATTAAGATAAGCAGTCATGTACTGACTACACATAAGGGTGTATGCAAATTTGCCTGGAATGATATTTGCAAAAAAGGCAAATAATGTAAATATCTACATGTTTGCAAGAGTTTTAATGTTGGGGGTGAGTGTAAGGTCTCTGACTGCCAACTATTACACCAGAAAGTTTGTTCTAAGTTTGGGAGTGGTTGTTGTTTTGGTTGTGACCGGATTCATTTGAATCATGGCTATGACGCATTCAAAAAACTTTTTAATAATACCAGAAAGAGTTATCATCAACTGTCAAACTCTCTCTCGTGTATTATCACTATGAATATTGATCAGCCAAAAAACGAAGTTCACCACACCAGCCCACTGTTCCCACCCGCCCTCAAAATCGACATGAATCCAAGTTATCAACGGGACCGAACAAACCCATTCAGAAGACCTCCATGTTACATTCCAGCTCCCTCTCATTTCAATTGCCAAATCAGTCCATCTCCTCAGTCCCATTATTTGCATCAAATGAACCAAAAACTTACAACAAGTGTCCAATAGCAAATCAAGAAACCCTGGTATGATATATTGCTCCTCCTCCTACACATTTCTCAGAATCCTTCTAGCGAACGTAAGGTCACTGGTAAATAAAATGGATGAACTTCAAATTAGTCTTGACCAAAATCAGATTGATATTGCTTGCCTTACCGAAACATGGTCTGCAACTGTAGACTTTTGCTCCATTCCAAATTATGACTCCCATTTTAAGCCCAGGATCAACAAATATGGTATCCATCTATCTCATGGTGGAGGAGTGGCTTTTTTTTTGTTGGTCTACCCTTCCTAATCGGATTCTTTCATTTTCTGAATAGGGAACAACTCCAAAACTGAAGTTCTATGGCTATGGACCAGACCCAAAAATCCCCCAAAAGAAGTACCTTGCATGATTTTTTGTATTATTTATTACCCTCCTCGTAGTGGATTTAAGAAGGAGCTGACGGCATATCTGCAACTTTATACTGACAGAATTCGCTGCAAGTATCCTTATGCTGCAATTACATTATATGTGATTTTAATGATCTAGACCAAGAGTGGCTTAGCTCTGCTCCTAGCCTTGATCAAGTGGTCAAGTCGCCTACGCGCGGTGATAAAACCCTAGACTTAATTTTTACCAACATTGGAGATTACTACTGTGTCCCCAAAATAGCCCCTCCATTAGGGGCAAGTGACCATCTATGTATCTTTTGGAACCCTTTATCTTCCTTTCCCCCTAAGCGATTGATCAGTTATTCTTATAGACCCATTACTGACGAGAAGGTTGCGCATTTCAAATTAAAACTTAGTTCCAAATCTTGGGCCAATATCCTATGTCTTACCAATGGTAATGGTTCTTACCAAATGGCTTCTAAGTTTCAAGCAGAACTTTTCCAGTTATATTGTGACACCTTTCCAGTGTAAAATATTACTCGCAAATCTAACTGCAAACCGTGGATAAATAAAAAAATGTTGTGCCTAATAAATGAACATGATAAACTCTTTAAGGAAGGATTTTTCCAAGAATCTCGAAAACTTAAGAACATTATTGTTAGCGAAATCCGTAAAGCAAGAAAGGAGCATGGTGCGCACGTGCTCAATAAGTTATTGTATTCGGACCCTAAGAAATTCCACAAAAGTGTCCAAGATCTCATGGGAAAGGTCTCTTCAAAGTTTTTCTTACTGGGCAGTAATGGTGGCACAGTGGGTGCGAATGTCATAAATGATCATTTGGCTTCAATTTGTAAAATTCACCTGCCACTCCAACATATGCCAGCCAACAGTGCAGTGAGTGACATTCCTGTGATTGAAATTCATCAGACTCAACGTAAACTCGAAACTCTTGACACAAATAAGTCAGTATACCCAGGTGATATCCCTACCAAATTGATTGTGGAATGTGCCCAGTATATAAGCGTACCTCTAACTGCTATTTTTAACCAATGTTTTGTAGATGGTATTTTTTCCAGTGTGTTTTAAACGAGCTATTATATTTCCTATAACGAAAACTAAGACCCCAAAAGTTCCCTCTGACTTAAGACCAATATCAAAAACCTCCATTTTCTTTAAAATATTTGAAAGTTTTATTTACCATTTCCTTTTTGACGATATTCATGATAAAATCAACCCAAATCAGTTTGGTTTTAGACCGAATCATAGCACCACGCATTGCTTAATTTATATACTTGACACTATTTTCAAACATCTTGAGTTGAATAGTTCCTACTTTGAGGCTGTTTTTGCTGATATTAGCAAAGCCTTTGACAACTTGGATCATCAGACAGTTATAGATAGTGCAAGGGCTTTAGGTGCAAGAGATTTTGTTTTACGTATATTAGCTAGTTTTTTGTCTGGCCATGAGCAATGTGTAGTCCTCCCTAACGGGGATTCATCAGGTTTTTCCTCAATTTCCTGTTTTTTCTGTATTGATTGATATAACTTTTGTTTTACGTTTACCCCCTAACATCTGTTTTATTACTGATTCAATTTTTTGTTTTATGTTTATCCCTTAACATCTGTTTTGTTATTGTAATTCTGACGTGATTATGCTAGTTTTTGTGCTAATTTAGCCAATAAATCATATTCTATTCTAGTCTTCTAAAAGGAGCATGCTAGTAAAATAAAATGTAGAACTAACATTCCTCATTTTATGCTGTTTCAAAATATCATGGTAACTTTCCTGACAATGCACCCCACCAGCTTGATGGTCTAACACATAATCCTAGGATATTTACAAAAGATTAAAATTTAGGATATTTACAAAAGATTAAAATTCTTACTTTACAGTATGCAGCATGTTTGAACAATCAGATTATCAAGTTTCCTTTCATTATTATCCATATTTAAAAATTATTTTTTGAATAATATTTAATACTCAACAGATCTTAAATTCTCTTATATTCAGACAGGCTAGGACAACACTTTTGATGGGTCAAGAAATCTGGGTCCTGTTAGCATCTATGAGTAAACATTGAATATCTTGAAAAACTTTGAATACCAATCTGAATATGAAGTTCTTCTGCCCTGAATACAAAGAAAAAGCCAGTAGAGGTACAGTTCAATGTAGCAAATGCAATCAGTGGCTGCACTCCAAATGTGCTGATATTACACTGCAACATAGGTTAGAAAACGCTACTTGGCGTTGTTTGAACTGTTGCACCTATTACCCCATCTCTCCTCAAGCTCCATCACTAGTTATCTCAGTTGAGACAAGTCCCACCAAGCCCTTAACACCAGACTTCACTCAAGAAATTTTAAGTCTTACTCTTTCCCCATCCCTAGTGAAATCCACCAAACACAGGGATCCTAAGAAATTAGAGGCCTCTCATTTATTCAGAATTAAGAAGCAAGAGAAAATTAATAAACTTTGCTCACCAATCAGGCTTTCATCCCTATAAGTAATGAGCCTAACTTGCTGAATAGAACATACACACCTAAAGCAGCTCTTATTTCCCACTATGCTACCGACGAATGCTGCAACCCAAACTGAAGCACAGAATGAAATACCCGCCTTTGCTGAACCATACTCGTGCAAAAACTGCTCTAGTTATGTTTATGAACTTGATCAGATTAATAACCAATTAACCCGGGGGAATGCTGAAATTCAGTTTCTGACTGAAAAGCTAAAAAGCATTGGCAACATACCAATAAAGTAATATCTGATCTTAAACAAGCAATCTGTGCTAAAAAACACGAAATTGCGTGTCTGAAACACAATCGTGAGAGAATGAACAATCTAAAACTCCGGTCTCCCCAGCCAGCGAAGCCGCCGTCAATTACAAGTGCTACCATGAACATCACCCCACAACAGCAGAGACTCTATAGGAAAATTAAAATAAATTTTCTTGTGAATTATTATCGCTTCTAATCAGCAGTTGTAGCAAACTAATCCTGCTCAACTCATCCTCAGGGCTATACTGTGGTATTTCTCCTCCCCATAGTATTGTGCAGACGGTTTGATATCATTCTATTTTCCCTTCTTGTTTTAGTTTTGTTTCCTTTTTGTTTAAAGCTTTTTCCAATAGGCAATGTTTAGAAGTCCTTCAAAAAAAAAGTCCCCCCAGATCCCAAATCAAATTCCAGTGAAACTGCCATAGTGAAAGATACCCATCTTGGCTGGTCAAGCACACTATCTCAAAGTTCAAATGATAGCTCCAATTCGGAGAATAGGACAATGATAAGTGTAGGGGCTAATGTAACCATAAATGATGATAATGGGTTTCAAGAGGTCCTCTCTAGAAGCTCTAAAAAAAGGGAAAAAATCTCCCCAATCAAAAGCATTTCCCCTCTCCCTGCCCAAGATCCTCCCTCCAAAAACTTAGGAATTTACCTTAAAATTACTCCTACTACCCCCTTTGAAATAAAAATGATCACTGCAATAAGAGTTGCAATTTTTAAATTACTAAAATCAATGTTCTCTCTTAATATTTACCGTGATGGACCTCTGCTAATAGCTGTAGAAGATCAGAAATCAGCAGATACAATAATTAACCTAAAATCCCTTCTGAATACCCCAATTATTGCATCTAATTGGAACCCAAAACAATCACCAACAAAAATAGTAGTTTATAATGTTCCCCCAGAGATATCCACTGAGGAGTTAAAAGAAGGGCTCTCAGATAGGGCTGGAAACACAATCCCAGTTGAGGATGTTACCCAACTTGGCAAACCTAACTCTAATGGCCTAAAAATTAGTAGATCCTTCTTATTCACACTGAAGGAAAAAATTAATATCCCAGAAAAATTATTCCTATTTGGGCAAATCAAACCACACAAGGAATACAAACCTAAGCCTATCCAGTGTCAGAAGTGTCTCAAACTGGGACACAAAACAAACAAATGCAATGAAATTTTCCGAGAGTGTAGTAATTGTAAAGCTTTCCATCCTAAAGAGTTGACAACTTGCAACAACACTCAGCCTACATGCATCAATTGCAAAGGCCCACATGAATCTACAAATAAATCATTATGCCCTGCATACAAGAAAAGAGCTCTAACACTCCAAATATCAACAGAGAAGGCCATCCCATACCCCTTTGCAGCAATGGAAGCAAATGCTGCCCAACAATACCAAATAAAGCCTGTAATGAAACCAACCAAAACGCCCCCAATGCATCAAGCACCCCATATAAAACACCATCTTCTAAGCCTCCTAGCTCAAATCCCTATCAGAAGGAATCACCAAGCCAACAAGCCTCCTTGTCCGGTGAGATGAGGTCAGCCTGGCCCCCCCTCCCAAGAAAAAACAAACCAGAAACACTACCAGGAATTAATCCCTTAACCGACAAACAGGATGCACAACCAAAAATGCAATCCCTAAATATATGCTTATTCATTCTAAACTGTAATGCAGTTCAGGCCCTGAACATACATCAACTACAGAAAACAAAAATCATTGCAGAATTGGCAAAAATCTACATCCCAGATGATATGCTCATTCAAGCAAAAAAAGATCTTGCTTTACTTTTAACAAAGCTGAAGATTGATACACAGTCATATGAAGAATAAATCAACAACACAACATATATCAATACTCCAATGGAATGTAAGATCACTCACAGAAAATAAGCTAAATGAACTAATATCTTTTATGAATAATAATTCCATTAATATTGCTTGCCTCCAGGAAACTCATTTAACCCAAAATCAACAAATTAAGTCTCTGGGATATACTATCCTCAGAAAGGATAGATCTTCAGAGAGAAAAGGAGGTGGGGTAGCTTTATTAGTTAAAAATAATATAAAATTTTGTGGGATCAATTTTCCAGATTTTGCAAATGATGTTGATGCAATTGGTATCAGTGTTTGGCTGAATAATTTAAAGACCTACATAATAAGCTTTTATAACCCTAATGGCCAAACTACAGATGCCAAGGATTTCTTTAATTATATAAAAAATTCTAATATGTTAAAAAATATCATTATTTGTGGAGATTTCAATGCCCACAGCCTTTTGTGGGGGAATAAACCAGCAAATAAAGCTGGTAAATTCATTGAGCATATGACTTCAAATAATAATGAATTAGCTGTTGCTACCCCTCCAAACCTGAATACATATTTCAACCCCAAAAGTGGCGGATTCTCCACAATTGACCTACAAATTGTGTCATTAAATTTTATGAATCAAATTTACATAAATAAAATTGATAGTCTATGTACTGACCACTTTGCTATAGTTTGCTCCCTAAATGAAGCTGCTGAAACTTTATCTCATACCTCCAAATATATCAACACTAAAGCAAATTGGTCTATGTTCCAAAATAAGCTAAATGATGAAATTACAAGTTTCACCCAAATTTCATGCATTTCTAACACAACAGTTGACACACATGCTGAAGCTTTGACATCTTTACTAATAAATACAGCTAATCATGCTATCCCCAGGACAACACCTAAGAAAAAATTCCCTAAACAAATTCCTAAAGCATGGTGGACAAATGAGTGCCTAAATAAATGGAGAATAAAAAAGGCAGCTAGGACAGAATTCATAAAAAAACCATCACCTACTACATATTTAAAAAAATTACAAGCAGAATCTAATCTAAAAAGGACTATAATAGATGCTAAATATAAATACTGGAATAATTTTGCAAAAAATCTCTCCAGAGAAACACATGAGCCAATTATACATAAAGTCATAAGCCACATCTGTGGGAAAAAGACTTCCCCCAACCCACTTCTGTATGAGCTTATACATAATAATACCCATTATGACAATGATAATGGAAAAGCTAACCTATTTGCAACTCTTTTTGTTAATAAGCTAACATCCAATAATCAAAGCAAACTGTCCCCAATACCTATGAACCCAAGTTACCAACCACGCCCAGGATCCGAGTACATAACTAATCCATTTTCAATCCAGGAATTGAATAATGCAATACATCATATTAAGACCAAAACTAGCGGCAGCTATGACAATATACACCCTACATGGATAAAGAATCTCACACCTTCATACAAACAAGAACTGCTAAACTGTTATAATCACGCTTGGGCATCTTCTATGTTCCCCAATATATGGAAATGTTCGTCCATCCTACCAATCCTAAAGAAAAATAAACCCAAAGATAACCCTGAGTCTTATAGGCCCATAATGATTACTCCTGTGATGGAGAAAATGATCTATCACAGACTCCTCTGGTTTGTTGGAAAAAATAATATGATCCCTCACACTCAAACTGGATTCAGGAAACACCACTCCTCAACAGATGCTTTCATTTTGTTAACAAATGCAATAAATGAATCTTTCTCAAAAAATAATGTCCTAGTTGCAGCTTTCCTAGATTTTGAAGGGGCATATGACAATGTGAACCACCAAATCCTTTTAAACAAACTTGCAAACCTTGGAGTACCCCCTAAGCTAGTATCTTTGTCTTAGGAAAGCAAACAAATATACTAAAAAGACTTCTTTCCACACCCTGGGGTTGTAAGGAGAAAACCTTACTCCAGTTTTATAAATCACATATAAGACCCCATATTGACTATGGGCTCATTGTCTATGGTGCATGTGCAAAGACCCAGATGCAAAAAATTGAAACAACACAAAATGATATAATACGTCTCATATTTGGTCTTAGGAAACCCACAAGCACCAAGTTTCTGCTTATGGAGAGTGGATTAACAACAATAAGGGAGAGACGTAGCTTTCTCTTGACAAAACATCTTACAAAAATTGAATCAAATAGCTCACACACACTACATAATTGGTTAAGAAATCCAGCCATGTATAGAGGCATTGCAGATGAGTATGCCAATATTCAGAAGAAGTTCCCCATACCAGCAAAGTCTATTGCACCCACTTTCCCCTGATTCCCCCCCCCCCCCATGGAATTGGTCAAGTCACATAATAAATAATGACTTCTCAAAGTGGAATAAAGATTTAACCCCCATTGCATTTGTCCAGAAAAAATTTGCAGAACTTAATACAATTACCTATAAAAATCACTTCCAAATATTTGTTGATGGGGTCAAAAATGAATGAGAAGGTTGCAAGTGGTGTTTTCTTTCCTCACCTGAAAATTGCAATGGGCGAGAGATTATATAATAATTTATCTATAATGTCTGCTGAGTTAAATGCCATAATCATGGCATTAGAACACCTTAAGGAAAACCAACCTTTGATTGCAAATTCAAATAATATTATCATATATTCCGACTCTCTATCAAGCCTTGAGTTGCTGGCCTCAGCTCCTCAATATAAGTTGGACATTGACACTTATCATTGTCTCAGTATTATAGATAATCTTGCTTCAAGTGGCATAAAAACTTATTTTCAGTACATTCCTAGCCACTCTGGCATAAGTGGTAATCATCAGGTTGATGAAATAGCAAAAAATGCTATAAATATTGACCAGCCAAGTGGGAGACCAATCCCAATTAGAGATATTTATTGATGGAGGCTATCAGATATTAATTTTAATAAGATTATTAATCCTATCCTTTAATTAATAAATGTTAGGATTAAATGATAAATGATAGGATTAAATGAAATATAAATAAAAAATGATAAAATGAAATATATAGGAAATAAATGAAATGATAGGATTAATAAATCCTATTTATTAATCCTATCCTTTCCCCCTTTCCCAATAAGTATCTTTCTAAAATTTATCATAGAATTCGTTCTGGAACAAATGGACTAAATTTCCTTGCATTCTCATATAAGTTTTCTAATTCAAGTGGTTCAATTCCCCTGTCCCCTTTTTGCAGGCATTGTAATATGAATAATGAAACAATTGACTATTGCCTATTTGAATGTAATATGCTGACGTCTGCACAACATACCTTGCTTTGTAAACTGTTAAAATGCTTCAAACACCACAAAATCTCACTATCAGCCAAGAGCCTAGCCAACTATACCTGTACACAGAGCACAGAATTTCAGTTCAGAAATGATGTCTATCATCTTATATTTGAACTCCTTGAGTCAAAAGATCTACTGAAAGATATCTGAGAATATCTAATAAATAAGAGACGACCAAGCCAGTAGCTCTGTAGCCCACAGAGTGAAGCAAAAAGAAAAGGGCTAAATAGTACTAACTGAATAGCCCGCCTGCTGTGAATTGGAAGAAGATCACTCCTGAACCTACGCCAATATTTGAACATTGTATTAAAAATTTCAAAAATTAATTTGATGCGAGCAAGTTTGTCCGAGTGCCAAACGGTAATGATCCTGTTTCCAAGGCAGTCAAATGTGTTAACATGATTTTGATAGGGAAGTGCAAACTAAGACACAAATATAATTTTGGATATGCATATAACTCAAGCAAGTTTCTTCGTGCAGTGAGTGCCGAGCTTGTAGATAAAATTCCAGCAAATAATGACGAGAATGCCACAGTGATTACCGAGTTTTTGATAAATCATCGGCAGATGATGACATTTGTATATTTTTGAGGAAATTGCCAAAGATAAAAAGAAGGAACACGTAAGAAAAAGCAGAAAAGAAAATGTGATTTGTAGATATTTTAATTGGAGGGTTTGTAAGTTTTGTAAACAGTGCAAGTTTTTACATACATGTCATGATTTTACTTTGGGTATTTGTAGGACTAACAAGTGCAGTTTTGATCACGTTGACTTGTGTTCTTTATTATCATGCTATGACAAATCGTGTAATTTCACTCACATATAATTTATGGTGGAGGATTGGCTTACAATCCAACCTTTTTAGGGCAACGCAGAAAGCCCCCACAACCAATCCCCTCCTCCCTCCAGTCCGGTACCATTTTACTGCCAGGCGCCTCCCCCTCCCATTTCCAATCTTAGCTGGTGTCATTCTCCTCTCTTTGCTCCGCCCCTCTATTCCCTGTTTTATCCCCTCCACCCATCTGGAAAGAAAGGTTCCCAGCTCACCCCCTCCCCCAGCAACTATCTAGAAACTGTTGTTTAGAGGAGGCGTGGTTCTTTGCTTGCTCTGGTGGATCTTATGGTCGTAGTCTGAGAGACCCACTTCACTCTTCTTCTCTTCAAATTTTCTCAACTTGCCGCAAGCTTAAAGACACCAGCCTCACAAAGAAGACATTGATTAAAGAATACCCATGATATGAATTTTCACTACCAAAGTTTTTCTATGCTAACACTGAAAGTCTCAACCCAGATAAGGTAGTCGAAACAGAAACCCTAGCATGCATCCTTAAGTCAACTGTAAAGGTGGTAACTGAAGTCCACTGCCAAAACAGCAATCTTCTTAATATCAATGGTTTTAATAAATATTTTGAGCTTAGACCAGATGATCACTCTTTGGGAAAAAGAGGTGGTGGTGTTGGAATCTATGCCAATGAAAAGTTAGCTACAAGCATTATTGATGTTCCATGTCTTGAATCCCATGACAAAATAATGTGGCAAAGAATCCAACCTTAAAGACTTCCAAGGAGAATCAATGGTTTGATCGTGTGCTTTCTATTACTCGCCCGGCCAGCCCTACAAACAGAAGAAAAGGTTTCTTGAAAAGCACCTGAGTGCTGACCACGTTTCAGGTAAGTGGCCTGGATGTGCAATGTTTGTTCTTGGTGATGGTAATGAGCTGAAACTGGAAAATTTTTACAGGGCCTTTGAGTTAAGGAATACTGTAAATTTTCCAACTACGAAAGGAACATTACTTGACATAATCACTACCAATATGACCAAACATTACAAAAGTCCCATAGATGGCTTATCCCTGGGTGGCACTTAACATTTCTCACTTGAGCTAAATCCATTGAAGAGCGTGAAAATAACATACACGACAAAAGAGACAACCAACTGACCAATCCCTGATACCAGTTTGTTTGAGTTTGGGAAGTGGATAACTTGAGAAAGTTGGATATATGTATTGAATACCAGCACTGCCAATTCAAAAGCAGAAATTCTCCAAATACTCTACTAGAAAAATTTTGCAATTAGTTTCCTGAGGAAAAAATTAAGTCCTTTTCCATCGACTGTCCATACATTTTGAAGGATGTTAAAAAACTGATAGCTGAGAAACAAAGATTGTTCAAAGAAGGGTAACACCAACAAGCTATTCTTTTGAAGAACGAAATTCACAAACTGACATGCCGGGTGGCAAAAGACTACTATCAAGGTAAAGTAAATGATTTGTTCCAATCCAAACCCCAACAGTGGTAAAAAAAAGTTAAAACACTCGTAGGAAATACAACTAAGCATGCCGATTTCAACCTGGATGATACAGATACCAAATTGGCCAACCAGCTCAACGCCCACCTGGCTAATATTTTACAAACCCTACCTCCCTTGCGCCAAGATGAGATACCACAGCCACCTCCAGGCTATCAGGACTTCCGAACAAACAGCGTCATGCCAATTGATATCCCAATCCAAATCATAAAAGCATTCCCAGATGAACTTAGTCAACTACTTTCAAGTTTATTCAACCAAATCACCATTTCGGCAACTTCCTGTTTTTATGGAAGAAAGGATATGTGACACCAATACCTAAAAAAGATGCACCTAATGACTTTACTGGAGTTTGGCCAATCACTCATATACCTGTATTTAGCAAAGTCTATGAGCGATTCTTCTCATCCTGGCTAAAGGAAAAAATCATCAGTATGGTGAATCCAAAGCAATTTGGTAGTCTTCCCAAGACCTCAAGAGCTAACTATTTGGTAAGCCTCCTGGACAAATTCCTGAAGAACATAGACAACCCCAGCTGCTGGATAAACCTCATAGCAATATATTTAAAAAAAGCTTTCGACTTGTCAACCACAGTAAACTCATTAAAAAGTTACTTACAAGGTATAGTATTACCCCTTCCTTAGTTCGAATAATTGCCAGCTATCTCTTGGATTGAAAGCAAAGCACTAAATATAAGAGCACATACTCAACCGAGGTTCAAATCTGGTGTGGAGTGCCACAATGAACAAACCTTGGTCCTCTTTTGTTTCTTGTCATGGTCAACAAGCTGGCAGAGTCCTATCCAGAAAAATGGAAGTATGTTGATGATCTTTCATTGACTGAAATTTGCCACAAGGAAATCTCCAAGCATTGTGTATGGTATCATCAAAGACATTAAGAACCAGGCTGCCAGTAACAGCATGATGGTGAATATGGACAAATCTGTTGCACTTCCAATTTCTTTCCTAAGGACCAAACCAACATATTATCCTCTGCTACACTAACAGCAGATGGTGACTGTAATTACACTGCTAGGCGTTTATATTTCATCAAATATGAAGAGGGATAAAGAAGTAGGAAGCAGAGTCAAACATATAAATATGGGTATCTCTGCTGTAAAGTTGCTATCTTGCTGTGGCGTTCTTGTTGAACATCTTCTGAGGTTCTATCTTTATTTCCTTAGACACAACTTAGAATATTGTTGTCAAGAATGGCATTTCTTCCTTACTCATGACCAGTCAGAGACATTGGAGTGAGTTCAGTACCATGCCCTGCTTGTGGCATCAAAATCCTCTAAAGTCCCCTATATATTGCTCCTCCAAGAATTTAAACTTGTTACCCTTGAAAAAAGAAGGCAACAACTTAGCCTCAAGTTGGGAAAGGGTATCTTGCAAAATCCCAACCTCCATGATATACTTCCCCTTGTAGACAGAGTTTGCAAAGGTTTGTTGCTGAACCTATACCAAAAATACAACCAGTATTTACAACCCATGCAAGATATGAAAAAAGTTTTGTGCCTGGGTATGTTTGCCTTTATAACTTAGATGCCTAATTTTATATATAGATGTATGTTATTTTAATTTTTGTCTTTTTAATTTTGTTGACCATGTAAGTGTCCAGTGTTGTGAAAATTGTATTTGCTTTGACCATATCACTGAATATGAAAATTGCATTTTGTATATGTAGACTTTTTTAATTATTTACCATAATCTTGATGAAAAAATCAAGAATCGGCCCAACTGTGTAAGCGTTTTGAAATAAAGGAGATTTTCATTTCGATTGATTTGATTGCACCTTTTACCCTAACAAATACAAATAATTTCTGTAGGAAATTATCACAGATTGTTTAAATATTTAGCATATGTAAATTTGTCATAGTTTATATTATCAAGTGCTCAAAGATGCCATTCAAGCAATCTGTCAAAACTCAACACTGACAACTGCTGTGTAGTAAACCACTAGAATAGTCTGTCAAATAAAAGAGTCTCAGCACCCAATGATGAAGCTTTCAAGAATTCACAAGATGTTGAATGGAATGGTGTTTCCTGTATGTACCAGTGGGCAAGGCTGTACCCAGAGGGGGGGGGGGGGTTTAGGGAGGTTTGAACCCCCCCCCCCCCCCTGCCAAAAAAAACCAGCATTTATTTGACTTGTAAAAGCATAACAAAAATGGATCGAAACAAATTTTGTATGCGTTTTTTGAGGGTTTTTTGCGTAGCCCCCCCCCCCCCGAAAAAAGAAAAATCTTTGAGTAAAACCCCCTCTGAAAAAAAAACCTGGGTACGGCCTTGCCAGTGGGATGCATTTGATGTTGGATTATTTGCATCATTCACAAATCAAGACAGATATTAATTTGCTCCAAAGTGCAAGTTAAGGTAATGCAGCAGTTGTGCTAATAAGAACATGGCAAGTTTTACTTCAGAAGCCTTTTGGGGGAAGTTTTACTTCATTACTTCAACATGAAGAAATATACTTCCAAAAGCCATTGTACTTCAGTGAAAGCATATGGTGACCATGCTTTAGCTGAATATATGTGTCAGAAGTGGTTAGTATGGTTCAAAAGTGTCAATTTTGACCTGGAAGATAAGGAACATGCTGAAGTGCCAAAAAAAGTTTGAAGATGGAGAATTGATGTTCAGGCTTGATCAAGACATATCACAAACGAAAGAAGAATTTGCAAAAACACTTTATGTCACTCATCAAGCAATTTCCTGTTACTTAAAGGCAATGGAAATGACCAGAGAGGTAAGAAATTGGGAGTCATTTAAACTGAAGCCAGAAGACATCAAACACAATTTTTCACATGCAAATGTGTGCTCCAATTGCAAAGAAGAAAGGGTTTTTTTTTGCATCAAATTCTGACAGGCAACAAAAAGTTGGTCCATTACAATAATCCAAGATGCCAAGCAATGCATAGATACCCTAGCCATGCCTCATCCTCAATGATGTCATTCACATCAGCAATGGCTTGGTGTAGTGTATTGAGAAGTTTACCAACTATAACTGATGATTTGAGCCAAGCATTGCAAGAAAAACACCCACAATACACCAATAGAAATGAAAAAGTTATTTTATGACATGACAATGCTTGGCCACATGGTGCAGCAGCCATAAAAAAACATATTTAGAAATGCTCAAATGGGAAGTCCTGCCCTATCTGCTGTATAGCCCATACAGTGTTCCTTCTGATTACTGTCTTACAGTGTTCCTTACTGCCATATAGTGTTCCTTCTGATTACTGTCTTTTCTGGTCAATGCAGCAAGGCCTTGGTGAGAAGAACTTCACTAATTATAATAAAGTCAAACAAGTTATAATGGATAAATTTGTAAATAGTGGCCAAACTGGTGTCAAATTTTTCAGAGATGGTATCCATAAATTACCAACAAAATGGGGACACTGTGGCTAGTAACAGAGAATTCTTTGAACCTTGAACTCATAACCAATTTTCCACCATAAAGTTTTAATTTTCAAAAGAAATTACACAAAGTTATTTACACACCTTACTTATATCATTCCTAAAAGCATTTCAGTTTACTTTAACTCTCCTCCCCCCCCCCCCCCAATGGTTATTAGATATACAGAGAAGCAGTTCTCTTGAAGGAAACTTGCTAAAACAAAAAGAAAGGCATTTTTACATTGCTAATTTTATGCTCTTTTGTATGATTAAAGTTGATTGTAAGAATTTAACCCCCTCCCCTCTAAATGGTCCCACACACAGCCCTAGGCTATATACAAAAATAATATAAAATAAAATGAGATTCCTAAATTTATCCCATTTTCAACATGTTCGTCATTATCATGACAACATTTACAACACCCCCTCCCCCCTGATTGACCAATATGTAGCAATAATAATATTTTTTTGTCATTTTCATTCTTTGTTCCATTGTAAACCAGTTATGCTATGTAGACTCAAAAATATCTAGTTTAGTTTCATTGATTGCATTGAGCATTGGATAAAAAACCTACTTTCAGTAAGTTCAAAACATGAATAATAATGGCAGAGAGAGTGTTAAAATAGTAACTTGGTAATATCTTCCCAGAGTATGTTTTTGGCCTGGGATTCATTAGTTTGCTAAAAATTACAGTAAATATTGGACAGTTCACGTTATTGACCTACAAAAAAAAGCGAGCATACTGTTAGATGCCATTTTTTATGCTCTTCCTGAACATAATAATTGCTTTTCTCACACATTCAATTTTAAGCCCTTTTAGGAACCTTGAAAATAATAATTTCATTCTATATTTTTTGGATATAAAAATGGATTATTTACCTTAAATTTGTTTTAAACTTACTATTCCATTATAAATCCATTTTGTAAGAGTTGCATAATTCACAAAGATTGAATTGACGAGATGTAGTTGAGTAAAAAGAATTCAAAACAAATCTGCCATGTTTTCCTTTTATTCTGTTAGGCTGCTTAAAAACTGTCATGTCACCTTTATGTCAAAAAATATCCTAGCTGACAGAAGAAGCAGGGCAGATAGAAAAATTAAAAAGTTGTTGTCAATTTTTTATCCAACTTAATTGTCACGAATCAATGCTTGTGGATTATATAACTTTAACAAAATGGATTTCATAATGAAATACTAAGTTTGAAACCAATGTTCTTAACCCTTTTTGTACCAACAAATATAGAAAGAAATTATCATTTTCAGGGTCCAAGAAAGAAAAGCATTTATTATTTTCAGAAAGAGCATGAACTATATTATCAGAAAGAGCATGAACTATTATATTCAGAAAGAGCATGAATATGAACTGCTCAATATTTATCAAAGTTTTAGCTATTTGCCTAACTCAACTATCTTTTAAGATAGCAAGAAGCTGCTAAACTAGAATTTTACTGCCTGCTTTAACCTAGATAAGCAAAACAAGAAGTCCCTCTTCTGTAACTGTTTTAAGCAGCATTCCCCAGGGGACCATTCTTGGGCCAAGTCTTTTCAACTTCTATATAAAGGATGCACCCAATCTTCTCTTCCTCACTCTTTATGCTGATGATTTGAAACTTGTTGGTGAAGCAGCTACAACCTCTGACCTGCAATCTATCCAAAAGGACCTTGACATTCTTAGGACTAGTGCTCATACATGACTCCTCTCTTTCAATAGTGATAAATACTGTGTAATCCACTTTGGCAATCACAATACACATCAGCAGTACCATCTTCAAGGTAGCCTCCTTTGGTTAGTCTCTGAAGAAAGAGATCTAGGAGTCATTGTTGATAGTCAATTTAAGATCAGCACCCATGCAAAATCTGTATTGTCATCTGCCCTCCAATCTCCCAGAATGATCAAAAGAACTATCTCTAGCAAATGCCCAAGTGCATCTATGAAGCTCTACAGGGCACTAGTCTGCCTGCACCTTAGAGGTTGGAATGTCCCTGGTGTCACCCTACTTCAAGAAGGACAAGGAAACACAAGAAAGAGTACAGCAAGAAGCAACCAAAATGGTTGAAGGCCTCAAACAAATGCCATATAAAGTGTTTACATCACTTGAAGGTTCCTACTCTCACATACTGGAGGAAACATAGCAACATAATTAGGGCCCACAAAATTATTTCCAAAAATATTCTCCCTGATATCCTTGCCCCACCAGAACCTTTTGTGACAAGAGGGTATTCCAAGAAAATCTTCAGTAAACTCTCCTCAATCCAAGAAAGAAGCTATTTATTCAGCCACTGAGTACCTAATAACTTGTGGAATCTTGTCTGAAGACACAGTGGTTGCTTATTCAATGGGTGCATTCAAGCAAAATCTTGCCAAAGAATGGATACAGTAAGAGTTCTTGCACAACTGGAAAACTGTTGAGTCCTCAATCCAAATGTAGGGGACTCCACCCTTTGACTATATATATATATATATATATATATATATATATATATATATATATATATATATATATATATATATATATATATATATATATATATATATATATATATATATATATATATATATATAATATATATATATATATATATATATATATATATATATATATATATATATATATATATATATATATATATATATATATATATATATATATATATATATATATATATATATATATATATATATATATATATATATATATATATATATATATATATATATATAATATATATATATATATATATATATATATATATATATATATATATATATATATATATATATATATATATATATATATATATATATATATATAGATATATATATATATATATATATATATATATATATATATATATATATATTATATATATATATATATATATATATATATCTATATATATATATATATATATATATATATATAATATATATATATATATATATATATATATATATATATATATATATATATATTATATATATATATATATATATATATATATATATATATATATATATATATATATATATATATATATATATATATATATATATATATATATATATATATATATATATACATATATATATATTAGGGTGGTCCTTATGTATATATCAAAAAATATTTTTTGTTTTTCCTGCCTCCCACCATCCCAAACTATTCTTCTATGATAGAAAAAAAAGTGTCATTTATTTTTAGGATAACTTCATGTTTGGGGTATGCTCAAGGCACCCGAATTTTGATTATACTCGTATGTTATTGAAATCGGGTGTATATAAAGAAAATCATTGGTTCAGGGCATATATTTATTAGTTAATTGAGTATTTATTGTGAATTCTAACACAAAACAGGTGTTATGTGTTATATAAAGAGATAACTGAAGGGATTGAGGGTAATATATTAATAATCAATTAGGTGTCAATCTAGCAGATATATTCGCGTAAAACTACAGGAGTTTATGTCACTATTTAAAATTAACTTTAACATTTACTTACTGAATCAATCAATGGTTTATTATTACATTTGATTAAATATTCTTGCAGCAGACATCTTTAGTATTGTTTAGTTTTTATTTTCTCAGATAAAGATTGATTATAAATACATAGAATACCAAGCTGATAAGACAATATCAGGTGAATTACTGAATATATCAATTTACATTTAATGTTTGTTGTTATAACTGAAATTTTGTCATTTGTCAGATATAATAAATTCATATTTGAAATTGGCTTGTTATTAATTTGCTATTAGAACAATACTATTTTTGATTCAATGTTGTCTGCTATGTAATTTTCTGACAGATTGGACAATTGTTAAAGTACACATAAAATGTTTTGTTTTACAGTCGGTCATGGCGATTTCCACATCCACACGCAGTAAACAGGAAGTGTACCTGCTTGGTTCAGCTTTGGAAGATCTATAAGGTTCAAAATTGCCATCGATTAGTCATGTTCTCAGGCTCTATGCCACAAAGCTGAAAGTAGCCAAGACTAAACATGAGGCAGCAGTACCAGTAATTAAGGACGTTCAAATGTCCTGGGAGAAAGCCAGAATACCCATGCGCCAGAGTGATCATGCAGTTGCCCAACTTGAAGTTTTAGTGCAGAGATGGGAAAGGTTGAAGAAAAACAAAGCAAGAAGGACAGCAACTCAGATAGCCAATGAGGAAGAATTCTCAAGAAGAAATTCTGAATTTGTAAACCTTATAAGAAAATCGAAATATATTTTCTTGTGATTATTATCTCTTCTAATCAGCAGTTGTACCAAACCAATTCTGCTCAAGTCATCCTCAGGGCTATACTGTGGTGTTTATCCTCCCCATAGTATAGTGCAGACGGTTTGATATCATCTATTTTCCCTTCTTGTTTTTAGTTTTATTTTTGTGTTTTAAAGATTTTTCCAATAGGCAATGATTAGAAGTCCTCCAAAAAAAAGTCCCCCCAGATCCCAAATCAAATTCCAGTGAAAGTGTCATAGTGAAAGATACCCATCCTGGCTGGTCAAGCACCCTATCTCAAAGTTCTAATGATAGCTCCAATTCGGCGAATAGGACAATGATAAGTGTAGGGGCTAATGTAACCATAAACGATGATAATGGGTTTCAAGAGGTCCTCTCTAGAAGTTCTAAAAAAGGAAAAAAATCTCCCCAATTAAAAGCATTTCCCCTCTCCCTGCCCAAGATTCTCCCTCCAAAAACTTAGGAATTTACCTTAAAATTACTCCCACTACCCCCTTTGAAATAAAAATGATCACTGCAATAAGAGTTGCAATTTTTAAATTGCTAAAATCAATGTTCTCTCTTAACATTAACCGTGATGGATCTCTGCTAATAGCTGTAGAAGAGCAGAAATCAGCAGATACAATAATTAACCTTAAATCCCTTCTGAATACCCCAATTATTGCATCTAATTGGAACCCAAAACAATAACCAACAAAAATAGTAGTTTATAATGTTCGCCCGGAGATATCTACTCAGGAGTTAAAAGAAGGCCTCTCAGATAGGGCTGGAAACACAATCCCAGTTGAGGATGTTACCCAACTTGGAAAACCTAACTCTAATGGCATAAAAACTAGCAGATCCTTCTTAGTCACACTAAAGGATAAAATTGATATCCCAGAAAAATTATTCCTATTTGGGCAAATCAAACCACACAAGGAATACAAACCTAAGCCTATTCAGTGTCAGAAGTGTTTCAAACTGGGACACACGACAAACAAATGCAATGAAATTCTCCAAGAGTGTAGAAATTGTAAATCTTTCCATCCTAAAGAGCTGACAACTTGCAACAACACTCAGCCTACATGCATCAATTGCAAAGGCCCACAAGAACCTACAAAGAAATCATTATGTCCTGCATACAAGAAAAGAGCTCTAACCCTCCAAATATCAACAGAGAAGGCCATCCCATACCCCTTTGCAGCAATGGAAGCAAATGCTGCCCAACAATACCAAATAAAGCCTGTAATGAAACCAACCAAAACCCCCAAGTCAAATGCCCCCAATGCATCAAGCACCCCATATAAAACACCATCTTCTAAGCCCCCTAGCTCAAATCCCTATCAGAAGGAATCACCAAGCCAACAAGCCTCCTTTTCCGGTGAGATGAGGCCAGCCTGGCCCTCCCTCCCAAGAAGAAACAAACCAGAAACACTACCAGAAATCAATCCCTTAACCAACAAACAGGATGCACTACCAAAAATACAATCCCCAAATATATGCTTATTCATTCTAAACTGTAATGCAGTTCAGGCCATGAACATACATCAACTACAGAAAACAAAAATTATTGCAGAATTGGCAATAATCTACATTCCAGATGATATGCTCATTCAAGCAAAAAAAGATCTTGCTTTACTTTTAACAAAGCTGAACATTGATATACAGTCATATGAAGAATAAATCAACAACACAACATTTATCAATACTCCAATGGAATGTAAGATCACTCACAGAAAATAAGCTAAATGAACTAATATCATTTATGAATAATAATTCCATTAATATTGCTTGCCTCCAGGAAACTCATTTAACCCAAAATCAACAAATTAAGTCTCTGGGATATACTATCCTGAGAAAGGATAGATCTTCAGAGAGAAAAGGAGGTGGTGTAGCTTTATTAGTTAATAATAATATAAAATTTTGTGGCATCAATTTTCCAGATTTTGAAAATGATGTTGATGTAATTGGTATAAGTGATTGGCTGAATAATTTAAAAACCTACATAATAAGCTTTTATAACCTAATGGCCAAACTACAGATGCCAAGGATTTCTTTAATTATATAAATAATTCTAATATGTTAAAAAATATTATTATTTGTGGTGATTTCAATGCCCACAGCCTTTTGTGGGGGAATAAACCAGCAAATAAAGCTGGTAAATTTATTGAGCATATGACTTCAAATAAAAATGAATTAGCTGTTGCTACCCCTCCAAACCTGAATACATATTTCAACCCCAAAAGTGGCAAATTCTCCACAATTGACCTACAAACTGTGTCTTTAAATTTTTTGAACAAAATTTACATAAATAAAATTGATAGTCTATGTACAGACCACTTTGCTATAGTTTGCTCCCTAAATGAACCTGCTGAAACTTCATCTCATACCTCCAAATATATCAACACTAAAGCAAATTGGTCTATTTTCCAAAATAAGCTAAATAATGAAATTACAAGTTTCCCCCAAAGTTCACGCATTTCTAACACAACAGTTGACACACATGCTGAAGCGTTGACATCTTTACTAATAAATACAGCTAATCATGCTATCCCCAGGACAACACCAAGAAAACATTCCCTAAACAAATTCCTAAAGCATGGTGGACAAATGAGTGCCTAAATAAATGGAGGATAAAAAAGGCAGCTAGGACAGAATTCATAAAAAAAACCAACACCTACTACATATTTAAAAAAATTACAAGCAGAATCTAATCTAAAAAGGACTATAATAGATGCTAAATATAAATACTGGAATAATTTTGCAAATAATCTCTCCAGAGAAACGCATGAGCCAATTATACATAAAGTCATAAGCCACATATGTGGGAAAAAGACTTCTCCCAACCCACTCCTGTATGAGCTTATACATAATAATACCCATTATGACAATGATAATGAAAAGGCTAACCTATTTGCAACTCTTTTTGTTAATAAGCTAACATCAAATAATCAAAGCAAACTGTCCACAATTCCTATGAACCCTAGTTACCAACCACGCCCAGGATCTGAGTACATAACTAATCCATTTTTAATCCAGGAATTTAATAATGCAATACATCATATTAGGTCCAAAACTAGCAGCAGCTATGACAATATACACCCTGCATGGATAAAGAATCTCACACCATCATACAAACAAGAACTGCTAAATTGTTATAATCACGCTTGGGCATCTTCTAGGTTCCCCAATATATGGAAATGTTCGTCCCTCCTACCAATCCTAAAGAAAAATAAACCAAAAGATAACCCTGAGTCTTATAGGCCCATAATGATTACACCTGTGATGGGGAAAATAATGGAGAAAATGATTTATCACAGACTCTTCTGGTTTGTTGAGAAAAATAATATGATCCCACACACTCAAACTGGATTCAGGAAATACCACTCCTCAACAGATGCTTTCATTTTGCTAACAAATGCAATAAATGAATCTTTCTCAAAAAATAATATCCTAGTGGCAGCTTTCTTAGATTTTGAAGGAGCATATGACAATGTGAACCACCAAATCCTTTTAAATAAACTTGCAAACCTTTGAGTACCTCCTAAGCTAGTATCCTTTATTAAATCCTTCATAGAAGTGCGAAGTTTCATTGTTTGTGTTGGTTCAGCCTCTTCACCCCAAAAGACAATATCCAAAGGCCTACCTCAGGGAGCAGTCCTCAGTTGCCTCCTATTTGCCCTATATCTCTGGGACATGAACCTACCCCACACGAATCTACAATATGCTGATGATCTGGTGCTATGGTCATCTGGCAACACCTTTCAGATAGCACAGTCAAATCTGCAAAAGTCACTTTTCCAGTTTGAAAAATTCTCTCAACATTCAGATTTACCCATTGCACCCACCAAGTCAAAAATAATCCAATTTCACCGGAAGCGAAACCATGTTAATGCAAAACTAACTCTAAATAAAACAACTATTCCAGAAGATAATAATATTAATTACCCAGGTCTCATGCTTGACCAAAAACTTAATTTCCACCTCCACATTTCAAACACAATAAAAAAATGTTATAGAAAAGCAAATATACTAAAAAGACTTCTTTCCACACCCTGGGGTTGTAAGGAGAAAACCTTACTCCAGTTTTATAAATCACATATAAGACCCCATATTGACTATGGGCTCATTGTCTATGGTGCATGTGCAAAGACCCAGATGCAAAAAATTGAAACAACACAAAATGATATAATACGTCTCATATTTGGTCTTAGGAAACCCACAAGCACCAAGTTTCTGCTTATGGAGAGTGGATTAACAACAATAAGGAGAGACGTAGCTTTCTCTTGATAAAACATCTTACAAAAATTGAATCAAATAGCTCACACACATTACATAATTGGTTAAGAAACCCAGCCATGTATAGAGGTATTGCAGATGAGTATGCCAATATTCAAAAGAAGTTCCCTGTGCCAGCAAAGTCTATTGCACCTACTTTCCCCCAATCCCCTCCATGGAATTGGTCATTTCCCATAATAAATACTGAATTTTCAAAATGGAATAAAGATTTAACCCCCATTGCTTTTGTCCAGAAAAAATTTGCAGAACTTCATACAATTACCTATAAAAATCACTTCCAAATATTTGTTGATGGGTCAAAAATGAATGAGAAGGTTGCAAGTGGTGTTTTCCTTCCTCACCTGAAAATTGCAATGGGAGAGAGATTATTTAATAATTTATCTATAATGTCTGCTGAGTTAAATGCCATAATCATGGCATTAGAACACCTTAAGCAAAACCAATCTTTCATTGAAAATTCGAATAATATTATCATCTATTCCGACTCTTTATCAAGCCTTGAGTTGCTGGCCTCAGCTCCTCAATATAAGTTGGACATTGACACTTATCATTGTCACAGTATTATTGATAATCTTGCTTCAAGTGGCATAAAAACTTACTTTCAGTACATTCCTAGCCACTTTGGCATAAGTGGTAATCATCAGGTTGATGAAATAGCAAAAAATGCTATAAATATTGACCAGCCAAGTGGGAGACCAATCCCAATTAGAGATATTTACCGATGGAGGCTATCAGATATTAATTTTAATAAGATTAATCCTATCCTTTCCCCCTTTCCCAATAAGTATCTTTCTAAAATTTATCATAGAATTCGTTCTGGAACAAATGGACTAAATTTCCTTGCATTCTTATATAAGCTTTCTAATTCAAGTGGTTCAATTCCCCTGTCCCCTCTTTGCAGGCGTTGTAATATGAATAATGAAACAATTGACCATTGCCTATTTGAATGTAATATGCTGACGTCTGCACAACATACCTTGCTTTCTAAACTGTTAAAATACTTTAAACACCACAAAATCCACTATCAGCCAAGAGCCTAGCCAACTATACCTGCACACAGAGCATAAAAATCGACATCTATCATCTTATATTTGAACTCCTAGAGTCGAAAGATCTGCTGAAAGATATCTGAATGTATATAATAAATATGAGGCAATCAAGCCAGTAGCTCTGTAGCCCACAGAGTGAAGCAAAAGGAAAAGGGCTAAATAGTTTTACTGAAAAGCCCGCTTGCTGTTAAATAGAAGAAGAAGAATTCAAGGAAGCTTTCAATGATCTCTTTGACGTAGCTCACCAGGAAGCGTTACAGCTCATCAAAATTGAGGAAGACAAGCAATTCTTGTTGGCCCAGCGGGAAAAAGGAAGGCGAGGGGTGATGGCAGGGGTTGACATGTCACTTACAAAAAAGGAGAAAGTACAGGAAAATAAACAAAAAAGCCAGTTTCACTTGAAGACGAAACAGCAACTTGACATAGCAAATCTGGATCGAACTGTGTTGTTGGAGTCTTCTGATTCGTCTTCTAGTAATGATGATGCAGACATGGAAGTATTGCAAAGAATCGGCAGTGAAGCCACCAAACAACCATGTACACCAAAACGAAAACGTGGAAGAACTAACATTTTAACTCCTGCACTCCTGTCATCCCTAGACCACACAAAGACAAGTGACAGGCAAGCAGTTCAGATCATTGCCCCAATAATTCAAGCAACAGGTCACTAACGTTCCGGATTTCAGTATCAACAGATCATCTATAAGACGTTACCGTCAGAAGCATCGTGTCATACCTTCATCTCAGTTGAAGTCTGATTTCAATCCCCAGAAGCCAATGGTTCTTCACTGGGATGGAAAGCTTATGGAAGACCTCACTGGAGATGAAAAAGTTGAACGACTGCCAATAATTGTTTCTGGATCTGGAACAGAACAACTACTTTGTATCCCAAAGCTGGCTTCAGGTACTGGTAAAGCCATGGCAGATGCAATGATTGACACAGTGTCTGACTGGGGCTTTGTAGACAGCATCAAGGCTCTCAGTTTTGATACAACATCAAGCAACACCGGCCAAATGAACGCCTGTACTCTGTTTGAACAGCATCTTGGTAGAAGTGTTCTGCATCTTGCATGCAGACACCACATCCATGAATTAATGCTGGAAGAGGCATTCAGCATCACAATGGGACCTCCAAGTGGCCCAGACATCCAGCTGTTCAAACGGTTCAAAGCCTTTTGGCCAAACATTGTATATGCTGATTACAAGCCTGGTGTTGAGGTTCCGGTCATTGCTGCAGCTCTGGTTGATGCCCTGGATGATATGAAGACCTTTCTGACTGATCAGCTGGGTATTTGTCACCAACATGAAGACTACCGTGAACTCCTCGAGCTTCCCCTGCTGTTCATTGGTGGCCTTCCGGTTCGTGGTGTGATGTTCAGGAAACCAGGAGCCCTTCATCGTGCTCGTTTCATGGCACGACTGATTTATGCATTGAAAATATACATGTTCAGAGATTCTGGCTTCAAGCTGACAGATCGTGAAATCACTGGTCTGGGCAACTTCTGTGCTTTTGGTGTAGGAAGTTATGTTAAATCGTGGTTCCTTTCTCCTTTGACAATAGCAGCACCAGCTGATGATTTAATGCTTCTGAAGAGTTTCCTCACTTGTGGATTGCCAGCAGCAACTGGTGCACTGAAGAAACTGTGTGGGCAGCTGTGGTATCTTAGCAAAGAACTGATAGGATTGGTATTTTTTGACAGGGGTGTTGATGCAACTGAAAAAAGAGCAATGGTCGAAGCACTCTGCCATGAAGGAACGGAGGGCCCACCGAAGCGTATTACTGTGGACAAAACTACAGTCACCAACAAGAATCTACAGGACTTTGTTACACACAATACAAGGAACATCTTCAATATCCTTTCCATTCCAGATAGTTACTAGTCTACAGATCCTGAGACCTGGGTGGATAATGAATCCTATGTGAAGGCTGAAGCAATCGTCAGAGAACTACGAGTAGTGAATGACACAGCCAAACGTGGAGTTGCCCTTATGCAGGACTACAATTTGCTACTAACAAAAAATGAAGACCAGATGCAATTTGCTCTGCAAGTAGTTAAAGAGCATCGCAAACGTTTTCCTGATTCTAACAAGTCAACAATCCTTCAAGGGCTAGCCACAACCTCTGACAGCCCAGGCCCAGCATGACTTTGTAGTGTGTAATTTTTTATCAATTACCGAAAGATACGTTTGATATTTGCTATGCCAGTGACATATTTTAACCAGTCATTATGATTGTTTTAACAAACTAATGATTGGATGAGTTTAGTATTGATTATATCTAATATGTCCTCATTAAATTTTGTTTGCTGAATGAATTTCCTAAGTGCATCCGAAATTACGTTAAACATTGTCCAAGCAGAAGTATAGCAATTGTATGCTAAACTTCACTTGAATTGAGCATACCCTAAATATTGACCAATTTGGAAAATTTTTTGCCCATGTTGTTAACTTTTGATGTAGACAAAAATGGCAGGGTGGGAGGTTTATAATTCTGAAGTGAAAAAATAAGGACCACCCTAATATATATATATATATATATATATATATATATATATATATATATATATATATATATATATATATATATATATATATATTATATATATATATATATATATATATATATATATATATATATATATATATATATATATATATATATATATATAATATATATATATATATATATATATATATATATATATATATACGTAAGAACAACTGCAGAAATGGGCATCAGACAGTGAATGGAACTTGGCAGGTTGCACAACAATGTGCATTTTTATGTGAAATTGCATCTCTGTGAACTTTGGGTAAGACTATTACCTTAAATTACCTTAAATCGCATTGTCCAGCGAAATAAGGAAAGATCCTGTAGAGTCGCTGGTCAGTGATGATGGGGAGTCACTGGTTCGGCGGCGTCCCACTCTGTTCTCCATGGTTTGGTGGACCAATTCTTATCGATGGCGATCTTGAATGCAATGACAGAGGGAGCTGTGACAGCTGAATTGGGAAGACTATTCCAGGGGCCCACCACTCTATTGGAGAAGTAGTGATTGCGGAGTCTGCTGTGAGCTCTCTTCCTGAGCAGCTTCTTACTATGCCCTCTTGTCCTGGATGATTCGTCAAGTTGTAAAGGACTCTGAGAAGAGGAATCAGCATGCAGCAGCTTGTAAGCCATAATGACATCACCCCTCCACCGTCTGTAGACGATTGTTGGGAGCTGTAGTTTGTTCAGGCGGGATGGATAGTCGAGGTTCTTGCATCCATCAACAGCTTTGGTTGCGCGCCTTTGAACAGACTCTATTTTCTGTTGGTCACTCTTATTCAGAGGCGTGGCAACACACATCCCAAACTCCAGCAATGGTCGCACAAGACCCTTGTACAGCTTCGTCATGACTTTAGATGATCTGCTACGTACTGTACGCTTAATTATTCCGAGGGTCTGAGATGCTTTGGCAACTGCTGTTTGTGTGTGTTTGTTGAATTTTAATTCTTACATTGACCACTATTCCCAAATCTCTTTCAGCTACCGAGGAACCAATCGATTGTCTAGAGCCATCCCCCCCCACTCATATGGTACTGCCACTTTTCATTCTTTTTCCCGAAATATACTGCCTTGCACTTCTGGATGTTAAACTCAAGCTTCCATCAGCAGGCCCAAAGGGAAAGTGCATCCAGGTCTTCCTGTATGGTGGCTCTAGTCGCTGACGACTCCGCGGGCCCAATAAGCTTTGAATCATCAGCATAGAGGCTCATCTTATTTCTTACAGCCCGTGGAGCATCATTAATGTAAAATCTGAAAAGTGTTGGGCCCATGATTGTTCCCTGGGGCACGCCACTATCAACTCCAGCAACTTCTGAGAAAAACTCTTGCCCGTTATCCCCAAACACTCTAACTCTCTGCTTTCTTCCTGAGAGGAACTGCATCACCCATTCAACAACCTCCACATGTATCCTGGTAGCTAAAAGTTTAGCCTTCAAAGGACGATGGCAAACTTTGTCAAAAGCCTTTGCAAAGTCTAATAAAATCATATCAGCAGGGATATCCTGGTCTAGCAGTTTGGTGGAACATTCATATGCATCAATAAGATTTGTCTCAACCGAGTGTCCAGATCTGAATCCATGTTGGCTATCGGTAAGTAGTTTGTTGTCAATCAGGTGTTTCATAACAGCAGTGTTTGTAATTCCTTCAAGGATTTTACTGACTGTCAAGGTGATGCTAATAGGGGTAA
Organism: Artemia sinica; assembly: GCA_027921565.1. Lineage (NCBI taxonomy): Eukaryota > Metazoa > Arthropoda > Branchiopoda > Anostraca > Artemiidae > Artemia > Artemia sinica. The sequence continues at coordinate 50,714,044 of CM051266.1, read as the reverse complement.
TTGGCAGCACAGTTCCTGCTTCCACCCTTGTGAACAGGTGTAATATTTGCATTTCTCCAATCTTGAGGGACTTGTTTCGTGTCAAGAGACTTCTGGAACAGTTTTGCTAGGGGGGGGGGCAAGCTCCACATGAGCCTCTTTCAAAGTTCGAGCGTGTACCCCATCAGGGCCAACTGACGTATTTTGGTTCAATCTTTTGAGCCATGATTAAACATCCAAAGTGCCAACAGTAATAATTTGCATCAGTTTCTGAATATCATATTCCAGCATTTGTGGCAAGGGGTCATTATCTGGAGGTGTAAAAACTGACTTGAACTGCTGGTTCAGAGCTTCAGCTATATTTCCAGGGTTGCTTATGGTATTCCCATTAACTGAGAGTTCAGTTACTGAATGTCTTCTGGGCTTTTGAGTGGAGGCATACTTCCAAAATTTCTTTGGATTTGTTTTTGATGCTGAAGCTAAAGACTCCTCATACTTGCTGGTAACTTCTCTTGTAAGGTAGCGAACGTTGTTTTGTATTTGTTTGAATTTGTCATGATTAGCCTGCATTGGGACGTCCTTGTACCTTCTCCAGAACTTGTTTTTCTTCCGGACTGCTAGCTTGATTTCTCTTGTGATGAAAGGGAGCATTCTTGGTCTTAGTTTCCAAGTAGTTGTTGTGTGTTTTGCAATTGTCTCACTGAGGACCCTTTTCATCTCAAGCCAAGCTCCCTCTACATTATTCTTTTCAACAAAAGACCAATCTTGGTTAGCCAAATCTTGCCTGACCTTGTTGTAATTTGTAAACACATGTTTTCTAAAATTGTTTGTCTGAGGGTACAACTTTAGTCAACAAGTTATGGATATATGGTCGCTTGCGCCAAAAGGTGGCTCTGAGTCTATACTTTGGATTGCCTCCTCATATTTGACAAATAGGAGATCTAAGAGAGATGGGTTCTGACCCTATCTGTACCTAGTTGGGAAATCGATTGTCTGGTACAATGAATGTTCATGTAGGCATTCGAGGAGTGTGCCAATCTGGTCATTGTTATCTCCTGTAGCAGCATAACCACTAATCCATTGGATCTGAGGCAGGTTGAAGTCTCCAACAATTACAATATTATGGCAAGGACGACTCATCACTGAACTTATAGAATTTGCAATCGCGAGGTGAGAACTTTTCTGACAGGGAGAGCTTGGGCTTCTATAAATACAACCTATAATTAAGGGGTGACCCTTTGGCTCAATTTTTATCCAGACCTGCTCCAATCACAGCTCATACTGAGAACCAAGATTAAGGTCTCCTACCTTCAGTGATGATTTGACATACAGGACAATTCCTCTTCCTTCTGGATTTGACAGGTTTGAGATTATTCTGAATCCGGTGATCTGGATTTGCACATCAGTCAATGGCACTGAAGTATACTTTGGTTTAACTTCAGTGAAGGCAAACACACTCACTTCAGGTCTTGCTGAAACTACAGCTTTTATTTCATCCATTTTTATGATGATGCAATCCACATTACTGTAAAGCATTAATAGTCCGTCTTCATTTCCAATATGGGCATCACCAATATCACTAAATTCTGACTCCCAAGATTCAAAAGTGGAACTATCCAAAGGTTCTCCGCTATAAGTACTTGATAATGCACTTTCAAACAATTCATCATTATCAATCTCAAATGTGGGGCTTGCATTTGAATCACTCACACTAAAGTTTCTATGTACAGTACTATTTACATTGTTTTGACAGGCATCAACTCCTAGATCTCCATCACCTGTGACCCCAGCGCAGCTGGAGGCTGCTGGAAGGTTTTTGGGACAATCTTCTTGCCTTTAATCACAATATTTGATTCACCACCTGCCTGCCTTCTGTATAGTTCTTCCTATAACTTCTGCCTTTTGTCATGGTCTGTTTTTGATACATCATTTCTGAACTGAACTGCCCCTTTTTTCTCAAACAATTTCTGGAGAATCAGCTTCTTAATCTTGAAGTCAGGGACAGCAAACATGATTGGGGTTGGGCGTAGTGAATTTTGGGTTATGGAGACCATGGGATTCACTAGGCAGCAGATGTTTGAAATAGGGACACCAGGTAAGCTGTATTTGTTAGCTAGGTGCTCACGGATAAACTGGGCATCATCAGTTTGAGTAGCAACTCCAAAGGCCACTATATTCAATCTTCTCTTCTGTCTCTTGTGGTCTTTGAAGATTAGTGCCTTTACCCTGCTTTCAAATTGTTTGTTTAGGGCTTCCTTTAGAGCAGTTGTTTCAACAGTCACAAGGTCTTTAATTTCTATTGGAAATGAATTTCAGCCCCCCCCCTATATATACCTAACCTAACCCTGAATTGGCATATATAGGGGGGGGGGGCTGACATTCATTTCCAATAGAAATGATTATTATATTCGTAATCAGCATAAAAAAGGCATCAAATAGTGTATTCACTTTTGTCCTAACTCAATAATATGATTTGGTAGAACTTTACCTGTTATTTTGTCAAAGTGTTGCCTAAGATTGGAAAGCACACTTATAGAAGGAGAAGACTTTTAGTTCTGTGGCTTCAAGACTATTTACTCTTGAATTCAGTTTGTTTGATTTACCTTAGCTGTAGTGCATTTGTTAAAATCACATACTGCCAATTTTTATTGGACTGGGAATAGTATGTATTTTGTTTTCTCTTTACATCATGTTGTTAGCTAAAAAAATTATTGTAAGGAAAAGTTACTTGCCAAATAGATGGCTAACAAAAGTGTTTATAGGGTAAGTTTGTTTCTAGCTAGTTGGATAAAGAAAGTATTGCTGGGGAAAAGTTGCTAGTCAACTAGTTCAAAAATAAATTGTTTTCTGGGGCAATATTTGTTTCCAGCTAGTTGGCAAAATTAAGTGCTGCTGGGGAGAAGTTATTAGTCAACTAGTTGAAAAAATGAAATTTTGCTGGAGAGAAGTTACTAGTCAACTAGATGGAAAATGAATTGTTTTCTGGGACAATGTTTCTTTCCAGCTAGTTGGCAAAAACAAGTTTTGCTGGGGAGAAGTTATTAGTCAACTAGTTTGAAAAATTAAGTTTTGCTGTGGAGAAGTTATTAGTCAACTAGTTAGAAAAGGAAAGTTTTGCTGGGGCAACATTTATTGTCAACTAGCTGGCAAATTTAAGTGTTGCTGAGGAGAAGCTATTAGTCAACTAGTTGGGAAAATTAATTAAAAATTCTAAAAAAGAGACAACAATATTCCTCCAGAAAAGAAACAAAGACAGATAAATGAAGGAACATACACAATTTATGTCCAATAAATGCAAGATAGAAATGAACAAAACTTCAAATATGCATTTGTTTTCTTTAAACAGACAGGAGGAATAGTTCTCAAAACTTTGACAAATTCAATCTCACTTTTGGGACCAGGTGTAAGACTAATTATCCTGGGAATTAAAACAAAAATCCCTGGCTTCAAAGCCCAATATATAAGTCAAAATAAATCTCCCATTAAGAGGGAGACAGGGAGAGAGTCAGAAGTTGTAACACAATAGTGACAATTTAATTTGAAAGAACCTTATAATATTAACATATTTTATGCTATTCAGAATAAATTCTAACTAATATTTGTCAACCAGTTGGAAAATGAATTGTTTTCTGGGGCAATGTTGCTTTCCAGCTAGTTGGAAAAATTAAGTTTTGCAGGGCAACATTTATTGTCAACTTGTTGGCAAATTTAGATCTTTCCTATACAGATGGGCCAAATTTTCTAACTAGATGACAAAATTTTTTTTAATTATAAGGAGATTGGATAGTACCATTCTATAGGCTATAAGCTTATAAACTGTTTTTTTTTCTAATAGGCTAGTCAAAGAGTGGACATCCCAAATGTAGCAAGAAACTGCACTAAACAACCTACAGAAGTCATAACAGAGCATTAAAAGGATGGAACACCCTTGAATTCACTCCAAGCTACAATTTAAGGTATTTTAAGGTAATATGTACTTTGTAGTCTTCTGTTTAAGTAATGCAAGATGAAGACTTTACAAGATGTGATCCAAGGTGTAGGATATATATTTGGGAGAGAAAGTAAAGTAAATTTATTTTAGAATGTATAGGGCCTAGGCCTATAGCCTAAGTAAGCATTTAAAAAAAATTACATCGTTTTTGTAATTTTATAGGCTAGTGTCTCCTTCTCAGAAGTGCAACTACTGCATTAACACCGTTAAGCAGATTAACAATTAACGAATAATCCTTAATATTGGAAGGACTACCATTTAAAATGTCCTTGCTGTTAAATGATTTATATCTACTTTAATAATTTGTATTCCTCTGTAAATAGGCTACTCTTCTTTTTCTTATCACCTTTATATTTCAGTTCCAGAATTTGTAAGAGGATATATGGGCTAGAATGCAGTCCTTCCACCCCTTTGATTTCAGAGTTCCAGTTCCAGAATTTGTGTGGGTTTCTGGATTCTGTGCACGTTTTTATATTTTAAAGGCTGAAAGCCCCAAACTCAAAATCAAATCCTTGAAGAACGATATTCAATTTTAAGGATTCAGCTTATTACTAATAGCAACCACTGAAAGGCAGAATTTTTAGCACTTATAAATTTTTTTTAAAGTTATGCAGTCCCCAGCTAAAGCCTCGTCATTGCTAAAAGTGAGCATTTGAGATTTACATCAAGTAGACTTCTTCATGAGTTTCTAGGCTAAAAATAGCGCATTGTCGTAAATCAGAATTTGGATAATTTTGCTTATCTAGGTCAGAAATTGACCAAAATAGCCAAGAAAAAAAAAACCATTTGATTCCCAATACGTTGATGTTTCCAAATACAACAAAGGCTACGTCAGTAATTAATTACTATTCTAAAGTGGAGAACCAAGATATAGCCTAGGAAAGAAGTTACTGCTTAAGATTTATAGGCTAACCTTTCCTTATAGCCTACTAGCCTGGGCTACTTTAGACATAAGCTAGATCCTTTAATTTTCCAATAATTTTTGATAGGGCAGTACAAGTCTTAGTAAAATTCTACTTTAGCTACTTTTGGCTATCTTGGAAAGGGGTTAAGATAGGAAGATAAAACTATCAGGGATGGGTCTACAGGCTAAAGTAGGCTATGTCCTGGGAAGATATTTTGAAGTACCCACCTCCACTCCTTCTCCCTCTAGAGGGTCCTGACCTTTGATGACCTTTAAAAATATGTGAGTTATAGAAGTGAAACCTTGCAAAATAGATCTTCTGCTTAAATGAAGTACAACAAAAATTTTTTCAGCTTCACAACTTTGCTCAATCCCAATTTATATGGTTTTAAAGATATGCAAATACATTTCCTAAATTTTTGAAATAAACTATTTATATGGCTTAAAATTCTGCTCAAATAACTGAAATTGCATTTTCAGAGCTAAAGCCAGAGAAAAAGAAACTGATAACTGAAAATTAATGTAAAATGTTGTTTTGTCAAAATTTCAATGGGTATAGACCTGTCATGTAGCAAAATTTCAGGACCCTCTAGAGGGAGAAGGAGTGGAGGTAGGTACTTCAAAATACCTTCCCGGGACATACTTTAGCCTGTAGACCCATCCCTGAAAGTTTCATTTTTCTAACCTAACCCATTTCCAAGATAGCCAAAAGTAGCTAAAGTAGAATTTTACCGTAAAATTCTACTTTAGCTACTTTTGGCTATCTTGGAAAGGGGTTAAGATAGGAAGATAAAACTATCAGGGATGGGTCTACAGGCTAAAGTAGGCTATGTCCTGGGAAGGTATTTTGAAATAGCCTACCTGCATCCATTCCTTCTCTCTCTAAAGGATCCTGACCTTTAAAAATGTGTGCTATAAAAGTGAAACCTTGCAAAATAGATCTTCTGCTTAAATGAAATACAACAAAATTGTTTTCTGCTTCACAACTTTGCTCAGTCCCAATTTACAAGGTTTTAAGGATATGCAAATATATTTGCTAAATTTGAAAAAAAAAACATTGATATGGCTTAAAATTCTACTAAAATAACAGGAATTGCATTTTCAGAACCAAATAGGCTAGCCTACAAAGATAAAGAAACATATAACTGAAAGTTAAGGTAGAATGTTATTTGGTAAAGTTCTACCAAATCATATTATTGAGTTAGAAATAAAGTGAATACACCATTCAATGCCTTTTTTATGCTGATAACAAATATAATAATCATTTCTATTGGAAATGAATATCAGTCCCCCCCCCTATATAACCAACAATACTTTAAAGCCCAGCGCCCGCTAGCGCCCAAAGAACCCAAATTCATTAATACTTTAGCGCCCAGAACCCACACCTCCCAACTTGAAAAATAAATACTAGCATTACTTCTTCTTCTTCTTCTATTTTACAGCAGGCAGGCGTTTCAGTAACACTATTTAGCCCTTTTCCTTTTGCTTCACTCTGTGGGCTACAGAGCTACTGGAGCTACAGAGCATTACCTTTAGCGCAGCAAATTTATAGTCCATTTCTTCTTTAAATAGCGATTTAAAAAAGTATCATATCTAAAGTTAGCAAATCACAGATGTTGCAGGCATACACAAAAGAATTCTACTACTCACAAAGATATGTTCAATTTATGTCAGCAAATGCATTGTGTCGGCAAGGTGAATATTGCAAAGAGAGATCATTACCAATTACAGGAGGGGTGATTTGACTTCTGTTGGCAAACACATTTCACAAAGAGGCAATTTGCGTGTTACAAATATTCGAGATATGTCATTCAGTGTTGGCTCCTGCACCATCTGTGATTTGCTAACTTTAGATATGATATTTGGCTTCTGTCAGCAAACACATTTCACAGAGACATATCAAGTTACAGGAGAGATCAACTTTGGGTTCTTTCTGGGCATTCAGAAATATTTCAAATGTGTCATTCATTTTTGGGTTCTGATAAATTAAAAATGCTTGTATTACATGCATGCGGGAGTTCAAAGAAGAAAAAGCACAAGGAACTTGAGAACTCGCAAAATCCCATGCTATCTGGTGTTTATTTAATAATTGACTTTTTGAATTGATACTTGGGTGTGCTTGTATTTGTCTTTCAAGTTGGGAGCTGTGGGCGCTATGGGTTCTTGGGCGCTAAAGTAAATGTTTTGGGTTTTTGGGCGCTAGTGGGAGCTGGGCTTTAAAGTATCGTTGGTCCCTATATATACCTAACCCTGAATTGGCATATATAGGGGGTGGCTGAAATTCATTTCTGATAGAAATGATTATTATATTTGTAATCAGCATAAAAAAAGGCATCAAATAGTGTATTCACTTTTGTCCTAACTCAATAATATGATTTGGTAGAACTTTACCTGTTATTTTGTCAAAATTTCAATAGATATAGACCTGTCATTTAGGCAAATTTCAGGACCCTCTAGAGAGAGAAGGAGTAGATGTAGGTACTTCAAAATATCTTCCCAGGACATACTTTAGCCTGTAGACCCGTCCCTGATAGTTTCATTTTCCTAACCTAACCCCTTTCTAAGATAGCTAAAAGTAGCTGAAGTAGAATTTTACCCAAGGCACTAAAAAGTAATCCTGGGCCTTTCAAAAATAAACTTGACTGAGGCTACTCAACAGGAAACACTTTAAAATTCTGAAAGTAACTTCACTAACCCCAAAATAGGTAAGATAAGACCCACAGTACTAGTTGTGATTAGCTATTGGTCATGACTAAACTGGCTATGATTGGCTGACTGCAATTTTGGATAAGACTTTTTTTTGTTTAAATTTTGAATTCAAACAAAAGTTACTATAGCAGGGGTTGGCCACAATGAGGCTGTCAGAGCATAGGCAGATGGATTATATGGATCCCAATTACTACTGTTTGTTGGTCTATGAGAGAGAGCCCAAGAAGTTACAGACAGAAAGGCTGAAATTCTTATACCAAGCCCTTGGCCTCATAAAGCAAACATTTACCACTAGGAAGTTGGGAGTGATTACAAAACTGTACAAAGCCATGGTCCATCCTCACCTGGAATTTGGCATGACCTTAGCCTCTCCATACTATAAGATGGATGTGAAAGTACTTGAGAGTGTCCAAAGAAGAGCAACTAAGCTTATCTATGCATTCCAAGACAAATCTTACAAGGAACATCTCACCTTACTCAAACTCCCTACCTTAGTATACTGTAGGAAAAGAGGAGATGTAATAGCAACTTGTAAGCTGCTTGAAAATGACCTTTTAAGTCATGTCTTTTTGCCATCCTTCTCAACTACCACAAGAGGACACACCTCAAAGGTAAATAAACACCAGATCGCATGGGATTTTGCGAGTTCGCGAGTTCCTTGCGCTTTTTCTTCTTTGCCTCCAGTAAAAATAGCTATTTAAAGAAGAAAGAAGAATTTGCTGTACCAAAGGTAAAATAACTTAATATTTGGTTTTATGAATTGATACTTGGGTGTGCTTGTATTTATCTTCCAAGTTGGGAGCTGTGGGCGCTATTGGCTCTTGGGTGCTAAAGTAAATGTTGCTTTGATCCTGGAAGCTAGATCTGGTTTCAGCAAAGGTTTATATTCACCTTTGAATCTGGCGCCCAAGTTAAAAATAAAATTATACTGACAATAAATTGATTATTTGAATACTTATTTGGCCGAAAATATAAGTATGAATTATTTTCACGTGATAAAAACACTGTATAGGGCAACATAAGCCCAAGCAAGGCCAACACCCAAAGGCCCAAGCAAGCAAAGGTTTATATTTACCTTTGAATCTGGCGCCCAAGTTAAAAATAAAATTATACTGACAATAAAAATAAATCGAACAATCGAAAATAAATGTGGTCTGCTTCAAGGGGAAGGCTCGGAGACCCCTCCTTCTCCTATTTCTGAGGGGGGGGGGGGGGTAATTTTGGAGGGATAACCAAAAATGCTCAGAATTGAAAATAAAGCGTGATCTGCCTCAAGGGGAAGGCTCAGCGGCCCCTGCTTCCCCCACTTCTGAGGGCAGGGGAGGTGGGGGGGTCAATTTTGGGAGGGGGTGGGTCAATTTTGGAGGGAAAACCAAAAATACTCAGAATCGAAAATAAATGGGATCTGCCTCAAGGGGAAGGCTCAGAGGCCCTTCCTTCCCCCCTTTCTGAGGGCAGTGGAGGGGGGGGGGGTCAATTTTGGAGGGAAAACAAAAATGCTCAGAATTGAAAATACAGTGTGATCTGCATTGAATTTAAGTTATCAAGTATTTTGGGCAATAGGTTGCATCAAGACTAGGCTGGGTAATTGTAGACAGAGAAAAGCCAAAACAGATAGTCCAAGTAATTGAGAGGCAAATGTTTAAATGGCTGGGGCATGGGTAAATGGCAGGAGTATGAATGACTCTCTTATTGGAGACATACTTGTCAGGTTAGTTTTTGGAAAGGCATGCCTGCCTAGAGTCTTAGGCATGCTGATCAAGAATTTAAAAGAAGAGGCAAACAAGGCACCCCCGCCTATGGTCTTAAGAAGGTTGACCAATAATTTAAAATTGACATAGGACCATAAATTTGCTTGAAATAACAGGCAAAACAATCGTTTAAAGCCATCTTTATCTTTCAAATAGTACCTATTCGTTGCCTAAGCTTTGCCCCACATTCGGAAAAAAATTTGAATTTTTCACACATTTTTTAAACTTTTGGGTCACTTGCCCGAGACTCTGGGCGGGTGGGCACCCCCCAAATATTGTCCCAAATTCCTCTCTTAATTTAGCACTTGTTCACGGATGCCCAGCGTCTCCAATCACTTTCCCAATAGTATCTATTCATTGTCTCAGCTCAGTTTAGAAAATCTGAGCCAATTTCCACTTTTTCAAATTTAGGGTCACTTGCCTGAGACTCTGGGCAGGTGAGGTGGGCACCTCCAAAAATTTGTCCCAACTTCCACTCTCGCCTTAGAACTTATTCACGGATACCTAAAACCGTCAACGGTTAGACTGTTACCCTAGCGGTAACCATGCCATGCTCTACACACATACCAACAATATATTTTTTTTTGGTGGCGAGAGAGTACCAAAAAATATCCTTTTTTGAAATTAGCCCAACGGACTTCAGCAAGATTACCTAACGGACTTCAGCTAGATTAAGGCACTTTTAAGATACTTTGAATTTGCGAGTCAAGGAAGTTTTTTGAAGGGGGAGGGGTTAAAAACCTGGTATCCCCCCTGGATAAGGCCCTGATGACCACAACTAAAAATATGACCACATGGATTTCGACTTCACATATTCAGAGCACACTGACGCTAAAAGGGGCTTCCTGGTAAAGAAAACAAAGAAAAAGCATTTCCACATTTCCAGGTATCGAAAAAAACCACACAATATAGGACTAGTAGGAACCTTTGCAAGCCAATAAAAATAAATAAATCAATAAATTTTATGAAATAAATTCTAAAAACTTATGAACATAAATAAAAAAAATGAAAAATTATTGAATAAATAGATAATTTAATAATAATTTGACAAATAATTAAAATAAATCTAATAAATTCATATCTAATAAATTTCAATAAAAACAAATGTTACTAAATTATAATCAACTAATAAACGTAAATGAAAAGAACAATCCAAATAAGTAAATCCAATGACGGTGAATCATCGAGTCTGCAAGGAGAATTCTCTTTTTCAAAGATGCCAGTTGAAAGTGGCGGTCGAACCTCAAGTAACTTTATGAATGAAATTCCAATGACGGTGAATCATCGAGTCTGCAAAGAGAATTTTGTCTTTTTCAAAGATGCCGGTTGATGCGATAAAGACAGTTACGAAATGGACTTAGAAGCTATGGGGGAGGTTGCGCTTTGGTACTAGTAAAGCATACAAGTCGACGTGCTTGTGAATATCACACGGAAATAATTGTTCAAAGAAGCTCACGAACTGAAGAAGCCTACGAACAAATATTGCATTCTTGACTCACCATAAATTTCATTACGGAAAGTAAAATAATAATAATAGATTTATTATAAGCCAAAAAATAGGCCATACAACACAGTATTCTTAATTACACTCCACAAAAAAATAGCATAAAATCTAACTTCCCCCCCCCCAAAAAAAAAAAAATAAATACATAAATAAAATAATTAAACAAATGAAATAAAATGAAATAAATAAATAAATAACTAAAAGAAAATAATAATAATAAGTAAATAATAATCAAGTTTCACTTATTGCTGTCAACGCTTCATTTACATATTTACATAACTGCATGATTGTCCTTTTTACAGTCATCTTCAGGATCCCCGGGAACTCCAAACTACCACCCTCAAAATACTTTCCCCTTAACAGAGAAAGTTGCTGGCACTCGGCGAGAATATGGGCCACATCTTCAATACCTATATTACATCTAGGTCAAGAGTAATCCGCATCGACAAAGTATGCAATGCGGCTTAGCAATAGGGGAGGGGGGGGGGTCTTTCGCATTAGCATTGCATTGAGAGATCAGTAAAATAAAATTATTAAAAAAGTATTTACAGGTAATAGTTAAATAATAAGGTTGTGGCCAGGGGCGTAATTTCAGAAAAGTCCTGGGGGAACTTCAAAAAGTTTTTCCACGTCATTGCAGAAAATTATGCAGATTCCCTACAAAAAAAATGAATTTTCTAATATATTTACAACTTAGAAACAGTGGCAGATCCAGGATTTTCGGGGGGGGGGGGGATTGACGCTCGGTTGCCAAACAAAATTATACTCTTGTCTCGAATACTTCTAGTTATAGCCAAGGCCAGGGGCATTGCTAGCAATTTTCCTTTAAGAGGGGGGGGGGGGGGACGAAAACTCTGCCGACAGAAATCGACATTGCACCTACAAATTTCTCAAAAAAAAGAAAAGAAAAAAGGCATGGATCATTTAACGTTTCTCTTTAATAATAGCAAGCAAATGGTTTGAAAACAAAGATCTCTGCTGCGAAGTGGCGAAAACTTCGATAATATAACTGTAATAGTTTGCCTGAGCATTTTTCGATTCTGGGCATTTTTTCTTCCCTCCAAAATTGACCCCCCTCCCCTGCCCTCAGAAATGGGGGAAGGAAGGGCCGCTGAGCCTTCCCCTTGAGGCAGATCACGCTGTTTTTTCGATTCTGAGCATTTTTGTTTTCCCTCCAAAATTGACCCCCCCCTCCCTTGCCCTCAGAAATGGGGGAAGGAAGGGCCTCTGAGCCTTCCCCTTGAGGCAGATCCCATTTATTTTCGATTCTGAGTATTTTTGGTCTTCCCTCCAAAATTGACCCACCCCTCCCAAAATTGACCCCCCCTACCTCCCCTGCCCTCAGAAATGGGGGAAGGAGGGGCCACTGAGCCTTCTGCTTGAGGCAGATCATGCTTTATTTTCGATTCTGAGCATTTTCGGTTATCCCTCCAAAATTACCCCCCCCCCCTCCCCTCAGAAATGGGAGAAGGAGGGGTCTCTGGGCCTTCCCTTTGAAGCAGACCACATTTATTTTCGATTGTTCGATTTATTTTTATTGTCAGTATAATTTTATTTTTAACTTGGGCGCCAAATTCAAAGGTAAATACGTATAAACCTTTGCTTGCTTGGGCCTTTGGGCGTTGGCCTTGCTTGGGCTTATGATGCCCTATACAGTGTTTTTATCAAGTGAAAAATAATTCATACTTATATTTTTGGCCAAATAAGTATTCAATTAATCAATTTATTGTCAGTATAATTTTATTTTTAACTTGGGCGCCAGATTCAAAGGTAAATACAAACCTTTGCTGAAACCAGATCTAGCTTCCAGGATCAAAGCAACATTTACTTTAGCGCCCAAGAACCCATAGCGCCCACAGCTCCCAACTGGGAAAATAAATACAAGCACACCCAAGTATCAATTCATAAAACCAAATATTAAATAATTTTACCTTTGGTACCGCAAAGTCTTCTTTCTTCTTTAAATAGCGATTTTTACTGGAGGCAAAGAAGAAAAAGCGCAAGGAACTCGCGAACTCGCAAAATCCCATGCGATCTGGTGTTTATTTAATATTTGGCTTTTTGAATTGATACTTGGGTGTGCTTGTATTTGTCTTTCAAGTTGGGAGCTGTGGGCGCTATGGGTTCTTGGGCGCTAACGTAAATGTTTTGGCTGTACCAAAGGTAGAATTTGCTGTACCAAAGGTAAAATAACTTAATATTTGGCTTTTTGAATTGATACTTGGGTGTGCTTGTATTTGTCTTTCAAGTTGGGAGCTGTGGGCGCTATGGGTTCTATACTTTAGCGCCCAGCGCCCAGAACCCACACCTCCCAACTTGAAAAATAAATACTAGCATTACTTCTTCTTCTTCTATTTTACAGCAGGCGGGCTTTTCAGTAACAGTATTTAGCCCTTTTCCTTTTGCTTCACTCTGTGGGCTACAGAGCTACTGGCTTGATTGCCTCATATTTATTAGATATATTCAGATATCTTTCAGCAGATCTTTCGACTCTAGGAGTTCAAATATAAGATGATAGATGTCGATTTCTATGCTCTGTGTGCAGGTATAGTTGGCTAGGCTCTTGGCTGATAGTGGGATTTTGTGGTGTTTGAAGTATTTTAACAGTTTAGAAAGCAAGGTATGTTGTGCAGACGTCAGCATATTACATTCAAATAGGCAATGGTCAATTGTTTCATTATTCATATTACAATGCCTGCAAACAGGGGACAGGGGAATTGAGCCACTTGAATTAGAAAGCTTACATGAGAATGCAAGGAAATAAAGTCCATTTGTTCCAGAACGAATTCTATGATAAATTTTAGAAAGATACTTATTGGGAAAGGGGGAAAGGATAGGATTAATCTTATTAAAATTAATATCTGATAGCCTCCATCGGTAAATATCTCTAATTAGGATTGGTCTCCCACTTGGCTGGTCAATATTTATAGCATTTTTTGCTATTTCATCAACCTGATGATTACCACTTATGCCAGAGTGGCTAGGAATGTACTGAAAGTAAGTTTTTATGCCACTTGAAGCAAGATTATCAATAATACTGAGACAATGAATAAGTGTCAATGTCCAACTTATATTGAGGAGCTGAGGCCAGCAACTCAAGGCTTGATAAAGAGTCGGAATAGATGATAATATTATTCAAATTTTCAATCAAAGATTGGTTTTGCTTAAGGTGTTCTAATGCCATGATTATGGCATTTAACTCAGCAGACATTATAGATAAATTATTAAATAATCTCTCGCCCATTGCAATTTTCAGGTGAGGAAGGAAAACACCACTTGCAACCTTCTCATTCATTTTTGACTTATCTAGACTTTGACTTATCTGACTTATTGACTTATCTGACTTATCTCATAATTTTGCTTATCTAGGTCAGAAATTGACCAAAATAGCCAAGAAAAAAAAACCCATTTGATTCCCAATACGTTGATGTTTCCAAATACAACAAAGGCTACGTCAGTAATTAATTACTATTCTAAAGTGGAGAACCAAGATATAGCCTAGGAAAGAAGTTACTGCTTAAGATTTATAGGCTAACCTTTCCTTATAGCCTACTAGCCTGGGCTACTTTAGACATAAGCTAGATCCTTTAATTTTCCAATAATTTTTGATAGGGCAGTACAAGTCTTAGTAAAATTCTACTTTAGCTACTTTTGGCTATCTTGGAAAGGGGTTAAGATAGGAAGATAAAACTATCAGGGATGGGTCTACAGGCTAAAGTAGGCTATGTCCTGGGAAGGTATTTTGAAATAGCCTACCTACATCCATTCCTTCTCTCTCTATAGGATCCTGACCTTTAAAAATGTGTGCTATAAAAGTGAAACCTTGCAAAATAGATCTTCTGCTTAAATGAAATACAACAAAATTGTTTTCTGCTTCACAACTTTGCTCAGTCCCAATTTACAAGGTTTTAAGGATATGCAAATATATTTGCTAAATTTGAAAAAAAAACATTGATATGGCTTAAAATTCTACTAAAATAACAGGAATTGCATTTTCAGAACCAAATAGGCTAGCCTACAAAGATAAAGAAACATATAACTGAAAATTAAGGTAAAATGTTATTTGGTAAAGTTCTATCAAATCATATTATTGAGTTAGAAATAAAGTGAATACACCATTCGATGCCTTTTTTTATGCTGATAACAAATATAATAATCATTTCTATTGGAAATGAATATCAGTCCCCCCCCCCCCCTATATAACCAACGATACTTTAAAGCCCAGCGCCCGCTAGCGCCCAAAGAACCCAAATTCATTAATACTTTAGCGCCCAGAACCCACACCTCCCAACTTGAAAAATAAATACTAGCATTACCTTTAGCGCAGCAAATTTATAGTCCATTTCTTCTTTAAATAGCGATTTAAAAAAGTATCATATCTAAAGTTAGCAAATCACAGATGTTGCGGGCATACACAAAAGAATTCTACTACTCACAAAGATATGTTCAATTTATGTCAGCAAATGCATTGTGTCGGCAAGGTGAATATGGCAAAGAGAGATCATTATCAATTACAGGAGGGTAGATTTGACTTCTGTTGGCAAACGCATTTCACAAAGAGGCAATTTGCGTGTTACAAATATTTGAGATATGTCATTCAGTGTTGGCTCCCGCACCATCTGTGATTTGCTAACTTTAGATATGATATTTGGCTTCTGTCGGCAAACACATTTCGCAGAGACATATCAAGTTACAGGAGAGATCAACTTTGGGTTCTTTCTGGGCGTTCAGAAATATTTCAAATGTGTCATTCATTTTTGGGTTCTGATAAATTAAAAATGCTTGTATTACATGCATGCGGGAGTTAGCCTTGCTTGGGCTTATGATGCCCTATACAGTGTTTTTATTAAGTGAAAAATAATTCATACTTATATTTTCGGCCAAATAAGTATTCAAATAGTCAATTTATTGTCAGTATAATTTTATTTTTAACTTGGGCGCCAGATTCAAAGGTGAATATAAACCTTTGCTGAAACCGGATCTAGCTTCCAGGATCAAAGCAACATTTACTTTAGCGCCCAAGAGCCAATAGCGCCCACAGCTCCCAACTTGGAAGATAAATACAAGCACACCCAAGTATCAATTCATAAAACCAAATATTAAGTTATTTTACCTTTGGTACAGCAAATTCTTCTTTCTTCTTTAAATAGCTATTTTTACTGGAGGCAAAGAAGAAAAAACGCAAGGAACTCGCGAACTCGCAAAATCCCATGCGATCTGGTGTTTATTTAATATTTGGCTTTTTGAATTGATACTTGGGTGTGCTTGTATTTGTCTTTCAAGTTGGGAGCTGTGGGCGCTATGGGTTCTTGGGCGCTAACGTAAATGTTTTGGGTTTTTGGGCGCTAGTGGGAGCTGGGCTTTAAAGTATCGTTGGTCCCTATATATACCTAACCCTGAATTGGCATATATAGGGGGGGGGGCTGAAATTCATTTCTGATAGAAATGATTATTATATTTGTAATCAGCATAAAAAAAGGCATCAAATAGTGTATTCACTTTTGTCCTAACTCAATAATATGATTTGGTAGAACTTTACCTGTTATTTTGTCAAAATTTCAATAGATATAGACCTGTCATGTAGGCAAATTTCAGGACCCTCTAGAGAGAGAAGGAGTAGATGTAGGTACTTCAAAATATCTTCCCAGGACATACTTTAGCCTGTAGACCCATCCCTGATAGTTTCATTTTCCTAACCTAACCCCTTTCTAAGATAGCTAAAAGTAGCTGAAGTAGAATTTTACCCAAGGCACTAAAAAGTAATCCTGGGCCTTTCAAAAATAAACTTGACTGAGGCTACTCAACAGGAAACACTTTAAAATTCTGAAAATAACTTCACTAACCCCAAAATAGGTAAGATAAGACCCACAGTACTAGTTGTGATTAGCTATTGGTCATGACTAAACTGGCTATGATTGGCTGACTGCAATTTTGGATAAGACTTTTTTTTGTTTAAATTTTGAATTCAAACAAAAGTTACTATAGCAGGGGTTGGCCACAATGAGGCTGTCAGAGCATAGGCAGATGGATTATATGGATCCCAATTACTACTGTTTGTTGGTCTATGAGAGAGAGCCCAAGAAGTTACAGACAGAAAGGCTGAAATTCTTATACCAAGCCCTTGGCCTCATAAAGCAAACATTTACCACTAGGAAGTTGGGAGTGATTACAAAACTGTACAAAGCCATGGTCCATCCTCACCTGGAATTTGGCATGACCTTAGCCTCTCCATACTATAAGATGGATGTGAAAGTACTTGAGAGTGTCCAAAGAAGAGCAACTAAGCTTATCTATGCATTCCAAGACAAATCTTACAAGGAACATCTCACCTTACTCAAACTCCCTACCTTAGTATACTGTAGGAAAAGAGGAGATGTAATAGCAACTTGTAAGTTGCTAGAAAATGACCTTTTAAGTCCTGTCTTTTCGCCATCCTTCTCAACTACCACAAGAGGACACACCAAGAAGCTGCAGGCCCCCCGTTTCGTCAAGCAAGAGCGCCAACAGTTCTTCTCAGTCTGTTCTGTCCCACTCTGGAACAGCCTATCCAAAGCCACCGAGCAATCTAAAACTCTAGATGCCTTCAAGAAAGGAGTTGATCAGGACTGGGCCAATGCTGAATGGAGGCTGAAATGGGATGTCAAATCATAACCTTGAAACACCAACAGCAAGATTTCTACAGGAGGCTCAACACCACCTTATCTTGCTGGAAATGTGATTTAAGGTAAAACAATAACTTCAATAAATGTACAACTTCAATTATGGTACTAGGGACAAAAACTGAAATTTAGTAAAAAAAAAAAACTTCAGTTATTGAAAAACAAGCGTCTGCTATGACTGGGTATAAGTATTTACTGGATATTATGTCATCACTTCTTTGACATTTTTGAAAGGCAATCAATTAGTTTAGATTTCCTCTTCAGAATAAGTACTTCAACCCATTCAGCATCATCTGCCCTTTCTTTGGAGCAAGCCTTTAATGCTGCTTCCAGCATACTTTGAGCAAGACCAATGTTCAGGAAGTCCTTCTCTTCCACAGCTTTCTTCAACTGTTCCCCTGCCTCTCTCAGAAGGGTATTGACTATTTCCTTATTCTGCTTAACCATCTTTTATTTTGTACAATGTCTGACTCTAGGTCTGCTATTTTCTGCTTCTTCTACATTGTCTTCTGGATCTCTTGTTCAGCATCTTTCTTCTCAGCTTCAAGCTTCTCTCTCTGATTCTTCCTGTCTTTGTTCAATAAAGTATAGTTCATAGCTGGCTCTAGCTGATCTAGCCAGACAAAGTAGCTTCTTTATGATCTGCACATGCTCTTGTCTGTTCTCGTAGTCATGGAGCAAATCCATAACAAAAACCTTAGCATTCAGTGTCTGCTCTTCTGCACATGCTTGAAGGCTAATCATCAGCAGAGCTGACCAAGAAAATCCTCTCTCTATGTCTGCACTTCTATGACAGAGCAACAGAGCTGCCTGGACAATCCAACCTAAGGCTTGATATTTGGTTTCACCAGAATTGCAGTCTTCAGTTCCAGGATCTTTTGCCAATAGCTGCTGATTCAAGTACTCCCCATGGTTGGTGGCATGGGATATGATTGCAATAGCAACCAATCTCCCTGGACTTGCTTGATGTCTATCTCAATTGATAGTTCTCTTGCAATGTGGAGGATATCACTGCAACTTGCTCTTTGGCAATCTGGACTGGGAGGGCTTAGGCAGGCAAGGCTTTGAAAAAACTATTTGTTCACAGGACAGTTTGTCAGCAGGTATTGTACAGCAGCTTTAATATGCTTCCTGATTCTCAGATTCTCAGGAAAAAAATTTTCAGTCTTTCAGAATAACTTTCAAAGAATCCAGGGTAGCCAGGACCCTTTCTTTACACAAGGGTTGCTATTGGTAAACATTTTCAGTACTATCTAAGCCTTCAAAATCCCCAAGGATCTGGAGATTGACATCATTAGCCAGCACAATCTGCCCCAAAAGAACTGTGCATAACCATCTCAGCTCAAAGTGTACCACATGAATTAACGGCTCCTGTCATTGAAATACACCAGTAAAAGTGGTGAAAGCTGCTTCAGAGCTTACAATAAACTCAATTTTGGCTTTCATTGTTTGCTTACAACTTACAATTTTCAAATATTTTGCATTTGACATCAGGTACTTCAGATTATTTTTCTTTGGCACAAATTCTAGGAAATATTCTGTCAATGCAGGCCACTGTTCAACCAAGCAGCTTGCTGCTTTTCCTATGGTGAGCCATCTTGTGGGGACATGCTTCACAAACTTATGCTGAGGAACTTTAACTTTCTGTTGGCACTGGCTTAAATCATCAGAATAAGCTTGCCATCTGCTGAGGAAGTGGTAAACAGCAATGATCATATCAGAGTACTGCTCCCCAATTTCTTGTAGCCCTTTCAGGAATACATTATGCACTGCATGAATGTTGCAGGTTCCAATGCTCAATAGGCCTTTTGAATACCTTTTTCTTCTTTTTGAGTCTACAATTGACCACACTTTCTTATTGACAGCTGGGCCATCACTTGCAAGCATCAGCAATCTCTCAAGTGAAAGTCCTTCATCTTCAATACTCTGCAGGATTTTCTTACTCAGATCTTCACTGGTTGAATGCCCCATATAATATGTCCAAAGATACCAAGTAACCACTTGTTTGTGCTCTTTTTTTTACCAGTATCAAACTCCTATTTCGAGCTCTTTTACCCCACCATTGGTTGACTTGCTGATACAGCAAGTCTCAACTGATGCTGGTTTAACATGACAGAAACATTCTTTTTGTGATCTTGTGTGGCTGCATGTTGAAGAAGGGCCTGGAACCCTTTCTGGCAGCTGAGTGTCTTTTTACAAACTTTACAATAAAACGAGCTGTCAATGTCACTCCCTTTTGTGCACCAATGTTTCACTTTATGCCTAGCACCATCTTCCCTACTAAGCCAGCTCTCCAAAAATTTTGTCTTGTCCATTATTTACAGCAACCTGAAATAAGAATTAGTTTTTGGATGGAATTTGAAAACACATAAAGCTAATACAGATACAAACGGACAAAACCAATGAAACCCAAATGATGTCCTCAGACCTGTGGGCATGCATGCCTTTTGCAGGAGGTGGTGTAAAATCAAAGAAACTGGCTAACACTGAAAACATACAGAAGGAATCTCAGCCTAACTTTCCATTTGCTAAGCAACCAGGCAAGAATGGATGCTAAGTGAGCCAATGGCCTGAAAAAAAACCATAGGCAGTTATGGTACAGTAGAACTAATTCAATCAATCATCTTATTTGCAAGAGCCTAGATTTTTAATACACACACACACAAACCATGTTTATCACAGTCATTGTGCATCTTGGAATACAGTCCAAACTATCAAAAAAAGACTTACCTTTTTTTATGAATTATGCCACAGTCAACAGTCAACTATAACATACTGTTTCACCAAAAAAATTAGGTCCAAAACATCAAAAAAGTGATTTTAGTGACAAAAAGTGACAGGTCCCCAAAAAAGTGACTGCAGCTGATCCCTGGTATAGGGTAAAAAACCAGTATCCAATAGAACAAAATTGTGTAAAACTAAAACCCTCACACCTTGTTACCAAAGAGGAATTGAGAAGAATTGTATATATCAATGGATAGCTAAAAATCTAAGCTATGTATCAATATGGTTATTAATAAAAGTATTTAAGATAAATCACTTGAAATTAGTAGTTTATTGACTTACCTACAAGGGCCTCTATTTGAAAATACCAATTATCCTATTTGGCATAGCCTACATATACTTTCAATTTTAATCACATATTAACAGAAAGAAGATTTTCTTTTGATTCTAAAAATGTAACTTTTATTGCTGAGTATTTATTGTATAAATACTAAGCATTAAATATAATTTTTAATTTATGTTGACAAATTATTAGTAAAAATTTCACTAAGAAGGCAGGGCTCTTATTACATCATGCTGTAGTAAAATAAAGATGGTCCAAAAACCCATCTCTATTTTTCCAGAATACCAAAGAAAAGTGGTCTTTCCCAAAAAGAGGTCTTTTACCCTACCTCTATACCCTAGCCCATTTAAATACAATTGTTTTGTTTCACAACATATGTCTTAAATTAAATCTATCCAAGGTTGACTGTGTCTGTGATTGGGATGTGTTGTTCTAATTTTAAGATCCTGTGTGGCACAGCATTGGGTCTGACTGTTCAATATATGTTTAAACGATTTACCAAAAATCCTTAATTGCAAAGTAAGTCTCCATGCTGATGACTCAAAAGTTATTGTTTGTGTAGACACAGCAGAAAAATTGAGCCAACCCAACTGGACCTTGATGCATTCACTCACTGGACTAATATTTGGAAGCTTGAATTCAAAGTAGCCTACTCAGTACCATTTAAGTTGTAGTAATGGGTCCCACAAAGCGATTTCCAGCAGCCATGTGGAGAGAGATCTGGTGTCCTTGTAGATGATGAGTTGGATTTCCACATTCATGGACAAGCAACTATTCCAAAGGCTAGTCAGACACTTGGCTTAATAAAAAAAACACTCAATAGCAGAACTCCAACCATTATGACTAAGCCATATTAGAGTCTAGTTCAACCAAGACTAGAGCTTGATGTATGTACTGCAGGCCCAATCAAGCAGCAATGGAATCAGTCCAGAGGAGGGCAACAAATGTATTAAAGACCTCTGTGATGTCCCTTATCCATCCTGTCTTCATAAGCTCAGAATACCATCCTAATGTATAGATGCAAACAAGGCAGTGTGATAACAGCATACAAGCTTCTAAATGCTGAGGATACCATTCCTGACCTTAACCAACCAGATAGTTCATAGCAAACTTGGGGTCATCCTCATAAGCTTTTCCAGAAATGAGCAAATACCAGACTAAGGAACATATTCTTTTCAAATTGTTAGTACTAAAATTTACTCTATTTTTTCTATTCCTGGCATGCCCCTAAGACAACTTGCCTTTGCAAGTTCATGGGCAGGCTAGAAGATTTAGTTGAAAGACTTGTTTTCTTTTTCATGTATTAATATATATATATATATATATATATATATATATATATATATATATATATATATATATATATATATATATATATATATATATATATATATATATATATATATATATATATATATATATATGCATTTTGTCAAGTTCTATTTTTTATTAATAAACTAAACTAAACAATTAAAAAAAAAAAAAAATAGAGCTGTCAGCTTGTGGAACTCCCTCAGTGAAAAAATAGTGACCTCTACCGGTATGATAACTGAGTTTTTTTGACATTGTCAAAGTGTAAGTTCTCCATCTATTGTTTTTGTGGTCTGCCTCATGGACAAAGGCCATGAAGATCCTTCATGTGCAATTTAAGATAATCTTTAAGGTAAAGATTAAAACAGCATTTTTCAAGATTGGGCTCAAGCTTTGAATGCATGGCCAAGATTAAGCTCTGCAGTTGGTTATCAGTAGGCCATGTTTGAAATTATGAGTGTTGTATATGGTTAAAATGTTCAAGCTAATCACACTTCTTGAGAAGATTTTGACACATACAATGGTGAAACAATTCACTTCCTAGGTATTATGGTAGATATTTTGCAATGATTTAGCTGTTAAAAAACATATGAGTTGTCCAACTACTTGGTATCTTATCCTGCTTATATTACCTTAAATCACACTTGCCAGCAATAGGATGATCCTGTGTTGCTGGTCAGTGAAGATAGTGTGCTGACTGATTTGGTGAGTCCTAAACTAATTACCAGGGCTTGTTCCACCATTTCTTGTCAACTGATGATTTGAATAACTCAATACTGGCCTCAATACAATAACTCAATGCACCATCCAATCAGAAAAAGAATTCGCTATGCAACCTTGAGTTAGCATGCTTCTTGAAAAGTTTTTGATCATTTCCTCTTTTTCTTGAAGAGATATCTGGTTGAAAGATATTTGGGATAAGCTTTTTATGGTTAAGCAGCTTGAATGTAATATTCATATCCCTCTCTTTTGGCAGTAAGTCAGTGTGGGTAAAATCAATTTTTCAAGCTTAGAGGGGAATGTCATAGAAACCTCTGATGCATTTAGTTGTATGCCCCTGAACTGATTCTAGAGTTTTTTGGTCTGATTTATTTATTGGGTTGGCAATGCACTTACCAAACTTTAGCTTAGACCAAATTAAACATTTAAAAGGCTTTGAAGCAACTGAAGGGAGCAACTGCTGAAAGTTCTCTTAAATATACCAATCACAGTTTATATAATTATCCATTATGATCTTTCCCTATCTCACCCATTATAAAAACCCAGACCGAGGTGCAAGTGCTCCAGAGAACGTTTTTGCAGATATAAACATAAGCGGCATTAGATCTTTTCACGGGTTTACAAAGAATAATCACCTACAGAACAAGTACTGACAAAACCACTTGGCCGGCTCATCCAATAAGTGCAGGGGAGGAGCTTTTTGTTTGCACCAAGAATGAAGAGCCAGAAATCATCTGTGGTAAACTTACTGGTATATTATATAAACTGTGATACCAAGAGTCTGACTAGAATTTGCAGCAACAATCTGGGTATGTAAATTAAACTTTAGCTCTTAGTCAACTAATAGACCCATGTCACATTTGACATGAATATGGATAACAGGTTGCCTTGTTCTGTTTACTGGCTCAATTGGATTTTGTTACTCTTTTGTTCCAATAAATTTAATTACCTTAAATTGCATAGGCCTACCAAGCAGGATAAGGTGGTGTTGAACCTCCTGTAGAAAATGATGCTAGCATTATTTAAAGATTATAATCTGACATCCCAGTTTAGCTTCCATTCAGTATTGACCCAGTCTTGATCAACTCCTTTCTTGAAGGTTTCTAAGCAGAGCTGTTTCAAGGGTTGATGGTGCCTAGAAAACAATCACAGTGCCCTTCCCACTCTCTCTCATCTCAAATTTTACCAAAAAAGCAGAATCAAAGTGGGCAGGGATACCCTGCCACATTTACCCCTATCCCAGCCACAGCTGCCCTGGTTGCCCCCTTGAATGGCTGTGTTTCTAAGGTTTGAGACAGGATTGTGGCTTTGAACAGACTATTCCAGAGTAGGGTGGAATGGACTGAAAAGAAGTGGTGGAGGTCTTGTCTGATGCAACAGGGAAACTGCAGATTTCTGGATTCCTGGTTTCTGCAGATTCCTGGTGGCAGATTCCTCTAATGGTATTTGAGAGGGACATGGAGAAGACCTGACAGTTGTATTACATGTACTCTATTCCTACAGTAACCTAAACTAAAGTAGAGAGTTTAATGGCAGAGAAGCAACATCAACAAAATCAAGAAATGGAAAAAATGCATACAAAATATATAATTTGGGCAAAATTTTTGCAAAATAGGGTAGGGGGTGCAAAGTGAAGTGCTTAAGAATGATATAAACAAGTATTTTAGGTCTTTTTAAAAGTATTTTCAAGAATTTTATAGTATTTCCTTTTGAGTAGGCTTTAACTGTGGACTAATACTGATAAGCAATTACTGATAAGCTAAGCAAATCAGTACACCTCAAGCTAAAGTCATCCCCAAACCAAGAACACTTCCGATAATGACAAATGAGATTAAGATGGAAATCAACTGTAAAAGCAGACAATGGAAGAAATATAATAAACACCACTCCCCTGAAAATAAAGACAAATATTCCAAAAGCTGGAAAAAACTTAAAAACTTGACGTAGGCCTTGTACACAAGGTTTGAATCCAAACTTGCTGATGAAGCTAAGACAAACCCACAGAAGTTTTGGCAGTACGTCTCTAGCCAAGACCACAATAGATGGTGTATCAAAAAACTGATAACAGAGCAAGGTGAAGAAACTACAGACACTAACAAGCTTGCTGACTTACTGAACCTACAATTTGTCTCAGTTTTCACCACTGAACCAGATGGCCCTTTACCTTCCCCACCAAAATGCAATGTAAAAGCCCCAATGGAGAGCACCACGGTATCGTCTATAGATGTCCTTAAACCTTTACTGAAATTAGATGCTAACAAGTCGCCAGGGCCTGATAATATGCATCCCAGACTATTAAAAGAAACTGCAGAAGTGATAGCAGAGCCCCTCACGAGAATCTTCCAGACGTCACTTATCTCTAGAGAGCTACCAGCAGACTGGAAAGTAGCCAACATAATGCTGGTATTCAAAATAGGTGATCACACCAAATCTGAGAATTGTTGACCTATTAGCCTAACTTCAGCTGTTGTTAAGATACTTGAATGCATAGTCAATGATTCAATTCTCGGACATTTAACCACAAACAAGATCTTGTTGCCCAAGCAGCATGGATTCCAGTCAGGAAAATCAATTGAAACAAACCTATTGGAATCATACAAAGAAATTACAAATCTGATTGACCAAGGACATCCAGTCAACCTACTGCTGCTGGACTTTGCCAAGGCTTTCAACAAGGTACCGCACATTTGATTGCGCTAAAAATTATCTGCCCCTGGCATTAATTCAGCTGTGATAGACTGGCTAATGAATTTCCTCACCAACCACAAGCAGAAAGTCCGATTATTCAAGATGGGTGGCCAGCCAATCTACTCCCATAAGGCCCTGGTAATGAGCAGGGTACCACAGGGAATTGTACTAGGCCCTTTTCTTGATGTACATCAACAACATTTTCAATCATGTAGATAATAGTATGCATTTGTTTGCTGATGATGCCAAACTGTTCAGCACTGCAAATCCACAGACCATCCAACATGACATAGACAGGCTACAAGATTGGACTCAAGACTGGCTCCTTCAATTCAATACAATCAAATGCTGTATTTTGCACCTTGGACCTAACAACCCAATGGCCACCTACTCAATTTACAATCCCATCACAAAAACAAGGGAGCATCTAGAGAATAGAGAAGAAGAAAGGGACCTTGGTGTCATCATCAACAACAAGTTGAAGTTCCACAGCCATGTTCAGCATGTTGTTTCCCGTACAAATTCCAGCCTTGGCCTATTAAAACAGACCATCAGTAGCCAAGGGGCAACAATATTCATAAAATTATATAAAGCTCTCATCAGACCCATCTTGATTTTGGCATGTGCCTTGCAGGTCCTTCTTATTGGCAAGATGTAAGGCTCATCAAAAATGCTCAGAGGCGAGCAACAAAGTGCATGAAAAGCCTAAAATCAACTTCATATGAGGACCACCTCAAGCAACTTAAGCTACCTACCCTCGTCTACAGATGCATGCGTATCGATATGATAATTACTTACAAACTTTGAGAAGAAAACTCTACCATCTTTAGCAGCAGTCATAGCACCAGCCATTATTACACAAGAGGACACTCCAAGAAGCTGCCAAAGTTAAGCTCCTGATCAAGAACCTGTCAAATGTGCTTCTCAAGAAGAGTCATAAACCATTGGAATCAATTGAATGACTCAACTGTCAGCACTCCCTCCATCCAGTCTTTCAAATGCCACCTTAACAAGGAGTGGGAGAAGACGCAGTGGAGGTTCAATTGGGAGTCATCAACTCAAGAGCACTACAGGTCTGAAGGACCTTAAAGCCCTCAAATGGATTAAGGTAATACCCAAGCCAAAAATAAGCCAGATGGTGTTTTGTCCCAAATCCAGCAAAACTTGTTTCTTGTGTACTTGAAGGCTTCATCTTTTAACTAAGACATTATAATAAATATAATAACATGCCAATTGTCTTAAATGCACATTATAAAGAAACATATTTCAAATCATCATTCTGTAACTACAAGGAGAAATCCTTAGATTGCCCCTAGCTGCAATTTAAGGTAAGGTATATAATGCTAGAAACGAAATACCAACACATAGAATATGAATAAAGCAACAAATTAAGTAATTAGAAAATATTTATTTTACTAGTTCAACAACTCTCCTAGACCTGGATTATGTAGATGATTTGAGTGTCTAAATAAAAATACTAACAAAATCATTGGAGGATTTGGGAGTTCAGGGTGCAAAAAATAGGTTTGGATAGGTTTTAAAGTTACAAAGACTAAGTTTCTTAGACTATGAATAAATAATGGCAAAGACGTTAGATAATGAACAAGACAATTGATCAATTGTTTGCTTGCCTTAGCAGTATTATTATCAAAGATGGCGAGTGCTATGTAGACATAAAAAGTAGAATAGCCAAGGCATAGACTGTTTGTCTTCCTTTTTATGGCTAAATTTGTTTTTGGAAGAATAGAATATAGCCTTTGTCTGCTCTCACCTTGAATTTGAAATGGCACTAGCACCCCCCCCCCCCCCCCCAATACAAAATGGATTTTAAAGCCATAGAAAATGTACAGAAAAGGGCAACAAAACTTGTCCCCATTCTGCATAATACTCTTTTTGAACAATGCATACAGACTTTGAAGTTGCCCACCCTGACATATAGAAAAAAGAGGAATGATGTAATAACAAATCAGAAACTGCTGAACTCTGTAGTAGTGAAACAAGTATTTAGCCCTCCTCTCCTGAGCTGTACTAGAAGCTGCAGCAAAGACTCTATCTTCCCTAGTCTCAAAGAAGAGAGCAGCAAAACTTTTTAAGATTTAGAGCAGTGCCACTGTGGAATGAGTTGATAAAAAGACAGTACAGGCAGCTACCATAGACTCATTCAAAGCTGGGGCCAGCATTGACTGGAAGCTCAATTAGGACTTGAACATAACTGAAGTTGTCACCCAACCACCAGCAAGAAATCTGCAAGAGGTAAATCACCTTATCTTCCTATCACTGGTAAGTGTGATTTAAGGTAATATAGGATTTAAGCTAATCTTGCTGGCGGTTGCAATTTAAGGTAATAAGACGATAGGTCTATACTAGGACAAGAAAATATTGGAAACCATAGTAATTATAGTGTTTCAGCATGACCTTTGAAATGTGGGTGCTTCAACAGGCTGGGGAAGGTTTCTTAAATGTCTTCTAAAGAGATTTTCCTAAGGATAGTTTTAGGTACCGTACTCATTTGACTGTACATGAAACAATAAATCCAACCAAAATCTGGCTTGATCCCACTTTCTAGGGCTAAAATGAAAGAAAGGTTAAGATGTTTTACATATTAAGAATGGCAGGTAGCCAAGACATTTGGCAACCTATTTGGGATTTTTGACACCAAATGAAAAACAAGTCACCCCAGAATGGATGGTAATAGGTCATAAAAAAAAACTATCTAAAACAAATTAGAAATTCTGGGGAGGAGGTAAAGAGTAAATTTTGAATTGATTTTGCTGGAAAAGTGATTTGTTCAGCTGTGTTGGCTCTAGGCAACTAGGTGCTGTAGTGAGCTGTTAGTTTTATTAGTGGTAGTGTAATGTTTTTGTCTCCCTTCCTGCTTTTAGCTTCTGCTAATCAATCTCAATTTAAGTAGTTGTATATTGTAATTGAGGTTGCTGGCTAAAATCTATTATATTTGGATGTAATTTTTGTTTCATCAACTCTATTTAAAAAAAAAAAAAAATGCAGATGCAATTGAACCAAATATGCATACAACTTTTTGTTTTCGAGTTCCTAAATTAGAAAATTTCGCTTTTAAGACATAGTGTTGTAAAAAATTATGGTGTTTCGAAAGTGTATTTCAATTCTGTGTTGAATTGTGATTGTTGAGTTCAATTTAAAAATATTTTGGGGGAAAGTGTGAACCTCACACTTTCTTCGTGTATATCTTTGTTTGAACACCAAAAAATATTTTAATTGGTGTGAACCTCAATTCAATAAGATTGGGGGATGAATATATTTCATGAAGCATGCTGTATTGTCTAACTGTATATCACTGAATCACCTTTCAAATTTGCTGTAAGTTTCCATATTTCATTGGGCTATTTATGTAATTCTTGCATTTTGATTTGTCAAATTCTTCCAACAATAAAAAGTCATGAATGTTGTTGCTTTCCAATTGTGATTGAAATTGTTGTTCTTGTATGCTTTGACATTATTAAATATATTGTTGATAATGTTATCTTTGTTTGAAATTAATTAAAAAAACTTTTTCCACAAAATAAGTTTTTCAAAGAAAAGTAAAGAACTCCATTAAACAAAAAATGAGCAAAACTAAAATCAAATAATCTACCAAGTGTGAAACTACCACAAATCAGCATTGATAAATAAATGAAACCCAAAACGAACAGAAATTACAATAATTAACCGAGTCAAACTCAAAACGAGCAGAAATTAACATAAGTTGGGCGCAAACCCCCTATGCCTTCCAAAGGCCAGAACAAAATTTGCACTTTACTGAAGAAATATAAATGTTTCTACTTTTATAACTTTAATAAATCAAATAATATTAACATTTTGATTACTAAATATCAGTATATGTATATTAAACTGACAATGCACATTCATTTGTATTTTTTCAGTCAAGTGCAAATTTTGTTCTGGCCTTTGGAAGGCATAGGAGTTTTGCACCCAACTTATGTTAATTTTTGCTTGTTTTGAGTTTGACTCGGTTAATTATTGTAATTTCTGTTTGTTTTGGGTTTCATTTATTTATCATTGCTGATTTGTGGTAGTTTCACGCTTGGTAGATTATTTGATTTTAGTTTTGCTCATTTTTTGTTTAATGGAGTTCTTTACTTTTATTTGAAAAACTTATTTTGTGGAAAAAGTTTTTTTAATTAATTTCTGTTCGTTTTATATTGACATAGTCTTTTCAGGGAAAAAGAAAATAATACTTTAGGCTAAATCTTTTCGGTTTTTAAGACTTTATAGTTTGGCCTGCTATTTGTATGCTGGAGAAATATTTTCAGCAATTTTTAACAGCATACACCCTTTTAAAAATCTGGACACAAATAGTACTGTTTAATTTAGTTTCATAACTCCTCTAGTTGACCTGTAATGGAAAACTTGATACCATTTGCAACAAAATCTGTTTACTTTCTTTGATAGCTTGGATACACTTACGCTATTTGGATTTGGTTAAATTTTAAGAGCAGAAGTAGCCCCGAACGTTTGAACATAATACCCTCAGTCATTCTTGGGATACTGCTGAGATGTCTTATTGGGAATTAGCATTGTCACAGTGCATTTTGATTTAATCTTAAGTCAACGTTTTGTTTTTAAACATATAAAAATTGGATTTGAGGAAGACAACAACTTTCTATATAAACCTTGTATGCCCCCAGGGCATAACTTACAACCCTTGTACTGAGGGCTCTGAGGGGGTTATCATCCTAAAAGACCTAATTTCCAGAACTGTCAACTACGTTGAACAAAATGGATATCTCAAAATTTTGATTGGATGTGTTTGGGAAAATGGTGGGCGTGAGAGGGACGTTAGTTGCTATCTAATCACTTTCAACTATTAAAAAAGGCACTAGCCCTTCCAATTTCCAATTGAATGAGCCCTTTTGAGGTTTCTACGACAACGCTTTCAATAAAAACTTTATATGCCCCCAGGGCATAACTTACAATCCCTGCCCTGATGGCTGTAGGGGGAGGGGTTGTCATCCTTAAAGACCTAATTTCTAAAACTTTTAACTATGTTGAATAAAGTGGCTATCTAAAAATTTTGATTGGATGCGTTTTGGGAAATAGTTGGCAAGAGAGGGGGGTTAGTTGCCCTCAAATCACTTTTGACTATTAAAAATGGGACTAGTCCTTTGAATTTCAAATCGAATGAGCCCTTCTTCAAGTTTCTATGACAAAGATTTCAATAAAAACCTTATATGCCCCCAGGGCATAACTTATAATCCTTGCCTTGAGGGTTGTGGGTGAGTGTTCTCCTTAAAAAATATGTTTTCTATCTGGAAATCAACTACCCTGAACAAAATAGCTATCTCAAAATTTTTGTTGGACGTGTTTGGTGGAATGATGGGTGTGGGTGGGCTAGTTGCCCTCCAATCACTTTCGACTATTCAAAAGGGCACTAGCTCTTTGAATTTCCAGTCAAATGAGCTTTTATTGAAGTTTCTACCGTAACGCCTTCTTTAAAAACCTTATATACCCCCAGGGCATACCTTAAAACCCTTGCCCTGAGGGATTTGGGGGAGTGTCCTCCTCAAAAACATATTTTTTATCTGAAAATCAACTACGCTGAACAAAATGGCTATCTCAAAATTTTGATTGGATGTGTTTGGGGGAATGAAGGGCGTGAGGGGGGGCTAGTTGCACTCAAATCACTTTTAACTATTAGAAAGGGTACTATCTCTTTGAATTTCCAATCGAATGAGCCTGTTTGAAGTTTCTACAACAACGCCTTCTATATAAACCTTATATGCCCCCAGGGCATAACTTAAAACCCTTGCCCTGAGGTTTATGGGGGAGTGTCCTCCTCAAAAACAAATTTTCTATGTGGAAATCAACTACCCTGAACAAAATGGCTATCTCAAAATTTTGATTGGATGTGCTTGGGGGAATAATGGGCGTGGAGGAGGGGGCTAGTTGCCCTCCAATCATTTTTGACTATTAAAAAGGGTACTAGCCCTTTGAATTTCCAATAGAATGAGCCTGTTTTGAAGTTTCTACGACAACGCCTTCTATAAAAACCTCATATGCCCCCAGGGCATAACTTAAAACCTTTGCCCTGAGGGTTGTGGGGGAGTGTCCTCCTCAAAAACATATTTTCTATCTAGAAATCAACGACGCTGGACAAAATGGCTATCTCAAAATTTTGATTGGATGTGTTTGGGGGAATGGTGGGCGTGGGGGGGGGGTAATTGCCCTCCAATCACTTTCGACTATTAAAAAGTGCACTAGCCCTTTGAATTTCCAATCGAATGAGCGTTTTTTG
Source organism: Artemia sinica (assembly GCA_027921565.1). Lineage (NCBI taxonomy): Eukaryota > Metazoa > Arthropoda > Branchiopoda > Anostraca > Artemiidae > Artemia > Artemia sinica. Next base: position 50,682,490 of record CM051266.1, on the reverse strand, counting down.
AAGCTTCTGCGACAACGCCTTTTATAAAAACCTTATATGCCCCCAGGGCATAACTTAAAACCCTTGCCCCGAGGGTTGTGGGGGAGTGTCTTCCACAAAAAGATATTTTCTATGTGAAAATCGACTACGCTGAACAAAATGGCTATCTCAAAATTTTGATTGGATGTATTTGAGGGAATGATGGGCGGGGGGGAGGGCTAGTTGCCCTCTGATCACTTTAGACTATTAAAAAGGGCACTAGCCCTTTGAATTTCCAATCGAATGTGCCTTTTTTGAAGTTTCTATGACAACGCCTTCTATAAAAACTATGCCCCCAGGGCATAACTTAAAACCCTTGCCCCGAGGGTTGTGGGGAAGTGTCCTCCTCAAAAAGATTTTCTATCTGGAAATCAACTACGCTGAACAAAATAGCTATATCAAAATTTTGATTGGATGTGTTTGGGGGAATGATGGGCGTGGGGGGGGGCTAATTGCCCTCCAATCACTTTCGACTATTAAAAAGTGCACTAGCCCTTTGAATTTCCAATCGAATGAGTGTTTTTTGAAGCTTCTGCGACAACGCGTTCTATAAAAACCTTATATGCCCCCAGGGCATAACTTAAAACCCTTGCCCCGAGGGGTGTGGGGGAGTGTCTTCCACAAAAAGATATTTTCTATCTGAAAATCAACTACGCTTAACAAAATGGCTATCTCAAAATTTTGATTGGATGTATTTGAGGGAATGATGGGCGTGGGGGGGTGCTAGTTGCCCTCCAATCACTTTCGACTATTAAAAAGGGCACTAGCCCTTTGAATTTCCAATCGAATGAGCCGTTTTTTGAAGTTTCTACGACAACGCCTTCTATAAAAACCTTATATGTCCTCAGGGCATAACTTAAAACCCTTGCCCCGTGGGTTGTGGGGGAGTGTCCTCCTCAAAAAGATATTTTCTATCTGGAAATCAACTACACTGAACAAAATGGCTATCTCAAAATCTTGATTCGACATATTGGGGGGAATGATGGGCGTGGGTCCTATTTGCCCTCCAGTCACTTTCGACTATTAAAAAGGGCACTAGCCACTCCAATTTCCAATCGAATGAGCCCTTTTCGAAGTTTCTACGACGACTACTTCGATACGAAGTGCCCGGGTATGGAAAAAAAACATCGTTCTTCACTTAGACAGTGCTAGCGTGCTGCCTATGATAGTATATTTAATGGTTAAATAAAAAAATGTTTTAATAAACTGGTTTTTAACATTTTGGCTATTCTGTGTTGTAAAAGTGTGATGGATCTTGCTAGCCTGAAAAATATTCAAGATGTATCTCTCATGTCCTGCAGGCTGCATATTGGCCGTCCCTACTCTAGCTGCTAAGTGTTTATTTACAAATTGAGGTGAGTTGCAGTCTTTAATATTAGTTTAAGCTAAAACTCAGTGTCAAACAGCAACAGATTTAGTTCCAAATCCAGTAAAGGTCTCTTCCCAGGATGTTAGAATGGTAGACTAATTTCAGCAAAGAATAATTTGTCACAAAGCTAGAAAAGGGGTAGCATCTTTTCTAAAATAATGAGATGCATTTTTTGTTAGTGTCAGTGTCTCTCACAAAAGACAAAATTTGTTTAGCGATTTGGAAACAAGGGTTTGTAAGAATTCCATGGTTGACAAATACAATGAAAGTTTTTATATAACTATTATGGAGGATTTAAGGGAAATTTGAACTTCTTGAAGGGTGTAAGAGGGAGACTTTAAATAGATTGAGATGAAGCAGGAGGGAGTGTAGCGTTGGCTTCAGGTAGATTGGTGCTGCAGTGACTTGTTGGTAGTAAAAATTGGAATTTTTAGGCTGCAATACTTCTGGGGGATGTATAATACTTCAGGATAAATCTGGGTTGGGGATTTTCCCTGTTCTCCTATGTCCATGCATGTACATATGGGTAAGTTGAAGTTGTGTGTTCTTTCTTCTCTAAATACATGTCAAGCAGGCTATAGAAACTTAATATCCCTCCCCCCTAAATATTCAGATATTGTGTATTTTCAGTTTGTTTTTCCTAAGGTTTTCATGGAGCTGATTCAATGCTTTACCATTACTCTTCCTTCCCGCTTTGTGTATGTAATATTAAGTTTTTGGTTCTATTTTCTTTTTTAGACAATCTGCAATGGAAGGATTGTAGGTGTTAGGTTTTTCTCAGATGCAGTTGAAAATGATTTGGTTGTCATTGGATCGGGTCCTGGAGGCTATGTGGCAGCCATTAAGGCAGCACAGCTTGGAATGAAGGTAAGCTCATACTTCTATGTGAACCAGTCATCTCTGTTTGTTTTTTTAACCAATCTGTGGTTTTGACCTCAAACTCCACTATGGGATGGTAGCTGGTCAGCAATTCCTGGTAAAAGAAAAGTCAAAATGTCTTAATTTCTTGAATTTGGCTCTAAAAAGCCACAATTCACATATGTAAAATTGGGCCGAACCAGGTGTGCAAGAAGTTCAAAAGCTGCCAGTAGCAGAATTCCCAAAGCTGTCAATGCTTTTGCAGCACAATCTGTATTTTGAAAGCTTTGTTTTGAGCAAAAAGTATTTTTATAAATAAATTTACAGAGAAGTAACAATTGTAACTTAGTATAGCTTGAAGTTAAAAATATCAATAGTTTTCTGAATCAGAATTAACAATTTAAGCTAATTCAGTGGCAAGCCATATACTGGCCATAAATATCATAGTCCATAGCAGTGTTGCCGACGCTTTGAAATAAAGTGTTCCAGTTTTCCGATTAAAATTGTACTACAAGAAAGTAATTTGTACCATCAGAGCAATAGGTTAAAAATTTGCCATGACAATATGAAAATTTTCAATAAACTAAGACTTGGAACATATATTTGAGTAAAATAGGAGCAAGTAAAACCTAAATGTACCAGGAAAACTGATTGTACCAAAAAATTTCCAAATGTACTGCACTGTACCAGGACCTCTAAATTGTACCAAAAACGATACAATTGTACCGCGTTGTCAACGCTGGTCCATATTTGTATAAATACCATTTTATAAAAAATACTGTATCATATTGACTCTAATACTGCTAGGGGAGTATAGGATTCAAAGTCGGAAGTATGCTGTATATAGCTTACTGTTGTTACTTTATGGATGGAGCTGTACACTCCAATGCAATTGGTATTGTAAAAATAATGCATAGGCTACCCAACTGCATTCTTGATACCCATTGATGACAATACTACAACCATAAAAAGCACCATTTGATTTTCTGGGAGAAGAATATTGATTGGCAGCCTGGCAGTCACGTGCATTATGAAGCTCTGATTTTAGTTTTGCCCTAATCTAATCCCCAAAATAAACAGAAAGTTGCTGCTACATTGTAGTGGGACTGTTTTAACTATATGTACACGTTGATAGCTACAATCCCTTTTAAGATTCTTTCAACTGACGAATTACCAGTTTTGAGAGAATTTGGCTATTTATGCAATATTTGGACAAATATTCATTTTCAGTTCAAGAGAAGTGGAGTAAGTAAACACTTGTTCACAAGGACAAAGGAACAACGACCTAAAAGTAAAATTTCACATAGCAAAATTGAAACTCAATGAGCTTTTAGTTTGAACAAGTTTTAAAAAGCAGCAGTGTGAGAAGAGATACATACATCTTGTGAGAATAAATATTTCAGAAGAGATACATCACCTGGCAAAAAAAAAGAGTATCAAAAAGAAAACAGCTCTTTTTTGCAGGGGTGAATCTAGAGCGAAATCTTGGGGGAGGTCCAATGTGACAAGGCACCAATGAAATAAATCTTGGGGGGAGCCCAATGTGACAAAGGTGCCAATAATCGACCAAAGTGACAAATGTATCCTAAAAATAGAGTAAAAAAGGAAAAAAACAGGATAAGAGGATGCCAGAAAAAATTTTGGGGGAAGGGGGCAGGTTCCCCGGCGCCCTGGATCCACCAGTGCTTTTTTGTTTTGTAGTTGCTCTTTTTAGAGTTTTGGTTCCTGTTGGGTCAAGTTACTTACAGTTCATTACCACAAACTGTTTGATCAATCTTCAAACACAGATATCAGGTAGCAGAGTAAGAAATAAAAACCAACCGTTTGTACAACAATAAGTCTGAAAATAATATAGAACTTTACAAGAAAACAATCAGGAAATAATAACCAAATTTTTACTTTCAGCTATAATATACAATTTTTATGTATCATGTTTTGAGGTTGCTTCCGTTTTATTCAACTATTCCCCGACTTTGAATATAATCTGTAGCTTAATTTTGTCTCATTAAGAGGGGCAGAGGGGAGGGGCTGCAATTTTCTAGTGAGAAATTTATATTTAGGAAAAGTTTTGAATGGTAAATCTAATTCTACCACGTTTTTTTTTCTATTGTTTTTATCTCAGCATTAGCCTTCATACAGGGTTGATAATTGCTCCAGCATTAGAATTTGTGGAGGTAGGCCTAGGAATTAGAAATAAATTTCAATGCCCTAATTTGAGCAGAATATCTGTTCTGTAAAATGTCATTCACTTACTTAACAACTTTCCTAGACCATAAAAAGAACCTAGACTGCAGTTGAACCACTCAATCGAGTATGGACGCCCGCCAAAAATATTTTAGGGGTAGGGCACCAGAGTAACAATGGTGAGGAGATGAGGAGGAGGAGAGAAATACGTTTAAACATAACAGGTTATATGCAAAATAAAATTCTCAAGGAAAAAAGACAAGTACTTAATTTTTACATAGCAAATGAAGCACAATTCAACAAATTTTTAGATGGTGAAGATTCCTGGCAAAAAGATCAATCCCTTTAATTGGTACTTATGTATTATATTGCTAAGACTCTAGAAGTGAAGTTAGGTTAATCCTAATGAAAAATACCAAAACATGATGAAAATATAATACTTTAGAAACAAATTTGGGCTATATGTTTGGACATTAGGGGGTGGGGGTGGAAGTAGCATGGACTAAACTAACCTAAACTAAAGAAAATATGGTAAAAAAGGTATCATCTTAAAAGGTACATTTAATTTCTGTGTAAAACGACAGTTATAATTTGAAAGAGCATAAAGTAAGGTCTTGAGTTCATCTGATCTATAGCTCGATACTGAAAATATCTCCCAAATTTATCATGAAATCCCCCCCTCCCCCCTCTTTGCATAGGTACCATGCTTTCCCTTTTACATTTTTGAGTAATTTTTTAATTTAATCTCTTATATTTTCATACTTTTGAAAATTAAACAGAATGACAAAAGAAAACAAAATTTAAACTCATGGTCCAGCTGTCTAAAATAACCCACATTGCATGGATGTTCAGAATTATACTGAACATAAACTTGTTCAAATGAAATTCTTTACCAGGAGTCACAAGAGAATCTTTGATGAAATGGTATAGTCTTATAAGCATTATGCTTTTACTAGCATAGGAAGAAAGGCCAGTAATTCATTAATCTATATCTGGTTTTTGATGTGTAGAAAATAATTGAGGCAAAAAATTTGGAAAGTGGTGAAAAATTATATACAGTCAAGTGAAAGTGATAGTTACTAGGGGTGGATTGTCACTAGTGATAAATCACTAGGGGTGGCAACCCTGAACGAAAGGGAATTTTTGGGGAACCGATTTTTGTTTGAGAATACAGATTTTTGGGGAACTGATTTTTGTTCGAGAAGACAGATTTTTGGGGGAAATCCACAAAAAAATTGGGGATAGTGGAAGCACTGGTATTTTCAGACAAAATCTGCCAACAATTTACTAGGCCATGGAAACTGCCAAGTAGCATTGCAACTATGCTACCCCACTTTTTGCATGGTGGAGCACAACTTGTGTTTTGACAGCTTTCCTTTGAGCAAAAATTATTTTTATATGTAAAAATCGTATTTTCAGACAAAATCTGCCAACAAATTCGACAACTGCCAAGTAACATTGCTACTTTGCAACCCCACTTTTTGCTTGGCGGGGCCTAACTAGTTTTGTATCCTTCTCTTAATCTTCCCCTCGATCTCTGTCTTTTTTCTCTATTTCTTTTTATCCTCTTTTTGTCTCTCCCTCCCCCCTCATCTCTCCTTTTTTTCTTTCCTTACTTTTTTCCTTCTTCCCCTTCTCTCAATCACAATCTCTCTCTCTCTCTCTCTCTCTCTCTCTCTCTCTCTCTCTCTCTCTCTCTCTCTCTCTCTCTCTCTCTCTCTCTCTCTCTCTCTCTCTCTCTCTCTCTCTCTCTCTCTCTCTCTCTCTCTCTCTCTCTCTCTCTCTCTCTCTCTCTCTCTCTCTCTCTCTCTCTCTCTCTCTCGCTCTCTCTCTCTCTCTCTCTCTCTCTCTCTCTCTCTCTCTCTCTCTCTCTCTCTCTCTCTCTCTCTCTCTCTCTCTCTCTCTCTCTCTCTCTCTCTCTCTCTCTCTCTCTCTCTCTCTCTCTCTCTCTCTCTCTCTCTCTCTCTCTCTCTCTCTCTCTCTCTCTCTCTCTCTCTCTCTCTCTCTCTCTCTCTCTCTCTCTCTCTCTCTCTCTCTTTCTTTCTTTCTTTCTTCTAGAAGTGTAATTACTTATATTAAACATAACATATTTACTATTTCAAATTGTATTCTAGTTTAAATTTGTCATCTTAGGTGCATGTTTGATGTGCTTACTTCATAATTCCACTTTTGTCATTTCTTCATGTCTTCCTTTCTCTGGATTCTTTTCCCTTATCATTTCTTTTCTTTCACTTCATTGATGTTTCATTTTTTCTTCTCTTTGTTCATAAATATAATTTCCTCCCTGTTTTTTCTTGTTTCAGACAGTCTGTGTAGAAAAGAATGCCACATTTGGAGGAACATGTTTGAATGTTGGCTGCATCCCTTCCAAAGCTTTGTTAAACAACTCCCATTACTATCATATGGCGCACACGGAATTCAAGAAAAAGGGAATTGAGAGTTAGTCTTTTTTATTTCTTATTGCTTTATTATGCACTTGTTTTTTTTTTATGCCTGCTAAATTGTCAAGAATTTTCAGTAATAGCCTGTACAATTATGCATTAATATGTGACAATTAAAATACGGATATATAGTAAGAATTTTCTCATAGTTAAACACTTCCAAAACAGTATTCCCAAGTTTCAACATAACTGATTTCCAAGTTTATGATGTCATTCATCGTTTTTTTTGGGGGGGGGGGGTGTTCAAATAAATTTCAGGGAAGGAGTGGGAGAATACACACACACACAAAGAAATAAATTAAGACAAATATATATTAAGGAGTAGAAATTGGAGTAACTGTGTGTGGATTATGAAATAGAGGAGTAAAATTTTGCGATTTGTATTAAAGTCAAAGTTTTTGGCTTGCTGACAAGGTTGTTTTTTGCTAAATTTCGTGAAAGTCTAAGCAATAATGTATAAGTACACGTCAACTAAAAGCTGAATATATAGGAAATACAAACTCATGGTAGAATCTTCGCATAACACCTTATTGTGCTATTTGTCCATTTTTTTTTTAGGGGGGAGGGGGCGGGGGTCAAAAAAATTTTAAGGAATCATTTTGTGAGTCTCAGCGCTGGCTGATTGTCTCTAAGACAAGCGGCTCATTATCGAATTTTCCCTGTACCAAAGGAAAATCCCAAAGCAATTCTGGTAGTAATTGCTATGGGACACTAAATGTGTCAGCAGTTTGAAAAGCTAACAAGAGGCTAGTTTAAAATAAAGACTAATTGTTAACCCAAGCGCTGTCTATTCAGTTTACATACAACATAAATAATATGCATTCTCTTTCAGCAAGGTTTTCAATCAACTGGGTGACACAACAGGGAACTCTCAAAGTTGTCAAATTGGTCAAGGGATACTTGCTTTGAGTTTATTTTTAATGTTTTCCAATTAGGTATGCTAGAATATGGTTTGGGGCTGCCCTTTCCTAAAATATAATGAAAATTGTGCTCAATCCAATCAAAAAAAAATAAAATTAAGACCTTCTAATGATGCAAGTTCCGTTAAATGTGAATGTCTCTGTTACAAAACAATGGTTTTTCTAAGATTTTGGGTAAATTAAGTGTCGTTTTTCAGATCTCTTATTCAAGCTCTACAAGTTATGACAAGACTGCTCAATAAATTCTAGATAGTTTGGCCAAACAAACTAAAAAAGTTTTTAGGGGACATCCTTTGAAGTTGAATCCCCTTATGTTTCTTTTTTTTGTAAATAAAAGTCTTATAATTTGCCTGGCAGACTTTTTTTTTTTGTCTGGATAAATATAGGCATAAGACATTTTGGAAGTCTAAAATAAGAAAAAAAACAGAGGAATGCAGAGAGTGTAGGGCAAGGCCAAGGCTCTTTTCTGCAATAGGCCTATTTCTACAAGGGGTTCATTATTGCAAGTCCTGGAGGGCTCTTTTTGTCTGGCGTTTTTTTTTTTTTTTTTTTTTTTTTTTTTTTTTTTTTTTTTTTTTTTTTTTTTTTTTTTTTTTTTTTTTTTTTTTTTTTTTTTTTTTTTTTTTTTTTTTGTCTGGATAAACATTAGTATAAGAAGTTTTGGAAGTCTAAAATAAAACGAAAAACAGAGGAATGCAGAGTATAGGGCAAGACCAAGGCTTTTTTCTCTGCAATTGGCCTAGTTCTACAAGGGGTTCTTCATTATTGCAAATCCCGGAGGACTCTTTTGGTCTGGATTTTTATGTCTGAATAAACGTAGGCATAAGAAATTTTAGAAGTCTAAGAAAGAGGAATGCAGAGAATGTAGGGCAAGGCCAAGGCTTCTTCCTGCAATGGGCTTAATTCTACAAGGGGTTCATTATTGCAAATCCTGGAAGACTCTTTGGCCCCTTAACTTGGAAGAAATTTTGATGCTACATACTTTTAGGAAAATATGATGTTCATATTCCTGTTAATGGTAATTCGTTTAATTGGGAGGGGGCGAAGGTGGGCCGCTTCTTCATGTATTAACCTGCAGCATACTCATATAATCTAAGCTTATCTATAACTCATTCTCCATCAGAAGGGCTTTGGGGTCTTTTATAAAACTAAGAGTAGGGCCCTGGGGATAACTTGGAATCTTAAACATTCCACCCTTGAAGTAAATTAACATTGAAATCTGGGAATAACAAAGCCAAAAGATGGCAAGTGTCAGTTTGATCAAGGTCTTCAGAAGACAGTTCTCTGTGGTTAAAAGTTCTCCTTTGTTCCTACAGTTTTAAGGTGGGGAAGACGCCCTGGAAAGCTCAAAATATCAGATATTTCATGGAATTTCATCAAAACTTAGGGCTGGTTACTAAACAACGCTTGGGGCGTAATCTTTATACATTCTATGGGATACTCCATAGTAAGCGTTTGGCAACAATGGCCTACCCATGTTTGTCTGGTTTGATTCTTTTTTCTTTTTATTTTTAAAATTATATTAAGTACAAACTAGCACTTGGATGAAGTCCCAATATGAAATGTATGACATGACCAACGAATCTTTTGAATAAAATATAGAATTCGAATGAAATGTTGTTTCTCTTAGTTTAATACTGTTTGTTTTACAGAAGACAACTTCTTCTCCTTCTGGAAACCAGCATATGTAGTCTGGATCAGAATTCTTTCAGCTTCATAGGATTTTTGGGTTGAATTCTCTGATTTTGTCTTCATTTTCTCAGGCCAGCTAAAGAAAAGGAAACAAGTCTTAGGCTTGGCTTGCCCACGTCAATCTAAATCAAGGGGATAATCTTGCTTTAGTAAACTTCAATTTTTCAACTAAAATTCTAGTTTATCTCCCTGAAAATCCAGCCCGCTTTTTCAAACTTTCAAAAGTGAAATTGGAAGCACTGTATATACTTTCGACTTCGCGGGAGAGGGTAGCCTTGGATTATCTGGTCACAGTTGCCAATACATTTTATAGGCCCAATATATTTGAGTTTTCAGTCCCTATAAATTCTACTCAATCATTTTGAAAAGATAAATCTTATTAAGAACCTTGTATTTGTTGATTCCAAACATGTATAACTATAAAGGTGGGTACATTTGAAATTTCAAGGTTGCCCCTAGGTGTCCCACAAAGGGTTGTGTCCCTAAACTGTCAAAAGTGAAAAGGTTTTTTTTTTTTACTATGTACAACTTGGCGATAATGCTAATGTTGTTTTATTAAGTTCTATATGTTTTCATAAAACCTCTTATTTACCTCTAGGAATACTGAATTGAAAAAGAAGTTGGCAAGAGACTTAATCATTTTTTTTTATAGTTACTGGTCTTTCTTTAAACCTTGAGAAGATGATGTCTGCCAAAGATACTGCTGTGAAGTCTCTGACTGGTGGAATTGCCCATTTGTTTAAACAGAATAAGGTACCATTTTTTTTATTCTCCTTCTTTTAGTAATGTATTCACCATCACTACTTAATTGTTAGGCCCTATCGCTCTCATTCCAAACTGTATCAATATAAGTAAATGTTCCTTAGTGATAAGGATTTCGCTTAAAAGTCATATTTGACATCTTCAAACTTCTGAAATCATTGCCGGAAACTATTTGGTGAGCTTCATTCAACCGGAGAATCGACTAGAGAAGTTAGGCTTAGTCAGCCCTCCTGATCTACTGCTGACTCTCCCATTGAGAACGGCCTTGCAAATGGTTGGTTACCTCAGACGTGTGAAAATGTTCTACATGATTTTTCGGCGTAGCAGCTATTACATAGGATTTAATAATTAACTATATTATAACAATAAAATTGTCTGGGATAATATAAATTATTACCTAATTTCATAAAGTTTGAACATTAGGGTTAATAACCCTCGAATATGATATGATATTGCTCAGGGGCGGGATGACAAGGGGGGGGGGGAAATAAAAAAAATATAGATTTTTATTTTGATTATATAGATTTATATAGATAGCTCTATATATATATATATTTATATATTGATAGATAGCTCAGGCTCTATATATAGATAGCTCATATAGATTTTTTAATGTGGATTGATTTTTTTTATTTCGTCTTAAAGAATACTTGTAATTGTTTCTACATTTACGCTTTAAGGTTTAGTTATTTAAATTTGTGACTTCCATATGTAGTTCAAAGTTATCCTACAAATATAGTAATCTGCTTAAATAGTTATTGTCTGCAACTTATATTTTTGAGATTTATCTTATGATTTTAAACTTTTATTTAAATATTTTGTACACAAAAAAGAACTGTAACTGTTTATTATTGTTTTTCAATAGATGTTACTGATATCTGTCCAATTTCCACTGTATGGTCGACAATCGCTTTTAATCCATCCTGTATGGTGCTTATGCTCATTGTATTCAGCTATTAAAAGATGATCGTTTCTGAGCTTTCTTTAAATAAAGTTTAACTCTCTTATACTTACCGAACTTAAAAGTAAGAGCAGATGTCGCTTTCTGACCTTATTTTTGTTCAGCGAAATGTGTCATCTGTGCAGACACCATTGTATCTCGTAATCAAACTTTTCTAACATAAGAAAATCGGTGCTAAAGAAGAAAAGTAATGGGTGCCCTGGGCTGGGAGGGTCGGTTCTTACAGGATGGTGTAAGTTAATCCCTGGATATTAGATAATAACATAAATGTATTATAATTTTTCGGGGTGTTGCTTCATATATATATCGACCTTATTACCCTCTAAAGGTCTTATCTGACATTTTCGAACTTTTCTATTAATTGGGAAAAACTGTTTGATGAGCTGCATTAAAAGGGGAAATCGTATACCCCATAAGGGGTACGGTGTTTGAAGCTCTGCTGATTTTCGAATAGTTGATAAAAATAATCTGAACTAGCACTTGTAATAAAAATTTTCACCAAATGCTGGCAACCTATTTTGGAAAAGGGTTGTTAGGATTTGTCTCATGTTAAGTCCTTGCTTTGCTCTATTTCAAAATATCCACTTTTAGTTTTAAGCTCATATGGATCTCACGGATGAGCACCCTTTACATGTTTGTACAGGGCTTGGTAGAGAATATGTGTGAAACGACATTTAAGTAAGGAAAAAACATTGCAGCATTTGAGCACATTAACCTATTAGTGGTATTTGAAGTTGCAGTTGTGTCCAAATGGTTATTTGATCTTGAAAGGGGATGACAAATTTATGTCGAATTGCACTTTGATCCTCCTGACCTATGTAATCTTACTGATTCTCCCTTTGAGAACAGCTTAGAAAACAGTTTTTGGCAATTATTTCGGAAGCAGGATAAATGCTTCTGACTTCGTCAACTATTTTACTTCTGTCAATATACCGAAGTTTTTAGGTAGATATAGGGGACGAGTGGGCTAAAATAACTCGAAGTTTAATTATGAAAGCCATAATATGCAAACCGCATTGTTTTAAAATTAATTTTTACTTACTAATGTCCCGGACTTCCTAACCGAAACCGAAGTTTTTAGGTACATATAGGGGACGAGTGGGCTAAAATAACTCGAAGTTTAATTATGAAAGCCATAATATGCAAACCGCATTGTTTTAAAATTAATTTTTACTTACTAATGTCCCGGACTTCCTAACCGAAACCGAAGTTTTTAGGTAGATATAGGGGATGAGTGGGCTAAAATAACTCGAAGTTTAATTATGAAAGCCATAATATGCAAACCGCATTGTTTTAAAATTAATTTTTACTTACTAATGTCCCGGACTTCCTAACCGAAACCGAAGTTTTTAGGTACATATAGGGGACGAGTGGGCTAAAATAACTCGAAGTTTAATTATGAAAGCCATAATATGCAAACCGCATTGTTTTAAAATTAATTTTTACTTACTAATGTCCCGGACTTCCTAACCGAAACCGAAGTTTTTAGGTACATATAGGGGACGAGTGGGCTAAAATAACTCGAAGTTTAATTATGAAAGCCATAATATGCAAACCGCATTGTTTTAAAATTAATTTTTACTTACTAATGTCCCGGACTTCCTAACCGAAACCGAAGTTTTTAGGTACATATAGGGGACGAGTGGGCTAAAATAACTCGAAGTTTAATTATGAAAGCCATAATATGCAAACCGCATTGTTTTAAAATTAATTTTTACTTACTAATGTCCCGGACTTCCTAACCGAAACCGAAGTTTTTAGGTACATATAGGGGACGAGTGGGCTAAAATAACTCGAAGTTTAATTATGAAAGCCATAATATGCAAACCGCATTGTTTTAAAATTAATTTTTACTTACTAATGTCCCGGACTTCCTAACCGAAACCGAAGTTTTTAGGTACATATAGGGGACGAGTGGGCTAAAATAACTCGAAGTTTAATTATGAAAGCCATAATATGCAAACCGCATTGTTTTAAAATTAATTTTTACTTACTAATGTCCCGGACTTCCTAACCGAAACCGAAGTTTTTAGGTAGATATAGGGGATGAGTGGGCTAAAATAACTCGAAGTTTAATTATGAAAGCCATAATATGCAAACCGCATTGTTTTAAAATTAATTTTTACTTACTAATGTCCCGGACTTCCTAACCGAAACCGAAGTTTTTAGGTACATATAGGGGACGAGTGGGCTAAAATAACTCGAAGTTTAATTATGAAAGCCATAATATGCAAACCGCATTGTTTTAAAATTAATTTTTACTTACTAATGTCCCGGACTTCCTAACCGAAACCGAAGTTTTTAGGTACATATAGGGGACGAGTGGGCTAAAATAACTCGAAGTTTAATTATGAAAGCCATAATATGCAAACCGCATTGTTTTAAAATTAATTTTTACTTACTAATGTCCCGGACTTCCTAACCGAAACCGAAGTTTTTAGGTACATATAGGGGACGAGTGGGCTAAAATAACTCGAAGTTTAATTATGAAAGCCATAATATGCAAACCGCATTGTTTTAAAATTAATTTTTACTTACTAATGTCCCGGACTTCCTAACCGAAACCGAAGTTTTTAGGTACATATAGGGGACGAGTGGGCTAAAATAACTCGAAGTTTAATTATGAAAGCCATAATATGCAAACCGCATTGTTTTAAAATTAATTTTTACTTACTAATGTCCCGGACTTCCTAACCGAAACCGAAGTTTTTAGGTACATATAGGGGACGAGTGGGCTAAAATAACTCGAAGTTTAATTATGAAAGCCATAATATGCAAACCGCATTGTTTTAAAATTAATTTTTACTTACTAATGTCCCGGACTTCCTAACCGAAACCGAAGTTTTTAGGTAGATATAGGGGATGAGTGGGCTAAAATAACTCGAAGTTTAATTATGAAAGCCATAATATGCAAACCGCATTGTTTTAAAATTAATTTTTACTTACTAATGTCCCGGACTTCCTAACCGAAACCGAAGTTTTTAGGTACATATAGGGGATGAGTGGGCTAAAATAACTCGAAGTTTAATTATGAAAGCCATAATATGCAAACCGCATTGTTTTAAAATTAATTTTTACTTACTAATGTCCCGGACTTCCTAACCGAAACCGAAGTTTTTAGGTACATATAGGGGACGAGTGGGCTAAAATAACTCGAAGTTTAATTATGAAAGCCATAATATGCAAACCGCATTGTTTTAAAATTAATTTTTACTTACTAATGTCCCGGACTTCCTATTGGTCGTGTTGGGGCTATCTCCTTTAGATGTTGACAGATCAGTGATTTGAAGTATTTGTGGTCATCCGAGAAACAATCCCTTGCAAGACGGGGAATTGAACTGATAATTTAATTTTGACCAATGGTCTAATCTGCTAGACTGTCACATGGTATGTTGTTGTTAAATTGTATATGTTGTTAAATCCAGCACAGTTTCAGAATCCAAAATTTCAAATTGTTTCAAAAGTTAATTTTTTAAGTTTTATTTAAAATGATTCAGTCTTCAGAGAAGGCTTAATCTTGACTATTTTAAACTCTATCAATCTATGTGCATATGAATCAGTGGTCGACAATAGATTAGTAGTTTCAAAGAATCACAAAAAAAGACTGTTTGTCTCAACGGATATTAATTAGTGAAAGTGCTCGAAAAGGTACTTAAATGCTTAAGGTTGCAGTGCTGTACCCGTCTTTTTGTGGTGTTTCCGCGTGTAACCGTGCTGATATTTGGGGCTTTTTTACAATTAGACCTTGAGGTTAGGCAAAAAAATAAATAAGCACACACTCATGATCTCTCTTCTGGCAAAAAAAAGCAAAATTCCACATTTTTGTATATAGGATCTCGAAACATCTATATTAGGATTCTCTGATACACTGAATCTGAAGGTGTGATTTTCATTAAGATTCCTTGAATTTTAGGAGTATTTCCTCCCATTCTTAAAAATCAAGAAAATTTTCCCAGGCTCGTAGCCTTTTATTGGTAACACTAAGCTTAATGAATCATATATATTTGGAATCAGCATAATAAGCTGATTCTTTTGATGCATCAATTGATATCAAAGTCCATTTTTTAGAGTTTTTGTTAATATTGAGTCGCGTCGCTCCTTACTTACAGTTTTTTAACACGAACCTGTTTGATAAGACAAAACCTTAATCTTTAATCTACATTTTCATTTAGATGTCTTAACTGTTTTGGCAATTACTGCTATATTTTTATCTTTGGGATAAAATCTTATATTTTTGTTTTATTATCGTTTTATCTTATATCTTTTAATTTATTTTCCTTGCAATTAAAAGTGATTTTTAGAGTTTACTTCTTTCCCCGAGCAATAGTTTATTTAAAATGAACACGCTGCTAAATTTGTTCACTTGGACCAGGGCTTGTTTGTAAATAAAGGAAGTGTAAAATACGTAATCAAACAGTTGATGGTAGCGTACTGTAAGTAAGGAGGGACTCTAGATAATAGTAACAGAAACAAAAATATATAGCAACGCTGAAATTTGACGTATTCGTATTAAATTTATTCTGGGAGCAGGCTTCTGGGAACACCTCCCAGAAGGACTTTAGTTTTGGTGAGAATTACGCCATCAAATTCAGCATATCAGAGAACCCCAGAACAGAGATTTCACTACGAAATTTGTTCCTGAGAATTACTTGAGCTAGAATTGGACTTTTCATGGTAACGAACTTTGAGGAGTGACCTGTCCTAATAGCAACCAAAAATCTAAAAACGAAATTTTGGTATCAAACAGTTCGTGGTAACGAACTGTAAGTAAGGAGCAACCCGGCTCAATAGTAACCGAAACTCTACAAAACGGAATTTCGATACCAATAGATACATCAGAAGAATCAGATTTTTGCTTATTTCAAATACATAAGTTTCATCAAGTTTAGTGTTACCCATCAAAATTTACGCGCCTGAGAAAATTTGCCTTATTTTCAAAAAAAGGGAAAACAACCCCTAAAAGTCACAAAACTCTAATGACAATCACACCATCAAATTCAGTGTGTCAGAGAACCCTACTATAGAAGTTTCAAGCTCCTATCTGCAAAAATGTGAAATTTTGCATTTTTTGCCAGAAGAAAGATCACGGATGCGTTTTTTTTTTTTTTTTTTTTTTTTTTTTTTTTTTTTTTTTTTTTTTTTTTTTTTTTTTTTTTTTCAGGGGTGATCCTATCGATCCATGAGTCCTAGAATATTGTGAGAGGGCTCATTCGAACGGAAATTAAAAGTTCTAGTGCCCTTTTTAAGTGACCAAAAAAATTGGAGGGCAACTTCGGCCCCTCCCACGCTCATTTTTTCCCGAAGTCACCCAATCACAATTTTGAGATAGCCATTTTGTTCAGCATAGTCGAAAATCTAATTAATATGTCTTTGAGGATGACTTAATCCCCCACAGTTTCCGGGGGAAGGGCTGCAAGTTATAAACTTTGCCCGTTGGTTACATATAGTATTGGTTATTGGAAAGTATACATGTGTTTTCAGGAGGAGTTTTTTTCTAGTGGGGGGGGGGGTCGGAGTAGGGATTATGGGGAGGATCTTTCCATGGAGGATATTTCCTTGGGGGAGGAATATTTCCAGGAAGGAACATTATTTAAAAAACGATCAGAAATTAAATAAAAAAACAAGTTTTTTTCAACTGAAAATAAGGAGCAACATTAAAACTTAAAACGAACAGAAATTATTACGTATATAAGAGGGTTTGCCCCCTAGTCAATACCTCGCTCTTTACGCTAAAGTTTTTTTTAGTACTTTCAAAAGAGCTATCTATTCTAGTTCACCGGCCTTTGTGATTCAGGGGTTTGTGATTCGAACTTTAGCGTAAAGAGCGAGGTGTTGACTAGGGAGCGAACTCCCTAATATACGTAATAAAAACATCCGAATATAGAAATTCGTTACGTAAGTTAATTCGTATCTGGACTAGAGCTTGATTGTTAAATGGTAAATTGTGAAATGCATAATCGTTACTGTTACAAAATTTGTCCAGTATTTGTCCAAAATTTGTCCAGTAAAAAATTATAATAAAGAAGAAGAAAGATTTATTTAAAAAAAAAAACATATCAAAAAAGAATTATTACTTCCTTCCCTAAAAAGCAGAGCTTGTCCGTGGGGGAGATAGAGAAAACAAAATCCTTAAAACAAAGAACACTTGGCCACCGATACCACTAATACCATCACACTAAACAATAAATACAAAATAATATCATATATTATACTTCCCCTGGGAACATCATATCAACAAAACCCCCACAATCAATCAATCAATCAAACCTCATATTCAACAAAACGCAGTTCCTTAATGGTTTTTCTAAATATATTGGGGTCTCCAATAATCTAAATGTCGCTATTTAAACTATTCCATTTCCGCGTACCTCTATAAAAAACAGAAAAACATGAACGGGAAGAAATACCTCTAGGTACATAGAAGTCCGCGCTACCCCTTGTATCATGAGAACGAACAGTAGACCTAATGGACAATAAATCACCAAAACAACGAGGCTGAACATCCTGCTGCAGTCCAAAAATAAACCACAATACATAGAATTCACGAAGGCCTGCAGCCGGTAAAAGTTTTAAAGTTGGGTAAATTTCTCGAACAGACATACGTGGAGATATACCGGCTAAAATTCTTACGGCATGATTTTGTAGAACTCTTATTGGTTTTAGGATAGAAGAAAAAGTAGAGAGCCAAATACTCGAACAATAAAGTATATACGGGTGTATTAAAGAAAAATAAAGATGGCGTAGGACAGACTTGGGAAAATAATGCTGGAGTTTCTTTATTATGCCGAGATTTCTTGCTAGAATTTTGCTAGTTAAAGTTACATGTTCCTTAAAAGATAGAGTTTCATCTATTACAATCCCAAGGTATTTAAAAGATGCAGTCCGTTTTATAACGCCATTGGGCATATCTAATTCCTTGATCCATGGGTAAAAGTTTG
The DNA here is from genome assembly GCA_027921565.1 of Artemia sinica. Taxonomy (NCBI): domain Eukaryota; kingdom Metazoa; phylum Arthropoda; class Branchiopoda; order Anostraca; family Artemiidae; genus Artemia; species Artemia sinica. The sequence goes on along the minus strand of CM051266.1, from coordinate 50,664,347 downwards.
ATGATCGCGAGAAAATGATAAAGTTAGACTTAGCCATGTTAATCCTTAATTTATTTACCCTCAGCCATGCTATAATTCTATTAACTGATTCCTTCATGGGAATCTGCAGCAGCTCCGCTGTCTTAGCTGTGCTAATGGCTGTTGTGTCATCAGCAAAAAGTGAAACTGTTTCATTAGTCGGGTCTACCGTTAGTTCATTTATTCTATTACAAAAATTATTCAGACAATTTGGTAAATCATTAATAAATATCAAGAATAATATAGAACCGAGAACTGATCCTTGCGGAACACCTACTTCAATACGCTTTTTTTCGGAAGAAGAATCATTTAGTTGGACATACTGATAACGATTACTTAAAAAACTTCTTAAAAAATTTAATGATTTACCCCTCAAACCATACACCTCACACTTCTTAAGTAGAAGTTCATGATCCACAGTGTCGAAAGCTTTCATCAGATCTAAAAATATAGCACCTATTTTAAAACCTTTATCTAATACATCATTAATAATAGTTGTCAAATAAATCATTGCCTGTTCCGTTGTCCTTTTTCTACGGAACCCGAATTGTGTCTCTACCAGTAACTTATGATCCTCCAAAAAAGCCATCATTCTAATACTAAAACACTACTCTAAAACACGGGAAATGATGGGTAAAACAGATATCGGTCTATAGCTTCCTGGGTCATTTTGAATACCACCCTTATGAATTGGGGTTATACGGGCAACTTTAAAACAGTCTGGGAATTTTCCTTGACGAAAACACTCATTAATTAACCCACATAAAACTTAAGCTATAACAGGAAAAATACATTTAAGTGTTTTTAGAGTAATATGATCGCTACCAGATGAATTACTACGCAACCCATAAATAATTTTTTTAATTTCATCAACTGTGAACAATATGAATATACAAATTCAGATTCCCTGCGCCGTGCAGGGAATGCTCTTGAACCAGAGAACTCTTGAACACGAAGACTTGGCTTCTTCCTCTACCCCGGCACAAGGTGATTAATAATTTCATTTTGGGATACCATGATGTAAACTAGTTGTAAACATAGTGTAAATAGGTATGTTCTTGCTCTAGTATTCAATACAATTATCAGGTCTCGTGTTTTTTTACTTATCATCTTTGTACCGCGTTAAGCCAGTAAAAAGAAGTGGGCGTATGTAGAAATTTGCTAATTCTAGTGGTGGGGGGGGGCTAAGATACCAACAAAAAAATGTTGTTCTTAAAGGGAAGAGGCTTTTCTGCTTTTTGAGTCTAGTTTGTAGTGAAAATTTGTCTTGTTTTTCGAACAAAAAAGACAAGAATTGCAAAAGTAAGGATTGTAAACATAGATTATGTAAATCGTAAAATCATCAATTTTATATGAACATAATTGTGCAACACGAGACGTGTTGGGTGCAGGGCCTGATAAAGGGCGATTGGGCCCTGCGTTTGAAACCCCCGCGCTGCCATCAAGATGATTTTTTTTCAAAATTCTGAAATATTTATAACAATTTTAGTATGCGTTGCTCCTGGAGAGAGTTCATTTTTTAGGCTAAAACCAACAAAAAACCCTGATATCAACAATGAATCAAGAAAGATTAAATAGTTTAGCAATTATGTCGATTAAAAGTGAAGACGCGGGGGAATTGGATTTTAGAACCTTTTTAGAAGAATTTATCGAACTAAAACTTAAAAATATGTAAATTCATGTATTCATTAACGGTAATGTAAATTTTAAAAGGCATTTTTAGCAGTTTCATAATATCTAGGTAACAAAAACATGAATTAACGTCGCTCAAAATGAGGAGTAAAAAGGACAAAATGTAAGCTCAAAATGAACAAAGTGGACCATCACATGAGACAAGATAAAGATAACGAACTGATAAATGTAGATGCACGGGTTAAAATGACCGACCTAGATCACCAAGATCACAGTACCAATCCGAGCGGCTAAGGAAAAGGGCATTGAAAATAGTGTGAAGCAAGGATACACGAAAATGAAGAACAAAGGAATATATAATTAAAAGATAAGTGACAGCGACAATTATAACGACTCAAAAAGAAAGTTAAGAACAAAAATATGTGCGGTTATAAGAGATTAGACAGTGAGGATCAGAACGAATCAAAAATAAAAATGAAGAAGAATTAGATATGTGGTTAGAAAATATACGACAGCAAGAACAAAGAAATATGCAGTAAGAAGATTAGCGGCAGCGAGAATTACAAGCAAAAGCGGGAATAAGAACGTCTAAAAAACGAAAGTGAAGGCCAAAAAACTGTAGAGCTGGAAGCCAGGCTAAAGCGAGTGTCAGAACCTGTCAAAAATGACATTGAGGAGCAAAGAATTGTGTAGTTAGAAGAAAAGTGACAGCGGGAATCAGAACGAGTCAAAAATAAAAGTGAAGAAGAAAGAAATATTACTTTACAATGGCATCGAAATCTTCGACGCCAACAAGCTGTGGCGCAAAACCCATTAAAAACTTACAAAGATGCCGTAAACTACTCAAGTGTTAATTACAAGATATTGGGACCCTTCAACGTTGTGTATATTCACTGTGGAGTCCCCCATTTTCTCATAGGAAATGCAGCCAATAAAGGAAATTTATTTGAGGGTTGCTGCCTGCTTGGTTGAATTCCATTGCTGCCTCCGCAATTTCCAAATGAATTGGTTTGGCCTGTTATAGGACATCACTTGCCCTTTAAAGAGTCCCACGAACAAATACGAAACTTGAACTCATGTTTTGCTTTAGCTTCATTCAACTTAAGCAATGATCAAACCATCAATAACAGTAGTCGTAATGTTTTCAGCTTTAAAGTAGCTGGACAAATTTATCACAAAATCAATTTAGCAGCACATCCATCACAGACCCCTGAAGGTGATTTTGAACAACATTCCTATGCCCAAATGTAATTTTTAGACTCCGATGAAGCTGCTAAGGAACACCTTGTACATCCATTAAATTATTGGATCTCCTGTGCAGCCCAATGGATGTCTTGGAAGAAATATTGCGAGACACAAAACAACTATGCTAAAGGCTACATGAAAGTGCGAGAAGTGGGGGAAGACTTAAATCAACCTGTTGTTTCACTTGGGCAACAGCCTCAGATAGAACACAAGTGACAATGAGAATCAATATAACAATTTCAGGGGTTTCAGACCACATTTTCAAAGATCTAAAGAAAAATAAAATTTGCACTTATTATAGACCCAGTAAAACCATCAGTTCCCAAATTTATCACGGTAAAGACCCTATCCCGAAAGGTGAAAACTCCGGGGTTTACGGAATTCCTCTTATGGTCTTTGGTACATTGGAAGAACTGACCAGCGCCTTACGGATAGATTAACTCAGCACTCTACTTCAATTCATAACATCCTTAGAAAGCGGAGAAAACAAAAATTTTGACTCTGCCCTTGCAGTCACATTTATGATCACCTGGACCATACTATTTTATTTAACCAAGCTAACTTAATTTCACACGACAAAGGTATTGTCCAGCAATACAGAGAGGTTGTTGAGATTTATAAACCCCAACATTTCTAACAGGTCTAACTTTGAACAGAGAATATACCGGTGATTTAAGATTAAATGACTCATATTTCGGGTTTCTCAAAGGAGATGCCAATGCTTTAGTAATCCCTGAAATAAACTTTGAACCACTTTCGCATTCACATAATCAAATGCGCCATGAACCACTTAGATCTCAAAGGGTGTCTGCAAGGAGTGCAATTACTAAAATCAGAAATCAAATGACATAGTTATCCAACTTATTTAATTGCTGGCTCGTTTGTTTGAGTGATTTTTTTTCTTTTATTATTTGCCAGTTGTTCGCTAGTATCCGTCGATGGCAGTTTAAATTTTTGGATTTTGTGCAAATCGAGGATATTGGTAAATGGCTCACTTTTATGGTTGTTAGGTATTTGGATTTAACTCTTCTAATTTTTGCTTTTATGGTTTTTATTCATTTTTTAATTTTGGTTTTTTCATTGGTTTGTTTTTTCACATTGCCTTTCCGCGTTTGCTACTGGTTTTTTATTTGTCTTTTTTGGCATTTGTCTGAAATATATTTTTGTTCTGTTCGCGCTAAAGAAGAGAGGCGGTTGTCCTTTCGAAATATTCTCTTTGTTTTTTTTTTGTTTTTTTTTTTTGAATTTTGTTTGGCCCTAAAAAAAAACATTTTTGATCGTTTCCTCTTTATATTATGGCGTGCCAATGTGGCTTAAAAAAGAAAAGTTTCGTTTCGAATAAAATCTTTGTTATTGATGGTTAAAAGGATCATTTGACGTTTAGTTCAAAAGTTCATGTTGACATTCTCATCACTTTGGAAAATTTCAAAAATCACCTCTAGATATTGAGTTGCAGATGTGTATTTTCTTTTTTTATTTTTGTTAGGATCCACAAGTGTCATTTTTGTGTATGCTTTGGCTTAAAAATAAATTAATATTGGTATTAATATTTTATTTTAGATTGCTCACTTCCGAGGTCATGGTAAAATCACAGGAGCAAATCAGGTGACTGTCCTCAAAGAAGATGGAAGCCATGAAATCATAAATACCAAAAATATTTTAATTGCCACTGGCTCAGAAGTTACGCCGTTTGCTGGATTAGAGGTTTGTATTCAATGAGCTATTTCACCTCTGTTGAAAAAAAAACTCTGATGGGCTACTAATCCTTTAAGTAACTGTTAACCATATAGTTTTTTTTCTCTTGCATTTTTTTACTATTTTAGTACGGATCGACGTGAAATTGTCTATAACTATATGCCATAGATATGTACAAATATGAATACAGTGTATTCTTATACTAACTAGAATTTCGTATAAAACCACCAATAAAACTTCTATGTACAAAATGCCATTTTGTCTAATTATTTATTTAATTATTGATTGAATAACATGTATGTAGGAATATAATTATTCCTGCTGTACGACGGGTTTTTACCATGGGCGCATCCAGGATTTTTTTTTTTTGGGGGGGGGGGGGGGAGGTTCGGGTAAAAACTTTAAGAAACACATCAAAAATTTGATTATATGTAATTTTGTCATGTTTTTACGAGTTGGGCAAAATATTCGGCCAATATATATATATATATATGTATATATATATATATATATATATATATATATATATATATATATATATATATATATATATATATATAATATATATATATATATATATATATATATATATATATATATATATATATATATATATATATATATATATATATATATATATATATATATATATATATATATATATATATATATATAAAGTTGGGCAAAAGGGTCCAAACCCAATAACCTCTTCCTCTGGATACGACCATGATTGCTACATAAAGTAACTGTTTATAAATTTTACAGTGCCCTAAATTTGTTTTTCCTAAAAGTTAAAATTACGAAAGATTGGTAAAAGCGCTCTAATATTCTCTTGGTCAAATTCTTGTCGAAGCCCTGTTTTATTCGCACTTTGAAAATATATTTTTGTTTCTGTCCACCTGGGTGTTCTCGCACTGTTTTAATTTCAGAAAAAACGTAGCTAATGATTTCAAAATAATCACAAATCATGGTTATTTTTTAATCTATGTTTTGTGTTGGGCCCAAGGTAAAAAATAAAAAAAATTAAAAAAATTTATTTCAAGAAAGAATTATTTTCATTTATGAATTTCCCCAGGCGCTGCAATTAAAGGGACGCAAAATTTCAAATAAACAATCTAGCGGCTATAATCATTTTTTTAATTTTTTTTTGTTTTGTCATCATTAAAATTTAGTAGAGGACGCAGTTAATAAATGAAAATAATTAATAAATTAAAAATAATTAAATAATAGTATTTTTTAAATCATGAAATAGTTTTTGTAATAGCTTGAAAATAATTTTGTTAGATAAAAAAAAAAATTATAATTTAGTCTGAAAATATTTGGGAGACAGGGGTGGGCGTTATTCAAGGTTTTATCCGGGGCGCAGGAGGGCCAGAACCGCCAGTGGCTAAAGGACCAGAAATTTCTCTCGTATCATTACGATGGGTGTATCTGTGGGGGGAGGGGGTTCAGATTTTCTTGTTACTTCATTCTTTTACAAGGAGGTGAGGCTAATCATCTTACAGCATCCCTTATAAAAAGGATTTGTCGGAAAAAATGCCCTTGAAAAACTTGAAAATGGTAATCCTAAAATCCCTCTTTTGTATTTCAGACTTCCCTTCCCCAAGATATATTTCGAGATATGCGATATTTCATGAAGGAACTGTTGTTACGATTAGACTTGAACGTATTATTGGACAAGTCTTTAATATTAGACTTGAGCGTAAATAACAGGGGCTGAGGGGTGGACACCCTTCCTCTTTTTTTCATTACCCTCACGGCTCCGTCACATGTGACGATAGGCTTCAAAAGTGATGATATGCCGCTTAGGAGGTTTTAATCCCTCACATTTAAGCACGTTTAATAGGGTCCATTATAGAACAGTTGATAGTTCTCTTATCTTCTATAACTTTTATTTATCGTCATGGAAAGGCAGTGTGGTCTCCGAAATTACCTACGTCATATTTATAGGGATGATTTGACCAAAATTGTTTATGAATATATAAACATTCAGAAAAAAACATGCAAATGTTATCAACCAGCAGGATTTTCTTCTACAATGTAAGAAGATGAGAATTGTGCCACCTTCGCTAAAATTCAATTTACATTTGGGCACTTTCAAAACGAGCCTTACTACTGATGATGGTCACTGCATATGTGACCAAAATATCTGGTATTTTTGTGAATTTCTATCACTGTTATCATCATCACTGTTTATTAACAGGATTTTATCCCTATTTGAACTTTTATTTAACTCCTATAAATCTTTTGGCCTGTCTTTAGAGAAGCAAGATTTAGTTTGATTATTTAGTTTGAAAATTTCAGATTGATGAAGAGACAATCGTCAGTTCTACTGGTGCACTCTCCCTGAAAAAAGTACCCGAAAAGATGATCATCATTGGTGGTGGAGTTATTGGCCTTGAGTTGGGATCCGTTTGGTCCCGACTAGGATCCTCTGTCACTGCAGTTGAGTTTTTAAGTAGTATTGGTGGTGCGGGAATTGACCTTGAAATAGCAAAGAATTTCCAGAGGATACTACAAAAACAGGTAATGTTTATACCTTTTTCTGTCTTCCTTTCCGTTTATGCTTTAGATTTTATTTTCGTTTTTACAAAAGTTAGGATCACTTAGAGTTTGGGTGGTTATTAAGAATGTTTTTTTCAAACATTAAAAAATAAAAAATTACTCAAATAAAGAATTAGATACATAGATATATTCTATGAATAATTTTAAATGAAGTATTAAATTTAAAAATAAACAACTTACATAAGATTGTAAGTATAAAAAGTTGAATTAAACTCAAAGTATCACCCCTCCTGGATGAAATGGTACTGAAATTGAAGTAGCTAAGAGTTTTCAGGGAATGTTACAAAAAGAAATAGGGCTTTTATTATTGTATTCTAGTTTAGGATACACTATTGTATCCACTGTGATAGTAATTGGGAAGAGTAAGTGTCGCTGGTGTAGGATTATAGCCTTAATTTATAGGTCAAATTCTTTTGACTTGTTTAACATTTTGGTAATTACGACATAAACAACCTTGCAAATTTTAAGTCTTTTGGGGAGGTTTCTAACATCTCTCCATTGTTCATTCCTCTTCATTTAGACGTTTTCATAACCGGAATAAGATTCCGGGTCCTCGATCCTTATTTTCTTTCTTTCTTTCCTTTCTTATTTCTTTCCTTTCAGGTCCTTGTGCTTCTTTTTACCATTGTTTGTTGTGAGTGGTCTTTTAGTTCCTTATCAATTGTTGATGTTAATGTATGTGCATAGCAGAAGATCATTTTGGCATTGGATGTTTTTTTTTGTGATCTAGGCTTTTTGTGATTTTATCTGTACATACAAATTTTAAAGCTTACAAATCCCAAATTTTTGGGGAGGTTTTAGCATGTCTCCTTCAATCTGTCAGGTGTTACAATTAATAGATTATCTTTCCTAAAAAATTTTGATTCAATTTTAATTTCAATTCAATTTTCCACCTTTCCCATAAACTATAATTACCGTTTTCTTCTCATTTAATTCTAATCCTTTCATATCCAAATATTCTTCCATTATGTTTAATAATGTTTGCATGTTACCGATTGTGCTATGAGAGTAATATCATCAGCAAAGCCTGCGTATTTTCGAAACACTTATCACTACTTCCGGAACGCTTTTCTCCTTGAAGAAATTAACTATATCAAACACGTTGAACAAGTTCGGTGACAGTGGGTATCCCTTTTTTAAACCTATTCGCGTAAAAAATTCTCCCGGTTACCTTACCTAGTATTCTAACAACTAGGCCTACTGAACTATATATTCCTACAATTAATTTAACAAAACTTACAGCAGTCCTATCTCCAAAAGTCAATTTCAATTAATTTCAATATTAATTTCAATCAGTAGATTATCTTAGACTTGTCATTTAAATTCTTTAGACCTGCTTAAAACTTTGGGGCTTGCTACATAAACTACATAAAGTTGTTTGAAAAGCTTTACGAAGAGACCGGGGGTTGCGTCCAAGTCAACGACAAACGGAGCACGACATTCGGCATCAAAACCGGTGTACGACAAGGGTGTGCCGCCGCCCCGGAACTGTTCAATTGCGTGATAGACCATGTCATAACACGAACAACAAATCGCCTGCCCCTTGGTCTTCAGTTTGGAGATCGCGTTCTGACGGACGCTGACTTCGCAGATGATCTTGGTCTCGTTGCTGACTCGATCGACCAGTTGACTGACGCTCTGGAAGTCCTGCAGGAAGAGGCAGCAAAAGTGGGGCTGAAAATAAACTGGCTTAAGACGAAGATAATGGCAATTGAGCCCCCAAGCCCAGTCTCGTCCCCTGAGAACATAACTGTTCGCGGAGCTCCTGTTGAAGTTGTAAAGAACTTCACTTATCTTGGCTCTGTGCTGTCTAATGACGGCTCTATAGAGGAAGAGGTGTGCAGCCGAGTTTCAAAAGCCTCGTCTATCGTCGGAAGGCTCAACAGTCTCTGGAGAATGCCACATATATCTAGGCGCACGAAGATGCGAAATTATAATGGATCCGTAAGCTCGGTCCTCCTCTATGCAGCGGAAACCTGGCCTCTTAAATCAACAATCCTCAGCATGATAGACGTCTGCCAGACTAAACAGCTCCGTCGGATTGAGGGACTTCGATGGGACGATTTTGTAAGCAACGCAAGGTTGCTCGCACTCACCTCCCAAATGCCATTCTCCGTCCAAACAGCGCACCGTACTCTCAGATGGTTCGGACAACTCCTGCGTATGCCGACGACAACCCCAGCCCGCATAGTCTATGATTTTGACGCTAAAGCTCATGGCTGGTCTCGCCCGAAGGGCAGACCTCAGACAAGGTGGAAGGATAGCCTCAACAAATTCCTTGAGATAGCTAACATTGCTGTCGACGAGGCCACACTAATAGCAGCAGACCAGTCAGCCTGGAGGAGCAGAGTTGCGACGCTCTCTAACGGCCGCCCCCAAAGCGGCAGGAGCCTTAAAGCAAAAAAAAACATAAACACAGTTTGAGAACTGAATATTATTTGTGTTAGTTTGTGTCTAAATACATCAATTGATGGTAACATTTTTCAAGCTTGCGATTTTTTGTGTGGGGGGGGGGGGAGAGGGGGTAACACTTCATCCCCTTTTGTCCAGTCCTCTCTTGTCTTTTGGTAGGGCTCTGAAGGTTATTTTAATGTTGGTCTTATGGATATTCTCAAAGGATCAGTGTTTCTCGGCTAGATCTCATATTGTTGGTGACAGTTTGGATATTTGTAGTGGACCATAGTAATCCTAAAATTTAATTGTCAAAGGGATGTGTGTTACGACTCAGCTTAAAAAATAACTGTTTTGCATTCGAAAAATTTATTTTAGATGAAATTTATTAAGCATAATGAATCTACGGGCTGAATTCGCGTTTTTCAGTCTGAAAAAGCGAAGAAAGAAGAATGCAAAAAAAAAAAAACATATAGACCACAAAATTAAACGGGGCTATGCAGTGGCATTAATTGGATAAGTGAGGGCCTGCCCCCCCCCGCCCTGACATTAAACATTTTATCGGGTTGTTGAGATGACACATACAAAGCTGTTGGTCTAATATGCATCCTGTGCATGGTTTGACAAGTAAGTGTAGAACTAAAGTAATCAGAGACCGCAGACAAGGATCAACAACAGTAGTGCCTATTCACGAAAATTTTGAGGGACGGCATAATGTATTTTCCAAAATCTCGGGGAGGCGGGGGGGCTATTTTTTATTTCACGACCACTACTACTAATAACTCAACCACCTCCTCTATCCCAAACCGCCTGAGGTCAACACACTCTTCCATCCCAAGTTATTCAGAGCTTCCCTCTTGACTCCCTCCCTTTCGTACGACCTCCTCCCACTTCATTCGTGGACGACCTTCTTTTCGTTTGACACTAGATGGTCGGTCGAAAATGACAATCTTTGACCATCTGTCATCCTTTATCTGAAGAACGTGTCCTAGCCATCTCAACATTTCTCTCATTATAGCCATAGGAAGCGGGATAGAAATACATTTTTCATACAGCTTACAATCTTGATTCGCAGACTTATCTTTCTATTCTTCCAAACTTTTCATTGTGAAAAAACACCCTAGGCCTTGGCTGTCCTAATTTTAACATCTTCACTGCATCTACCATCTTTACTTATAATACTGCCCAGGTAAGTGAAGCTATCTGTTTGATTGATCTTTTCGTTACCCAACATTGTCTTCACATTCAATCATTCCCAGTCTAAGTGAATTAGTCTTCCTAACATTAGTTTTCAAATCTATTATTACACTCTGAACGCTGAAAACCTCTAAAAGACAAAACCATTCATTTTGCCAACATTTTCATCTAGGACACTCAAATCATCAGCGTTTTTCTTCATCAGAGCTTTTCTTTCCCATTTGATTCCATGGTCTTCGCCAAGCTTCTTAGGACAAAGTTCATCAAAATGATTCATATAAATGGAAATAGAACGCAACCCTGCTTAACTTAGTTTCAATACGAAACCAGATACTAATCTCATTTCTTACCTTAAACGCAGCAATGTTATTCTCGTACATAGCACTTATCACTTTAATGTAAGATGAGGGAGAGAGATCTGTGGTGTTGATTGTGATGAAATTATGTGAATATGTACGGAAAAGGTAGAAGAAGAGAAAAGCGATTGAGTAAAGAAGGTTTGGTGTTGAGTGTAGGAGAATAATAGCGCGTCTAAGTGAGAGTGAAAGGTGGAAAGAACGAGTGGATATTGAGGGATGGAATTGTTGGTTGAAGAATTTTTTGGAAAGATGTAGGTTATATTTGAGGAGATATGTTGTGAGTGTGTATCTGTGTGTCAGTAGGAATGGGGAAAACAGCGTTGCCAGTTTTGATTTTTATTTTTGTTGTTGGAATTAATTAGTAGCAGAAGTATAGTTTTAAAGGACAAAAAATGAAAAGATAAAGTTAAATTATGGTATTACTATAACTCTTCGATGTTTTTGGAATATGTTTGTAAATATTTGTTGTTTTTTGTTGTTGTTTTTTTTTTTTTTTTTTTTTTTTGTATAAGAAACTTGTAAAGATAGACAATTTTGGATTCTTTGTTACATGTCTAATATATATTCTTTGTAGGGTTTGAAATTTAAACTTGGAACTAAAGTGATGGGAGGCCGGAGAGAAGGATCAACAATTGTTGTTTCAACCGAAAATGTTAAAGATTCTACGAAAAAAGAAGATTTGGAATGTGATGTACTTCTTGTTTGTGTTGGGCGACGACCATATACCGCTAACCTTGGCTTAGAAGATATGGGCATTGAAAAAGATCAACGAGGCCGCATTCCAGTTAATTCAAGGTAAGAAGTTTGCATTATGGGAGTGAGAAATATACGAAGTAGTTGTACTTTGTTTATTTATGTAGGGTTTGTGCAGTTGAGATATTGACCAATTGGCTGCAACTACTGGCGTTTTGAAAACAATGTGAAATTTGGATGTAGGTGTCAATTTCAATTTAGTCGATGCGCACCGAACAGTTAATTAGTAAAATGTTTTAATTAGCAAACTGAGAACATTTAACTTCTTATTTATACTTCTTGCTGCTTCGTGTTGTTTAAATGAACTATCAGAATTTCGTTTGTGGCCAAATAAATAATCCACAGGATCACATTCATGGATACCATGCCTTTTTGTCAGAAATGATCAGATATACCGAGTATTTTTTTAGTCAAGGGTAAAGTAGGTCTTCCAACTTTATCATATTAATAGAAGCTCTTCAAATGCTAGAATTTCTTTCAAAAACCACTTCAGCAGTAAAAACCTTTCGTTTTGTACAATATAGAAAGTCCGGTTTTCGGAAATTTTCTCAATTTGCAGTGGTACCGTAGTTGGAGAAATCAGGCGGTTACAGGATTTTCAAAGCAGTTTTGATACCAAACTGTTTTTCAAAAAAGATCGTATCTGGGATTTTAGTTGGGGGGGGGGGGGGAGGGATACAGAAAAATTCAAAAGTTGTTGAGTACCAGGCTTCTGAAAAACAGGAAATCAGTTGGAGAAATCAGGTGGATCTGACAGTTCATGGCAGTTTCTACTTCGTGACCTTAATTGTGGCCTTGCACTTTAATAGATATGCATATACAGGATAGGTGTACTTTTTTTTTTTTTTTTTTTTTTTTTTTTTTTTTTTTTTTTTTTTTTTTTTTTTTTTTTTTTTTTTTTTTTTTTTTTTTTTTTTTAATGAACTACATTTGTAGCCCAAAAACGAGCAATTTGAATTGTCGATGATATAATTCTAGTATTTTCGGGTCTATCTTAATGCTTAAAGATACTAAAACATGCAAAGTGGTAGCGATTTATGCCTGACGCCCGGTAGCCTTCGCTAATAGTTTACTCAACGATATACGATTTTATTATCAAACGCCTTACACGGTCATGCCGATTGGCGGCAGTTCTTGTCATAATAAAATATAAGGCAAACATATAAATATCATAGCCATCGCCATACAAATTTTTGCGTTGATTCGAATTTTCACAGAGGAAACTGAAACTTAAGATACTTCATAATTCATACTTATAAGTTAATTGTTTATGGCAGTTATGTAGTAGTAAAGAGAATACTCGTTTTTTCGTTCGAAGCGAAAAGAAGGAGTCTCAGAGTTTCGTTAACACAAAACTGAGTTTGTTGCCAATCCTTACGCAAGATATTACTTCTTAATAAGAAGATATTCAATATTACGTCTAAAATAATACATCTTAGATATTACGTCTTATATAATAGCACAAAATATACATGATGCAAGATATATATACATATAACACACGTTCTAAGACCCTAACGTAAAGTGATACCCTTCACAGAGATGTATATTGCCTTCTCATATGTTCAAAAACTTTCTATCCAAAGATTTAGGGAATCAGATAAAGCCTTCAATGGAAGTATTTTTATTATTAGTTTATAGTAAGAAAAATATTTAGAATGTCTAAAAATCGAAAATTTTTAGAAAAAAAATTAAATAATTCAGAATGTCTAACAAGACTTCTAAATTTCTTACTCGAAATTAAGTAAAAACAATGGCCATCTAGTCTCACCCAAATTTGAGTATTTCTGTTTTACTTCAAATTTTTATTTATGCTTGGTGTTTGATGTTTGCATGGGAAGGGTGAGGGATCAATTATGGGGAGTGTAAGGGGTGTTTGCATGGGGAGGGTGAGGGATCAGTTATGGGGATGGTAAGGGATGTTTGCATGGGGAGGGTGAGATCAATTATGGGGAGGGCGAGGGATCAATTATGGGAGGATGAGGGATCAATTATGGGGAGGATGAGGGATCAATTATGGGGAGGGTAAGATTTGCATGGGGATGGTAAGGGTTGTTTGCATGGGGAGGGTGAGGGATCAATTATGGGGAGAGTAAGGGGTGTTTGCATGGGGAGGGTGAGGGATCAATTATGGGGAGGGTAAGATTTGTATGGGGACCGTAAGGGATGTTTGCATGGGGAGGGTGAGGGATCAATTAATACTTCCACATTTTGCCTGTTTTCATCAGCAAATGCAGTTTCAGTATCTCTAAATAGGTACCAAAATTCATGTTGTCTAATGGCAACTTTGATTGCCCCTGATTGATAGCATTTTTATATGCTTTTTTTAATGGAAAGAATATTCAACTAATAATATGAAAAATGTTATCAATGAGCAGTAATTAAAGATGTCAAGATTCGTGCACAAAGAATCAGGTTATATATATATATATATATATATATATATATATATATATATATATATATATATATATATATATATATATATATATATATATATATATATATATATATATCTATATATATATATATATATATATATATATATATATATATATATATATATATATATATATATATATATATATATATAATATATATATATATATATATATATATATATATATATATATATATATATATATATATATATATATATATAATATATATATATATATATATATATATATATATATATATATATATATATATATATATATATATATATATATATATATATATATATATGCCTTTAAAGGGGAAAGGGCCCTCCAGTATGTATTATGACAGTAAATCTAAGACTCTTTCCAAACCTAACTGGGTCCGGGGAATAACTTACAGGGGCGTAGAAAATATAACTCACTTTTACTGACCAACGTGTCAAATCCAACATAAACATATATCAACCTTACTGAAGTCTTAGATGAACTGACTAAAAAAAAAGGTATGTACAAAAAAGGGGTAAACTCGCCTCCTTCGCCAATCAGTGTCAAAATTCAGGTATCCTGTGTGATGACTCGCACAGAATATTGATACCAAGTCAATATATTTTCTCTTGTAAATTTAATATATTTCAAAGTACATTTGAAAGTAGGCTAGTCTCTAGGAGAGAATTTAAAGCGCAAATAAAATTACCTTTCTTTCAAACATGTAACAGCTTCTTTTTGATAAATGTTATGTATTTACTGTTCGAAGTGAATCTCGACCTTTTCCGACTGTTCGCTTTCATGTCTGTTCTGTGGGTATTGTATTGATTAATATGAGGAAAGTGTAAACACGACAAGCTTAAAGTATTGCAAGGCTGGTTTGGGTACTGTAACGAATTCTAAATGATTTTCACTTGATGAATGGTATCATGATACATAGTAACAAAATTCGGCAGCATAAATTGAACAAATGATGCATTTTCACTTTTCTTGGCACTAGGCCAGTTGAAGACGAGTAAGGGTATTTCTAGGAGCAAAGATAGTAATATTTGGCAGTGGGTTTCGTTTTGCCAAATTTATAATTAACTAATTCCGTCTCCCTGAGTCTTAAGACGCCCAATGCTTCTTTGTTATACAAATAACAAAAGATAAAACAACGATGGATTATTTTAAGACAGTGAAAACTTTTTTGAGATGAATATTTCAGCTCCATATCTAAGAGCCGTCATCAGCAAGTATAGAATAAGTATAAAATATTGACTAAGTATATATTTTATAAGTATGAAATAAGTATAAAATAAGACTCATAATGAAATACGGGACCATTAAAACTTAAAAAAAAAATTAAAATAAAATAAAACAGTCATAGCATCATCATATCAAGGAAGTTAAATCAGGAACAAAACAAGACAATTCATTCGAATTAAATTAACCGTTATTTGTTTCTTTTTTTCCTTCTCTATAATTTATTAATCCACGTTTTCTTTGCACTTGCTATTGGATATAAAATGAAACATTGTTACTTAAGGCGCCATCACCGTGTAATTATTTCCAAAATACAACTATCATTCGTCTAAGAAACGAAAATGTTTCTTCATAGGACCACTAATTGATGAAAAAGTAATGAGGGGGGGGGGGCAACGATTGGGATTTTGTGGGATGATTTAAAACAAATGAAAATTTGGCGGGAAGGGGGGGGGTAATTTCTTTCAGAGTTTTCAGTTTTAAGACACGATATTTGTTTTTATTCTTTGTAATTTGTTATTCCACTTTTTATTGCCCACTTTTGTGTGGGCAATTAATCCTTCTCTTATCCACATTATCATCTAGGATTTTTTTTTTTCATAAAAAAAAATGGTTAAAGTACAAACAGCCTATTACCTCTGTGTCTGCACAATTTAGAAAATAATAACCTTATTTTATAGATTCCAGACTGTCATCCCCAATATATTTGCCATTGGGGATTGTATTCATGGACCTATGTTGGCCCACAAAGCTGAAGATGAGGGCATTGTATGCGTTGAAGGCATCGCCGGAGGCCCTGTACACATTGATTACAACTGTGTTCCTTCAGTCATCTACACACATCCAGAAGTAAGTACTAACCAACGGGTACTACAATATTTGAAAATTGAATAAACGAGTTTCACACTAGAATGACGACGAAAAGAGAAGGACCTCTTCAATAGTTTTCCAAGGAATCCCAACAAGAGAACAGTTTTGATAAAAGATAAGGCACATCCTCCCCATCCCCTCTGGAAAATTATTGTTTGTGCCGTATGTGCAGTAGTGATTGGTAAGATAGGTAAAATCTTTTTAACCTTTGAAACTTAACCGTAATTGGAGAAAGGAATATAAAAAATCAATTTAAAATTTTAGAACTATTGGGGTTTTCCTAATACGGCTAGGATTTAAAAATTGAAAATATAGAGAGAAAAACGGGTATAATATTCAATCAACGCTGTGGAACAAGTGCTTTCCACTGCTTTGTTTAAATATTATACCCGTTTTTCTCTCTATATTTTCATTTAATAAATTCTGTTAATGGAAAGGCAGTGCGGTCTAAGAAATTATTTAAAATTGATGGAAGTCAATACAAGGAAAATGTATTACTTGGATGTGAGAAAATTGCTAAGGCTAGTGAAAAATTACCAAGAATGGTAACATCGGTGCAGAGACGTTTGCGGGGCGGGGGGGGGGGGCCGGCCCACCCCTTCTGCCTTCGAAATGCTAAATATACATGTCTGGGCAATTATTATTCAAAATACCAAATAAAATTTGTTTATTTTTTTATTACCTCCTGCATTATTATAATTCCTGAGATACTACTTGTTTATTATTTCCCCTCCCTCACTGAAAAAGATCGTGTGCATGTACCTGAACTACTGCATTTCGTCAACCTTTTTTCCAGGTTGCCTGGGTTGGTAAAACTGAAGAAGATCTCAAGAGTGAAGGTATCGAATACAAAGTTGGCAAATTTCCATTTGCTGCCAATAGCCGTGCAAAAACTAACGATGAGACTGATGGACTTGTGAAAGTACTTAGCGACAAAAACACAGATAGACTACTTGGCACCCATATTATTGGACCCGTAAGTTTTCACCCTGAACCCCCCCCCCCCCCTGAGCTAAGCATAGTAGGATATACTTCAGTACATTTCTCTGAATACAGCGGAAATGGACAGTTATAAATACGTATTTTAATTCCTAAGTCACTTTCGATTTTTTGAAACCAACTGTTGTATCCTTGGAACAATTCCAAATAATTTTTTCCTTTTGTATTTGGCTGATAATAATTTATAGGTAAAATTTTGTAAGTAGTTCGGATTTTTTTTTTTTTTTTTCAGTGTCATATAGTACCATATTGCGTTGCAAAAAGAACTGCCGCCATCGATTTATTTGCGTCGATTATATATTGCTGAGGGGTCACCGGATTTTGCGTTCTAGAGTACAGCTTACCAAATCCAGGGTCAGATCTCGGACTCCAGGATGTAGTCCCAAATCCCGATTCAGAATCATTGAAGACAACTTCCTGAGTTTCGTGTGTGTACACCTAGAACTCTGAAGCTTTTAACAGAGTGTCAGTATTTTCTATAATTATGAACCTTCGAAAAGAAATAGATAAAGCCCCTTGAAAGTTGATTAATCTTATAAGGATATAGTGAAAAAAGATAAAGCAATGAAAAAATGAAATAAAGAAAAAAAATGTAATCATTAAAAAAATTATATAAATAATTATATAAAAAATATATATATTTGAAAAAAAATAAAATGATAAATTTTTCATTTTATAAGAAGAAAAATGAAATATCCCATTTTCTGCGTTGCTGTGCAAGTTACTTGAAATAAATTAAACATTCAAATTAACTGAATTTAAAGATCCTTTTGAAGAGTCTTTAATAATTTATGTTAGCGTGGTAGGTCCATTGGCCTGAAATTCGGCAAAACGCAAGTGAAAACAAAAAAAGAGTAAATGAAAGTTCTGAAAATGTCATGATTTTTATGACTATGTGCTCTTGTGATTTTCTTATAATTTTTGCTATATTGACGTGTATGCTTGATCAGTTCTTCTTCTGCGTAGAAGTCTGAAAGGATGGTGCATATTGTAATGGCCTCAGCCTGTCCTGTTTCTTGATTCTCATGGAAGATTCAGAAATGTGAATTTCTTTAAAACAAATTATCAATATGCAACATCCTTGCAGCGAAGTGTAAGTAAAAAAATATCTGTGGATTTCGTTACAGCTTTCTCTATAATAGCATCAGGGTTGTCAAGTGTGACACTTTGGTCCTTTGGTGACACCGGTTTTTGTGCGTAATTTGTAGGCCATAAGTAGCCGTAGTGGCAGCTACTTGAACTTTGACTTTATTCAATATAAACACGCAAATAAAACACAACTCCAGGGACTGATCAATGGTCCCTAGGATTTTGGTTAAATCACCTCTTTAGGATCTTTGAATTTCAGTCCCGAGCTTTAAAGATCACAGGGATTTTTCGGAAGTGAATCTCGGGACTACGGCTAAATTACCAGTGGGGTGGTGGTGGTAGCTAAATTACCTCTTTGGAATCCTGGGACATAGGTTCTGAGCTTTAACGAGCCCTGTGATTTTCCGCAGGTGAAACTCAGGATTATGGCCAAATGGGGTGTTCTGAAAGTGGATTTTGGGATTTTGGCTAGATTACCAATGGTAGTAGAAGTGATAGCTAAATTACCACTTTTGGATCCCGGAACTTCAGTCCTGCGCTTTAACAATCCCTGGGATTTTCGCAGGCACAACTCAAGGATTATGGCTAAATTACCGGTGGGGTGGTGGTGGTAGCTAAATTACCTCTTTGGAATCCTGGGACATAGGTTCTGAGCTTTAACGAGCCCTGTGATTTTCCGCTGGTGAAACTCAGGATTATGGCCAAATGGGGTGTTCTGAAAGTGGATCTTGGGATTTTGGCTAGATTACCAATGGTAGTAGAAGTGATAGCTAAATTACCACTTTTGGATCCCGGAACTTCAGTCCTGCGCTTTAACAATCCCTGGGATTTTCGCAGGCACAACTCAAGGATTATGGCTAAATTACCGGTGGGGTGGTGGTGGTAGCTAAATTACCTCTTTGGAATCCTGGGACATAGGTTCTGAGCTTTAACGAGCCCTGTGATTTTCCGCTGGTGAAACTCAGGATTATGGCCAAATGGGGTGTTCTGAAAGTGGATCTTGGGATTTTGGCTAGATTACCAATGGTAGTAGAAGTGATAGCTAAATTACCACTTTTGGATCCCGGAACTTCAGTCCTGCGCTTTAACAATCCCTGGGATTTTCGCAGGCACAACTCAGGGTTATGGCTAAATTACCGGTGGGGTGGTGGTGGTAGCTAAATTACCTCTTGTGATCTTAGGCCTTTTGTCCTGAGCTTTATAATCCCTGGGATGTTTCGAAAGTGGATATCGGAATTACGGCTAAATTATCAATGGTAGTAGATGTGTGCTAAATTACCACTTTGGGATCCCGGAACTTCCGACCTACGCTTTAACAATTCCTGGGATTTTTCGCTGGTGAAACTCAGGACTATGGCTAAATTTCCGGTGGGGTGGTGATTGTGGCTAAATTATCTGTTTGGGATCTTAGGCCTTATGTCCTGAGCCTTAACAACCCCTGGGATTTTTTGATAGTGAAAAATTAAATTAAAAAAAAAAATTTTTTAACTGAAAGTAAGGAACGACGTTAAAACTTAAAACGAACAGAAATTATTCCGTATATGAAAGGGGCTGTCCCCTTCTCAGCGCGTCGCTCTTTATGCAAAAGTTTTTTATTGTTTAAAAAAATAAGAGTTGTGAGAAAGTCAAACTTTAGCGTAAAGAGCGAGGCGTTGAGGAGGGGACAGCCCCTTTCATATACGGAATAATTTCTGTTCGTTTTAAGTTTTAACGTCGTTCCTTACTTTCAGTTAAAAAAACTTGTTTTTTTTATTTAATTTTTGAACGTTTTTGAATTAATGCAGGTTTTGATTTTGGCTCACCGCACATGAATAATTAAAACAAAATTTGCATATTAATTTTACTTTTGTTTGGTTAAATGGCTTTCTAGAAACTTGTTTAATTTTATTTACGAACGTTTTTATTAGTAATAAATATACGTACCTTACGAATTAACTTACGTAACGAACTTCTATATTCATATATTTTTAATACGTATATTAGGGGACTCGCCCCCTAGTCAATACCTCGCTCTTTAAGCTAAAGTTCGATTTTTTTTCAATTCTTTAAAAATGAACCCTTAATCACAAAGGCCGTTAATTAGAATAAATAGCTCTTATGAAAGTATTAAAAAATCTTTGGCTTAAAGAGTGAGGTATTGACTAGGGGGTGAACCCAATCATACACGTAATATTTTCTATTCGTTTTAAGTTTTGATGTTACTCCTTATTTTCAGTTGAAAAACTTGTTTTTTTTTTTATTTAATTTCTTATCCCCCCTGAAAACGTCTGTATACTTCCTAATAACCAATACTATATGTTAACATTGGGTAAAGTTCATAACTTGCAGCCCTCCCCCCAGGGACTTCGGGGGTTAAGTCATCCTAAAGGACATAGTTATCATATTTTCAACCATGCTGAACAAAATGGCTATCTCAAAATTTTGATCATGTGACTTTGGGAAAACAATGAGCGTGGGAGGGGGCCTAGTTGCCCTCCATTTTGGTCACTTAAGAAGGGCACTAGAACTTTTAATTTCCGTTCCAATGAGTCCTCCCAGGATATTCTAGGACCACTGAGTCGATACGATCACCCCTGAGGGAAAAAAAAAACAAAAAGACAAATAAACACTCATCCGTGATCTTTCTTCTGGCAAAAAGTGCAAAATTCTACATTTTTGTAGATAGGAGCTTGAAACCTCTACAGTAGGGTTCTCTGATACGCTGAATATGATGGTGTGATTTTCATTAAGGTTCTATAACTTTTAGGGGGTCTTTCCCCCTTTTTTCGAAAATCAGCCAAATTTTCACAGGCGCATAACTTCTGATGGGTCTGACTAAACTTAATGGAAATTATATATTTGAATTCAGCATTAAAATCTGATTCTTTTGATGTATCTATTGCTATCAAAAACCCGTTTTCTAGAGTTTCGGTTACCATTGAGCCGGGTCACTCCTTACTTACAGTTCGTTACCACGAACTGTTTGATCTCGGAATTTTGGCTAAATTACGGCTAAATTTGAATTTTGGCTAAATTACGGGTAAATCTCGGAATTTTGGCTAAATTACGAATGGTAGTAGAAGTGGTAGATAAATTACCTCTTTGGGATCCTGGGACTTCAGTCCTGAGCTTAAATAATCCCTGAAATTTTTTGAGGTGAAACTCAGGATTATGGCTAAATTACCAGTGGTAGTGGTAGCTACATTACCTCTTTGGGATCCGAGTGTTCAGTCCTGAGCTTTAACGAGCTAATGGGATTTTTCACAAGTGAAACTTAGAAATAATGACTAAATTACCAGGAATATCCATGATGTAAAATGAGAAGACACATTGCTCTAGGTTTTTTTTTACTTCTTCTTTTTTGCAAAAAAAAAAGAAAAGAAAAGCGGCAATCGTTATTTTCAAGCTTGTAATGGTATATTTAGAAAAGTACATTCATTTCTTTCTTGAACTACGTCACGTCATAATTTCTTGAACTACGAAACTGTTTTTGAGCTGATCTAATTTATTCATTGAATTACGTTATATAATACAAATTTATTGAGCCGTCATAGCCGAGTGGCTAGCGCGCTAGACTTGAAATCCCTAGGACAGGGGTCTGAGTCCGGGTGACGCTGGTTATTTGGTTTGGAACGGGGGTCAGTGGTGTGACTGTAAGGTCAGTCAGGCTCGACAAGCTCTAAAAGAGTATTTGGAGAAATCTGGGGGGGGGGGCACGGGAAACGTCGGATGATTTACCCCCAACGACGCATTGCACTCCCGGCCCCAGATAGAAACTCGGAGATGTGTACCTGCGCTACGCAGGCTATTGGTCAGCCTGCAAAAAGTATAAAAAGTAGTGTAAATTAATAACTGTTGGACAGCGTTATCAAGTGAGAGTATATAGTTGGGGGTGAAGGTGTTAAAAAGAGTAATATATTTTGTTCTGGCACTTTTTAAAAACCCATTCAGTATTTACTACTTGTTCTAATTAACCGGGTTCAATAAACTTATTACAATTGATTTTTACAATTTGTAGCGTTCAATATGCAATTGGTATTTTTGATTTGCTTTCAAGAGCACATATTGAAACCTATTGCAATTAATTGTTTGCTCATTGCGCTCAATAAGATATAATTCGTTCTTTTCTAAGTAAAAAGATCTAGTTTATTAGCATAAGCTAGCAGTATTTTTTGTTAGTTTCTATCGTTCTATTGATTTGCAAGCTTTTTTTCTCGGTTTTTGCTATAAATTGATTTTGATGTTCAAATAGGACTCATATAGGACTCAAATAGGACTCATCTTCCCTTAAATCTTTCTTTACGAAACCCTCCCACCCCACTTGGGTTTTACCTGCTTTAATTTTGGCCCTAGATCAGTTATTCCCATCGTGGGGCGCAGGCCTCACCTATGGACAAGGCCGTACCCAGAAGGGGGGGGGATTTGAACCCCCCCCCCCCCCCGAAATGTTTGTCAGACTAGTAAAAAAAGTAACAAAAATGGATATAAACAAATTTTGTATGTGTTTTTGAGGTTTTCTGTGTACCCCCCTCCCCCCCTCCCTCCCAAATTTTCTTTTGAGTAAAACCCCCTCCGAAAAAAATCCTGAATATGGCCTTGCCTATGGGGCATGGCAATATTTTGGTGGGCCATGGAAAGGACTTGCAGCCTTCAGCTGACCACTTTAGAGCCTTAATTATAAAAAAAAACATTTTTTTATATGAATGACGTCACATTCCTATGCATTTAAAGATCAAAAATGATTTATTTTTCATTAATATAAAATTTGCCATGGGGAAAACCCGAAAAAAAAATGCGAAGTTAATGGCCTTTTAAGCCTCCTTCAGGAAACACACTTAAGATTTTTAACTACAAAATTTAAATATTACGAGATGGGAATCAGGAGTTTAGAAATGCATAGGTAGGGCATGGCCCAAAACCTGTTGGGGACCGCTGGCCTAGATGGTTAGCCGACAAGGACGGTCTTGGGCAATCTGTCATCCTTCATCCGCGTTCACTAGAACACAAAAATTATACTTAATTAGAACTGATTGGAATAGGGTCTTTTGAACGTGAGGTTATTATCATTAAATATTCCACCTATTTAGTTAAGTATTTCAATATCTGATAGCTTCTCGCTATTTTAATGTCAACTGCTCCCATTTATTCTTTTCTAATTGTGAGCATAGTTTAATCAGTAGACTTTCTCTAGCAAAATCGAGTTGTGACTGAAAAGCTCTGAAATGCAATATTAATATCATAAGGCTAATATCCAAACATTTTTGGGTTCATTGCTATAAGTCTAGTGTCAAAAATTGTTCTTTTGTTTGGGGAAAGGGAAGGGGTGTCTTTTAGCGTAAAAATTAAGCAAACATTTTTGTTTTCTGTGTGTGGAAAGGAAATTTTACAATATTAGTCAAATTCAACTCTGTCTATTCTCCGCTATGTTTAATTTCAATTCATTATGGTAATTACAATGTTTTTTTTCTGTATTATCGAGCATTTGATAGTGCCTTATACATCTCTATAATTAAAAGCAAAAATATAAGGTTCTTGGGTTAGATTGTAAAAATAAAAATAAAAGTTCATCAGCCTTAGATCATCTGAGATAGACAATAGTATACTCCCAAAAAATCTCCTTCTTTTTTGGGGGGGGGGGATACTTTTACAGAAAATTGTAAGCATATAGGGTTCAAGCAATTGCGTCAATTCACGAAAATGTAGAGGGGAGGGGGGAAATGTATTTTTTAGAATTTATTGGGAGGGGGGTGCAAATTTGTCGTTTACTTTAGCTTTTCATTAAAAATACAAAAAAGAGCATTTTCGATGGAAATACCAAAAAAGGGCATTTTTTGGAATGTAGGGGAGGGGGGGGGTTAATGATAATTTAAATGTATAAATACGTATTTATAATTATTATTAGGCTGCTGGCGAACTAATCAACGAAGCTGCACTGGCAATGGAATACGGAGCATCATGTGAAGATATTGCACGAGTGTGCCATGCTCACCCAGTAAGTCCCTTTCTTTTTTTCTCTCTCTTTATTCTTTCTTCTTCTTTCTCTCTTTGTTTCATCCTCTTTGCCCGTAAAATCTAGTATTTTTTCAAATGATACTGTGAAGAGTATGCTTTATCTTCTCTTTTTGCTTTTATTTTTTTCCAAATATTTCCTCTTTTTGCAAGTGACTTAATGTATTTGAATACTCGTCTACCGTAAAATAATAACAATAACAGTAATATGGAGCAAATATTTAGCAAAGCGGAAGAAACAGATTTTTGCTTCGTCAGTTTTAGTGAATATCTTTCAGAAAGGCCATTGAGGACCATACAAAGACCGTACTGAATATAAGGCAGCTTGACAGTCCTATAAATACTGGTGAGATGAAAATAGTTGAAAGAAAGGAAATGTGTGTTATCAAAAACTGTGAGTTTGGTGGAATGAAGTGCTGTTAGGGATACCTAGGATACCAAGGGTTATTGTCTGTGACGAGTAATCATAATGATCATCACGCTTTACTTCATGTCGTCCCATGATCAGCTAAAAACAAGAAAAAATTGGCATCAATCAATGCACGGTACTTGTATGGAATCTGGTAAACAGGCGAGATGTGAAGTTTGGTTTATGCTAATGAAAAAAAAGATGAAAATATAATAGTTTAGAAACAAAATTGGTCTATATATTTGCACATTAGGGGGGAGGGGGTGAAGTGTAGCACATATTAAATACGTAACCTAACCTAACTATCTTTTAAACCCTCCTAAACCCCCCAAAAATAAAATTTAAATGTAGTTCTGGAGTGAGAAATCTTTTGTTTATACCTCACTAGTCAGCGGAAACCTGTTTATCAAGATTCCGATGCGGTATTTCATCGCGTGTTTATCAGATTCCATACAAGTACCCAATGCACTTATAACTGGTGATAAAATATCTATACACCCGATACCCTTTGAAATACAATTGGGTGGGAGGGACGTAATATTTGTCCTTGAGCTTTGCGGCGCCTTGTGGAAACAGTTATAGGAAGTACGATGGAATGTGGGTTTACCTTTCTTTGGAATGGGAGTAAGATTTGTTCGAAATTAGACTTACTCCTTATCTGAATTATTTGGTTGTTCCTTTTCGTTTATTGATAAGACCGACATGTACTCTGGCTATTAATGAGTTAATAAAGAAACTCCACAAAACGTATGATCCGTCGACAGGGGCAATTTGTCAAAGATACGTTAGGAAAGCTCAACACATCCCTGTGTTTGCACCCCATTTGTTTTCCATAATTCTATTTGGAATTTCTTCTCTGTAACTGAAAAAGAAAAATTAGTGTTCAGTTTTACCGATTTGCTAAGTATTTTATGTATACTCCTCTGTAGTTCTGGAATTCATACATTAAAAAAAATTCAATGTTTTTGACACGCTCCTATGTCATAGCATTGATTTAAAATTCTAGTTGATTTTCTATTATCGTTAGATATGTTGGTCGCTTCATCATATAGTCGTTTTTTTTTTTTTTTTTTTTTTTTTTTTTTTTTTTTTTTTTTTTTTTTTTTTTTTTTTTTTTTTTTTTTCAATTGTTCTCGTCTAGTGCATTTTGATAAAGTAGCGAAAGAGGTTAAAACTAAATTATTATTATTAAAAGGGTCCTAAAGGCTGAAGTACTGTTTGAGCTAACACTATGTGTATAAGATAGTGCAAATAAACACCATCTCCATAAAAGCACAACCACCGCTTTTTAAGATGTTGAGCACTGAATATGTCAATAACCTGGGGGCTTTGGGTTTGAGGAATAAAAAAGGAAAAGTTGTTGTTGCCTTAAAGAAAAGCCTCTCTACATGTAAAAAAAAGAAAAGAAAAAAAGGGAAATGAACACATATCGTGTAAAAGAAACAAACAATAAAGAGAAGATGAAATGCAATGGCCTTATATGATACGGTTCTTTCCCTAAAATACATGGGAATGTGTCGTTCTAAAATGTCAAAAAAGTTGAAAAAAAATTTGAAAAGAGGATGAAGCTTTTCTTCTGAGTAAGTGAGCGAACAGTTTGACACTAATTTTCAAAAAGTCTCATCAACTAGATACTTACGATGGAGAGCGATTTGGCGAGAGAAATTTTGCTTTGTAGAAATGCGAACAGGTTTCCACCACCACCCCCCCCCCCTCGCATTAGGGGCGCCCTATTCCTTCCACTGACTCAACCACCGCTAGTAGAATAGCAGGCTTGAACGGGAGTGGAATTTTCAAACTAAGTATGGACAAAGGCCGTGCGAAATTTCTTTAGGGGAACGGTAATTTTTTGAGAAATTTCTTCATAACAGATATCCAAAAGAAGACAAATTTCTGATTCAGAGACTCGTGCGAGATGAGCAGATAAAAGGGTTGTGGATTTTTTAAGGATTTGGGAAAAAAATATTAAAAATAATCCACCGTCAATCTTGGACCAATGGTGTTGGAACCTGTGGTGGCGGAGAGCATCCGAAAATCTGTGGCTTGCAACTGAAAAGAAAGAGAGAACCTGACCCAAATCTGACGTTGTGAAGAAGTTAGGGACTGGAGTTAAATTGCAAGTTTTTGCGACTGCTTCAAGATTTTCTCCAAAAAAATAAAAATGCAAGCAAAGTCTGATTTGAGTTCTAATGGGTGAATGCAAAACCTTAAATGATTTAAGGGGTGAAAGTCATTTCACCTCACAAAATGTGTTTTGGCTGTCATTTTAGATGAAGCCCTGTTACTTCAAAATTACAATCCTTAAAAAATTTCAGGACCAAAAACTCTCTTTCTCTCTCTCTCTCTCTCTCTCTCTCTCTCTCTCCTCTCTCTCTCTCTCTCTCTCTCTCTCTCTCTCTCTCTCTCTCTCTCTCTCTCTCTCTCTCTCTCTCTCTCTCTCTCTCTCTCTCTCTCTCCTCTCTCTCTCTCTCTCTCTCTCTCTCTCTCTCTCTCTCTCTCTCTCTTTTTTTCTAGACTGTTTCTGAGGCTCTGAGGGAAGCAAACTTGATTGGCTACTCTGGAAAGGCAATCAATTTTGTTTAAACCTAGTGGGTGTTCTATTTAGCGTTTTTAAATTGAGTCTAAATATATAAGATCCATAAAGTTTCAAATTACTGAAAGGTTATTCGAGGAAATTTTCTTCTCTCTCTAACTATCTATCTCTGTATATTGTCCTTCTTTTAATGAAGAAGAAGAAGAAGAAGGATTTATTGAAAAAAAAAACATATCAACAAAAAAGTATTGCTGCCTCCCCTAAAAGCAAAGCTTGTCCGTGGGGGAGGTAATGTAATCTTATAGGAGGTTTCACACTATATAGCTTGATTGTGTCTAATAATTTTTTTTTTCTAGACTGTTTCTGAGGCTCTGAGGGAAGCAAACTTGATGGCCTACTCTGGAAAGGCAATCAATTTTATTTAAACCTAGTGGGTGTTCTAGTTACGATTCAGACGCTATTATTATCTGTTATATAAATAATTCGTGATTTAATAAATTTGAGAACCTAAATAAATAGGTATGTAAATACGGTAAGTTTCTAAGGCAATTTTTTAAAGACAAGCAAGTAGGATGTCAAGGATCTTTTATTCAAATTTAACTGCATATGTAGATGATTTTATACCTATTCAGGTAGCAACAAAATTATCAAAAATCATTTCATTATTTTGGTGTTGTTGAATTGAAAAGTTCTTGACGTTCTTGACTCTAATCTTAGAAAACAAGTGAACAATTTCCATTGTAAATTATTACCTTCAAAAGGCTCTTTATAAACATCCAGTAGAGTTAAGGAAAATACAAAAATTGTTTATGGGACACAGATGGGGGAACCCAAATTTGGTTGTCTTTCCTCCTATTTTCCCTTTTCCACCTTATTTCCTCTCTTTGCCTATTATTTTGTATCCTCCAAACACTTGTTTTCTTTTTGGTTTTCGAGAACAATGCCGATTGTGGTTGCTGTGGAGCTCGCAATTTTCTTTTGGAGCTTATTGGTTACCAGTTAAAGGTAGCCTGATACTGGCTAAATTCGTCTGTAATTATCACAGTATATAAGTTTAGAGCTAACCACTGCCCACACTAACCGAAAATTTAAAACATCTAGTGAGAAACAAATTTCTCTTAAAGTTTATACAGGAATAATAGTTGTTATAAAGTTTTTTTTCTCTACTGTAAAAGTTTACGAACATTTTTTTTTTTAAGTTATAAAAAGACCTTGAAGCTCCTAAAAAACGACGAACTAAATTAAAAATTGCACAATCATTATCTTCATGTTCAAAAGTCACCACAATAGTTGACATTTGTGTGTTTCAATTTTCAGAACAGTGGATTGAATCTCTGCTTGGCACCACGGTGCCCGGGGATTGGTTCCAGCTACCGCAAGGTCGGGCGACAGATTTTCATGGTCGGGCGACAGATTCTTATCTTATGTTGCGGGTAAGTAAAAAAATATACTGTCCCCGACGAAAGTCTTAGCAAACCACTGGATATGTTTTGTCATTTTTCTCATATCGAAATTGGCTTTGTTTGTTAATAAGGAAACAGTAAAATACGTAACAAAACTGTTTATGATAGCGTACTGTAAGGAGCGACTCTTGCTAATTGTAAGAAAAACTCTAAAAAACAACTTTTTATAGCATTGTTGAAATTTGAACACATCAAAAGAATCAACGTTTTTAAATTTAGTTTAAATATATAAGATCCATTAAGTTTTAAATTACTGAAAAGTTATTCGAACGCGCAAAATGTGTTGACTTTATAGTTTATATATCAATCAATCAATCAATCAATTTATTCAATTAATAAACACAACAAAATACACTTCAATATAAACTCCCCGTAAGGCTCTATGGCCAGGAAAAAACAGGGGAGAAACAAAAATGAAACAAATACAAGTATTTTCAATATAATGCATTGCATTTTAACCTTTCAAAGACTCAACACACACACACAAAACAAAACAAAAAGAGAGAAAAAACAAAAAAAAAAACAATAATTAAAGACCCAAACAAAAAGCGATTTTATGAGACCCCCCCCCCCCAAAAAAAAAAA
Organism: Artemia sinica; assembly: GCA_027921565.1. Classification (NCBI taxonomy): domain Eukaryota; kingdom Metazoa; phylum Arthropoda; class Branchiopoda; order Anostraca; family Artemiidae; genus Artemia; species Artemia sinica. The sequence continues at coordinate 50,634,885 of CM051266.1, read as the reverse complement.
AAGGATGTAGGACACTCCAATAAAATAAACCAAATTCCAAATATATATATTTGAAACCAAACCACAAAAAAAAAAATATTATACAAACTCAAAACCCCTCACAACAAATGTTTCCAACCCAGGCTAGTGTCACCCCCCCCCCCAAATAATAATAATAAAAATTAACAAAAATATATTTAAACATGAAAAATCAAGACATTAAAAAATTTCTTAAAATTCTTTTGAAAGTTCCAAACGAGTGACATTCTTTAGCTGACTCAGGTAGGCTTTTCCAAACGATATGACAAGCAGTTAATGGATTAAAGTCAGACCTCACCGATGGAGTAAATAGAATATTAAAATTCCTTGAATTGCGAAGATGATGCGAAGACCTATCAGTGACGAAAGAAGGAGTAGTTTGAAGGGCTGCGGGAACATCACCATGAATTTGATGAAAAGTGAAAGACGCGCACGAAAGAGTGTAGAGAGACTGCAAATCAAGTAATAGGCTAGTTGGGTTAGATGTAGAATAATTTGTTTCCTGTATAAGCCTTCTTGCCTTATCATATAATTTAGAAAGTGGTTTCAAAAAAGAAGAGAAATTTGACATCCATATTGTAGGGCAATAAGAGACGTAGGACTGAACTAAGCAATGGAACAGAATTTTTAAAACTGATCCGGGAAAAATGTGTTTTAGCTTCCTCAAAATTTCAAGACTCCTTGAGATCTTCATATTAATTAGTCCAATATGATGCTTGAATGAAAGGTTTTCATCGAGAAGAATACCGAGAAATCGGACATATCGTTCCTTAGGTCTACTGAGAGAGCCCCTTGAAAGCTGGATTTTAGATAAGTCAGGGCACGCCAGAGAAATACGGGAAAAAATTTAAAAACTTGACTTAGCAACATTTAGGGCAAGGCAATTTGCATCAAACCAAAGAACGGCTCTCTCAAAAAGGTCAACTAATTTGGGAAGCATCTCAGACTCAGTTTCCACTACAGTACCAATGGTACTGTCATCAGCGAAAGCAACGAGAGTGTCCACATCCTGCGAAAACGATGGATTTTTTTTTAGTATGGAAAGATTCAGGATGACATAGGCGACAGCAAACTGTAGGTTTTTGATTCATAACCGCAACTATAAGGTCATTAACATAAATCAAAAACAAAAACGGTCCAAGAACAGAACCTTGAGGAACACCAAACTCAACTTCAGACGAAAAGTGGGAAAGGGAATCTACGGAGATAGTTCAACCTGACAAATAGCAATCAAACCAAGCATGAGCCTGTCCTCTTACACCATTGTGTGATAGCTTATACAGCAGAATCTCGTGAGTTAAAGAGTCAAAAGCCTTACGGACATCTAGGAATATAGCTGCAAGAATCAAACCAGAGTCAAGCGCGGTGTGGAGAAAATTTAAAAGAGCTACACACGCATGCTCCGTAGAATGTTTAGCTCGGAAGCCAAACTGAAAATCATGAAAAAATCTTTTAGCCTCTAGAAAAGCAAGTAGACGAGAAAGCATGGTCTTTTCAAAAATTTTGCTAAAAACAGACAGCAAAGATATAGGGCGATAATTGGCTGGGTCACTTCTTGGTCCACCTTTATATAAAACAATTACTCTAGCTCGCTTAAGAGAACTGGGGAAAATCCCATTTTCAAAAGAAAGAATTATAAGCTTTGTCAATGGAGAAATAATTGAAGGAAGAATGAACTTAATCACCATAGTTGGAATACAGTCAGGGCCAGACGACGAAGAACCCTTCAAGCTATTTACAATCCTGGCTACTTCAACATCAGAAGCCGGATATAACACCATTGATTTGAGACAAGGCGGACCAAGATAAGATTTGTAATCTGGTTGTGACTGTGAAGACCTGACTGAAGAAGCAGTGGTTTTCCCAATATTGGCAAAATATGATGTAAATGCTTCTTGAACAGATAGAATACCCTCAACAACCACATCACCAACTACAAGACTTGGAGGGATAAAAGGAGCCGGAGAAGAACGTTTGAGGACGGAATTGATCATTTGCCAGGTTTTTCGAATATCTTTCCCACAATCCGAGAATTTTTTGGAATAATAAAGGAATTTAGCCTTCCGGCATAAAGAATTGAAAACATTCCTGTAGAGTTTGAATTGCTGAAGACGTGCAGCATTCAAAGATGGCTTTGCTGACTTAAAAGCTTTCCAGAGATTATTTTTTCTTCTCCAACTCTTTAGAAGACCAGGGGTCATCCATGGGTTAAGAGGAATAGATCTTTTTGACATTGAAGTAGAGGGGGACAGAGCACATACGTCACAAATAGACTCCTTTACTGACTCATAAAAGGAATCAAACTTAGAGCAAAAATCATTATCGTCACCAAAAATATTCCATGTCTTCTCAGCTAAATGGGATCTAAGGCGGATCAATTCATTCAAACCAAACCTAAAAGAAGTTGAAGCAGATGCTGGAGTGTCCCTATTCAATGTTTTTTCAAGGATAAAACTAGAAAATACAGGAAAATGGTCTGAAATATCACTCACAACAACAGAATTCCGAACTATATTAAGAGACGAAAAAATGTTATCAATTAAAGAGGCTGACGTATCAGTTACACGTGTTGGAATACAAGTTGTTGGTAGAACCCCAGCAGTAAGCATATCTGAGAGAAAATGCATCGTAGTAGAGGAAGCCATGTCAATTAGATTTAAGTTAAAGTCTCCCATTATTACAAGTTCACATGGACGTCTGCCTATTAAATCCAAGACCTCATCAAGGACCTGAAGAAAAGAAGGGATGGATCCACTGGGAGATCTATAAACATTACCAATTATCAAAACCTTATTTTTGAATTTGATTTCAATAAACTGGGATTCAAAAACCCCTTCGTCATTCCTTGACAGATCGCTTCGAACAGTATACGGAAAAATATCAGAAATATACATTGCTAGTCCACCCTTTGCCATCCTTCTGCGATTTAGTCTCCCCATTTTGTAACCGGGTATATCTAAAAGCATTTCATTGCTAGAATTAAGAAAAGTCTCACATAATCCGGTAACATCGGGTCGCCCATCAATTACTATCTGCCTCAACTGATCAATCGATGAACATAGACCCTGAGTATTGAGTTGAAGGACCGAAAAATGATCATCTCGTCTAGTAGCCCACTTTAAATCAGAAACATACTTACTATTAATTGATTGGGAAGTATTTAGGGAATTTCTTTTAATTTGACCAATGGAATTATTAATGATACTCAAAACATCTAAGGGGTTTCTTTGTAATTGAAGTAAACGCCCATCAATGGAGTAAAAATCCCCAGAGCCTGAGTTAGAAAAATTCATAAAACTTAAGGAACCTGTGTATCAAACCTGCGCCGCAACACACACAAAATAAAATAAATAAAAAAATTAACCAAGAGGCTATAAATAACAACAAAAATAAATATAAATAAATAAATGAAATCACAATAATCATACCAATAAGTAAGATACATGTACATTTTATATTATTGAACAAATTAATAATAACAATTTCAGATAAATTTAGTGACTTTCTTAAATCATTAATCATACTACTCAGTTCCAGAAATAAAAAAAAAAAATAAAAAATATATAACGCTAAAGCTCCACTGCATTAATGTACCCATGAGACCAATACAAGTAAAATCATTTTCAAGATAACAAAGGATTAAAATCCCAAACTGACGCAATGACTTGTGAGAACAGGCATGTAACAAAATAGAATAATTATTGAAATCCATAAATTTCATTGAAGTTAATTGGAACGAAAGTAAATCATTAGACAGATACGCACAAAGAAAAAAAATAAGCAAAAGATAATATATGAATGGCAAGATACTAAACATATCCAAAAAAAAAAAAAAAAAAAAAAAAAAAAAAAAAAAAAAGAAAACTTATTCTTAAACGCAGTCGGCTAGAGTATGCATTTTTTTAGTGACACTTTCACCGTTAGGCCTTGCCAAAATTTGTCCACGATCAGTCCAAACATTTCTATGGCCAAATTTGTCCTTAGCGGCATAATAGGATCGCACGTCGCCTCTTTGTCAATGCTTCCGATAGGAAAATTCCACTTGAAGCTAACCTGGCTTTTGCTTTGAAGACTTTCTTCGCTATATCACTATTCACAAATTTAACTAAAACAGGAGGGACTTTGTCGTTTAGGGAGGCATCGGTTAAAGCAGGAGATATTTTGAATCTGTAGTTATTCCTAATTTGGGCAACATTAATTTCAGTCAGGTTCATTTTGGTTATGAAAACTTGCAGGATTGTTGATTGGAGGTCAGATCCGGACTGTTGCTTAACACCATGCAAAATTAGCGAATCAAGCAGCACTTCTTGTTCAAATGAATCTAGTTTCATCTCAATTTTCATGATTTTCTCTTCTTGATTTATAATTTGGTTGCGAAGAGTTTTCAGCGACTGTTCAATTTTTTCAAATTTTGGTTGATAATCAAGAGTAATCACGTCATATATTTGACAAATAATGTCGTGGGATGACTGGCGGAAAGAATCAGCATCCGAAAACCTTTCATTAACCTTCTTAGTTATATTTTGCAGTAACTCTCGCTTAGTTTTTTCCAGGTCAAGTTCCGTAGATGTGATTTTATCCATCAACGAAGCACATTCTCCTGTATTAGATTCCTTAATTGTTAATGCATTATATGTCTTGGAAAGGGATTTATAAATATCGGGTGAATTTTTCAATTCCTCAAATGCAGCCTTTACACCTGCAGTCTGTTTTGTTGAAGTTCGGCTAACGCTTGGATTATATTCTGCCAAGTTGGCTTCAACAAGTCTGTATTCGTCATGTATCCCATAGCAAAATACCAAATATGATGGCTTTCCTTTGCTATCCTTGGACACTTTTAGTATCTTTACTGGCCAATGAGGATAATTTTTGAAGTTAGCTAACGCGATACCAAACTCTTTAAATGCAGGCATTTCCTATTAAGGAGAGGACAAAAGTAAAAGCAACTTATCTTTATCTAAGCAAAGAACCTTAAGGAAAAATTTAGTTGGAAAAATGCTCCAAAGATTCAATAATATATATCCAAAATAGTCTATAAAATCCACTAATATCAGTCTATTTCAATACCAATTAGTTTGGCACCAAAGGTGAACACAGATCAATTAGCTCGCAGTAGGTTTACTCAAGAAAAGTCAATGGCGCAATAAATTTCACCTGTGTCTTAATCCGTTTAGTTGAACAAACCAGTTCTTTATTGTTCAGAGACTATAAAATATCCGTTTTCAAGCTAGGTGTTCACTGAATGAATGCGAGTGGAATACTGAAATAAATTTCATTACGTTCTGATTCAGCGAATCAGATAACTCAAGTATAAAGGTTTCACTACGAAATAAAGATTACCTAGACTAGAGCTTGTCTATGAATAGAAAAAGTGTAAAAACGTAATTTTTACTATTACACAATCAGTCCATTATAAGCAATATCAAAAATTATATAAACAAATACATAAAAGACAAATTTTCTTGTGCCGTGCGGGAATGAACCAGAGAACTTTCGGATCAGAAGTCTCAACTTCTTCCACTACCCCAGCACAAGGAAGCTTAGTACTTTATTTTGGGAGAATATGATTTAAACTATTTGTAAATATAGTGTAAACAGGTATGTTCTTGCTCTTCTAATTAATGCAGTTATCGGGCCTCGTGTTTTCTACTTATCACCTTTGCACCGCATTAAGCCAGTAAAAAGAGGACAGCCTATCCAGAAATTAAGGTAAATTTGTAGTTTACAACATAATTTAGCTAGTATCAAAGTGAATACATCACTTGATGCATTTTATTAGGCCCTTTTAGAGTTCATTTATTATTTGTGGGGCAAATTCCATTTTGATACCTTAACGGGGCCCCAAAAGGCAAAACAGTCGATTGTTGCCAAAAATTTAAATGTTTAAAAAAATGGTCGAGTTAGAAATATTATCCATTTGCAGTTGATTTAGGAATGGTAATTGTAATTTTCCTTACTCGCAATAGTATAACAGTTGTTAAGAAAACGAATTCGTAGGATTTCTTAATAAGAACCTGAAACCCCTCTAAAATGACATCACAGTAATTATTGAGGGGTTTCTAGCTCTAAAAAAATTGCAAATTTGACTAAGAAAAAAATTAACTAAGAAAACTAATAACTACCATTCCTGAATCAGCTATAAATGGCCATTTTTCTCACTAGTAATTAAAAAAAAAAAAATACTTTTGGGGACCACCGACTGTTTTGAACCCTCTTAGCCCTTTTTGGGCTCCAAACAGAATTTGCCCCAGAAGCCATTATCGTATTATAAAGAAGTATAAAACAAGAATCAAGTGATGTGTTCAATTTAATCCTAGCTAAATTATGTTGTACACTGCAAATTAACCGAAATTAATTATAGTGGCAAGGGTTTAGGAAGCTAAGACGAAAAAATTTGTTTTGAGGGGGCGGGGGTCTTTTCCACTTTTGTTGTATAGTTTGTTGTGAAAATTTTCTTGTTTTTCGAACAAAAAAAAAAAAACTAATTACAAAAGTACGAATTGTAAACATAGATTATGTAAATTGTAAAATCATCAAATTTAAATAGGCATAGTTTTACAACACAAGATATCCTCTGTTGTATGCTTCATATTGTGTTAAATACTTGGCTATTGCTTTTATTGCTATTATTTTTCAACTACGCTGGGATTTAAATTCCTTCTATAAAGGTTATAATTTCTTCGAACAAGCTGACTTCCTTTTGATATATAAATAACATATATAGATATATAAATAAAGGGTAAAACTGTTAATTAAGGCAGCGAAAAACAAGTTATAAATGTGTAAAGATTTTTGTTTCGTGTCTGGACAGTGGCATTTCTAGACCGTAGGAAGTGGGCAGATACCCCCCCCCCAAGTCTCTCAAACATCCGACGTTATTTTTTTTTTTTACACTCCTGTGGTATATATTACCCCCTCCCCCTTCAATCATGAAACCTAAAACCACTGTTACGTCTGAATTTCTTTATCCACAAGAATAAAACTCCACTAAACCGCTACAGCATAAGAAAAAATAACAAAAAAGGGAAAAAATCGTTATACAGCAAGAAAAAAGAGAAGAACTGAAAAACTGTGGAATTTTTGTTTGGTTGGAATTTGTTTTGTTTGGAATTTCTTTATCCACAAGAATAAAACTCCACTAAACCACTACAGCATAAGAAAAAATAACAAAAAAGGGAAAAAATCATTATACAGCAAGAAAAAAGAGAAGAACTGAAAAACTGTGAAATTTTTGTTTGGTCCAAAGCTTGAAATGGGTCCAACTCTGGGTTCTAAACAACTCCAACGCAGTCAGACGGGGAGATGGTACAAAATAATTCTTGTTCCAGGAAATATTTCAAAAGTAGTATTTCCTTGTACTGACCTAACCTAGGTACCTCCCCCCCCCAAAAAAAAAAAAAAAAAAAAACAGTTTAAATTTTATAAACGCGATAAGAAATCACGCTTTGTGATTTATTTATCCATTGCAAATACCCGTTTGACTTGTTCCCTGTAGTATTTCCTTGTCCAGTCTATTGCGCTGTGTAGCATATAATGCACAAGTACCGGAATTTGTAAACGCATGATTTATACGGTATTTATCAATTTATAAATCTTTATTAAGGAAATTTTCAGTCTTAAAATTTAATTCTGATTAATGTCAAATTTCATATTGAAATCTGAATAATAGTGTAAAGTCTTGTTTTTTAGAATAAAATCTTTGATATTGATGATTCAAACGTCAATTCGACGTTTTGTTCAAAAGTTCATTCGAAGTTCTCATCACTTTAGGAAATTCAGCTTTAGATGTTGAATTGCATATATATGTGCAACGGTTTCGAGGTGTTACTATCGCTTTTTCTGAGAATTAGATAAAAAAAAATTAAAGTTTTTCCTACTGAAAGTATGAAGCAACGTTAAGAGTTAAAACAATGTTAGGTAAAAAAAACTGTTTAGTTAGGTAAAAAAAAAATGCTCACATTTTATATCCCGGCTGCAGTTGAGTGCCTGAAGGCCCAGGCAACGCATGGTGGAGGGCAACCACCTGACCTTGTGTAGGTGGGGCAGCGATGTCACGGGCTTGAGGGGTTGGAGCACTGGGGCTTGCCATCATGTGTGCAGCCGTCCAATCTCTTTTTAACTTTCTGACAGCGACATCTGGTTGAGCGACAGCTCGATGGTCAGGGGTTTGCGTTGAGAATGTAGCTTGCGCATGCAGCGTTGGCCTTGAATAGCCGAAATGCGGGTTGGATGGGCCAGTGTATTTGATAATTGACGCTCTTAAAGGAGTAGCCTCATCCTCCCTTGCCCTCTTAGGTGGAGGGAGGGGAAATACATTCTTCATTATTGTCCTTAAAAGAAGAGAAAAAAGTTAGTATTGAAATAATTTTCCCCTTTTTCACAGAAAAAAAAATAGTAAATATGTGGATAAATAAAAGCTAACCAAACACTAAACTTGTCAGGGTTATATATATATATATATAGGAATGACTACATTAGTTTTCTTGTCAAAGGGTGTACATGTCTGTACAATGAATCCATCCCCTTGCGCTTAACGGGGGGGGGGGAACAGTTTATTTTCACCTTGCAGCGAAGCTGCTAGAAGCGAGGCACAGCCCCTTCCCCTCTCTCCCCATATAAACACTGAGTACTCAAAATGAAAAACATTACTATATGAAACTATTTATCATAACTGTCACCAGCTCCCCTTGCAATTACATAAGATTTACCCTATCGCTAATTCGACTGAAAAAAAGTGTCTTTCTGTGAAACCTACAAAAAGCTTAATCCCCTGGTTTCGTAGATATCGGATGACTGTTGACATGATGCGATAATTAACTCTATTTTAAATCTTTGCGAAACTGATAAAAGATAGGGTGACGGCTTAAATGGAATCAGCATATTAATAGCTGACAGAAGTCAGTTGTCACTTTAGATAGAAATAGAGAAAGCAAGAATTTATAGAAAAAAGAGAATTATTTCCTATGAAAGAATTAAAGTCGTTAACGGGGGGGGGGGGGGGTTACATGGTTAAAAAGAGTGTATTTTATAGTCTTCTAATGACTATAAAGATAGCATAGTGGAGTTTGTATTAAAGGGGGAGGGGGGGGGGATTTACCTGAATTTACTGGAGGGACTACTATGTAAAATGATTTTATTTGAAAATAAAGAATAAAAATGTACTAAACAGATCTCACATTGTTAATCATTTTATATGAAGTTTCCTTGTCAATAATTTCAGGTGCTCTATCCATTGTGTTTTGGAACTTTCTGAATGTTTAATCACAACGCATGTCCGTTATATATGAAATCTCAAGGGCGAATTGCGATGTAATGGGGGAAACCATATGTAACCAGCCCTCTGATTGGCTTAGAAGGAGATGTATCTGACTCTCTGATTGGTTTAGAAGGAGGCATGTACTTCCTGTTTCCCATTCCTGGATCATAACATTCTCCCTAGCGTACACCTGGACGAACAGCAACAACAAATCAATTGACCTTGGAAATTTAGTTCACCTAGTCGAGTCCTGAATCAATACATTCCCCCTAGCGATTATGTAAATCACCCAACGTGTCATTACACCTGGCCAAACAACAACCTGACAACAACAAATAAATCGACCTTGACATCATCCATTAGACATTAATAAACCATGAATAAATGGAGTCCCGTTCGGAGTTAGACTCAATTGTAGATGGCAGCACGGTGTTCGTTCAGTATTCTATGCCCATATATGGTGCCCCGTCACGAGTTATAGATCAATACATTTCCCCCCGCCGTTAATTCGCATGTGCAATCTTCACTCCGGAGTCAATACACTTGAAAACAACAAATAAATCGACCTTGAAAAAAGGGGTCTGACTCGTTCGTGGATCGATAATACTTGAATAAATTATAACCTGTCGGCGTTAGACTTAATTGTAGATGGCAGCACGGTGTTCGTATGGGACCTCCTGATAGGTTCCTACTTTATGCAAGGTTTGATGGTGACAGGTTAGATTAGGTTGGGTTAAGTTGTGTTAGTTTTTAACCCATTTCTGAGATTTATAACCTAATTTAACCTAAACTAACTTTAACTTTTACTATCAAAGCTTGCATGAGACTGAACAAGCTGATTCGCAGAGCTAATTGAATCCAAGCAGAGAAAAGGGAATTTCGGACATTCACCGGTGAATTTCGACATTAACCAGATTTGGACATTCACAGTAACATATATTTCAAAACATACTTTACATTGCAATCCAAAGGATTAAATCAAAGTGAAAGTAAAAAAAGAATACGTAAGTGTAAGCTACCAAGTGCTTTAAATTCGATCTAAAAATAATTTCTACAAATAAAAAAATTATTAGGCCTATTTATAATAATTAGTTATATTTACTGGTCTTTACGATAGGTTCGTCCATTTATGGGGGGGGGCATATATCCCCTAGATTTGTTTTCTCCTCTTCTAGATCTTGAAAGATTCCTTTCTTGGGACATTTTCATTGAACAAACTGAAAAACACCAAGATCCCATTATATTTTGAAAATGTATTCACCTCCTCCCTGTATTTCCGTGAATTAGCGTCACTGCTTCACAACTAGGAATTAGCCCTGGAAGCAAGGTGATGTTTCTATATAAATGATTGTTGTTTGTTTGAAGTAGCTGTTTTCAGCGTACCTAGGCCCCATTTATCCGTGGCCGAACATTTACCAGGATACACGAACTGGATTGAATTAGAATAATCTATAATTTGTGAAACCTTAGTAACACTCCTGTGAGTTTGAATGAATGTTGTCGCCTAGAGGAATCAATATTGTGGTTGGACTTTTCTTCTCTATTGAGTAAAATTTTTGTCAATTTCCGGTTGGATAGTGAATCAAATTCAGTTTTTCGACCTTATTACCTCGAGCGAAATGGTTTGCTAGTTGCCAAAAATTCCAGGCAATTTTGCAATGCAAATAATTTGTAGATCTCTTTTGTAGAGTTTAAAAAAACGAAAGCGTGCAATTTTGTGGTTCAAATGAAGACTTTTAATTTAACTATTATAAATAATTTTAATAGTTTAATAAATTGTGTAAAAATAAGCTTAAAATAAATCAATCAATAATTTTAGTTTGAAAATCGTTTACATTTAAGTTTAATTTAAAATTTGAATATGAATTAAAATGATTATAATTTGCAGTTCATTACTATCTTATTTTAGTGTACATTTTTATGATAAAATTACAGCTAAAACTCAGTTACTGAGTTCAAAGACGAAATTGAGCATTTGCTACCTCAAATGCCCTTAATTAAATCTTACAATGATTAAGACGAGGCTGTACCTTAAAATATCACCTTATCTCGTCAATCATAGACTTTTAATTTTTATGGTCAAACCTTAGAATTGATCGGGTGGTCTTGTCATAACGTCTAGGCTTGGATAAAACATCCGAATAAATGACAGGAAACTAAAAGCTGACGCCTACTTTCCCGGATATTTTCGAAAAAACATTTATTTTCTCGCGTTTTGTGCCCCAGATATATGGATATTTAGTTTTATTGAAATATAACCAGAACATATGAATTTTGTTCTTTCGATTAAATGGAGCAGAATTTTCGTTTAAATGCTCAGGGTTCTTTCCTAAATAAGTTCTAGCATATCTACTCGGTAAACGCTAAAAGATCACCTCAAAGGACTGGTACTTCCGTATTAACCAGAACGCATTCGTAAAGTTTGCTCGATTGAATCTGCGAAAAACCGGTTTAACTTTCTTTATTCAGAGTAATAGCTTAGGCTCAGTGAAATAAAGTACGCTGTAGGTATATTTTAATTAAATATCTTATATATAGAGTTTGTATGTTGGTTTGGTTATGTTAGGTTAAGTATCTAATAATATGCGTTCTGGTTGGCCTTCTTTCCATAATTTTTGTTGTAGTTTCCAAAATTGTGTTACTAAAGTATTATATTTTCATCGTATTTTGGTATATTTTATTATGATTAACCTAACTTAACTTCTTGAGTGTGTTTTGGATAATACGGAAAGTACCAAAGGAATTATCATTTGAGCAACTTAATCATTTTGAGAGTTCCCTGTCGTGGCACCCGCTTTGATCGACAAGATATCTGACAGAAGGGACGCAAAGCTCAGCGTCTTTTCAGTCAAACTACAAATTATAGATTGCTCTGGATGATAGCCAGCTTTCTGGGAGAATTAACTATTGGGTCCTATTGTCTTTGAGACGGTCAGCCGACGCTCACAAAGTGATAAGGAATGCGGTTGTCCAGGACTACATAAGCGCATTCCATGTTGATGACTGCATAAACAGTGATCCTTTCACAGGTTCGCCTACAAAACCCGAAGTTCATAGTTCTAGTAGTTTTCCCCGTATTTTTAGATTAAAACATATGGGGAGCCCCTTTGTCAATGGGTAAAATTAACCTATGAATTATTTAAATTGGCCTTTTTGCTTGTATTTACAGAGTATTGATATAGACAGCACGATGTATGACGCAGTGCATACAAAAGACAAACCGCAAAATTCAGCTAAGGTAAAAAATACCAGGGAACCGATCTTGGCTTGTTGAAAAGGAAGACATTTTTTATTTATCTCCTTCACAAAACAATTTTAGTTTTATTCTTTTCACTGTAAAAAGTAAAATGTTATAATCCCATTAGGGTATTGGACGTCTACTTTTTGGGGTATGTAAAAAAACAAAAAACAATTAACGAATTTTTCCCAAGTCGCGACCTATCTAGATCGTTTCTTTTTCATACCAGGAAACGAACAATTATTTAACTACGAACAATCTTATTAAACGAACAGTAAACTACGGGCGAAGTTCGGTCCTCTGGTATAGAAATTATTCCTAATTTTTCTGCCTCAATGCGAAGCATTCAATATGAAGCAATTTAGAATCAACTACTCAATTTGCAGTTGTCAACTGGGAATGTCCCTCCAACAGCTCAGATTCAAATGATTTGTCAACAAACAAATGATGTTTTGTAGCTCCTCCTACTTGAGCTCAAGGCTTTCAACCTTAAGGGGTCTCTAATTTCAGTTAGCAGACGATTTATAGAAAAATATTAAGGAGGCTTACAGGGGGAAACGAATTTTCCAAAGTATTGACCTATCTAGATCGTTTTTTCACACTGGAAAATGGTAGTATGACAATTTTCAGAAACAAATATAGTACTAGTTAAGAATCCGGTAGTCAGGCGATAAGTGAAGTTTTGTTAATACTAATGAAATAAAACAAAATAGGATGAAAATATAATAGTTTAGTAACAACTTTGGGCGATATATTTGCACATTAGCGGGGGTTGGGTAGGGGGTAAAACATAGCATATATTAATACGTAACGAAACCTTTTTTTGCCCTTTTAACCCCAAAAACTAAAGTTTAAATCTTTGTCACGGATTGAGCAATATCTCACTAGTCAGCGGAAAACCTGTTTTTCATTAAGCATCTTTGAGATTTCGATGCGGTCTTTCTCGCGTGACTACCGGATTCTTAACAAGTACCAAAAATATAGTATAGTTTTCGAGAAAAGATTTACACATAAGCATGTATACAATTATCGCTAGTTTAATAATATAAGATGCAATCAGGCACCACTCAACCAATGAAATTCAGTGAAAGCAATAAATCTCACCCAGACACAATCAAATCTGCCAAACCTCAACCTAGGCAAGATTTAAACCAGGCAAAACCCTACCAACAGAAAACGTGATATTTGCATGGTGTAGCTTTTGCTTGTGCTGAGTTTTGCCGGGTTTAATTTTGCGTGGTTTGAATTTTATCGGTTGAATAATCCTGTGAATTATATATCATGCGTAGATATATTATAAGGAATAAGACTTAAATAACAATATACATAAATATTTTTTCATATTCAATTTTATATATTTATTTTGAGAGTGAATGTATTCTTAATTTCGTAACTGTTGGTACTGCCGTAACTAAATTATCGCCTGGCGAGAAAAATGACCAATAATAATCCCCTGAAGAGAAAAATGGATTGATATAGGCGGATATTTGAAAAACTTCTGTCTGTATTAAATCGTAAAAATTCGCTTCTTTTACCGGGACATTTGTGCGTACAATAAATAAAACTTCGTGCTGATGCTCTGTATAAACAAGTGTTATGTAAAAATGCAAATCGTATATTTTTTAGGTAGACGTTCAAAAGAGTCTTTTTTTGGAATTTATTTTTAGGAGGACCGGAGAACTTTGCTTTCAATCAGACATACCAGTCAGAAACAATGTTGTGACTTCACTTTGTCGTTTTCACTTGAAAAAAATGTACCGTTGTTGACCAATTAGCGCTAATTTGGGCCAATCAGATTTCTCATAGATTTTCTGATTGGCTCAATTTAGTGCGAGCTAAATTTCGGTAGCCTATTAGTAAAGTCTTACTGTGAATGGTTTTTGTCTGTCAGAATCTGACTGTAATTTTGGAGAAAAAAGCTTTACTCTACCTCCCTTAACACGGTTTTAATCTGACCTTTTTGTCTTAAGGAAAACTGATAAAGATAATAACAGATAAGCTGCAATAAAAGAAAGATAAAAATGGCTCGACCATGTCTAGCAATCTGAAAAGTGGGTCATCACCGAATGTGAGGGCATGAGTTTATAAGAAAGGATTGAAAGTAGTTTAAAACTTCGAGGAGGTGGCGAAGAATAATACTGGGTATACATTGCCATTCCGTAGCATAAGCTTCTTAACATAAGAATATAAACAGGTCTCTGATAGCTAATCTAAAGATAATCCACCAATCAGAGTGAATCTTATATTCTTAGTGACCCCTCCCCCTCTTTATAGCTGATACGCAATTACAGATCACCAAACGTAGCCTAATTACATATCAAACCAAGCGAATCAACTTGGCTGAATCCAGTACTGCCATCGTGTGGCATTACTTCTTTTGCAATTGGGAAGCCTAAAATGTAGCTATTGATACTTTTAATTCAATTAGCTTCTCAGAATTTTGAATTGATTGCAAATTCGTCCTCTTTGGGGTAAAGTCGTAGTTTGGTGCCCTGAAATGGCGGGAAACCAGACTTTCCTTGTTTTCCTGGCCCAACCTGTATGTTCACTTAAAAAAGAGCTTCAAATTTACGTTTGAATGAGCTCCCTCCCAATTATCTCGGACCTTCGGTTTGATGCAATCACCCCTGGGAAAAAGCAAAACCGATAAACATGCATCGACGATGTTTCTTCTGATAAACAAAGCGAAACTCCTCGTTTTGAAGATTGGAGTTTGAAACCTCTACGGTAGGGTTCTCTGATATGATGTATCTAATGAAGGGATTTTCAATGATCGCTTGCTTTTTTGTAAATGTTTCCCTTTTTTTCAAAAATAAGGCAAATATTCTCAGATTTTTAGTTTTGGGTGGGTGAGAATAAACTGAAATAATTTTATATATTTAGAATCGGCATAAAAAGCCAATAATGTCGGTGTAGCAATTGCAATGAGAATTCCATTTTTAGTTTTAGTGAATATTGGCCCAAGTCACTTTTTACTTTAATTATTTGATAAGATTCTCCCCTGAAGAAATTTCTTTTGAACATGTTCATTTTATTTAGTTGAATAGGATAATAAAAAGGAAGAGGGCCAATTTCACAGCTGGATAGTAAGTTTTTTTTTTCTTTCGCTATTCTATTTTTTTAAATGTCTGAATGTGTAAGGGATTTAAGTTGGATGGGGAGAATTGTCCTGTTATGAAAGAGATACATTTTACATGGCCGTTATAAAATCAAAACGTGGTATCTATGCAGACAGGATGATTTTTGAGTATATCTACTCTTTTTGTAAACTATTCTAAGGCGAAGGAAATTGCATAAAGACAAGTCTGCATATATTATAATCTACGAAAGCAACAAATTGCTCTGTAATTTTTGTTTGAGTTTGTTTTTCTTTTAATATTAAATGCATAATAATTAAATATATTGTTGATTAAATAGATTGATCCTTTTGCCAGGAATCCTTATCGTTTAAAATTTACTGTATTTTGTTTCATTTTACATGCAATTTAATTGCTCTTTTTATTTGAGTTTTTCCTAAAAGTATTTAAAAATAAACCTTGTTCCTACAAAAAAATATCCTGAGATATTTTCCCTGTCACCCAACCAGAACCGATATTTTGGTGTCTGACCCCCCCGGAAAATTTTCCTCCGGCGCCCTTGGGTGGAAGCCCCTCCCCCATCTGTCAAATATTTATGCTCTTTACTTTTATTATGAGAAATGTGCATTTTATTTTACAGAAATAGACTAGAAATTTAATATAGCAACGCTCACCTTTAAAATTAAATCTTAAAGCTTAAAATCATTGGGCTTTTGAAGAATGGTCCATCATAGGACGGTTTAAGATTCCAAAAGTTTGAGCTTTGGACTCCAGCCTCTGACCGCCGCTTAGCTAGTCCCTGTCGGTGCGATCTTATTGACATCTATTAAATATTGTTTTAATTTTTGTATTTTCATCAACCTCCCTAGAGAAAAATGGGGACGAAAATCCCATAAAGGTAATTTTGTAATCTTATTGTTTTTTGTTTGTTATTTGTTAGTTATTTGTTTTATATTAATTTGCTTTGGTTAATCGATGTGATTATTATGTTATACTGTTCATAGACAGTTTGACACGTGATTGTTAGGACGATGGAAATGTATAACAAAAAGATTCTAGTGGTGAAGGCTCAATGTTTCCAGTTGAGCTATGTCCCTGCGAAAAGGGGGAATACAGTTCGAGTTAAATAGATACTTAATAAAAATATTGGTAAAATTCTACCAAATCATATTATTGACTGATAATAAAGTAAACATAGGCTACCACTTGATGCCCTTTTTTACGCTCTTTCCAAATATAATAGCCTAATCATTTTTGTTGTGAAATTAATTTTACCCCAACCTCTATTTATACCAATTCAGGGTAGGCCTATATATTTGCACATTAAGGGGGTGGGGTTAAATTTTATTTCTAATATAAATGAGAGGTAAGATTAAACTTTCCCCCATCCCCCTAATGTGCAAATATATAGGCTACCCTGAATTGGTATATATAGGGGTGGGGGCTAAAATTCATTTCTGACTATAATGATTATTATATTTGTAGAGAATAAAAAAGGCATTGAGTGGTATATTCACTTTATTTGTAAGTCAATAATATGATTTGCTAAAATTTACCCCTTGAATTGGTATATATAGGGGTGGGGGTAAAATTCATTTCCAGCAAAAAGATTATTATATTTGGAAAAAGCCTTTGGTCCTCAGTTTTATAGATTATGAGCAAGCATTTGATTCTGTTGATAGAAGAGCTTTAGTAGGACTAAAGGTTTTATCCTTGTATGGTATACCAGACAAATACATTAAAGTGATAAGTGCTATGTACAAAAATAACACTGCTATGGTTGGTAGAAATTTAGAATTGTGACTTCTGATAAGGAGACATGTTAGGCAAACAATTCTTACTTTAAAATATGTATAATGATCCTAGTTAACATTATCCAGTAAATATTTACATAATCAAATTATTGAGTTACAACTAAAGTGAATATACCACTCAATGCCTTTTTTATGCTCTTTACAAATATAATAATCATTTTTGTTGGAAATGAATTTTAGCCCTCACCCCTATATATACCAATTCAGGGTATATATTTGCACATTAGAGGGGTGGGAGAAAGTTTAAACTTACCTCTCATTTACATGAGAAATAAAATTACCCCCACACCCTAATGTGCAAATATATACCCTGAATTGGTATATATAAATATAGGGGTGGGGGCTAAAGTTCATAAGTCTACAAACCAAGATTAGAATATTAGAAGCTACAGTGACAACAGTGGTCAAATGTGGCTCTGCTCTGAAGCATGGATGCTCCAAAAAGCAGATGAAGATTTGCTTGATGTTTTCCAGAGAAATTGCTTAAGGATTGTACTGGGTACCTGGCTGACTGACTGTATTTGAAACAATAGGCTATACAAAAAATGTGGTTCAATACCACTCTCTAGGGCTATAATGAAAGAAAGGTTGAGGTGGCTAGGGCACATTGTGCAGATGAAGGATGACAGATTACCAAAGATTGTTCTTTTTGGCCAACCATGTAGGGCTAAATAGAGAGCAGGTCATCCCTTCTGGGGTGGGAGGATGCCATAAAGAAAGATTTAAAGGAAATGGGAACTTTGTGGGTGGGTGTACAAATACCTGGGGGCTTTTTTCTGTGTGTTTTGTTTTCAGGAAAATAATTTCCAAGGAAGGGGGCATTTCTGGAGTGACCAAGAAACCAATATATAGATTAATGTCTTATTCCAATGAAAAACTGCAAAGGAGAATTTTTCAGGGTGAATTGTCCACAAGCAATTTTACAGAGAGGGGGAATTCTCAGCAAGGAAAGAATTGTCTGGAAGGAATTTGACAGGGGGAGGTGCGCTTTACATTGGATGAAATTTCCATGGAGGAGTTCTGTTAGGGGGAGGGGTATATTTCATCAAGGGGGAGCCAAATTTACCAGCACTATTTGAAAAAAGAACAGAAATTATGCCATATATGAAGGGTTGCCCCTCCTCAATACCTTATTCTTTATGCTAAAGTTTGACTGTTTACTAAAATTGAAACACAGGGGGTGTTTAATTAAAATAGGAAGCTTTTTTAAAAGTGCTAACAGCTTTAGCATAAAGAGTCAACTTTATACATAACACCTAATTACTTGAAACTACACAAGATATCAATTAAAAATACCAAATGGGGTCTCTGGACTCAACAAAAAGGATAATAAAATTAATTAAGGATAATAAAAAGGATAATAAAATTAGTTTATTGAAATTTTGACAAAATGCCAAGTTCTAAAAATAGATGTCAGTTTTATTGCTTATAGCAAAGCAATGGCAGTTTGAATTCAAAACATCGCATATTTTTTGCATTTGCTTTCTTTGACAGATTATTTTTTGGTCTCTTCACCTTAGTGTTGATGCATTTGACATGTGTTTTTACAACCTTGTAGCTTTGTCTAAGCCTTTCAACTATATTGTTGGGATATTCGCTTTTAGATTTGTCACTCTAGTTTGAAAAGAGATTAAAATCAGCCAATTTACCAAGCAAAATCATATTTTATGTTTTTGGGTGTTTGGCTGGAAACATATTCTGTGACTTTTGATTGATGCTTACAAAGTGAATAGAGCTATTTTCTCTTCTACAGATAAAAGTAGTGGCCCCTAAGACTCTGCAATTCCCTTCTGCATCTCTTAGCTAATTACCAAACTGGGCAGGCATTTATGCTGGGTATTGCAAGCATTGTAGTCAAATATTATTGTGTTGCTGCTTTCCAATTTTGAGAATTTGGTAAAGATACGAGACCCACATTCCTATCTCTTTTTTTTGAGAAATTATTTCAAAAGGAAGTACTTTGTTCATTCCACTTAACGTGTGAACTGAAAATATAAATCAATTCTTGGTTTTTTTCAAAGGCAGGATTTTCTGCATTGCATTGTCATTTACTAGATGATATGCTCCTAATCAATCACCTCAGGAAGGGGGGGGGGGTATATGCTTCTAAAAATACCTTTTTTGTGGGATATTTTATTAAAAAATGACAAATTTGCTCCTTCCTAGTTTTTGAAGAGTAAATTTTACTCCCATCTAAGTTTTCATGAATTCAGCCAATCCATACACAACATTTCCAAGAACAACTGACTGCAGTGTGGCTAAACCAACTGTGGCTACAATTTTGTTGTTGGTTGTATTGTTTAATTGAGTCATGTCTACCTTATCTTTTTGATTTAATATTATGTTTTGATTTGTTTGTTTAAGTATAGATTTGTTTATTAAACTTAGTAACTTTACTTAAAATATGTTGCCCTTGTATAAAGTACATATAACATCTCATCCAAAAAGTACTTGCCTCATTGGGGGTTTTGCCATGTATTGATTGTTTTTTTCTACTTCTGAATATATAAATGAAAAACGTTTCTTATATGTCCAGGTCTTTGCCTTTTTTCCTTCATCCCACATAATTGCCACTTGCACCCTTTTAAGCTTTTTTTGTTGGCATATATGTTTTAAATATGACTCCCTTGTTTGAAAGAAGATCAATTCAGCCAAATTACCAACCAAAAATTGCATATTGTGTTTTTGGGTGACAGGTCTGAAGCATTCCTGAACTGATACGGAAGTCAAATGGATAAGGTCCATGAAACATTGCAGCAACTTCAAAAATAGACATCTTCAGGCCTTTCAAACAACAATGGAGGAACTTCAAAAGAAATAACAATTGAGTATGTCCACACAGTCCAACACTAAAGGAGGGTAAAATGTGTCAGTAGATTACTTTGTGGGGTTTATACAGCCTCAAGATGCACATTCTGAGGACTGAAGTTTCTAAATTTTGTGTGAGGCTCCAGATCAATCTGAAAAGGAGGAGGGGGGTAATTACTGACACTTATTCACCCACAATCTTTTGAATATTTTAACATGAAAATTTAAATTAGCTTAAAGACTTATTAGGCTTAGGTGGTGACAGTCCCCCTCATATTTAGCGTAATTGCTGCTTGTCTTAAGCTGTGGTGCTACTTCTTTGTCTAGTGTGCGAAAATATTATTTTTGATGAAAGGAAGGCTATGGGGTTCAACCAAGATTGTAAAAAACCAAGGACATTGAAGAGTGTTTTAGCTATAAACATCTTCATACATAACACCTAATTACTTGAAACTAGACAAGATATCAATTAAAAATACTAAATGGGGGGGGGGGGCTTTGGTCTCAACAAAAAGGATAATAAAATTAGTTGATTGGAATTTTAACAAAATGCCAAGTTCTTAAAATGGATGTCCGTTTTGCTGCTTATAGTTAAGCAATGATGGTTTTGAGTACAAAACAGTGCATATTTTGTGCATTTCCTTTCTCTGACAAATTGTGTTTTGGTCTCTTATGTTTGTATTGATTGATTTATGGTAGTGTTAATACATTTTGGATGTATTTTTACAACCTTGTAGATTTTTCTTAGTCTTTTACCTATTTTGTCAGCAAATTCGCTTTTAGATTTGTCACTCTAGTTTGAAAGGAGATTAAAATCAGCCAATTTACCAACCAAAACCATATTTTATGTTTTTGGGTGACTGGCTGGAAACATATTTGGTGACTTTTTGATTGATACTTACAAAGTGAATAGAACTATTTTCTTTTCTTCAAAGAAAAGCATTGCTCCCGTGAGACTGGGGTTCCCTTCTACATCTTTTAGCTATTTGCCAAACTGAGCAGGCATTTATGCTGAGTATTGCAACAGTTTTCAAAGGCAAGATTTTCTGTATTTTATTGTCATTTGCTAGATGATATGCTCCTAATCAATTGCCTCAAGGGAGGAGGGGAGGGTCTATGGCCCTGATATTTGGAAAAATTCATTTTTGGGGTATTTTTCATTAAAAAAAATGATAAATTTGCAGCTTCTTATTTTTTGAAAAGTACATTTTACTCTAAATTAAGCCCCTAGAACTCCTCGAATTCATTGGCTTTAGCCATAAAACAAAAATACTCTTTACTTCTCTATTTATGTTAATACATTTCGATTTTTTTCTATATTTGTATTCTATAGATTGATCTTTCTATCTATATTTCTATTATTACGTTTATTTTTATTTATAGCAGAAAGGTAACCCCCTCTTCGAAATTATTAGCCTTTTCTAGTATATTTTATTATGTAGATGCGGTACTTTATAATCATTTTGCAACCCTCAGCATCGGCTAAGCGTCATCAAACAGTTTGTGGTAACAAACTGTAAGTAAGGAGCAACCCAGCTCAATGGTAACCAAAACTCTAAAAAACGGAATTTTGATACCAATAGACACATCAAAAGAATAAAATTTTAATTCTGATTTCAAATATATAAGTTTCATCAAGTTTAATCTTACCCATCAAAAGTTAAGCGCCTGAGAAAATTTGGCTGATTTTCAAAAAAAGGGGGAAAGACCCCCTAAAAGTTATAGAACCTTAATGAAAACCACACCATCATATTCAGCGTATCAGAGAACCCTACTGCAGAGGTTTCAAGCTCTTATCTACAAAAATGTGGAATTTTCTGCCAGAAGAAAGATCAGGGATGCATTTTTTTTTTTTTTTTTTTTTTTTTATTTTTTTTTTTCAGGGTAATCGTATTGACCCATTGGTCCTAGTATATCGTAGGAGGGCTCATTGGAACGGAAATTAAAAGTTCTAGTGCCCTTTTAAGTGACCAAAAAAATGGAGGGCAACTAGGCCCCCTCCCACGCTCATTTTTTCCCCAAAGTCACCCAATCAAAATTTTGAGATAGCGGTTAGTGCTCTGGGAGAATTCGCTTATGGCCCTTGGTCTTTATTAAATAAAAAAAAAAACAGGTGTTTTTTTAACTGAAAGTAAGGAACTACGTTAAAACTTAAAACAAACAGAAATTATTCCGTATATGAAAGGGGCTATTCCCTCCTCAACGCCTCACTCTTTATGCTAAAGTTTTTTATTGTTTAAAAAAAATAGAGTTGTGAGAAAGTCAAACTTTAGCGTAAAGAGCGAGGCGTTGAGGAGGGGATAGCCCCTTTCATATATGGAATAATTTCTGCTCGTTTTAAGATTTAACGTTGTTCCTTACTTTCAGTTAAAAAAAACTTGTTTTTTTGTTTAATTTTTGAACGTTTTTGAAGTAATGCAACTTTTGATTTTGGCTCACCGTACATGAATAAAAAAAAAAAATTGCATATTAATTTTACTTTTATTTTGTTAAATGGCTTTCCTGAAACTTGTTTAATTTTATTTGCAAACGTTTTTATTAGTAATAAATATACATATTTTACGAATTAACTTACATAACGAACTTCTATATTCATAGATTTTTAATACATATATTAGGTTGATTCGCCCCCTAGTTAATACCTTGTTCTTTACTCTAAAATTCGAATTTTGTTCCAATTCTTTAAAAATGACCTCTTAATCACAAAGGCTGTTAATTAGAATAAATAGCTCTTATGAAAGTACTAAAAAATCTTTGCCTTAAAGAGCGAGGTATTGACTAGGGGATGAACCCAATCATATACGTAATGTTTTCTGTTCGTTTTAAGTTTTGATGTTGCTCCTTACTTTCAGTTGAAAAACTTGTTTTTTTATATTTAATTTCTTATTTTTTTTAATAATGCTGGGGAGTCCGGTGCCCCCTTCATAGCAATGTCCCTTTCCCCATGAAAACTTCCTTCATGGAAAGATCCTCCCACATAACCCCGACCTACCTCCACTACCAGAAAAAACGAAAACGTCTGTATACCCCCCTGAAAACGTCTGTAAACTTCCCAATAACCAATGCTATATGTTAACATTGGGTAAAGTTCATAACTTTCAGCCGTCCCCCTTGGGGCTTCGGGGGATTAAGTAATCCTAAAAGACATAGTTATCACACTTTCGACCATATTAAACAAAATGTCTATCTCAAAATTTTGATTGGGTGACTTTGGGGAAAAAATGAGCGTGGGAAGGGGCCTAGTTGCCCTCCATTTTTTTGGTCACTTAAAAGGGCACTAGAACTTTTAATTTCCGTTCCAATGAGCCCTCCTACGATATTCTAGGACCACTGGGTCAATACGATTACCCTGGAAAAAAAAAAAAAAAAAAAAAAAAAAAAAAAAAAAAAAAAAAAAAAAAAAAAAAAAAAAAAAAAAAAAACGCATCCCTGATCTTTCTTCTGGCAGAAAATTCCACATTTTTGTAGATAAGAGCTTGAAACCTCTGCAGTAGGGTTCTCTGATACGCTGAATATGATGGTGTGGTTTTCATTAAGGTTCTATAACTTTTAGGGGGTCTTTCCCCCTTTTTTTGAAAATCAGCCAAATTTTCTCAGGCGCTTAACTTTTGATGGGTAAGATTAAACTTGATGAAACTTATATATTTGAAATCAGAATTAAAATTTTATTCTTTTGATGTGTCTATTGGTATCAAAATTCCGTTTTTTAGAGTTTTGGTTACCATTGAGCTGGGTTGCTCCTTACTTACAGTTTGTTACCATGAACTGTTTGATGACGCTTAGCCGACGCTGAGGGTTGCAAAATGATTATAAAGTACCGTATCTACATAATAAAATATACTAGAAAAGGCTAATAATTTCGAAGAGGGGGTTGCCTTTCTGCTATAAATAAAAATAAACGTAATAATAGAAATATAGATAGAAAAATCAATCTATAGAATATAAATATAGAAAAAAATCGAAATGTATTAACATAAATAGAGAAGTAAAGAGTATTTTTGTTTTATGGCTAAAGCCAATGAATTCGAGGAGTTCTAGGGGCTTAATTTAGAGTAAAATGTACTTTTCAAAAAATAAGAAGCAGCAAATTTATCATTTTTTTTAATGAAAAATACCCCCAAAAATTAATTTTTCCAAATATCAGGGCCATAGACCCTCCCCTCCTCCCTTGAGGCAATTGATTAGGAACATATCCTCTAGCAAATGACAATAAAATACAGAAAATCTTGCCTTTGAAAACAGTTGCAATACTCAGCATAAACGCCTGCTCAGTTTGGCAAATAGCTAAAAGATGTAGAAGGGAACCCCAGTCTCACGGGAGCAATGCTTTTCTTTGAAGAAAAGAAAATAGTTCTATTCACTTTGTAAGTATCAATCAAAAAGTCACCAAATATGTTTCCAGCCAGTCACCCAAAAACATAAAATATGGTTTTGGTTGGTAAATTGGCTGATTATAATCTCCTTTCAAACTAGAGTGACAAATCTAAAAGCGAATTTGCTGACAAAATAGGTAAAAGACTAAGAAAAATCTACAAGGTTGTAAAAATACATCCAAAATGTATTAACACTACCATAAATCAATCAATACAAACATAAGAGACCAAAACACAATTTGTCAGAGAAAGGAAATGCACAAAATATGCACTGTTTTGTACTCAAAACCGTCATTGCTTAACTATAAGCAGCAAAACGGACATCCATTTTAAGAACTTGGCATTTTGTTAAAATTCCAATCAACTAATTTTATTATCCTTTTTGTTGAGACCAAAGCCCCCCCCCCCATTTAGTATTTTTAATTGATATCTTGTCTAGTTTCAAGTAATTAGGTGTTATTTATGAAGATGTTTATAGCTAAAACACTCTTCAATGTCCTTGGTTTTTTACAATCTTGGTTGAACCCCCATAGCCTTCCTTTCATCAAAAATAATATTTTCGCACACTAGACAAAGAAGTAGCACCACAGCTTAAGACAAGCAGCAATTACGCTAAATATGAGGGGGACTGTCACCACCTAAGCCTAATAAGTCTTTAAGCTAATTTAAATTTTCATGTTAAAATATTCAAAAGATTGTGGGTGAATAAGTGTCAGTAATTACCCCCCTCCTCCTTTTCAGATTGATCTGGAGCCTCACACAAAATTTAGAAACTTCAGTCCTCAGAATGTGCATCTTGAGGCTGTATAAACCCCACAAAGTAATCTACTGACACATTTTACCCTCCTTTAGAGTTGGACTGTGTGGACATACTCAATTGTTATTTCTTTTTGAAGTTCCTCCATTGTTGTTTGAAAGGCCTGAAGATGTCTATTTTTGAAGTTGCTGCAATGTTTCATGGGCCTTATCCATTTGACTTCCGTATCAGTTCAGGAATGCTTCAGACCTGTCACCCAAAAACACAATATGCAATTTTTGGTTGGTAATTTGGCTGAATTGATCTTCTTTCAAACAAGGGAGTCATATTCAAAACATATATGCCAACAAAAAAAAGCTTAAAAGGGTGCAAGTGGCAATTATGTGGGATGAAGGAAAAAAGGCAAAGACCTGGACATATAAGAAACGTTTTTCATTTATATATTCAGAAGTAGAAAAAAACAATCAATACATGGCAAAACCCCCAATGAGGCAAGTACTTTTTGGATGAGATGTTATATGTACTTTATACAAGGGCAACATATTTTAAGTAAAGTTACTAAGTTTAATAAACAAATTTATACTTAAACAAACAAATCAAAACATAATATTAAATCAAAAAGATAAGGTAGACATGACTCAATTAAACAATACAACCAACAACAAAATTGTAGCCACAGTTGGTTTAGCCAC
The DNA here is from genome assembly GCA_027921565.1 of Artemia sinica. Taxonomy (NCBI): domain Eukaryota; kingdom Metazoa; phylum Arthropoda; class Branchiopoda; order Anostraca; family Artemiidae; genus Artemia; species Artemia sinica. Next base: position 50,608,852 of record CM051266.1, on the reverse strand, counting down.
ACTGCAGTCAGTTGTTCTTGGAAATGTTGTGTATGGATTGGCTGAATTCATGAAAACTTAGATAGGAGTAAAATTTACTCTTCAAAAACAAGGAAGGAGCAAATTTGTCATTTTTTAATAAAATATCCCACAAAAAAGGTATTTTTAGAAGCATATACCCCCCCCCCCTTCCTGAGGTGATTGATTAGGAGCATATCATCTAGTAAATGACAATGCAATGCAGAAAATCCTGCCTTTGAAAAAAAACCAAGAATTGACTTATATTTTCAGTTCACACGTTAAGTGGAATGAACAAAGTACTTCCTTTTGAAATAATTTCTCAAAAAAAAAGAGATAGGAATGTGGGTCTCGTATCTTTACCAAATTCCCAAAATTGGAAAGCAGCAACACAATAATATTTGACTACAATGCTTGCAATACCCAGCATAAACGCCAGCCCAGTTTGGTAATTAGCTAAGAGATGCAGAAGGGAATTGCAGAGTCTCAGGGGGCACTAATTTTATCTGTAGAAGAGAAAATAGCTCTATTCACTTTGTAAGCATCAATCAAAAGTCACAGAATATGTTTCCAGCCAAACACCCAAAAACATAAAATATGATTTTGCTTGGTAAATTGGCTGATTTTAATCTCTTTTCAAACTAGAGTGACAAATCTAAAAGCGAATATGCCAACAATATAGTTGAAAGGCTTAGACAAAGCTACAAGGTTGTAAAAACACATGTCAAATGCATCAACACTAAGGTGAAGAGACCAAAAAATAATCTGTCAAAGAAAGCAAATGCACAAAATATGCAATGTTTTGAATTCAAACTGCCATTGCTTTGCTATAAGCAATAAAACTGACATCTATTTTTAGAACTTGGCATTTTGTCAAAATTTCAATAAACTAATTTTATTTTATTATCCTGTTTATTATCCTTAATTAATTTTATTATCCTTTTTGTTGAGTCCAGAGACCCCATTTGGTATTTTTAATTGATATCTTGTGTAGTTTCAAGTAATTAGGTGTTATGTATAAAGTTGACTCTTTATGCTAAAGCTGTTAGCACTTTTAAAAAAGCTTCCTATTTTAATTAACCACCCCCTGTGTTTCAATTTTAGTAAACAGTCAAACTTTAGCATAAAGAATAAAGTATTGAGGAGGGGCAACCCTTCATATATGGCATAATTTCTGTTCTTTTTTCAAATAGTGCTGGTAAATTTGGCTCCCCCTTGATGAAATATACCCCTCGCCCTAACAGAACTCCTCCATGGAAATTTCATCCAATGTAAAGCGCACCTCCCCCTGTCAAATTCCCTCCAGACAATTCTTTCCTTGCTGAGAATTCCCCCTCTCTGTAAAATTGCTTGTGGACAATTCACCCTGAAAAATTCTCCTTTGCATTTTTTCATTGGAATAAGACATTAATCTATATATTGGTTGCTTGGTCACTCCAGAAATGCCCCCTTCCATGGAAATTATTTTCCAGAACAAAACACACAGAAAAAAGCCCCCAGGTATTTGTACACCCACCCACAAAGTTCCCATTTCCTTTAAATCTTTCTTTATGGCATCCTCCCACCCCAGAAGGGATGACCTGCTCTCTATTTAGCCCTACATGGTTGGCCAAAAAGAACAATCTTTGGTAATCTGTCATCCTTCATCTGCACAACGTGCCCTAGCCACCTCAACCTTTCTTTCATTATAGCCCTAGAGAGTGGTATTGAACCACATTTTTCGTATAGCCTATTGTTTCAAATACAGTCAGTCAGCCAGGTACCCAGAACAATCCTTAAGCAATTTCTCTGGAAAACATCAAGCAAATCTTCATCTGCTTTTTGGAGCATCCATGCTTCAGAGCAGAGCCACATTTGACCACTGTTGTCACTGTAGCTTCTAATATTCTAATCTTGCTTTGTAGACTTATGAACTTTAGCCCCCACCCCTATATATATATATATATATATATATACCAATTCAGGGTATATATTTGCACATTAGGGTGTGGGGGTAATTTTATTTCTGATGTAAATGAGAGGTAAGTTTAAACTTTCTCCCACCCCTCTAATGTGCAAATATATACCCTGAATTGGTATATATATAGGGGTGGGGGCTAAAATTCATTTCCAACAAAAATGATTATTATATTTGTAAAGAGCATAAAAAAGGCATTGAGTGGTATATTCACTTTAGTTGTAACTCAATAATTTGATTATGTAAATATTTACTGGATAATGTTAACTAGGATCATTATACATATTTTAAAGTAAGAATTGTTTGCCTAACATGTCTCCTTATCAGAAGTCACAATTCTAAATTTCTACCAACCATAGCAGTGTTATTTTTGTACATAGCTCTTATCACTTTAATGTATTTGTCTGGTATACCATACAAGGATAAAACCTTTAGTCCTACTACAGCTCTTCTATCAACAGAATCAAATGCTTGCTCATAATCTATAAAACTGAGGACCAAAGGCTTTTTTCCAAATATAATAATCTTTTTTGCTGGAAATGAATTTTACCCCCACCCCTATATATACCAATTCAAGGGGTAAATTTTAGCAAATCATATTATTGACTTACAAATAAAGTGAATATACCACTCAATGCCTTTTTTATTCTCTTTACAAATATAATAATCATTATAGTCAGAAATGAATTTTAGCCCCCACCCCTATATATACCAATTCAGGGTAGCCTATATATTTGCACATTGGGGGGTGGGGGAAAGTTTAATCTTACCTCTCATTTATATTAGAAATAAAATTTAACCCCACCCCCTTAATGTGCAAATATATAGGCCTACCCTGAATTGGTATAAATAGAGGTGGGGGTAAAATTAATTTCCCAACAAAAATGATTGTTATATTTGGAAAGAGCGTAAAAAAGGGCATCAAGTGGTATGTTTACTTTATTATCAGTCAATAATATGATTTGGTAAAAATTTAGCATTCAGGGTATATTTGCACATTAGGGGGGTGGGGGTCAATTTTAATCTGATGTAAATGAGAGGTAAGTTAAACTTTCCCTAGACTACCCACCTAATGTGCAAATATATACCCTGAATTGGTATATGGGCTATAGGCTAGGGGTGGGGTAAAATTCATTTGCAACAAAATGATTTTTATATTTGTAAAGAGCAATAAAAAAGGCATCAAAGGGTATGTTCACTTTAATCGTAAGTCATCGGTTTAAGTTTTAATGTTGCTCCTTACTTTCAGTTGAAAAAGCTTGTTTTTTCCCCTAATTTCTGACTGTTTTTTAGATTCTTTTTTTTAAATTCTGACTGTTTTTTTGATTGTTCAGTCTGCTCTCCACTTCTTGTTTGATTGGAACCACGGGGAATTTGAAACAAATGTCCAACTGTTCAGTTTGGCTCAGTTGAGGGTGGGATAATTGGATACCTTGTAGTTAACCCCTCTCCTGAAAATCAAGTATTTAGCTTTGCTCTCTTTCTCCCTTTATTCTACTTTACTTAGTTCTCTACTTTATTTAGTGTTCTCTATTTATTATGTAAAAAAGATAACAGAAATATACAGACACGTGGTCTAACTTTATATTGAAACAGACAAGAGGATGCAGTACCTTGAGGGATTACCCTATCTTGTCCACTATAATTTTTATTTTATTTTTTGTTAAAGTTGAATGAGCAGTCTTGCCATAACTTGTAGAGCTGGACAAGGTATCCAAATAAATGACAGATAACTCAAAACCAACACATAAAATTCCGGAAATTTTATAAAAACTCGTTTTAAATTCTCCTGTTTGTGACAGAAATACAGATATTCAATTTCAATGAAACATACATCATCCAAAAGTGGCGATCTTTTTTCGATTAAGTGGAGCAGTTTCCTTTCTGAAGTTCAGGAAAGGGCAATCCCTAAAGGTGTTCTAGCATACCTGCTCGGTAAACGCAAAAAAATTAGCTTGAAGAAATTATAATTATTAAGCAATTTAGCCACTTTGGGAGTTCCTTGTTAAAAACATACAACCTTAGCCACTTTGGGAGCTCGCCGATAAAAGAGACGCAAAATATTATGGTCTCTTCAGTCAAATTGCCTTTGTGATTGAGGGGTCATTCTTAAAGAATTGGAACCAAATTTGCTCTTTGCATCCACCTGACAGTAGATGCAACTCTGTTGTATTTTCAAGTCTAGATTCCTCTCAATCCCCAGGAAATCTCACTGACTAGTCTTGACACGATTTTCCCACGCTCATGTTGCGTTAACATAAGTTGTGCAAATGTTCAGGAAGACCATTTCCAGACCCTCCTTTTTTGTTTACCTCTTTGAGGATGTTAACGCTTTTGCTTTTTCATGATTGTATATACTTTTTTTCTTAGAAAAATACAAACTTTGCATGAAAATGGTCATCATCATTTGCTAAAAAAAAAAGCTTTTGCATTTTTGTGTCTTGTTGATTTGTTATAGTTCTAACATGCTAGATTAATTTCTTTTTTTAGGCCTTTTCGATGGATGAAGAGCATGACAGGAAGAGGAGGAAGTTGTATGACGAGTTTGAACAGCTCGGGTCTTTTAATGTAGTAAGGAGCTTGATATCAAATTTCATGAATATTACAACTCAACGGGCGAAAAAAGATTGAATGTGGAAGAATTTTTCAACAACCTCAAAAGGTCACCAAACTACTGGAAGCTCTTAGACGACTATTTGCAATGGACAAATAGTGTCTTCAGAAGGCATTGGATTTTGGATGTGCTAGAAAACCATATTAACTTATCTTGGAATGCAATATCTCAAAGTCAATACGAAACAATCAAGAAAAACATTGTCACTCAAATCCTTAAGGCATCTTCTGACCCTGAAACTTTGGGTAATGAGAAAGCATATTTTAGAAAATTGAACACGATACTTGTCCAAATATTAAAGAGAGAATGGCCAAAGCACTGGGAATATTTTATGCCTGAAATAGTTCTTGCATCAAAATCAAATGACAGCATTTGTTTGAACGCTATAAAAATTTTGAAACTTTTAAATGAATCTGGGCAAATGACTCAAACCAAAGAAAAACGTTTAAAAGACGTTGTCTCTTCGGAATTTTGCCAGATTTTTCATTTGTTAGCCGAAGTATTAGAAGGATCACAAAGTCCAGCCCTTGTTGCTGCCATCCTCAAAACATTTCCTAGAGTCTTGTTGAATTGGATTCTTGAACTGGTTTTTTTTTACCACCTCATTTTTTTACCACAATTTTACCACCTGATAATAATGTCGATGAGGCCTATGCTGCTGGCCCAGAACCTGAACAGAAATTCATAAAAAATATGGCAGTTTTTTTTGTACATTTTTGAAAAACTATGGAAAGCTTTTGGAAGAAAGAAAGTTAAATGACCCTCTAACTAATGACTTAGACTACGCCAGAAGGATCTCAAAATTTGAAGATATTGAGATCTTTAACCTATGTTTGGAGTATTGGAATTCGATGTTTTTGGAACTCTATAAAAACCAATATTTGAACAGTTTTACATATAGTAACATCAACCCACAGAGACTGCTATTGTATAGACCAATGATAAAAGAAATTCTTCAAATTTTAATAAACAGAATGTCCTGGGATCCAAAAATTAGAGAAACTCTTGTATATCTAACTCATTTAGATGTTAACAGCACAGCCAAAATTGTGAAAGAAAAATTTGAATCAATCATTAACAAATCAGACAATACCCAAAAAGAGTTGTTGAAACATCTTTCTCGTGTTATTGTTTGATTTCTGGAGCTATGCACAAAGGAGATTCTAAACGATTCCTCCATTCGTTCTTGAAGTCGCTAGTTAGATTTAGAGAGAAAAGAGACGATGAAGATAGTGAAGTTACTTGTGCGCTATATTCTATGTATATAGTAGGACAAGATACTCGCTTTCTAAGTGGGGATTTGAAGGAATTGAAAGAGTTTGTCCTTGAACTGTTCAAGTGTTTCCATTCCCCGCATGCTGGTGTCCAAGATATGGCATGTGACACATTTGCAAAAATTGCTAAAAATAATGGGAAACATCTTGTGAATATCCATGTTAGAAAAGACGAAGTGTCTTTCGTACATTCTCAATTCAATGAGTGGTTTAATATGTGATTTACAGTCACGCCAACTTCTACGATTCTATGAAGCAATAGGGTTTTTCATAGCTGCAATGATTGATCAGGTGCAGACTAGCTCTATGTTGTCTGAAAACGAACACGGAATGGTACAAATCAATGTCATGACTGCGTACTTGTTTCTCTCTAATGAAAAATGGGATAACATTGTGCTACAAGTATCGAAAAATTGTGATGTGCTTAAAGAACCTTCAATTCTTGATAGAATTGTTCAGATTTTAAAAATCAATACTAGATCTTGCACCATATTTGGTATTAAATTTACGATTCAACTGTTAAAAATGTACCAAAATCCGCCCACAATCTACCAAGTGATAAGTAACAATATTAAGGAAACCGTTAAAAATCTACCTGAAGAAGAACCCAGACCAGTCGTTATAGAGAAAATGAGGATAACTAAACAAGGAATATTAAAGATAATATCTGGTTGGGTATCTAACTGTCATGGGTCAAATCAAGATCTTAATAATTGGATTCCATCACTTTTGAAAGCTTTTGTTGAAGATTACAAGCAGTGTCAAGATCTAGCTGATTGAGAACCCTGTGTCCTGAGCCCTTTTTCAACAGTTGTAAAGGCTCTTGGGAATTCTAACCTTTTAATTCATGACATATTTCAAGAACTATTTGTGTGTACTTATAGAAAGATTGGTAAAGACTTTGAAGAATTTCCAGAACATAGAACAAGTTTTTATCTGATGCTGCAATCCATCAACGAATATTGTTTTAGTGCTTTGACTAGCCTCACTCCACAACAATTTAAATTAGTTCTTTATAGTATTTTCTGGGCCATTAAACACACAATGAGGAATGTTGCAGACACTGGCCTTACAATACTAAATCAAATGCTTTTGAACTTTGCCAATAGTGAAACTTGTCATGCTGAGGGTTTTTATAAGTCCTATTTCTTTGAAATAATGGAGCATGTCTTCTGTGTGGCGTTTGATTCTACACACGCCTCAGGTATTTTTTTATAAGCTTTTTTCTTAATTTTTGTCAATGGTGTCAATTGAAGTGGTAGACATGCCCTATCCCTGATTTGTAAAATACCTTTTTAGGGGGTATTTTCATTAAAAATGCCCCTTTTTGTGTTTTTATTGGAAAAATGAGATAACAACCAACTTTTTCCCTAGATTCTTTTGAATAAATTTTACCACCTTCCCCTAAGGGGTCTTGAATTGACGCCACTGCAGTGCTTGTAACCCTATTTAAATTACGCATTTCAGGAGCTCTGGCAAAGATATTGGCTACCTATATCTCTGGTTTTTCTGATGTATCATATCTCGCCTATGCTGATGATCTGCTTCTTATAAGCCGTACTAAAACGGGTCTATCTTACATGGTTTCTCGTGTTTCCACTTCTTTTTTTGGATATAGGTCTTTCTCTTTAAATAGATAAATGTGAATTTCTTTTACCAAAAATTCTAGTGCTCTCCTTTGTATGGCTTTACTATCCCTCTCATGGATTCTTTTTGATTGCTTCCTTATCAGGTTTTTTTAGATGCAAGTTTTTTTTTTTACTCTACGTTTTTTAATATTGTAAAGAGTGGGTAAAAGAAATAACAATATTAATATATTCTAGTTTTTGCGACCATTCCGTAATTTTTCAGGGCTGTGTTGGCTGTATTCTTGATAAAAGTTATCTATTACCATTATCTTAAGTTTCTGCTGTATTTTTCTTAGTCTTTCTGTAATAGATGTGTTAACTTTGATGTATTCAGTAACATATATTATTCAAACATTTAATGTTCTAAATTGTTAAATGATGCTCCATTAAGTCTTGGTATGTTTGACACTCTTATCCAGCCTTTTCTCGTAAACAGTTTCATTTTCTTGTGTTTCCAGGTCGTGTTTCTGTTTTAAAGGATCCTTGTGTACCTAAAATTCCTTTTCTTATAGTTGAAAGTCATAAACGCCATCTATAAAGTTTTTCAAGTAAAATTTAAGTTAAAGCCAAATCCCTTTTGCAGAACGGATAGGAAGTCCAAGATGAGCAGAAATTGATTGAAATAGTAATTCAAGCGTAAAACGAACACAAATATTTTCAATAAATAAGCAATATTCAAAAGGAAAGGAAATTACGATAGACTATTGAGCAATGCTTAAAAACAGAAAGAAATTACCGCAAATTGGAGTAGGGCTGACACCCCCTATGCCTTCTAAAGACAATAACGTCATTTTGGCTTTACTGAAAATGCTGTCTTTTTCGAGTAGTGTGTTTTTATTTGTCATTATATTAAAACAAAACAAAAGGAAAATCACAATATTGACCAAGATTGCTGAGAAGAAGTAGCAAAATCTAGATTGACAATTTAATACACATTTTAATTTATTCAAGAAAGTCTGCAATTTGGGTCTATTAGAATCATAAAAAAGAATATTTAAAATATATTTTGTATTCAGTAAAGCGCAAATGATTTGTCTATAGAAAGCAAAGCTGGAAGGTTAGTCCTACCCCTGTTTGCAGTAGTTTCTCAAAATTCTGATTGGATGTGTTTGGGGGGAGGGTATCTAAAAGAAGTGTTGGAGGGAGTCTGGTTGGTTGCTCTCCCATAGCTTTTGACTCTTATAAAAGGCCCTAGAACTTACAATTTCCAATTTAATGAGTTTCTGTGACAACTATGTAGTTTCTGCAACAACTAATTTCATATAAATTGATCAGGAGGGGTGGGGGATAGATAAATAATACACTAAGCCCTCTTTAGTCAGGTAGCCTCATTGTAGTGCTTATGACTATTATAATATAAAATTTGTGAATGCCAACTTGAGCAAGACAATTGTTTCATTTTTAATGTTCAACCATCTGGAATCGGATTGACTGAAGTGTATTTAAGAACCTAACCCACCTAGAATAAAAAATTCAACCTTTTTCGTAATGATAAACTCTGCATATGAAAAAGTGTAAATTGTATCATTTACAATCCTTAACCTGGCGGTTGGGGGGGGGGGGGGGGGGGGGGTTTGCATCCCTGGAGGCTTAGTACTAGATGTTTTGACTAAGAATTTCTGAAATACACTTCAGTCAGTCAGATTTCAGATAGTTGAACATTAAAAATGAAACAGTTGTCCTACTCAAGTTTTTATGCTGCAAGTTTTACTTACCCAACCCAACTGGTAAACAACTAGGTACCTGGCCCAAATCACCCTTTTTAGATGCTCCCTCTTGTTATCACTTTTCACATTTCTTACAGCTATTATTTTTGAAGCTTGTCAATCTTTAGGTGATATGATAAACATCCTTCCTGCAGGCCTTCCTCTACTTGTAGTTGAGTGGAACAACTAATAGCTTAAGCAGATTGCGAGTAATTTTCTATCTTGTCAGGTGTTGGTTTTGCCAGTAGAATTGATTGTATGTTTTTGACATAATTGTAGTTGACCTATTATTTTTTTTTTTTTTTTTTTTTTTTTGCTAAATTATTAACTTGAAAGATTAAAAATGGCTTGACAAAATAATCATTCCTTCCAGCCGTTGTTCTCTCTCTCTCTCTCTCTCTCTTTCTCTTTCTTTCTGTCTATCTATTTACCATCTCGATTTAAAGCAGTTATGGCTCAAAGTTTAGTGTTATCTACAGTGATTCGCAGTTTCAAGGGGGTTTTGTGGTCCAATATATTCAATGAACAGAAACAGTCATTTGCCTTCTTTGTCACTTCACTCCATTTTTTTCTTAAGGATGTAATTTTATCAGGCAAGCGCTCTCTATAAGTCTTGCACTATGCCTATTGCCGACTATTAGTTCCACTTTTTTAGGGCCCCTAAAACCCTACTGGCATGACTGCGAATAGACCCCGGTGCCGCGCTGAAAAGTGAAGGCCGGCAGCGGCGGCACGCCGCCGATGATTTTTTCGCGCCACCGCCGGCGCGATCAATAGCCTATTCATGAGTTAAAAACTTTGCAAGTCGCTGGCTGGATGCTGGTCTTCTTCGTTATTCATCAAGAGAAGTAAAATCTAGTAGAAATGAAATGGCTGTGGCGTTTCAGAACCCTTGTATAATAGTTGAAATAATAGATAATAGATTCGCCGTGGCATTCAATAAGATCATTGGAATCTAATTAAAAGGGAGCACACATAAAAGCCAAATTAGGCCAGTAGCCTATAAGAAATCCAACATACCCAAGACAATGAACAAGTCCCAATGGGGGGCCCTGGGTCTATCAAAATATTTCTATGGTTTCCCAGGGAATTTGAAATCTTTTTCTTCCGTCTCTGCTTTAAATAAAAAAAAAACAGCTTTTAGGCATCCCTGCTTTCAATTAAAAAAAATGAGGTATTATTCATTTTAAAATGATAGCCCTATACCCCCCCCCCTATAGGCATAATAACATACAATTTTTATGAATCATATTTTGGGGTCACTTCTGTTTCAATCTTCAATTCTCCAACCTTGTACATAGTCTATGACCAAATTTTGTCTCAATAGAAGGCTTTTTTTTCTTGGGGGAGGGGGATTTCCGAAATAAGATTGCATTTTCTTTAATCTGGAAGGCGTTCAATAATTGGGTATTAAACATTAAGAAAATGTATCAAAAATAGCAAAAGAAAACAAAATTCTACAAACTTACGATTCAGCTGTCGCAACAATCTGTTGGCTATAAATTTCAAGATCCAACTAAACCTGTATAGTTTATGCGTTCCGTTCAACTTAGAATAAAATTCTTGGCCACAAATGATGTAAGAATCTTATAGCAATTGGGAAACTGCATTTGAAATGGTTTAATCTCATCAAACAGTTTGTGGTAGCGAGCTGTAAATAAGGAGTAAGTCGGCTCAATGGTAACCAAAACTCTAAAAAATGGATACCAATTTCCAAAGAATCGGATTTTTATGCTGATTTCAAATATATAAATATCATCAATATGTTTCATCAATTTTAGTGTGACCCATCAAAAGTTACGAGCCTCAGAATATTTGCCTTATTTTAAAAAAAAGCGGTTGTTTGTTTCTTTTTTTTTTCAGTGGTGATCGTATCGACCCAGTGGTCCTAAAATATCGCGAGACCGCTCATTCAAAAGGAAATCAAAATTTCTGAGGCCCTTTTTAAGTGCCCCAAAAATTGAAAGGCACCTAGGCGCCCTCCCACGCTCATAGGTTTCCCAAAGTGACCTGATCAAAAATTTGAGATAGCCATTTTGTTCAGCAGAGTTGAAAAATCTAATAACTAAGCCTTTAGGTGTAAAATGACCCGCCACAGTTCCCTGGGGAAGGGCTGCAAGTTGTGAACTTTGCCCGCTTTGTTTACATATAATATTTGTTATTGGGAAGTATACAGCCATTTTTTTGGGGGGGGGGGTGCTTGGGGTGGATTTCCAAGGGGAGAATCTTCCTTCGCGAGGGAAATTTCTGATGAGTGAATATTCTTGGAGAAATGTTACACTGGGGTGTTTTAAAAGATTTACTATACGAAATTCTTTTTAATTGTCTTACATTCTCTTACCCAGATTTTTTATATGGAATGTTCCGGGGGATTACCCGGGGGCTTTTTTCCGCGTGTTTTATTTTTTGGAAAAATTTTTCCACGGAAGGGGGCATTTCTGGAGTGATCGAGAAACCGATCAGAGATTACAGTCTTAGCTATTCCAATGGAAAAATGCTAACGAGAATTTTTCAGGATGAATCGTCCACAAGCAATTTTACAGAGATGGGGGGATTTTCAGCAAGAAACAAACTGTCTGGAGGGAATTTGACGGGGGGGGTGCACTACATTGGATGGAATTTCCACGGAGGAGTTTTCCGCGAGGGGGAGGGGTATATTTCATAGAGGGTGAGTCAGATTTACTGGCACTATTTGAAAAACGAACAGAAATTATGCCATATATGAAGGGTTGCCCCCTCCTCAATACCTTGTTCTTTGCACTAAAGTTGGACTGTTTACTAAAATTGAAACACAGGGGCTGTTTAATTAGAATAGGAAGCTTTTTTAAAAGTGCTAACAGCTTTAGCGTAAAGAGCAAGGTATTGAAGAGGGGGCAACCCTTCATATCCGGATTAAATCTGCCAAAATTAATATGCTAAGCCAAAAAAGTTTTGATAACAGCTTATTTTTTCAGAGAGCATCTGAAGAAGGTGTTGGCGCAAATCAGAGAATTTTCAGGGGATGATGTCAGTGACTTGTCTCTAGAGGAAAGAGAATTATTGTGCAAACAGGCCCAAGAGGAAAAGAAGAAACTACAAGCAGCCATTCCTGGCATGTTAAGGCCTGGTGACATGATTGAGGATATGCAGGATAATTATGTGTGCTCATATAAGTGGTTAACAGATAGCTCTTAGTATTGGTTTTGATGTCTCTAAGATCGTGTTTTAAGTGTAATTTTTCTAGGTTCATTTTTTTTTTTGGGGGTTTCAATTCCAGTGCATTTTACATATTTTCATCTTTTGTTCCTCTTAGAATGAAAAAAAAAAATTATTAATTTTTTTACCTTTCAAAATTTTCAAGATTACTCCTAGGACATCCTTACAAGAAGTCCACCTTACATTCTAATAGTCACGCTCTTATGAAAAAAAAGTTTGAATCTCACACTTAATGTTAGCATCCATTGGTGCTCAAGATAGTATCTGGGAAAGGGGCAAGGTTTCTTTTCATTCCTCCCCCCCCCCCCTTCCAAACCAAAAATTCTGGATATGCCCTTTTCGGTGCTGTATTTATGCTTAATCCTCTTATTGATTTGTGCGGCCAGGTATTAAGCCGCTCGTTCTGCCATCTTTTTACAAGAAAACAGCCAGGGACCTATGCTTTATCTGTAAAGTGCGTTGACATTTGGTGTATTTTTTTTACTGGAGTAGAAATATGGGAAACTCAACCAAGATCCACAGAAGGAGGATTCATGCAACATCCCCTAAGCCGTATATTGTTTATCTGAGTCCACCAGTTTTCTTGAAAACCTTAAATGTTAACGAGCTTTAAGGGTAGCCCTCGTTGTTGTATATTTTATGTTTATAAAAGAGTCTGGTATGGCTATTACTTTTGGCTAACAAATGCTGTCCAATTTTGTCCTTTATGTGTTTTATTGCTCATTTTTGATTGCTTATTAGTCAACTGCTGTTTAAAAGTTAGTCTCATTAAATATACAACATATATCTGTTTACCTTTTAAATGAATCTCTTTGCCTGATGTGTTTTTTTTTTAAGTTTAAGTACAACTATCATTCTTTTGACACTTTCTAAGTTGTTATAACACTTTCTAAGTTGTTATAACACTTTCTAAGTTGTTATAACTGGTAGATTAACGGACTTTAGATTACTATGTCATAGAAGTAGCAATTTGAGTACAGTAATAGCAGGGTCGTACATTGGCCCCTTAGATCACAGCGGTTCCTAAAAAAATATCTATTCTTATGGAAACTCTCTAAGGTTCAATCTTTCTATAAGTACACACAAATAGTTCTTGAAATATATCTTGAATTAAAAGGTTAGAATTCCCAAGAGCCTTTACAACTCTTGAAAAAGTGCTCAGGACACAGGGTTCTCGATCAGCTAGATCTTGACACTGCTTGTAATCTTCAACAAAAGTTTTCCAAACTGATGGAATCCAATTATTAAGATCTTGATTTGACCCATGACAGTTAGACACCCAGCCAGATATTATCTTTAATATGTCTTGTTTAATTATCCTCATTTTCTCTATAATGACTGGTCTGGGTTCTCATTCAGGTAGATTTTTAATGGTTTCCTTAATATTGTTAATTATCACTTGGTAGATTGTGGGCAGGTTTTGGTACATTTTTGACAGTTGAACCGTAAATTTAATACCAAATATGGTGCAAGATCTGGTATTGATTTTTAAAATCTGAACAATTCTTTCAAGAATTGAAGGTTCTTTAAGCACATCAAAATTTTTGGATACTTGTAGCACAATGTTATCCCATTCTTCATTAGAGAGAAACAAGTACGCAGTCATGACATTGATTTGTACCATTCCCTGTTCGTTTTCAGACAACATAGGGCTAGTCTGCACCTGATCAATCATTGCAGCTATCAAAAACCCTATTGCTTCATAGAATCGTAGAAGTTGGTGTGACTGTAAATCACATATTAAACCACTCATTGAATTGAAAATGTACGAAAGAGACACTTCGAAAGAAACTCTCGAAGGCCCCCCCCCCCCAATAAAAATGCTGGAGATTCACCCCTGCTTTACACTAAGTTTAACCAGGGCTTAATTGATAATATTTTAGAGTTGGCAAATATAATAGTTAAGGTCTAGGTCTTTCAGTCTCTAAGCAATTTGATAGTTTTGTTTTGTTTTTACCTTTTATCGCTTTACTCTTTTGTAAAAGTATTCATTCTCCAAGTGTTAAGAAAACGACAAACCATTCTAGTGTAAAGGACAGCTAACAGCCCCTCCCCCATCCTCATACACAGGATAATTTATGTTCGTTTTAAGATTTATTTTCGCTGCTTACTTTTTTTTCAAAAAAGTCCTTTAATTCTTTTTGTGCTTCATAAATCATCCATCTATGTGTCTCTATCAGGGATGGTAGTGGGAAGATGTTGTAGTATTATACCTAACGTGAGCCCATTGTAAATATTGTCGGTTTATTGTAAGTGTCTTGTATTAGTATATAATAAATGAATAAAAGTATTGTGTTATAGCCAACCTCTCTTCAATCTACATTTAGTACCTCGAAAATACCCATCTGGTACGCCTCATTAGTTCCGTCATAGCCTAAGGCACGCTACCAAAGTTTAATTACCTTAGGGCCATAGTTTATCTTCCCTATAAATTTAGAATAAAGGCATATAGCACTACATAACCCTAAATAGCATAACAACCACGTTACCACAACTGGTGGCCGTTGGAAAAACTGGGTTGAGGGTTCTAGAAAAAAATTGTAGATTGAAAAAAACGGCTTTAACAGAGGAGAAAATGGCTTCCCTATCAACGGTACTTGAAATTGCAGAAATTATACCAGAATACGCGGGAATTTCAGATGTAGATGAGTTTATCGAAAAATTATAAATTTTCGACGAACTAACTGAATCGTTTGAGGATAAGGTCAAAGAGCAATCCGCTGCAGCCAGATTAAAGGGAAGCGCCCTTAAATGTTTTGGGGCAATTAAGGAAAAAGAGCCTAAGGACATCAGTACTCGAAAACTCGAAAACTTCGCCCAATAGTCAATATGTGTCTTCGTATAGGATAGGACTCTGAGTAAAATTGATTGAAAAAAACTTTTTCCTCAAAATAAGTTTTTCAAAAAAAGTAAAGAACTCCACTAAATTAGAGCAAAAATATAATCAAATAACCTACCAAGCATGAAACTACCACAAATCAGCATCGATAAATAAATGAAACTCAAAACGAACAGAAATTACAATAAATAACCAAGAACTCAAAACGAGCAGAAATTAACATGAGTAGGGCTCAAAACCCCTATGCCGTCCCAAGGCCAGAACATAATTTGCACTTTACTGAAAAAATACAAATGAATTTGTATTGTCAGTTTAGTATACATAATTAAATTAAAAAACAATTTTTGTCAACTGTGAAAGTAAGGAGCAACATTAAAACTTAAAACGAACAGAAATTATTAGTACGTGATGGGGTTCGCCCCCTAGTCAATACTTCGCTCTTTACACTAATGTTTTTTTTAGCACTCAAAAGAGCTATCTAGTCTAATTAAACAACCTTTGTGATTCAGGAATTTGTGATTCGAACAAAATCCAAACTTTTTACTTTAAAACATTTCAAAACATATAAATGTTTTTACTTTTAAAGCTTTAATAAATCAAATAATATTAACATTTTGATTAATAAATATCAGTATATGTATATTAAACTGACAATGCATATTCATTTGTATTTTTTTTTTCAGTAAAGTGCAAATTATGTTCTGGCCTTGGGAATGCATAGGGGTTTTGAGCCCTACTCATTGATTTCTGCTCGTTTTTGAGTTTGACTCGGTTATTTATTGAAATTTCTGTTCGTTTTGGGTTTCATTTATTTATCGATGCTTGTTTGTGGTAGTTTCACGCTTGCTAGATTATTTGCTTTTATTTTTGCTCATTTTCGTTTAATGGAGCTCTACTTTTCTTTGAAAAACTTAGTTTGTGGAAAAAGGTTTTTTTAATTAATTTTCAAAAAAGGGGAAAAACACCCCCGAAAAGTCATAGAATCTTAATGAAAATCACACCATGAGATTGAGCGTGTCAGATAACCCTTTAGCAGAGATTTAAAGCTCCTATATGCAAAAATTTGGATTTTTGTATTGTTGTTTTTTCTGCTAGAAGAAAGATCATGGCTGTGTGTTTATTAGTTGTTTTTTTTTCAGGGCTGATCGTATTGACCCAGTGGTCCTAAAATATCGCGAGATCGCTCATTCGAAAGGAAATCAAAAATTCTAGGGCCCTTTTTAAGTGCCCCAAAAAATTGAAAGGTACCTAGGCACCCTCCGATGCCCATATGTTTCCCAAAGTGACCGGATCAAAATTTTGAGATAGCCATTTTGTTTAGCAGAGTCAAAAAATCTAATAACTATGTCTTTAGGTGTACAAAAGTCAGTATCTTACTCAATTTTATTTACTTGAATTGAAGTTATCAAGTATTTTGCAGGTTGCATCAAGACATGGCTAATTGTAGACAGAGAAAAGCCAAGACACATAGTCCCAGCAATTGAGAGGCAAATGTTTAAATGGCTGGGGGATGGGTAAATGGCGGGAGTATGCATGACTCTCTTATTGGACATATACTTGTTTGTTGGTTTTTGGAAAGGCATGCCTGCCTAGAGTCTCAGGCATGTCAGCTCCCTTAAGTTTTGGAATAAAATATTGTTAGCAATTTTTTTTTTTTTTTTAGTGGCAGCGGGGCTTATACAATCTTTGAACTATTTTAAAAAGCCTTACATGAAAACCTTATATGCTCCCAGGGCATATCATTCAACACTTGCCCCGGGCTCTGGGGAGTAGTGTTGATCTTGGAGTGTTTTTTGTTATCTGATCTTTGGGCTTATTTTAACAAAATGCATGTCTATAAAAATTCACTCGGATGGATTTGGGGTAAAGAGGGCATGGGGCTAGTTGCCCTCTGGTCCCTTTTGACTCTTTAAAAGAGCACTAGAAATTCCGATTTACAATCGAATGAGTCCAATCCGAACTTTTCACTACTATCCCTTCCATAAAAACCTTATACGCCCCCGGGGCATAATTTACAACACTTGCTCCAGGTTTAGGGGGGCTGTCTTATCCCTGGAGTTTTTATATGATCTTTGATCTATTTAAAAAAAAAAATGGCTCTAAAGAAAATTCGATCAGACGCATTTGGGGAAAAGAGGGTCGGGGGGGGGGGGGGCTAGTTGTCATTGTATCACTTTCGACTCTTAAAAAGGGAACTAGAACTTACTGAAAAAAAAATAATAAGACATTGGAGTGTTACGGCCTTTACTATAGGCAACGCTATAACGTTGCCTTTGATGTTCAGGGGAGTGTTGAACTAAATTAAAACATGTGTGTATATGGGTTGTAAAAATGGCATAACTCAGGAATGACTGAGTATATTAATTTGGAACTTTTAGTAAATGATAAGGGAGATAATCAGTTGACCAAAAAGGCAATATTTGTACGCTACTACTACTACTACTGTCGCCACAACTATCACTACTATTACCACTACTTTTACTAAAATTACTACTTCTGTAGCGAGTACTACTAAGTGAGAATATTGAAATAAACATTAAGAAGAAAGTTAAAATAAATCAAAACATACTATGTGCATACAGATTTCTGATAGGATCGTATTAGCAATATTTTGGAATGGCTTATTGTATAAAGAGGAAACTCCAGGGGCATCATGAGTGGGATGTTGAGTTGACCAAAAGGCAAAATATACCTGCTACTACTGCTATTAATACTAGTGCTACTACTGTTACTACTACTAATAATAATACACTATTACTGCTGCTACTGTTCCTACTACTACCACTACTACTAAGATCCTAGTACAATTAAGGCTAAAAATTTGTAACATGAAGGTGAAAATTTGACAGAATATTGAGGGGGAATTTGAATTCCATCAAAATACACTATGTGCATGCAGATTGTCAAAAAGGTGTGTCTCAAGAATGGATTTGGGTATGAAGTTGGGACTTTCAGAGAATAATTAAAGGGGAAGCTCAATTGAAAAAAATATAGTGTATGCATGCCACTACTAACACTTCTGCCACTGCTGCTTTTTACTAATACTGCTGCTGTTACTAAGTAATTCCAACTACTATTTGAATTGCAACAAATTATAAGGGCTAGAGTATTAAGATGAAAAGGACATCAAAGGCGGGGGGGAGGGTCAAAAGTCCACATCAGCAATATATTTGGAATGGATTACCGTTTCAAGGTGAAACTTCCTGGAAACTATGAAAGGGATGTTCAGCTGACCAAAAGGCAACTTGTACATGCTACTACTGCTATTAATGCTACTGTTACTGCTACTACTAATAACACATTAACACTGTAACTACTTCTCTTACTACCACAACTGCTGTGACACTAGCACTATTAAAGCTAAGTCTAAGAAGATAAAATTTGAGAGAATATTGATGGCAAATTCAAACTAACAAAAGACACTATGTGCACTTAGATTGTCAAAAGAGCATATCTTAAGAATTGATCTTTGTATTAAGTTGGACCTCTCTGTGGGTTAAGTTGGAACTACTGCTAATACTTCTACCAGTGGTTTAATTTCATCAAAATCCTGGGGGGGCAAAGTTGAAGCTAATTTTCCCAAATCAAGTGAAAATGATAGTGAAAGAAAAGAAAACTTACCTATTTCTCTGGAATGCTTGAATTATGCAGGCTTATCTTAGTTTTGATAAGATCTTTTGCAGAAGCTAAATTTCAGCTGGTGGGGGGGGGGGCAAACTTTGGTATGTAGGGGGTAATCATAATACTACTGATACTAAAGCTAAGAGTACTACTATTAATGCTACTGTTTCTACTATAACTACTGGCGCCACTACTACTGCAACTAAAGATCTGGCCTCCTGGTCTTATTTTGTCTCATCTGGCTTTATTTATCGCTTTCTGACTTCTTTCACTGCTTCCCTTTACTGCCAAAAGCTGGATTCCATACGCTTTGATCAGGCCATCAAGCTCCATTTATCAGCATTGACAAAAAACTATCATTTACTGGCTCTAAAATAGATTTTCTTGGCGCTGGGTAACTTTCCAATATCACTATTTAGAAAAGAGCAAATAGAACGCTCCAATTTCTACAAATCGTTCCTGGAAAAATTTCAAAAATAGTGTTTCCTTGTTCTAACCTAACCTAGGTACCTTTTTCCCCCCTAAACCCCAAAAAACAACAGTTTAAAAATTGTAAACGCAATAAGAAATCACGCTTTGCGATCTATTTATCCATTGCAAATACCCGTTTGACTTGTTACCTCTAGTATTTCCTTGTACAGTCTATAGCGCTGTGTAGCATATAATGCACAAGTACCGGAATTTTTAAACGCATGATTTATACGGTATTTATCAATTTATAAATCCTTATTAAGGAAATTTTCAGTCTTAAAATTTAATTCTGATTAATGCCAAATTTCATATTGAAATCTGAATAATAGTGTAAAGTCTTGTTTTTAGAATAAAATCTTTGATATTGATGATTCAAACGTTAATTTGACGTTTTGTTCAAAAGTTCATTTGAAGTTCTCATCACTTTAGGAAATTCAGCTTTAGATGTTGAATTGCAGATATATGTGCAACGGTTTCGAGGTGTTACCATCGCTTTTTCTGAGAATTAAATTCAAAAATGAAAGTTTTTCCTACTGAAAGTATGAAGCAACATTAAAACTTAAAACAATGAACAAAAATTATTCCGTAAATGAGTGGAGAAAGCCTCTTCTCACTCAATTTCTATAGCTATTGTGTTTCAGGAGTCGTTCTCAAAGAATTGGGAGAGAATTGCCTGGTTTAATAGAGGCCCTCTCCTTAAGGAAAGGAAGAAAAAGGGAAAGAAAAGAAGATCCTTGTAGAATATCTTCTTCCACAAAAGGGAAGAAGAAAACAGAGACGCATAAATGTCAGCTATTGTTGTGACTTTTGAACATGATGATTATGATGGTGCACTTTTCCTTTCAGTTCGTTGTTTTCAAGGGATTCAAGGTCTCTTTAAATTCAAAAAACAATGTTCATGATAAATTTTTACAATTGAGAAAAATCTTTATAACAACTATTATTTCTGTATTATCTTTAAGAGAATAATGTTTACCACCAGAAGGACCTAGGCAGTTAAAATCAATTAGTTGCGGGCATCCATCAAGCCATGGCTATTTGTAGAAAAAGTCAAGACAGATAGTCCGAGTGAGTGAGAGGCAAATCTAGGATAAGCCTTTAGATAAGACTACATTAGCTGATAACCAATTAGCTCCAAAGAAAACCATAAGTTCTACAACAACCACGAACACATTGTTCTCGAAAATTGAAAAGAAAACTGGAGC
Source organism: Artemia sinica (assembly GCA_027921565.1). NCBI lineage: Eukaryota > Metazoa > Arthropoda > Branchiopoda > Anostraca > Artemiidae > Artemia > Artemia sinica. Next base: position 50,588,345 of record CM051266.1, on the reverse strand, counting down.
CTTGGAAAATTCAAAATAAGAGGCAAAGAAAGAAAATAGGGTGGCAAAGGGGAAAGTTGGAGGAAAGACAACCAAATTTGGGTTTTCAATTTTCGTATTTTCCCTAACTTTATTGAATGTTTATAAAGAACCTTTTACAGGTAATAACTTAAAATCGATAATGTTCACTTGTTTTCTAAGATTATCATTTTTTATAATTATGTTGCTACTTAAACCGAAGTAAAATTTTCTACATATTCAGACTCTCGAAGAAGAAAGAAAGAAGAAGAAAAAGACATTTGTGAAAGCAGCATGTTTGATACATGATGATGAAAAGCACTTATGTTTTGACAAGACAATAGAACATAAAATTTATTTAACGCACAAAAGTAATCAGATGAAAGAAGAAAGAAATGTTCGGTTAGAAGATAAGTGACAGCGAAAATCAAAACCAGTCATAAATAAAAGTGAAGTGAAGAAAGACACTTGTGTTTAGAAGACTTGTGACAACAAGGATCTAAATGCATTAAAAACGAAAGTTTAAAAAAAGTTTGCATATCTACATGTTCCAGCCAAAATTGTATAGAACTCGCTGGTATCTAGAACAATTCTTCAGTTTTTATATGGATAGACTAAAAATAAAACTCATAGAAATGAAATTTTCCTTGAAAGTCTAAACCCCTTTTTTCCTCATAAATAAAAAAATACCAATAAAATAGATATAAATATGTGACTAGATATTTGTTCTAATCAAGATGCAGACATGAGATTCGTCCTTGCGCATTGCAGGATTGAAACAGACACCTTTCAAACTCAAAGACTCGGCTTCTTCCACTGCGCCTGCACAAGGTAACTAATTATTTTATTTTGGGATACTATTATATAAACTATTTGTAAATCTAGCGTAAATATGTATGTTCTTCCTCTTGTATTGAATATAGTTAATATGCCTCGCGTTTTTAACTTATCACCTTTGAACTGCATTAAACCAGTAAAAAGAGGTGAGTGCATTCAGAATTTCATATGAATTCGCAGTTTATGACACAATTTAGCTAGGATCAAAGTGAATACAGTACATAAACAGCAAAGTATAAACACATACTGAACAAGTACTGACAAAACTCTCCAAAAGTGACCCCGCGTACCTCAGCGCCTCTAGAGGGTAAATGTTGTACTACTTAATCGCTCTGAGCCAATAAATTAAGTTTTAATACAGCTTTTACGGAACAAGTATAATCACCTACGGAACTTGTGATTTACTCGCCAGGTTCGCATAGGTATGGAATCGTCTCCGGAGACGCGGACAAAGGGTCACTTTTTTGTGTGGAGAGGATAGGTTTTGTCAGTACTTGTTCAGTATGTGTTTATACTTTGATAAACAGTTGACAAGTGAACATCTCGCTATATTCCATTGTGCGCTAGCGTCATGCCAGTATTCTGGGATGGATTGCTGAACTATATTTCGCGATGCATTAACAGTGAGATTGAAATTGATAAGAAAGATGTGTGCGTTGTGGCTCGGGATTTTTACAAAAAAGGATCAATTTTAAACTGGAGAAAATATTTAGCTAAAGCTGGTGGTCAGATAAATGCCCATAAGGACGGTACAAAGGAAGAACTAATTAGTGAGCTATACGACTGCTATGTCGTTTTTCGAGAAAAGGATATTAGAGACGAGACGGTGTTCTGCATGTAAGATCCTTCGGGGGTCCCCGAAGCTAGTTTTAAGGCACGTGCAGATATGTCTCGCCGGCTGCTAAAAATCGCACGCAAGTTGAAAGAAGCGCTGAACATAAAATTCAAAACGCCAACGATCTCACCCGTAAAAGGTGCTGCAGGTGCGAGCAAGGAGATAGCGAACGTTTCTGAGAAAAGACTTTTCTCCGTTGTTGTGGCTAATCCACCTGAAGTATCGAATCTCACGGAAAAAAGACAGTTTATTGAGAAATGTGGCATTAGCGATACTGATGTTTGCATCAGGTCATCAAAAAGTCGTTGGCTGATCAAAGTTTCAGACCGGATTTCGGCTGAAAACATTTTAAAAAACCTGAAAAGTGACACTGCGACAACGAAAGTGACCGACCCCGTCTTCATCGGCGTTGTGAAAGGGATTAAATAAAAAACAAGTTTTTTTAACTTAAAATAAGGAGCGATGTTAAAACTTAAAACGAACAGAAATTATTCCGTGTATGAAAGGGGCTGTCCCCTCCTCAACGCCTCGCTCTTTACGCTAAAGTTTTTTATTGTTTAAAAAAATAGATTTGTGAGAAAGTCAAACTTTAGCGTAAAAAGTTAGGCGTTTAATACGTATAATAGGGGGTTCGCCCCCTAGTCAATACCCTGCTCTTTACGCTAAAGTTCGAATTTTGTTCCAATTCTCTAAAAATGACCCCTTAATCACAAAGGCCGTTAATTAGAATAAATAGCTCTTATGAAAGTACTAAAAAATCTTTGGCTTAAAGAGCGAGGTATTGACTAGGGAGTGAACCCAATCATATACGTAATATTTTCTGTTCGTTTTAAGTTTTGATGTTGCTCCTTAATTTTAGTTGCAAATTTGTTTTTTTTTAATTTAATTTCTGATCTTTTTTTAAATAATGCTAGGAAATCCGGCCCCCCCCTTCGTAGCAATGTCCCTTCCCCCATAAAAAACTTCCTCCACGGAAAGGTCCTTCCACATAACCCCCCACTCAACCCAACCCCCCACTACCAGAAAAAATCCCCCCTGAAAACGTCTGTATACTTCCCAATAACCAATACTACATGTTAAAATTGGGTAAAGTTCATAAATTTTACCCCCCCCCTGGGGACTTCGGGGGATTAAGTCATCTTAAAAGACATTTTTATCATATTTTCGACCATGTTGAGCAAAATGTTTATCTCAAAATTTTGATCGGGTGACTTTGGGAAAAAATGAGCGTGGGAGGGGGCCTAGTTGCCCTCTATTTTTTGGTCACTTAAAAAGGGCACTAGAACTTTTAATTTCGTTCCAATGAGCCCTCCCATGATATTCTTGGATCACTGGGTTGATACGATCACCCCTGGGGGAAAAAATAAATAAACACGCATCCGTGATATTTCTTCTGGCAAAAAATGCAAAATTCCACATTTTGTAAATAGGAGCTTGAAACCTCTACAGTAGGGTTCTTTGATACGCTCAATCTGATGGTATGATTTTTATTAAGGCTCTATAGCTTTTAGGGGGGTCTTTCTCCCTTTTTTGAAAATCAGCCAAATTTTCTCAGGCGCGTAACTTTTGATGGGTAGGATTAAACTTGACGAAACTTATATATTTGAAATCAGCATTAAAACCTAATTCTTTTTATGTATCTATAGGTATCAAAATTCCGTTTTCTAGAGTTTCGGTTACCATTGAGCCGGGTCGCTCCTTACTTACAGTTCGTTACCACGAACTGTTTGATACCTAGTTGTGTAGCAGAAAAAGACTTAAAAACTGCCTCACCAGAATGCACAAGAGCTATCCGTATCGGAAGCTCGTCAACTTTCAAAATGTATTTTCCGACAGAAAGTGCCCTTTCCTCTGTAATCCGACACGGTATTCGGATCGAATATGATTTCTGTCGGATAGAGAAATTTCCGTTTATTCCGAAACGCTGCTACAATTGCCAACATTATGGACACGTAGCTTCCGAATGTAAAAATGCGGCAAAGTGTGATAGACGTTCTGGAGGACATACCTCCAGTCGTGAGAAACCGTGTTCTGCCCGTATGAAATATGCAAATTGTGGAAGTAAGAGACATCTCATCCGTTGTTACCCTTGCTACAAGTTTTCTTATGCATAGTGTACGAAGAGCAGTCTTCCTGATATCAAATTGATTTGATTAGTTTTTAGTGCTCATGTTCCTTTTTTTATAATAAGTTTTTTAATAAGTTTTTTATAATAAGTTTTTGTGAAAATAAGTTTTTAGTGCTCATGTTCCTTTTTCTTTTTATATTGTACTCCGTCATTCCCCTTTTTGTAGACGGGTAAGAAATACATTATTATTATTAGTACTTGATTCTTCTTTTTGTGTCCTTTCATTGTTCAATTATTGTTTCTAGGGCAAATTTCATTTCGATCCTCGAATGGGGTCCCGAAAAGTAAAACAGTCCATAGTTGGCAAATGTTTAAAAACATGCTTTTAAAAACTGCCATTGAGAAACAAGTGCCATTTTCAGCTGATTCAGGAATGGTAATTCTAATTTTCTAAGTCTTAATAGTAAAATGTAATTACGAAAAGGAATTTTCAAAACTTTTTAAAGAGAGTCTAAAACACCTCAGAAATGATATCACAGAAAACTGACGTCATTACTGGGGAGCTTCCTGATTTAAAAAAAAAATCCAAATCTGTGTTCAAAATGACGTCTCATTGTTAAGACTAAGGAAAGTAATAATTACCATTCCTGAATCAGCTACAAGTGGCAATCTTTTCTATCTGGTCAGTTTATTTTTTAGAAACATATTTTTAAACTTATGGAGACTACGGGCTCTTTTTAGCCCTCCTAGCCCTTTAAGGGTTCAAAATGAGATTTGACCCAGAAGCGATTATTGTCTTACAAAAGAGTAAAAAAATGGCATCAAGTGATTTATTCAATTGCCCTCCTAGCTAAATTATGTTGTAAACTGAAAATTTACCGAAATTAATTCTAATGACAAGGGTCTAGGAAGCTAAGATAAAAAATGTTGTTCTAACGAGGAGAAGAAGGGTCTTTTCTACTTCTGGAGTCTAGTTTATTGTGAAAATTTGTCTTGTTTTGCGAACAAAAAAGACCACAATTACAAAAGTAGTGATTACAAATTTTATGTAAATCATTAAATCATCAATTTTATACGGGCATCAATTTGCAACACAAGAAATATTTAGGACTGGGGCTAGATCTATTTAGCTGATCTAGGTGCGCTGTAATTGTAATAGTTTTGGTGAATTTGCTTATAATACTTGTTAAGTTACAATGCATATAATATGCTTCGTATTTTGTTAAATACTCAGCTATCGTTTTTGTTGTTATTTTTTTTTTCAACTACGCTGGAATATAATCTCATTCTATAACGCTTAATAATTTCTTAGACCAAGCTGCCTTCCTTTGATATGTAAATATCATACAGAGATATATAAATAAAGGGTTAAACGGTTAATTAAAACAGCAAAAAAAAAAATAAAAAATTTCTGAATATTTTGGTTTCACGTCTGGACAGAGATGGTTCTAGATCTGAGAAAAGTTTCTTTCACATCAAACATTAAATTCATTTTATTTTATATTTTTAGATTTTATATTTTAGCTAGTGTATACATCACTTGATGGCTTTTTCAAGCTATATTACAATACAATAATCGTTTCTAGGGCAATATCTGTTTGGAGCCATTAAAGGGCTAAGAGAGCTCAAAACAGCCCGTAGTCCCCAAAAGTTTAAAAGAATGTTTCTAAAAAAAAAACTAGCCAGTTAGAAAAAAATGCCATTTGTAGCTGATTCAGGAATGATAATTTTGAATATAAATTTACGATTTTTTTTAAATAAAGCTATAGGCCTCCCAATGGTGACGTCAGTTTCGCTAGCATGTCCTCTTTGAGGGGTTTCAGGCCCTTTTTAAGAAATTCTACCAATTTGTTTTCTTAATATTAAGACTGAAAAAAATTATATTTACCATTCCTGAATCAGCTGCAAAAGACAATTGTTTCTTACGAGACAGTTTCTACTTGGTGAATTTAAACATTACACAATATATTATAACCAAGAAACACACGTGAAACAATCATAAATATAAGTGCTGGTGCTTAGCTTTTGCTAAAATTGTCAGCAATAAGCTGCTGCAGACGACAGTAGTGTGCCGTAAACAAGCTTTTTGATGAAAGGAGGTAAATGTCGTATGCACTCAGCTTTTTTCTGCCGGATGGACTAATGCTGCAGTACATATCCCCCTCCACTTCCCCCAACCTCCATACCCAGCACAGGACGCTCAATCTCATAATTGAACCAAGCTTTATTCTAATAGCCGCGGGTATAGTGTATTTGCTCGTAATTTTGAATAGATTTTGACTCTGTAAGATTTAATTTCTTGTGTAACATTATACAGTGACATATTCCCAACATTTAAATAGCGATCATATTTCAAATTCGAAGTTATTCGAGAAAGTTAGGGTTAGAATTATTAACTTATCCGTTGGGCATTGTTTGACAAAGAATATCTGAGTAATTCTTGGCATCATTGTGGCAGAAACCTTAAATTAATTAGAAACAGCCAGGGATGCCAATTGGAAGTGAAATTCACTCTTAGAGTTAGAAAATTACCTCTACCAAACTCCATGACCAAATTACAACCGATTTGACCTATCTAGTTATAGTACAAATATAATTATAAAATGCACTAACTATATTTTTTTTCAATGATTTCTTTTTCATTCAGGAAATTATATTCACCGTACATCTACCTTGTTATTCTTCAACGATTCCATTTCTGTCCTATTTGCAGACGTAGAGGCTAAGAAGGTGTATTCATTTCCACGTTTGAAAGTTTTAAAACAAGAGTCTAATCTCGAAATAAAAGAGTTTCGAAGTTTTAAAATAAAAGAGAGTCTAATCTCGAAATGATAGATTTTAGGAAGTAAAATCACCTTAAATGTCAGGGGGAAAATTGACCTGAGCAAATGTGGCAAAACAGGAAGCATAGAACATTTCTCAATTTAGCAATTAGCTAGGCTCACATTTTTACTTGATGATTAAGGTCTCAAATGCAGTATATTTGGAAAGATATTAATGTGGAACATATTAGGAAGTATAATGGGCTCTTATTTTTCTCGTTTTCTTAACGTTAAAACGAGCTTGGATTAATAAAAAAAAAAAAATCTGCTCAAAGTAAACAGCAAATTTGACACTTAAAACGAGCAACAGTTTTAAAGCTACTTAAATTATAGTTTTCCAAACAATTGGGGAGGGGGCAATTCCCCCCCCCCCTTAACGATACCACTGGGCCCAGTAATGGATCAAAATGGAATTTGCGCGGAAAAAATTACTGAACTATGAAACGTCATTAGAAAAGGCATCAAGTGATGTATTCACTTTGATTTCTAGCTAAATTATGTTGTAAACTGCAACCTTAAATTTCAAGGACAGTGACAATGAAAATGATAGTTTGAGTAGAAATTTACAGATCCAGTATTCATTTCCAAGTTAAGAGCAATCAAAAACTTATTTTTCAAGGGAAAATACTTAAATAAACAGTATGTCGTTTTTGGTAGCAGCGGGAGTCAAATAAAAAATAAAAATGAAACATTTCGAAAAATGAGCTGGAAAATATATGGGACCAATCAGCTTAAGAAGGTTTAGCTTTTAGTTGAAGACGTAGCTGTCTTTGGGAATCAACAGATCGGTAATGTTTGAATTTTTACTGAAAAACTTCTCTGTGAAATTAATGTAATTAGTTTTGTTTACTTTTTGATGGCTCAACGTGACAACACTGAGGACAATCTGGTACTTCCCATGAAACTTCATAATTTGGAAAAAACAAAAGAAGAGTCTTAGAAATCTGTAGTTTTCATATTTGAATAGACCTAAGATGGGGTCACCAGGCATTTTTTTTTTTAACTTTGACGTTCTTGATACTTTAACTACAATTCCAAAAACTATTTCTTTGTCTTCAGAAGTGCCCGAGTCATCAAACAACTTTAATCCTCAGTTTTATAGATTATATGCAACCGTTCGATTCAGCTGATAGAAGAGCTTTAGCGAAGGACTTATCATTGTATGGTATACCAGACAAATACATTAAAGTGGTTTTTCCCAACTCTGAAGATATCATGCATAATGAATATGCTCCTAGGAGGTAGACCACAGTATAAATATATAAATACTAGGGAAAAGACTGTTCAGATATGGGGCAGATCAAAGCGCGCGGAAAGGGAAAATCCTTTTTAGAACAGAAATAGTTTCAATTGCTAGTATTAATATTCATATAAAAATATAACAAACGCTATATAAATATAACATTTGTCATTGTGCATGCGCGAAGGCTGAGTCATGAAGAGCGGTCTAGACTGATATGTGCCAAAAACATTTAATGGAGAATATTCGACTCTTCACTACTGTTATACTATTTATACTGTGAGGCAGGCAGTCATCCCGGAATAAGCTAGTACCAAAGTGTTCTTGGGGGACATCCAAGCAAATACACCAAGACTTTTTTACACACTTACTGTAGACAATTTGCAAGAATTCTACTAAAAATGGAAACTAATCAGTTTCTTTCATTCATCAGGAAATTACTCTGAAGTAGATCCATTATGATAATCTATAAGTATCCTCATTTTCAAAGTACAAGTTCATTCTCAAAACTTTCAAATCACAACCGATACATAAAATTGTTCAACCTTATTGCTAGAATTCCATTGACTATATTTCAGCTGCAAATAAGGACTCAAAGAAATAACAAGAGACAGAACAATTTAATGACAAAAGTTTTTGGCTGATAAAATAATTCCTGCATTGACAGCACTCATACATTAGACAAGACTATCACCAAGCAAATTTGAATAAAATACACACTGGACATAATTACAAAACACTAAAGAAAAAATATACAATTATTTCTTTATTTTAATAAGGACTCAACGATTTATCCATGAACCTCTTCTTCGCAAAACACAACCACCATTTGCTTGGCTTGCCATCAGGAGCACTGTAAACAAGTTCACAGAGTCGCATTCCCAATTCCTGTCTTGCTTGAGTCAAATATTGACGGAGTAGCTCTTCCTCTTGATTATTGGTGGGTCTTGCATAGACTGAATTAAGGGGAAAACCTGTATCTCCTGGAATATCAAATCTTGTTACAGCTAAGGAATAAAGCTCGTTAAGGGCTTGGTTTTTAGTAGGACATTTTGTCAGCTTCTTCAGACACTCAGTAATGTATAAAGTTAAGTAGATCAATAAACGATCTGATTCGCTCTTAATTTCATAAGATCGAAAGAAGACATTTGCCTTAAAGTAGTACAAAGTCTCGTCAATAATATCTTGTTCTGTAGTTGCTCTTGGGGCAGGGCCTCGAACACTGGTACGTAGTGGCAGAAGAGCAGTGTTACCAACTACCTGGAATTTGCTGGAAAGCTGAGAATGGTAAGCTGGCATGTCACCTAAAAGATAAATAGATATATACATAACTGTACACACTAGCAGTAAGAATAAGTGGAAGGATGATTCCTCCCTCAAACGAGTCCCTTTGCTAATGATTGGTGGTAAAACTTTAGGTTTCAGATTTTCCCAAGAGTCTGTAGCATATAGGGCCTCGAAATAGCTTACATGTAAAAAAGTTAGCTTGGGGTGCAAACCTGATTTGGTGCCTTATGGGAATCCATCCAAAAATAAAAGGGGTGTTCATATACCTGATGCTCTTACCCAGTTCTTCCCCCTCAGACAATGCTTGTGTGTTGTTTATAATGTTCGCCCATTGGAGAGTTTAGAGTTTGCAAACAAAACTAAAATTAAAGAATCTTAAATGCTAAAAATAATTTTGGACTGAACAAAAGAATAATCTCTGATCCAGCATAATTTCTGGCGAACAAAAATACCACAAACGTTCTAAACAAAATAGGTAACATTAATGCTACCCTGCATCATCAAAAAATTCTACCAGTGTTCAGGGGATTCAATAAGGATTTGGTTTCATGTGAACAAAAGTTACACAATGGCAGCCCAAGCTTGAGTGTTTATTAACAGAATAACCCCAAGAAAACTACAGAAAGGCCAAATTTAAGTCCTAATTTATGTATACTAGCAACTAACCTTTCAAGCAAATCTGTTTAGAAATATTAAAATTTCTCAGAAATAACTTACCACCTCAATTGCTAGGGATTACATTTTTATGTTTTCTGTTTTTGCTCACCATCATCCAGGAAGGTGATGACACTTAGAAAAAATAAGGATTCATGCACGAACTAGTTTCAGAGGCGGGACAGTAGTTCCAGACAAATCCTAACTAAAGACAAAATTTAGATTTGAGACATGGACCCAAAGACTCCATGCATACTTACATAGTTCAATCCACTTTTTCAACTAACTTAGAGACTTAGCAGTACAATGAGGAAAATTCTGGGATACGAAATTCATGGGAAGTACTTTTACAGAAAGTAAACTACTAGACTAGTATATATTAACTTAATTACCTTAATTGGCAATTTAGAACAAAATAAGATCCAAATATAGATTTTTCACTATCTCAGAATAAAGCAAATGGTACAAACTAAAGATTATAGGGAAATTATGGATCAGTGAATGTTTGCTGATTTTGTTGTTTTGTTTTTTTTTCACTTTTTTCCCATCAATAGTTGGCACATGATTTCCAATAAAATGCCAGTAAACTTTTACAAATGATCTTTGGTTATTCCCATGTATTATGGGGACAAAATTTCAAGACAGCAAATATTTTGATGATGACAAGCAGCATATCTTTGTTGTGTTTATGATGCTTCTGTTGATGTCAATAATGAATAAAAGGAAGAAGAGTGGGCCAAGAACAGTTTGTTGTACAATTTCACTTGTTGTGTTGGCAGGTTAAGGGAAAATATCTCCAATTCTGACTCTCTATGTTCTGTTTTTCATAAACTATGTCCTACAAAGACCTTTAGAAGTATCTAATTCAATCCCTTCCGCCTCACAAGGCCATTAATCTCTTATGAACTTGACCAAACTTTGTGCTATATAAATAAAACGTTCACAATTAAATCTACAGCACAAATGGGGCTCAATGAATTGATTTTTGGCAAAAGTTTTTCAACAACAAGCAGGTGGTAAATTCAGTCAGATCATTTTTAAGTGGACAAAATTTGGATGTCTGGTCATTGGGAGGCGGAGAGAGCGGTATTTATTAAGGAATGGTATAAGTACAAATTTTGGAATGTTTTAAAGTAGTATTTGGAATTTTACTGTGATTCCTTCAGGAGATTGAGAATACTAACCAAATGCCTTATCTAGAATTAATTTTTTTTTTAAACAAAGTTTTTCTGAGGGAAGTAAAGAGCAAAGTTGAAACTTAAAACAGACAAAAGTTATTACTTCACAGCCTATCTAATATATATCAATAAAACTAATACAGATAAACAAACTAATTATGTTTCCCTATGTTTCTAGGATAATAGAAAACTAGCGCTTTTCTGAAAACACAAAATAATATAGGAGTTTTGGTACAATAAAAGCAAACCAATTAAAGACACTTTTTACAGAATAAAAATATTATCAATCCCTTTTAAGATAAAGCAACAATCAATTTAGGATTGTTGTTTTATTTTAATTTTTTTGTTTCATATGGTATCACTTCTACAGAATGGCTCAGTTCAATGACTATCTCTGGTTTTGGTTCTGAAAAGGGCAAGTCATGATTAGTTTGTAGACAAATTCGAAGTAAAACCATCTTGATAGTATTAGGACTATAGACTAGCTTTAGAATTTGTATCATAGCTTGAAATTCACTGTTGTATAGAGAGAAAAATAACCAGATTTCCAGAGTTCATATTATGTCTTATCTGATCCTCATTTCAAGCAATACTAAAGCATATTTATTACAATTTAAGATTGTATATTACTCACTGTTGGTATTATACTGTTGGTACACTGTTGGTAGCTGGCGAGACCAAAACACAACCCGAGAAATCAATCTAAAATTTCTGTATGCTGCTGTTCAGTTACTTTGCGGTTATTACAAAAATACTTAATTTTACACTGATGCTTTTAAGATGATTTTAATTGTATACTGAAAGTTACTAATGTCACAACTGGTGTAAGACTATGGAAAGCTTCACAGATTAGTTTATTGTTTACAGATTAGGCTACATACTCACTTTTGACTCCAAAACCAATATTCCTGTTTCTTATACTTGACTTTTGTGTTTTCAGTAAAGCGCTAGTTTTATTTATATATACTAGATAGTTAAATATATATATATATATATTATGATATATATTAATTTAAATTAATCTTTGTTCGTTTTTGACTAAAATCTAATGTAGAAACAACGCTGCCATGATCTTTTTTATTCATACGGAGTAATGTATGTTCGTTTTAACTTTTAATTTCACTCCTTAGTTTCAGTTGAAAACCTTTTTTAATATAATTTCTAATTTACTGATCTAGGGAAGACAAGACGCCTCTAGAAAATACTGTAAACAACCTTGACAGCTACGAAAAACTTTCAGTCTATAACGTAAGTTCATTATCCATACTTCACAAAACAATACATGTTTTTCAGGAACGTTTATTGTTTGATGAGCAAAAAGCGGCTCTTACTCGGCCGAATTCGCCTGAAAAAGCCATAATGAAGACAGGGCTTTATAAATCGCCTACTGACTAGCAGAAACTACAAGGCTACTGCAACAAAATAAAGAAATTTAAGGGCTCATTTAAAAGCTTATATTTATACCTAATCGCTTTTTTATAAATTTGACTTGATAGCACATTTCCCCAAATTGCACTTTCGGTTGTTTCCCCCATTTTTTTTTTTTTTTTTTAATAAAAAACGTGCCTTTTCCAATGAAATGACCGACAATAAGGTGTTTTTCAGAACTTAGGCAGGAACAAAAACTAAGGGGGCAAGGACGTCCTTTCCCCTTAATTACTGCTATTAAAACTAGCACACAGGCTTCATCGCAGAGTAAAGTTTGAAGGTTCAATTCAAAACTGTTGATCATTCAGGCTAAGTTTTAGGTTGGTTTCTAGTTCAAAAGTTTTTAGTTTTAGTTAATTTGTTTTCGCAATAATCTTTTACTTTTAAGATGAATAGGCGATTTATGAAACTTACTAAGAGGGTCTGTAGGGGGAGTATATGTGAAGGTTCTTATAAACCTCCAGTTAAGGGCTTTAGACCAAAATTATTGCATTGGTACCGTTTTATGCTTCCAAACTCTTCCACTTAAGAAGCGGCACCGAAAGTGTCATTTTTAGTGCTATTCTTTAAAAAATGAGTGCATACAATTTGCAAAAATAGTAGATTATCTGAAAAGTAATCAAAAAAGGGACAAACCATGATTGAAAAAAATGCAAGCTGGAATTGAACGCATGATAATCTAATTTGAAGTCCAGCGCTGTACTAACAGATCCATGCCTCTAATAATGTAATTTAATATATTAGTGTTTGTAGGACTTTAATTGCGTAGCTTATTAAGAGGGCCTGGAGGAGGAATATGCGGGAGGTGTTCTTGCAAATCTCCAGTTAAGGGTTTTGAACCATAATAATTACAATTATACCATTTTATGCTTCCAAGATTTTACACTTAAGAAGTGGCACCAAAAGTGTTGTTTTCAGTACTCACTTACGAATGGTAGAATTGATAAAAAGCAAACAGAAGGGTTTCTTGTAAGCCTCCAGTTAAGGGTTCTGGAACATGACTATTACAATAGTGGCCCCAAAAGTGTTGTTTTCAGTGCTATATCACAATTACGAATGGTAGAATTAATAAAAAAAACACGTAGATATGAGCAATAGCTTCAAATAAGCCATTAAACATAACTCTTATAAGTTCTGCTAGCCCAACAGCCCCAGCTTTTCCACTTGAGAAATTGCACCAAAAGTGCCATTTTTAGTGCCATTTGGAACTTGCAGATGGTGGAATTTATAGGAGGAACGTAGATATAAGCAATATCTTTTATATGAACTATAAAAAATCTGTCTACGATGTTCTGGTAGCCTGCAAGTGCCACCCATTGAGAAATGGCATACTTCTCAAGGGGCACAGCAGATGGCGGAATTCATAAAAAGCATGTAGATATTAGAAATAGCTTTTGAATGAGCCATTAAGCATCTCTCTATGATGTTCTGGTAACCCATTAGGCCTCGAGAAAAAAAAACAGAAAAAGAGAGACAGATCAGTGATATCAATGCAAAAAAAAAGTGATTTGTGGACTGTAATTTCCCTATACAAAGTTTTAGACCATGCTGATTCCAATAGTACGCTTTTCATTTTGATCTGACGTAATTTTCGAGGGGTTTCAGGCTTTTTTTCGAAATCACCATAAATTTCTTTTTGCAATAAGCCTTTACTTTTGAGACAAACCAAAATAACAGTTACTATTCCTGAATCAGTGTCACATGGCAATTTTTTTTCACAAGGCAGTTTTTTTTTCAAAACGCGTTTTTTAACTTTTGGTTACTATAGGCTGCTGTTAGCTCTTTACTAGGTTGCAGCTGCTGCTGCAACCATGATTTTGTGATTTACTGGAACTTGTTCAGTACTCCTACTCTCCAAAAGGAATATCTCCACTACTCTTCATACTCCAAACTCTCCACTCCTGCTCTTCAGAAGGAATAAGGAATTCAGAGTTAATATTTCAACATCTAAATTGGATATTGCATGGATTTTATTAATTCAATGAGTTTTATGTGAAGAAAAAAAAAATCGCAATAGGGATATAGTTAAGTATAATCCTTACATATACTTATTGACATACGTATTAAAGATATTGCACGGACATTATTAATTCAGTAGGTTTTTTATGTTAAGATTTATATCATGTTGCAATAAGAATTATAGTGACTTTGACAATGATTTCCGATCTATGATTTTCTATATTTGTGTGTCCGGTGTTGAACTTTTTGCAGCAGCATATAGCGAAAGATAAGGATTCAATCATTCAAATTGCTGCAAATTTTTTTGAAAAGATGCAATTAAGCATGCAATTGAGACGCGCAAAAATGCTTTTCAAGAAGACATTTTGAAAAGCGAAGAGGTTCGCATCCTAATATGTCTTTCCTGTCAGTTCTTTATGAATTAATTAGCAGCTTAGTGCAAGGCGATGAACTCCCACCACTTTTTGTCATCACAGACCCCTCGGATGTGCCATCATTTCCAAATGATGCGCCTACGATTGTGGCGTCAGGCTTATATAAGTGTGTCCATATGCTATTTTTTTTTAGTGGAAAAGCAAGGAACTTGCTCACAGGTTCCAGTCTCAACTGTCTGGCCATGAGTATCACCACGTCACCCACCCAACGTTCCTGTCGTGCTAATGAGCATTCCTGCAAATATTAACGTGCATAAACAAAAGAATTCGCGTGAATTTGTGCAGAAAATTTGCTGCGCAGATAAAGTAAAGCACATAGTTAGTCGAAAAAATGGATTGGTCATTCATTTCGATGAAGAGTCAGCAGCTGCAGCAGTTGCAGCCCCCCCCCCCAACATCAAAAACTCGTACCATAGTTATTAAAACTGAACATGTTGTAAGTGTGAAAAGGTATGGAAGTTCTAGAATAGTGCAACTGAACTTTAAAACTACAGAAGAGCTTGATATCGCGTTTGAATATCACATATTGCCTACGAGTGATTGCCAATTGATTGCCAATTACTCGTATTTCGAGTGATTGCCAATTGAAAAGCATAAGCAGTGCCTAAATTGTAAAGGACTTGGGCATTTCGCAAGGGACTGTAAGAACCCTGTTAAATGTAATAAATGTTGAGGTGATCCCACTAGCAAGGACCAAGCATGTTCAGCTCAGATTTTTAAGTGCACTAATTGTGGAGTGAATCATTGTAGCAATAGCTTGGTGTGTCTGGAACTAAAGAAGCACATCCCTGTTCAAGGGGCCTCAGGAATATTTAATTCATCTGCATGTGTCTAATCTTCAAGTGATGATGATTTCTAACTCAGGGGGGTCATTATTTTATCAAAATATTAATGGTGCTCGTGACAACCTTAGAACTGTCGGAAGACTTTTTAGTAGTTACGAAATTGTGTGCATCACTGAACACCTTATAAGTGTTTATAATGTCTCACAGTTAGAGCTCTAGCGTGACCACATGTTCTTTTTTCGTCCCGCCAAACTGAGATCTTGTCGTCCTTTCAACAGCCTAGCAATTGCACTGAATAAGAAGTTTTCTTGCGCTCATTTTGAATCTTCCAAGGTATATATTTCAGTTGATTTTGGTTCTTTTGTTTTCATATGTGTGTATATGCCAACGAACTACCAAATTGAGTCCTCTTATCGTAAATTGGCCAGGGCTTGTGCTTTGCTTTCTAAATCCATTCATAGGGTTTGGTCAGCAAATAAGTCAATATTTATTTGTGGTGATTTTAACACGGATCTAAAAAATGAGAATGCCCTTCTTACTCAAATGTTACTTCCCTCCCTTCCTAGTGGCGTTTTTCTGTAACCAAAATTGAAGCCGTTTTCTTATGTGTATTAAATAAAAAAACAAGTTTTTTAAACTGAAAGTAAAGAGCGACATTAAAACTTAAAATGAACAGAAATCGTTCCGTATATGAAAGGGGCTGTCCCCTCCTCAACGCTTCGCTCTTTACGCTAAAGTGTTTTATTGTTTTAAAAAATAAAGTTGTGAGACAGAGTCAAACTTTAGCGTAAAGAGCCTGGTGTTGAGGAGGGGACAGCCCCTTTCATATACGGAATAATTTCTGTTCGCTTTAAGTTTTAATGTCGCTCCTTACTTTCAGTTTAAAAAACTTGTTTTTTTTATTTAATTTCTGATCGTTTTTTAGTTAATGTAGTTTTTATTTTGGCCCACCGTCATTGAATAAGTAAACAAAATTTGCATAAAAATTTTACTTTTCTTTTGCTAAATGGATGTCTCTAAATTTGGTTATGACGTAATTTACAAATTAACTTACGTAACTAACTTCTATATTCGTATATTTTTCTTCTAGCAAAAAATACAAAGTTGCAGATTTTTGCAGATATGAGCTTGAAACCTATGTAATAGGGTTTTCTGATACGCTGAATCTGACGGTGTGATTTTCATTAAAATTCTTTCACTTTTAGGGGATGTTTCCCCCCTCTTTAAAAAATCAGGTACATTTTCTCAGGCTCATAGCCTTTGATGAGCAATACTAAACTTAATAAAAATTTATATATTTAGAATCAGCATTATAAACCCATTCTTTTGATACATTTATTGACATCAAAATTCCGTTTTTAAAAGTTTTGATTACTATTGAGCCGTATCGCTTGTTTTTTTATTGTTTTTTTTATTACGTATATATTATTACGTATATGAGGGGGTTCTCCCCTTAGTCAATACCACGCTCTTTACGTTAAAAGTTAAAACAAAAATTAATTCACAAGCCCCTGAATCACAAAGACCGTTTAATTAAAATAGATAGCTCTTTTGAAAGCACTAAAAAAAAAACTGTAGCATAAAGAGCGAGGTATTGACTTGGGGGAGAACCCCCTCATATACGTTATAATTTCTGTTCGTTTTAAGTTCTAATGTTGCTTCTTATTTTCAGTTGAAAAAAACTTGTTTTTTTAATTTAATTTCTGATCGTTTTTTAAATAATGCTTGGAAATCCGGCGCCCCCTTTATAGAAATGTCCCTTACCCCAAAGAAACATCCTCCACGGAAAGATTCTCCCGAGTAACCCCCTCCTCCAGCCCCACCCTCCAGAAAAAAAATCCTTCCTGAAAATGTCTGTATATTTCCCAATAACCAATAAATAATGCTGGCAAGTCCGGCGGCCCCTTCATGGCAATTTCCCTTCCCCCATGAAAACTTCCTTCATGGACAGATCCTCCAACATAACCCCCGACCCACCCCCCCACTACCAGAAAAAAACCCTCCTGAAAACTTCTGTATACTTCCCAATAACCAATACTATATGTTAACATTGGGTAAAGTTCATAACTTTTAGCCCTCCCCCCGGGGACTTCGGGGGATTAAGTCATCCTAAAAGACATAGTTATCATATTTTCGACCATGCTGAACAAAATGGCTATCTCAAAATTTTGATCGGGTGACTTTGGGAAAAAAATGAGCGTGGGAGGGGGCCTAGTTGTCCTCCATTTTTTTGTCACTTAAAAAGGGCACTAGAACTTTTAATTTCCGTCCCAATGAGCTCTCCCACGAAGTTCTAGGACCACTGGGTCGATACGATCACCCCTGGGGAAAAAAACAACAAAAAAACAAATAAACACGCATCCGTGATCTTTCTTCTGGCAAAAAATGCAAAATTCCACATTTTTGTAGATAGGAGCTTGAAACCTCTATAGTAGGGTTCTCTAATACACTGAATATGATGGTGTCATTTTCATTAAGGTTCTATAACTTTTAGGGGGTCTTTCCCTCTTTTTTTGAAAATTAGCCAAATTTTCTCAGGCGCGTAACTTTTGATGGGTAGCACTAAACATGATGAAAGTTATATATTTGAAATCAGCATTAAAATCTGATTCTTTTGATGTATCTATTGGTATCAAAAACCCGTTTTCTAGAGTTTCGGTTACCATTGAGCCGGGTCGCTCCTTACTTACAGTTTGTTACCACGAACTGTTTGACAACTCGGGCTTCACTTCTTATTTGGATTTTGTTCTAACAGACGCCCACCAGATGCAGGGTACCATGTTTGATGTTTCAAACGATATCCTAACAAGGAATCACTTAAGTTTGCAGTTTTGACATACCTATTCTCTGACTCTTCATGTGCAAATGCCTGAGTGGTTTTTCAAACCTTGCTGGAATCGTCTTGATCTCTCTCTATATCAGAGACCATTAGATTCTATGTTGTCGAAAATCCGAATTCCATTTCATCTTTTATGTACGTCCATAAACGGGAACACTCGCGATTTGGATTTTTACTTGGCAGGAATAGTTCATTCAATTAAGGTCGCTGCTTCAGTCTCTCTTCCTTTAACCAAAGTTCCAGTTGGGACACGTAAAAAAGCTGGAGTGAAGACGTTGAACTTCAGAGTGATAATCATTGACACAAGTTCTGGTTTCGTGTTTGGGCCGACTGCCGTTACCCAAGGTCAGGCAGTTTATTTCAAATCGTCAAATATACGAAGCGTGTATATAGAAACCCTGTGCGGCAATTGAAACGGCGTCAAATCTGCAATCTTTCGCGGGATATTAAAAATAACCCCCAGCTGTTGTGGCGTCACGTGTCAAAACTTACCTTGACTTCTTCATCTCAGGACAATCTGGTTGATTTAGGCTCTTGGGAAAGTTATTTTTCCTCATTATTTTCTGACGATCCACCTCCTCTTGACGCAACATTTCGATTTATACTTTTGGGTAATTTTGCAAAGTTAGACCATTCTAAAAACTATATCACTATCATGCCAGCATGTATTCAGGCACATATTCGCCAATTAAACCAGAGAAAGCATCGGGTTTGGACAGCCTGCAACCCGAACATCTGATATTAAGGACAATAAAATTGTTCAAACATCTTGCTATTTTATTTCAGGCTTGTATTGCCCAGCAGCATATTCCTGATGTGGTATGTGAAGGTCTAGTAACATGCATTTTTAAGAAAAATAAAGACCCTAAATACTGTGACGCATATAGACCAATTACTGTATGTTCAATGATTTGCAAGCCTCTTGAGAAGCATATCTATAGTGATATTAGTACGAAATGTGATCATTGCGATAACCAGTTTGGTTTTCGGGAAGGTCTTGGCATGCAGAGTGCCCATGCAACTTTTCAAGCAATTCTTGAAAGGCATAAAAAGGCAAAAAGTAACCTCAACGTTTGTACCAAGAGCGGATCCAGGATTTTTGTTCGGGGAGGGGGTTTACTAATTTTCGACTCGGTTTTCGACTAATTTTTACTAAGGTTTTACTAACTTTCGACTCGGTCAAAAATTTCGGGGGGGGGGGGGGTTCAAACCGGGTAACCCCCCCCCCCTGGATACGGCCTTGGCTTGTACTATTGATATTTCAAAGTCTTTTGACTCTATTCTTCACTTCCAAGCGATTCTGTCTCTCTTTAGAAGTGGAGTTAATCCATTTGTTTGTACCTGCCTATGGCAGTGGTAGCAAAGCTCCTCAATCCGGATACGTTTACAAGGTACTGCTATTGATCATATTTGTGTGCACTGTGGTATTAAGCAAGATTCTGTTCCTAGTCCGGCAATATTTACCAGCTCTATTAGAGTAGTCACTTGACAGATTTCACCGTACTTGGTTGAACCATATATCAACACAAGTCACTTGTCTCATGCTGATGATATTCTTCTCTTCGTTGATAATCGTGGTGCAATCCAGAACGCTATTGATGATGTTTGCTCTGGACTGAAACAAATTGATCTTTCAGTTGCTACTTCCAAAACAGATTTTCTTGTCTTTGGACTGGATATTGCCTCCAATGATGCAATCCAAGTTGGCCCCACCCCAATCTCATCTTCCAGTTCACTTAGGTATTTAGGCCTTCCATTTGGAACTTCAATTAGATCCACTAGGCAGCTTATAATTGTTTCTTTGAAAAAGAAACTAAGAAAATCTTAGTTACTATGGTCTTCTTGCCAGGGTAAAGGGCCAGTTTAATAAGAGGACCCTTGGTTGGCTATATAATGCGTTTTGCACCGCGTGTGATGTTTTTTTACAACTTTTTGGAAATTTATCTCTGCATCTGATAAAAAGCAAATTCGATTGCTATTCTTTAGGTTCTGCAAGCATTTTCTTAGTGTCCCTATTTGGACTCATAATAGTTACATTTCATGACGGTTTGGTGTTTTTGAGATTTTTCAAAAAATGGAAGAACTGTCACGTAGATTTGCTGACTGCTGCAACAGAATTATCGATTTTCCACTGACTTGCCATCTATCAAGTACCTAGCATCACTAGTTGGGAAATCTTATAATGTGTGACCCATGTACTAAAGCATGAAGAAGACAATGGAAGAGGGGTTGATTCAGTAATAGTTATTGAATGTGCAGAAGAGAACAGAACTGAGTGGGAAGAGCTGTATAGGTACTGGCTGGCGTATAAGCCTTAGACTGCTGGGGACAGGTAGCTCAAGTACTGCACTTCACAACACATCATTAGAACTAAGTAATTTTATAAGGAGAATCCATTGTTAGCTCTTTGGAAAGTATTTTTGTTTTTATCTGAAGATATTTTTGTGGAGTCAAAGAGCTGAATGGACTAATTAGGTAGTCCATACACCCTTACACATATTTTGGAAATGGAACCTGAATGAGTGCTTGAAAGTTAAAGTTGTCAAAAATTGTGCATGATTTTTGTTTGTGTCCTTTTTATTTTTATTTTCATTTTCTTATACTCCTCTTTAGTGCATTTTTGTTGTGTATAGAGGGTAACAATAAATTGTTATCATTATCATTATTAATATGCACCAAAATTTTATTCAGCAGATTTTCAATACATAAACCACTTTCATTCAATTTTATGACAAATATATTAATTTCTGTTGCTTGATAAAATGCATAGCTTTGTATTCTAAAGATTGGCAAAGTTTCAAAATATCAGTTCTCCAAAAGGAGACATGCTAGAACAAAAAGAGAGGCAGTTTTAGATTGCTAATTTTATACTCTTTTATATGGTCAAAGTTGCACTATCTTGTCAAAGCACTTCTTTAATAAGTATATGATTAGACTGAGTATTTTAACCATACACAGCACTCACAATTATGAACATACTGATAGACAACAGTGGAGCCTAATCTTGGCCTCACATTTAAAGCTTGATCCTAATCTTAGAAACCCTTGTCTAGTTGGACACAGGTTCTCAAAGTTAGAACAATCACAGCTAGAGTCAATCTTAGAACAATTTAATCTAAGACAAGCGTTGAGAAACAGAGTAAGTGCATTTAAATGATGCTATTCTGTAGGGATAACTTTTGTCTAAGTTCTAATCATCCAACTGCACATGGCCAAAAAACAACAATACTAACACTACTACTACTAACAACTCACCACAGCACCAAGCCAATGAGGCCAACACAGCTTTGCACACTCCTCCATCCCAATCTATTCAAACCCTACCTCTTTACGCCCTCCTAAGAAGTTCCCATTTCCTTTAAATCTTTCTTTATGATATCCTCCCGCCCCAAATGAGGACAACCTGCTTTCCGTTTAGCCCTAGACAGGTGGCCAAAAAGGACAATCTTTGGTAGTCTGTCATCCTTCATCTGCAGAACATGCCCTAGCCATCTCAACTTTTCTTTCGTTATAGCCCTAAAAAGCATGATTGAACCACAATTTTTGTACAGCCTATTGTTTGAAATACAGTCAGTCAGCCAGGTATCCAGAACAATCCATAGGCAATTTCTTTAGAAAACATCTAGTAAATCTTCATCTGCTTTTTCGAGCGCCCATGCTTCAGAGCCATATTTGAACACCGTCATCACTGTAGCTTCCAATATTCTAATATTGTTTTGCAGACTTATCTTCCTATTCTTCCAACGTTTTTTTTTTTTTTTAACTGTGAAAAAGCACCCTGAGCCTTAGCTATTCTACTTTTAACATTTTCACTGCTCCCACTGTCTTTACTAATAATAGTACCATGGTAAGTGTAGCTGCCCACCTGATCAATCTTTTCATTACCCAACATCACCTTTTCATCTTCACTTATTCCTACCCTTAGTGACTTAGTCTTTTTAACATTAATTTTCGAACCTATTCTAACACCTTGAGC
Source organism: Artemia sinica (assembly GCA_027921565.1). NCBI lineage: Eukaryota > Metazoa > Arthropoda > Branchiopoda > Anostraca > Artemiidae > Artemia > Artemia sinica. The sequence goes on along the minus strand of CM051266.1, from coordinate 50,566,006 downwards.
TTGGTAAACCTCTAAATGTTCATTCATTTTGCTCACACTTTCATCTAGGATACTTAAATCATCAGCATAATCTAAGTCCAGGAGAGTTTTTCCTCCCCAGTCGATTTCCTGTGCTCCTTAAGACAAAGTCCATCAAAATGATTCATATAAAGGGGGATAGACCACATACCTGCTTAACTCCTGATTTAATACAAAACAAGCTGCTAACCTCATTTCCTACCTTAGCCACAGCAGTGTTATTCTTCTAGATAGCACTAATCACTTTAATGTATTTGTCTGGTATACCATATAAGGATAAGACTGTTGCTAAAGCTCTTCTATCAACAGAATTGAATGCTTGCTCATAATTTATAAAACTGAGGACCAAAGTTGTTGGACAACTAAGGTAATTCTCAATTATTAACCTAAGAGAGAAAATTTGGTCAACACATCCTCTTCCTTTTCTAAAACTGCACTGTTCTTCTCTTAAAACTATGTCTACAGAATCTCTCCACCTAAAAAGTGTCATATTACTAAGTAATTTGCTACCTACAGAGACCAGACTAATGGGTCAATAATTACCACACTAACTCTTATCACCTTTCTTATGCAGTGGTTTAACTAAGGTTTTCCTAAAATTGTTAAGTACTGTCCCTTTTTCAAAAATCATAATCATAATCTTCAGTACCTTATTTCTAACTTCAGAGCCAAAATATTAAGAAACTCATTTACCACATTATCAGCACCTGGAGCCTTATTATTTTTTAAACATTTTAGTATTGTTGCTAATTCTTCCACATAAAACAAATCTTCCTTCACATCCAAGGTATCACAAACTTTTTCATTTTCCTCAATATCTTTTCCAGCAACTGTATCTTGGTTTAGCATATTCTCAAAATGTTCTACAAATTTCTCTTTAACTCTTTCCTTATCACTAGTTATGGCCCAGTTCATATCTTTAACTGGGACAAGTCCAGATTGACTACTCCCTCTGAATTTATTAACATGCCAGTACAATATTTTACTATTATGCTGTCTAGCTGCATTTTCCAGATCCTTGGCAATTTTATCCATGGCCTCCACTTCACACCTACTAAGTCCATATTTTGAAGCTTTCTCCACTTTCTTTACATTCCTTTTGTTTTCATATGATATATCACTCAGATAATTCTTGTACCAGCCCCTTCTCTCCTCTATTAAACTTAAAGCTTTTTCACTATTATTCCTAGCTGCAGTCCTAACTTTCTTCCCTAAGACACCATCAGCACCTTCACAAATTGTTTTTCTAAAATTATTCCAACCATCTTCCACATTGTAAAATTTTAAATCCTCAAGTTTAGCATTCAATTGTTACTGGAAACTTTGTCTCAAATTCTCATCCTGGAGTCTACCAACATTACAACTTCCCAGGAGGTGGTTACCCTTCCGAAATTTCAGCTTTAAATTAACCCTAGACACTACTAGATGGTGATCTTTACTTTTAACATCAATAACAGCACTCCTATATACCCTAGTATCTAGAGCCAAAATATTTAAGAAACTCATTTACCACACTATCAGCACCTGGAGCCTTATTATTTTTTAAACATTTTAGTATTGTTGCTAATTCTTCCACATAAAACAAATCTTCCTTCACATCCAAGGTATCACAAACTTTTTCATTTTCCTCAATATCTTTTCCTGCAACTGTATCTTGGTTTAGTATATTCTCAAACTGTTCTACATATTTCTCTTTAACTCTTTCCGTATCACTAGTTATGGCCCAGTTCCTATCTTTAACTGGGACAAGTCCAGATTGACTACTCCCTCTGAATTTATTAACATGCCAGTACAATATTTTACTATTATGCTGTCTAGCTGCATTTTCCAGATCCTTGGCAATTTTATCCATGGCCTCCACTTCACACCTACTTAGTCCATATTTTGAAGCTTTCTCCACTTTCTTTACATTCCTTTTGTTTTCATATGATATATCACTCAGATAATTCTTGTACCAGCCCCTTCTCTCCTCTATTAAACTTAAAGCTTTTTCACTATTATTCCTAGCTGCAGTCCTAACTTTCTTCCCTAAGACACCATCAGCACCTTCACAAATTGTTTTTCTAAAATTATTCCAACCATCTTCCACATTGTAAAATTTTAAATCCTCAAGTTTAGTATTCAATTGTTACTGGAAACTTTGTCTCAAATTCTCATCCTGGAGTCTACCAACATTACAACTTCCCAGGACGTAGTTACCCTTCCAAAATTTCAGCTTTAAATTAACCCTAGACACTACTAGATGGTGATCTTTACTTTTAACATCAATAACAGCACTCCTATATACCCTAGTATCTAGAGCCAAAATATTTAAGAAACTCATTTACCACACTATCAGCACCTGGAGCCTTATTATTTTTTAAACATTTTAGTATTGTTGCTAATTCTTCCACATAAAACAAATCTTCCTTCACATCCAAGGTATCACAAACTTTTTCATTTTCCTCAATATCTTTTCCTGCAACTGTATCTTGGTTTAGCATATTCTCAAAATGTTCTACATATTTCTCTTTGACTCTTTCCTTATCACTAGTTATGGCCCAGTTCCTATCTTTAACTGGGACAAGTCCAGATTGAATACTCCCTCTGAATTTATTAACATGCCAGTACAATATTTTACTATTATGCTGTCTAGCTGCATTTTCCAGATCCTTGGCAATTTTATCCATGGCCTCCACTTCACACCTACTTAGTCCATATTTTGAAGCTTTCTCCACTTTCTTTACATTCCTTTTGTTTTCATATGATATATCACTCAGATAATTCTTGTACCAGCCCCTTCTCTCCTCTATTAAACTTTAAGCTTTTTCACTATTATTCCTAGCTGCAGTCCTAACTTTCTTCCCTAAGACACCATCAGCACCTTCACAAATTGTTTTTCTAAAATTATTCCAACCATCTTCCGCATTGTAAAATTTTAAATCCTCAAGTTTAGTATTCAATTGTTACTGGAAACTTTGTCTCAAATTCTCATCCTGGAGTCTACCAACATTACAACTTCCCAGGAGGTAGTTACCCTTCCAAAATTTCAGCTTTAAATTAACCCTAGACACTACTAGATGGTGATCTTTACTTTTAACATCAATAACAGCACTCCTATATACCCTAGTATCTTTCATTGACCCTGCCAGTCTTTGGTTTACTAAAGCATAATCAATAAGGTTTTCTGTCTTACCATCATGTGAATACCATGTCAACTTATGGGCCATTTTTGACCAAACACTGTGTTGGTTATAACTAGATTGCTATACTACAAAATTACAAAAGTCTGTAGCCATTACTGTTTTCTTTTCCTTCACCAAATTTACCTAGGCTAGGATACCATCTATCCTTATGTCTACCAACCTGGGCATTAAAATTTCCTAGTAAAAACACCATATTTCTACCTGGGACCCAGTCCATTTGCTCCTGTAACTGTAGGTAAAATTCACCTGCGTCACTAGTATCTCTGTCATTTGGTTCAGCAGGGGCATATACTACTATAACTGATACCCTGAACTTCTTAGTCATAAAATGAGCAATTAGTATTCTATTATTAATACCTTCCCAGCCTAAAAAAACTTAGGAGCTTCCTTATCCATCATGAGCCCTACTCCCTATCTATGTACCCTATCCTTCCTGCCTGAATAAACAAATTCTATATCACCTAATTTCTTCAATCATCTGCTCATGAGTTTCACAAGGAAAAATCCTTAGATTGCTCTATGCTGTGATTTAAGGTAAATTCAAAATTAGAGAACTACAAGTTTTCCAAGATTATAGTCAGCTGGTGCCAACTAGTCTACTTTTAACTATTAGCCAATCCCAACTATCTAAACCTGTATACACAATGTCCAAGATTAGGAGCCTGTTAGCTATGTATAGGAAAGAGACTTTTTAATGATGATATTATTAAAATTTTAAAGAAAGGTTGAACTGTTGACTGCAACAATTGGCAAGGTATCACCTTACAGTCCATAATAAGTAAAGTCTGTTGCCAAATACTCCTAAATTGTTGTCAGTCAAGAATTGACAAGATCTTCGGAGATGCATAGCACAGCTTTCAACCAAACAGATCTTGAGCTGATCTAATATTAGGTTTAAGGATATCAAATGAATGGTATTGAAATATTAGTAGCATTTATTGACTTTTTACAGGTTTTCAATTCTGTACATAAGGAATGGTTATGGAGAATATCATGGGGCTATGGGCTTCTGGACAAGATTATAATTGTTGCTTTATATAATGACCCAACATATATAAGTGCTGCTTTATATAATAATCAGGCAGGTACTGTACAAACCAAGAATGGACACCTGACTGAATAGATCCAAATCCACTCTGGTGTACAACAAGGCTGTATCCTCTCTTCTGTGCTCTTCAGGATCCTCACTGACTATATACTCTAGATACATCACTTTGTTGGAGGTAGAGTTTAATGAGAGCTGCCTATCTTCAATGGTGATTTTGCTGATGACATTAACTTCTTTCTTATCTAAGGGGAGACTTGCATCAAAACATCAAAGAGCTTGCAAACACAGCTGAAGAAGTTGGATTGGCAATCAGTACAAAAAAAAGGCTGTGCACAAAAATATTAATCCAATGCTGGACTGGTCATTAATGGTTGGTTCTCACAAGCTAGAGGAGATTGCAGAATTTCAGTATCAATTCTGATGAATGCCTCATAAACTCTGATGAATGCCTGGAGTGTGGGATCATTAGGCTATATACACTGCATGTGCAGACAATGCTTTTACCAAAATAGATAAAGGTCTCAAAAAACTCTGTATACTCTCTGAAGCTCAAACTCCAACTCCTAAATAGCAATGTCCTCTCTGTACTAATATATGGATGCAAGACATGGGCATTGACAAAACAGCTAGAAAAACAAATACAAGATTGCAAAAATAATTGCATATGGTGTATTCTAGGCATCCATTGGTGTGATAGGATTATAAACATCTTTAAATGTGAAAAAACAAAGCAACCATTGACAGTTGAGAGAATTCAAAGTAGAAGATGACAGTTTTGGGGCCATATGAGGAATGGCAGGCTCCTTCAAGATATTTGGTGTTGGGTTCCCCTTGATATTAGAAGGCATGGATAGCAAAAAGTGTCAATTGGCTGATGCCTAAAGAGGGAAGCAACTATAAAAGGTACATTTTTATTTCACCTGTGGCTGCAAGCTCTTCAGAGGTTGTGATGTAGAGGCACTGTTGTCACCTTATTCACCAACCAGCATGGGAGGAACTAAGTCTAAGTAAGTAAGCAGGCTAATCAGGACATATGTACAAGATTAGGCACCAACTGAGTATCAGGGTCTTACCTTAACAACTGTTCTATTACCATATTTCCTTCTGGATAATAGTAGTATTAAACCAGGGTATAAGCCTAGAATTGAATCTGTTAAGAAGGAATCATGTAATGAAAAAAACCCTTACTTCATAATAGTCTATGCAAAATAAATGTAGTTGACACATTTTGACTACAATTCTGCTATACTTTACCCCCTGCCCTTAATGTGCAAACATAAAGCCCAAATTAAATATTTTCTTTGCATCTTGTTATACATAACTCTTGCTTCAATCCATGTACTCATAAATGTATAAAGTAACCCTGCATAAAGTAATGAAAACAGCTGCCAATGCACAATCTCTACAAGAGGACCTTGACAAGCTCAATATGTCAAACTGGCTGATGGAAATCAATATTGACAAAAGCCACAAGCTAACAATAGGAAAACCTACTATCCACTATGAATATAGACTAGGAGACTTACTGATCACATCATGCCTGGAGGAGCACAACTTGGGAGTTGTCATTGACAGCAACCTTGACTTCCAGGCCCACTACAACAGCATTATTGGGAAAGCAAATCATGTTGCAGGAGTTTTAAGGTGCAACTTCACTTTTGGAAATGATAAGACCCTTTGCCTTCTCTACAAAGCTTTAGTATGGTCAACCTTGAATAGAGTCATTGCACTACACATCCCTTTTACAACCAAGACATTGAAGCTCCTCAAACTTCCTTCACTAGCTTATCAACTGCACCAAGGAGACCTCATTGAGGTATACAAGCTTTGCTATGCTGCCTACAAAAACATCCAGGCTACCAATGTTCTCAGCTTCAGCCACACAAACCTTCGTGGTCACAACCTCAAGCTTCAAGAGGAGAGGTTCCAAAAGGACATTGGCTGTTGGGCATTCAAGAACCAAGTAACACAACACTGGAACAAGCTCCCCTTTGAAGTCATCAATGCCAACTCATTAAACTCGTTCAAGCAGGAACTAGACAAATACTACAGTGAAAGAGCCTACAATTTTTTTCAATTTAAAAGATTTTTGGAGAGGCCCTACGGCCTATTTGTTTTGCATTATATTATTATAAATTGAATCAATTGTGAAAAAAATCAAGAAACAAAAACACATAATTTAGACTATATATATTGGCATATTGGGAGTGGAGGGGGTGGGGGGGCTTGGGGGGGGGGGGGGTAAAGTATAGTACAATTACAGGCCAAATGCATTAGCTACAGTGAGGAGTCTCCTGGGCCTCATTTCATTGAGGGGGGGGGGGGCAATCTTCATAAAAAAATTTTCAAATTGCTACCTGATTTATGCCAAATTTTCTGCAGAAATTGGGAATTTTGGTAAATTTCTGCCAAAGTTTTTGTCTTCAGCAAAAATTTTACCAAATACCAAAAAAGGTAGAGAGGCAGTGCACCCCCTTCTCCTCAAAACACCCCTGGCCACAGTTATTCAGCATAATATAAAGTAAGAATTGTTTTTTCAACATGTCTACTTCTTGGCAGCAATGATTCTGGGCTAAAACAGTGGTAAATTTTGGCAGTTCATTTTATTGACTTAGGAGTAAAGTGAACATACCACTTGATGCCTTTTTTATGCTCTTACAAATTTAATAAATGCTTCTATTGAAAGTTCAAATTTACCCACCCCCCAAAATGCAAATATATATCTTAAATTGTAACCACACAAAGAAGTTATCAACACTAGTTAAGTTATTGAAAAGTGGTTAAAAACATATAACTAGTTTATAAATAAGTTTTTCAAGAGTAACATATTCCTAAAATACTTATTTACAATAATTAGAACCTCATTCATTAGGCAACTCAAATATAAACATTTTCCTACTGCTTTGAGTCTTTTGAATGCTGTTGACAAAAATAGCACTGAATTTTATAATTCAAAACTTTGCCATTGACAATTCATGGTATATTCCAATTCAGGGTATATATTTGCACATTAGGGGGTGGGGGTGGGTAAATTTGAATTTCCAGTAGAAGCAATTATTATATTCACAAAGAGCATAAAAAAGGCATCAAGTGGTATGTTCACTTTATTTGTAAGTCAGTAATATGAACTGCCAAAAATTTACCAAACTAGTACACATTCTGGGTCTCATTGCTCAAGGAAATTTAGAAAATATCAGTGTATTAATTACGGGAAGGGATCAAGCTGGGCCTAGCCCAATTTGAAACACTTTTGGATTCTAGCCTATATTTGGTTCTAAAACTGGCATTAATTATGCTTAATTGCTTTGAAAGGATTTGAACAGCCCCTAGGCTAAATTGAAATAGCAATAAGTTTCATTTGTACAGTAGGCTACACAACTTTTCAGTCTGTAAAAAGTCAATGTTCGGCATTTTATCCCAGCAGCCAAAAATTCCAATTATTAATATGTTTGGTAAAATTCTACTTTAGCTACTTTTGGCTATCTTGGAATGGGGTTAGGTTAGAAAAATGAAACTTTCAGGGATGGGTCTACAGGCTAAAGTATGTCCCGGGAAGGTATTTTGAAGTACCTACCTCCACTCCTTCTCCCTCTAGAGGGTCCTGAAATTTGCCTACATGACAGGTCTATACCCATTGAAATTTTGACAAAACAACATTTTACATTAATTTTCAGTTATCAGTTTCTTTTTCTCTGACTTAAGCTCTGAAAATGCAATTTCAGTTATTTGAGCAGAATTTTAAGCCATATAAATAGTTTATTTCCAAAATTTAGGAAACGTATTTGCATATCTTTAAAACCTTATAAATTGGGATTGAGCAAAGTTGTGAAGCTGAAAACAATTTTGTTGTACTTCATTTAAGCAGAAGATTTATTTTGCAAGGTTTCACTTCTATAAATCACATATTTTTAAAGGTCATCAAAGGTCAGGACCCTCTAGAGGGAGAAGGAGTGGAGGTGGGTACTTCAAAATATCTTCCCGGGACATACTTTAGCCTGTAGACCCATCCCTGAAAGTTTCATTTTTTTAACCTAACCCCTTTCCAAGATAGTCAAAAGTAGCTAAAGTAGAATTTTACCATATGTTTTTATTTTTACCCTATACAAGTAACCAGTGCTGTTTTGAACTCAATGAACGAGAAAATAGGACATTATTTACCTTCTTTTGATTCTAAGGGCGTGCCGCTAAGTTTAAATTTTCTGTTTGTTTTGCGCTACCTGTTTTTGAACTTGACTGTAAGCCGCGGTTCAATATCTACGAACATGTGGATCTAAAGATCAGCAGCCCTTTGCAGGGAAATCTAACGTGGTGAAGTATTCGTACCTTCTCATAAGGGTAAAAGAAAAAGACAGGGACATCTTTAGTACCTTCTTCAAATCCAATCTTCGAATGCTACAAGTGGAATCAAAAAGAGTTTGAAACCATTGAGCATTATGTTACTGATCTCAAAATAATTGTGAAGAATTGCAACTGTGACCAGGAGGACAAAATGGTGAGAATAACTAACAAATAGATAACCTGCAGAAAATTGCTTCTTTCACTTTCATTGGTTTATATAATTTTCAGTCTCACCAAAAAACGCCAAATAAAGACCTTTCTATATCCCCTCTATAAGGAAGGTGATAAGGGTGGGTGTGGTAATTGTGAAGGCTATAACAGAGTTTAGAAACAACAGAGTCTCGAGTCCGTACCTTTTCTCTCTAATATCTCCGGATCTCAAAGATCTACTCCCCATTCTCCCACCAGATACTACATCTTGGGCACAAAACTGGCGAGCTGGGAGAAGAGGTATCTTAGAGAGTCATTTTCAGAATATATCTTTCTTCCTGGCCCAAAGTTAAGTTGATTCGTTACAAGGCATTTATCTTTGGCTTCTTTGCACCTGCTCGTAGGTGACATTATTAAATCCGTTGTTAACCCTTATTACTCAATCCAAGTTTTGCAATTTAAAGCTCAGGCAATATGGAGCTAAAGATAAGTCGTATTACCTCTCAAATTCCTCTAACATTGTCATACATGACTTGTAATGAAGCAAATTACACAGTATAATGACGATATTTAGACTCGGTGATGCCGTATATAAAGTTTTAAGAGAAGAAAAGTGTGGTTTTTGAAATTGGAGAGGATGATTCGACCAACTTTTCACTTTTAGATTAATAAGTGAGAAGTGCCTGAGTTATCAAACAGTTTTGTTCCTCAGTTTTATGTATTATGAGCAAGCGTTTGATTTTGTTGATTGAAGAGCTTCAGTGAAGGTCTTATCCTTGTAGGGTATGCCAGATACATACGCTAAAATGATTAGCACAATATACGAGAATAACATGGCTGCAGAAATGACATTAGTAGCTGTTTTTGAACAGTTTTGGAATCAGGAGTAAAGCAGGGTTGCCTTCTATCGCCATTTATATAGATTATTTTGATGGATTTTGTCCTAAGGAACAAAGGTAAAGGCTGCGGGGGAGCATCAAATGGGAAAGTAATATTCTCCTAGACTTAAATTATGCTGCTGATTTGAGTGTCCTAGATGAAAATATTAGTAAAATTAATGATTTCTTGAAGGTTCCAAGAGTTCAGTGTGCATGAATAGGTTCGAAAATTAACGTTAAGAAGACCAATTCACTTAGATTGGTAATAAGTAAAGGTGAAGAGATGCTATTGGGTAAACAGAAAATCAATCAAATGGATAGCTTCATGAAACCAGGTATTAGTAAAGATGATGGATGCAGTGACAAATTTAAAAGCATAATAACCAAGGCCAAGGGTATTATTCATAGTCGAAAAGGTTTGGAAGAATAGGAATATAAGTCTGCAAACCAAAATCATAATGATGCAAGCTACAGTAATGACAACGGTCAAGTATGGCTCTAAAACTTGGTTGCTCCGGAAGTTGGAGGAGGCTTTGTTAGATGTTTTTGAGAGGGATTGCCTACGGATTCGTTTTGGTACCCGTCTGACTGGCCCTATTTCAAACAACAAGATATACAAAAAATGTGATTCTATCCCAATTCATAGGGTTGTAATGAGAAAAAGGTTGAGGTTGCTAGTACACATTCTGCGGGTAAGGATAATAAATTGCCAAAAATCGTCCTTTCTGGCCAATCATCTAGGGGCAAACAAAAAGCAGGTCGTCCCCAATAGGAGTGAGAAGAGGTGGTAAGAACATCCTGTTCCGTTGGCTCAAACACGTGCTGGAATTTACCTCAAGAGGAGGGGGAGTAAAATTCGGAAAGCAGGCACATACTATATATATAATTATATATATACATATATATATATATATATATATATATATATATATATATATATATATATATATATATATATATATATATATATTTATATATTTATATATATATATATATATATATATATATATATATATATATATATATATATATATATATATATATATATTTATATATATGTATATATTTATATATATATATATATATATATATATATATATATATAATATATATATATATATATATATATATATATATATATATATATATATAAAATTATAGTTTTTGAGAGGGTGTGAAGAAGTTGGCTTAGGATAGATTGGGATGGAAGAGCCTACGTAGCTATGGTGACCTCAAGCAGCTTGGTGTTGCAGTGAGTTGTTAGTAGTAGCGAGTACTTGTACTTAACAAATGAAAATGGGAGATTTTTTTTTCTTAAGGCACATGAGAATAGGGTAAATTTATTTGTTTATTACCTGCGCAAAAATTCTTGATATTGCTTGCCGCTATTATACAATGTCTATCCGGGTTGCAGCGGTAGCTAGCAACCTAGTAAGAGCCGATCACGTCCAATACTAAGAAATGTAATAGCCCATAACTCCTGAAAATAGCGTCAGATCAAAATATTTATAGAGGCATTTGCTTTAACGTTCTTGTTCAGTTTTTCTCGGAACTTGCAATAAGCTCAGTTCCGAGCACCGAACTTGCAATAAGTTTGTGTTGTATAAACTTAAGACTTTAGTCTTCATATAAACTTTTAATACCTGACTAGTCACAATTCTTTTAATTTAGTGCTTATTGAGTTTGAATAAATCCATCTGAATGATGAAGGAAATTTATTGAACTGATCATAGTAAAGCTGTAAAGGGTGGGATGGACGAGGAGCGTTCCTAGCCTTGTTGGCTTAGTTATGTGGCTAGCCCTTTGAAAGACTACTATCAGCGTATCTGAATTTACTATTTTTATAACAAACAGGAAAGTAAATTTATTGCTCATGAATTAATTATTGATTTAATTATCCTTTATTATTAATACTGGAGCAGATGTGCGTTAATTGTTCATAATTTAGCCGATAAGAGTCGAAGAAAATTTAAACCATACAAAAGAAGAATTTTTAAGTGACTGAACGCAGGCACTGTTTCCAAAAAAGAAATTGGTATTATTTTTTTTCAAGCCAAGCTGAAACTGATTAATCTTGTTCTGGCAACTATTCTATCTTTTGAATTTTACAAGGTTTTTAGCACAAATACCCATAGTTAAAAACTCTTTGATTTTGCAGAGCATATGAAAACTTGGGTAACTAACAACAGATAATCGAAAGAATACTAATAAAACTGGAATGGACTCAACCGACGATCTACAGAATAAAATTTTGGATAGAAATGTGAAAATTCAGTTAACAAGTGGTACTTAATCAATGGCTATAAAATAATGCTGCATGTCATAAAAAGGAGGCCTAAGTACTTTGTTACATTTTCATCTGATACTGTTGTGATGGCTTCTCACATAAATAGGTGACTGGATGAATCCTGGTTATAATTAGAATTCAAAGGAATAACCTTTAGGCCGAATTTGCTATAAGGGCTGACCTCAGGGTCGTATTCAGGATTTTTGTTTGGGAAGGGGGGTATAATTTTTTTTAATGCATCAAATATTTGTTTATGTGCATTTTCATTGCGTTTTTACGAGTCAAACATAAATTTCGAGGAGAAGGTTCAAACCCCCTAGCCCCTGGATATAAGCTTGGCTAACCTCAAAGCCAGAGAGTTCAGATATTGAGGGAACTAAAGTTGGTCTCTCAGAAAAAGCAAGATTTCTGACATTGTCTAGCGAAATTATAAGTTTCTCTACCTTTTTTTTTTTTTTTATTAAGTAACACTGGGTTTATTTAAAAAAAAAAAATATACATCATCGATTCTCATAAAATGATTGTCTATTCTCAGCTATCTTTTCCTGCATTCAGTGTTTGCCACCCCTATAGAAAGGACGCATAGAGGCTGCATGGAAAGCTGCAGTCTCAATAAATTAGAAGCAGCGGATTCAAATGTGAGCACTAAAAAATCAACGCATTACAAAGCTGCCATCTGTCAATCAGATAGGACCACGAATCAAAAACAAATTAATCCCAAAATTCTAACTGTAACTAATAACTGGTTTTCGAACATTAGTTATTACCACCACTACCGTTTCTACCACTATTCTTGTACGTGACAAAAGGGCTTAAATCGCTTCTGGAAAAAAGTTATAATTATATTCATAAGCAGAAAAAGATTCTTGCACATGAGAAAAGGGCTTAAATCGCTGCTGGAAAAAATTCTAAGTATATTGATAAGCAGAAAAAAAAGATTGAATCCTTTGATTTAAACGTGCCGAATTTAAGGGAATGGGCCAAAAAAAAAAAAAAAAAATCCATCCTGTTACCTATACATTTTTGAATAACGAAATATGAATTGATCGAAAATGAATTTAACTATGATCTTTTCTTATTTTCTATTATCAAACAAAGAAATACGATCTAAAATAGAAATTTTATTTCTCAACAAAATTAAAAATTATTTCTTCCTTCCTTTTTTGCTTCCTTGTTTTCCTTTTCCTCCAAATCGTTTACCTCCAGTCTTTCCTCCGAATTTTTTACCGCCAGTATTTCCTCCAAATTTGTTTGCACCAGCATTTACTCCTTTGAACTCACTACCGTTCCTTTTTTTGCCCCTCTTTTTCCCTCCAAAACCATACTTAGCATCTTTTCCAATGGCCTTATGCCTGAAAATAAACGAATCAACACATTATGACCTTGATGACAATGACATAATCTCCTCAAAGAATTTTTAACAACAGAAGGGGGGACATTATGAAATCTTTTTTCCAATAAAATTACAAAGTTTTGGCTAGATAAACTGTTTTACCCCAAAAGGTTCACAGAGATAGGGGAAAACCATTAAATTCAATCGTAAATCATAGTACACCATCAAAACATTGAAAATAAATTAAAATGTTTAGTCTAAAAACATATTACTTTGTAACATCAGACCTGCACCACTACCATTATTAAAAGAGAAATTAGGTTGTCTAAACATTGAGCTAAATATCCTTATGCCGGGGTATTAAACAACTACTAAAAGATTATTCTAGGGTGCTTGAAATAACACGGTTGTTACCCTACATTGTGAAGCTACACATTTTTGTTGTCTAAGAATATTCATGATTTTTAACTAAGTAATAAAATTGAAAATATCATCGTCCTCGGGAAGAGTGAGTTTCCGAAACAGAAATTTAGTTCCAAAAAAAGAGATGTAGAGCGCTTGGGCTCTTTATATTATTTTGCTTAAAATATTTTATTTGTATCCAAGCAGAGCCGTTGAGAGGGGGGAGGGGCAATTGCCCCCGGTTCCTTTGCTGGGGGGGCAGCTAGAGGGTTGCCCACTTAGATGAAAATTTAAGCTAGTCTTTTTAGAAATACCCTACACGTCAATTTTGGACATGGGAAGAGGGCCTTGTCTCAAGGGCTCTTTTAGAATAAAAAAACAAAACAAGTTTTTTTCAACTGAAAGTAAGGAGCAACATTAAAACTTAAAACGAACAGAACTTATTACGTATATGAAGGGGGTTGCCCACTCCTCAACACCTCGATTTTTACGCTAAGGTTTTTTGGTACTCTTAAAAAAGCGTTTTATTGTTCTTATTAAACGGCCTCTTATTAAAATATCATCCTCTTCGGGAAGAGAGAGGTTCCGAAACAGAAATTTAGTACCAAAAAAAGAGATGTAGAGCACCTGGGCTCTTTATTTTATTTTGCTTAAAATATTTTATTTGCATCCAAGCAGAGCCGTTGCGAGGGGGGGGAGGTGGCAACCAGCCCGGGTTCCTTGGCTGGGGGGGGGCAGCTAGAGGGTTGCGCACTTGAATGGAAATTTAAGCTAGTCTTGTTAGAAATACCCTACATGTCAATTTTGGACACGAGAAGAGGGTCTTTTCTCAAGCGCTCTTTTAGAATAAAAAAAACAAGTTTTTTCAACTGAAAGTAAGGAGCAACATTAAAACAAAACGAACAGACATTATTACGTCTATGAAGGAGGTTGCCCCCTACTCAACCCCTCGTTCTTCACGCTAAAGTTTGAATTCTGTCCCAATTCTTTAAGAATGACTCCTGAAACACAAGGGCCGTTTAATAAAAACAATCAGACGCTTTTTTAAAAGTACTAAAATTTTAGCGTAAAAAGTGAGGTGTTGAGGAGGGGGAAACCCCCTTCATATATGTAATAATTTCTGTTTGTTTTAAGTTTAATGTTGCTCCTTACTTTCAGTTGAAAAAGCTTGTTTTTTTTTATTTAATTTCTGTTCGTTTTTTAAATAATGCCAGAAAATCTGACCCCACCTCCACCGAAAAACCCCCTCCCACGGAAATATCCTTTAGACAATTCAATCCCGGTGAAAATTTACTCTGGACAATAACTCCCGGTGAAAATTTACTCTGGACACATAAAAAGAATTTTGTATAAGAATTCTGCCGATTTCCCCCAGTGTATAATTTCCCCTGACAAAGTCATTCCCTGGAAACTTCCCCCGTCAAAAAACCCCCAGCAGAAAGTTTGTCCCCATCCCCCCCCCACCCAAAAGCTTATGCATACTAAGCCAATAACAAATACTATGCGTAAACAATGGGCAAATTTTATAACTTAAAGACCTTTACCTTGGGGCTATGGGGGAGGGAGGGGAATGTTATACCCTAAGGCATAGTTATTGGGCCTTTCAACTATGATGAACAAAATGGCTATCTCAAAATTTTGATCGGACGATTTTTTGAAAAAAGGGGCGGGGGAGAGGGCCTAGTTGCCCTCCAATTTTATGGTCACTTAAAAAGGGTACTAGAACTTTTAATTTCTGTTCAAATGAGCACTCTCCCGATATTCTAGGACGACTGGATCGATACGATCACTTCCGAAAAAAAAAAACACAAATAAACATGCATCCATGATCTTTCTTCTGCCAAAAAATACAAAATTCCACATTTTTGCAGATAGGAGCTTGAAACCTCTTTAGAAGGGTTCTCCAATGCGCTGAATCTGATGGTGTGATTTTCATTAAGATCACTTGACTTTCAAAGGGTGTTTCCCCCTTTTTTTCGAAAATCAGGGAAATTTTCTCCTAACCTTGGATAAGTAAGACTAAACTTAATGAAATTTATATATTTGAAATCAGTATAAAAAGACGATTTTTTTAATATATATATTGGTATCACAATTCCGTTTTTTAGAGTTTCGGTTTCTATTGAGCCAGGTCGCTCCTTACTTACAGTTTGCTGTTAGCACGAACTGTTTGAAAGAAAGTGAAAAGCACAATGCGAATGAATGCTACATTTTATATTTGAATATTATCAATGGAAGGAAATTCGTTCAATGCTGCTTCGAATGTTCAACATTACTACTAATTTAAGTTCTTTCCATTCACTCTAGGCTGAACATTAGGGCTGGTTACTCAAAAGATTGCTGGTAGTAGAGGGAGTTTCTGCACCGTAAAGCTCTGTGCAGACTAGTTTCAGATTTTTGTAATCATTCAATTTTATATCTTTCTTGTTTTTGCCTACTTTTAAAAAAATAAGATTTTCCTTCTATTCGAATTCGGTATTTTCCGTATGTCAGTATATTCGTAATACGGTATTTCCGTATTCAGTATTTCTGTAAATTTTTGTTTTTTTCTTCCGCCTTGGAACTGTAATAGGAGAACATTAAATAAACTTGTAAAAAATTATACTGTCGGAAAGTTGCTCTGGCGAGCAGAAAGCTGTCAGATATTAACTTAAGTCAATTGCCACCTTTCAATGATTTAAATCTGTGCTTTTCGTCAATTCTTTTTTTCCACTCTCTCTCTCTTGTACTCCACTTCTTACATTATTGCGTTAGTAGATTATAAATAAATTATTATTACTATCAAACTTTTTTGAACTAATTGCAACAATTCAACAGGCGTTATCTAGCATGACACACATTTTTGGAGAGCAAAAAACTTTTAAATGCGTTCTAGGTTTTTCAGCAGTTATAAACCAGTTGCTTAAGAAAGGGAGGTTTTTCGACGCCTCCAAGATGCAGCACAAGCAAATTGTTAGTGTAAAAGGGCTCTTTATTTTATTTTACTTAAAAATATTTTATTTGCATCCAAGAGGAGCCGTTCAGAGGGTGGGGGGCGGATTAACGAATCGATAGAGCATCCTAAGGTTAAGTAGGTGGGCAATATTTGTCACTGAAAAAAATGTGGCATACGGCATTTAAAATTACCGCAAACAAAATAAGGTCTAAGAAATTATTTAGTTAGAGCAAAATAAAAGGGTTACCCTCGGAACTGATTCTTTTTGGCATTCCTCTTCTTCACTTCTTCTTTGGTTTTATCCAACATTTCACCACGCTTTGGCCTATCATCTTCGTCCAAAAAGTCCAGGTTCTTCAACTTTCCCTCTTTAAACTCTTTCAGCTTATTCATCATCTCCCTCTTCTTTTTGCTTCTCTCCAATCCTACTTGAACTTGAACCTTCTTGCCATATTTTCGAAGATCTCTCAGTTTGGCAATTTTCTGGGACCTTTCTTGACCTAATTGCTTTTCAAGAGCATAACGTTTTACCTGGAATCAATGGAGAGAATAAGAAGTTAGATTTGCAAAATTTGTCAAAATTGACATGTTATTCTAAAACACTAGGTAATGCATCCATGACCATATACAGAGAGGAAAACTGAGCCCCTCCCATAAAAATTGGTACAATTTTACATTTTGATGAAATGTAATTTACTCAAGAAAACTGCAGGCCCAAATCTCATAATTTTTTCCCCAAGCTTCAGAATAAAAAGGCTAAAGTTTAAAGCTTCTATATTCTTTTTTCAATTGGTGATAATAATAAATCGGATATGCAATATTTGTTGAAATAAACATATTTGATATTCTAAAACATTAAGCAGTGCGTTCAGGATCATACACACGGAGAAAAACCGAGCCCCCTTCCCTCAAAAATAACGAATTTTAAATTTTTGTAAAATTCAATTTTCTTAAGAAAAACTGCAGGAAAAGATCTTGTTTTTTTTACACGTTTCGGAATAAGACGATTAGATCTTAAGGTGTTCATTAAAAAAAACACATAAGGAAGTGTTAGAAAAAATAAAAAAGAAATTGAATTTGCAATATTTGTCAAAACCGATCTATTAGATACATCTAAAACACTAGGTAGAGCAGTAAAAACCATACCGAGGGAAACCGGGCCCCTCCCCCCTAAAAAAATATGAAGAACTTTATATCTTGATGAAATATAATTTCCTCAAGAAAAATTATCTGGCCCAAATCTTTCTATTTTTTCCATAAGCTTCAGAATAAAAAAATTTAGATTTAAAATTTCCGTATTTTTCAATTGGAGAAAATAAAAATTTAATATGCAATATTTGTCGCAATGACATATTGGATATTCTAGCACACAAAGCAGTGCATTCTGCTAGAAAAACGTTAAAAACCAGCCAAAGGAATAATCATTTGTGCAATTTGGCAGCTCCTTCGTTGCGCTTTAATTGGATATTCTAGAACACAAAGTGGTGCATTCTGCTAGAAAAACGTTAAAAACCAGCCAAAGGAATCATCATTTGTGCAATTTGGCAGCTCTTTCGTTGCGCATTAATTGGATATTCTAAAACACAAAGCAGTGTATTCTGCTAGAAAAACGTCAAAAAACAAGCCAAAGGAATCATCATTTGTGCAATTTGGCAGCTCCTTCGTTGCGCTTTAATTGGATATTCTAGCACACAAAGCAGTGCATTCTGCTAGAAAAACCTTAAAAACCAGCCAAAGGAATCATCATTTGTGCAATTTGGCAGCTCCTTCGGTGCGCTTTAATTGGATATTCAAAAACACAAAGCAGTGCATTCTTCTAGAAAAACCTTAAAAACCAACCAGCCAAAGGAATCCTCATTTGTGCAATTTGGCAGCTCCCTGTTGCGCTACCTACTAAATTTGCCGAAGTTCAATACGTCAATACGTCTCAATGACGAAAATGTTTAATGGGCCCTTTGTCTTTGAGACTTTTAGCCAAAAAGACAGGAAGGCTGATACTCGGAAAAAGATTTCCGAGCATCAGCCTTACAGCAGTATAGTTACTGCTGTAAGGGCAGTATAGTTACTGCCTTCCGAGTATAGTTAAGATACAGCATAGTCTTAACTATAAATGAGAAATTACGTTGGTTTATAGTTGTGAAATTGTCTCATAGGTTGTGTTTTGTTACTTTAAATGGTTATATGCCGAATTTGTGATATCCATCATTGGTGGATAGTTCTGAACACGTTGCTATTTCATTTTATTTATAATTTATATATGATCTATCTTATAATTTATTTAGAATAACTTATATATTTTTGTTATAATTTTTTCTTTATATTTTTTTTTATATAATTTATCACATAGTTTACTATAAATTTTCTAGAATTTAACTGCTTTGTTTGACAAAACTAGTGTTAAAATAAAAGAAAATGCTTACTTATTTTTTCAACTGAGACCTTTTCATTGATACAATTTTTCTGAAAAAGATTTACATTTTTCAGAAATCGATACAATTTTTCTGAAAAGAATGTCATATCAGCAATAATGTTCCATTTGCTACTATTAATTTATGTCTATCACTGCGAAACATATAAAAGACCACACAGACAACTCAAACCAAACCCAGGTAATTCAACAAATGAAAACCCACAGAGGTGATTCAAGTCAACTAACCACAGATGCAGCTTATCAACATTCAAAGAATCAACATAGGCAACTTAGTTTAGTTTTGTTCAACACAGTGACACCTCAATATTATGCCTACCATCTTTTTTGGAAAAAAAAAGGAAAAAGGAAAAAAGAACGGTATACTGTTGGAAATTGACAAGGGCTCACAGGCTCTTATATTCATCTTATTTTTGCTCCCTGTAAATTTGACTGATTATACAAGTTAATTTTGCCAGCTCTTTGCCTAGCCTCCCTCCACTCGCACTGCCTTCAGTCCTTACAGATGGTCATAGCTTCATTCAGGTTGGTGTTGGGGGCTTCGGTCCCCTAAGGTGAACCTCAGTTCGCTCAAGCTGGTTTCACTATAGATGTCACAATGATGTGTTTCAATGATGTCACATTTTCAGTTAAAAAAAAAATAGTTTGTAAGCGCAGATATGCGTTCTCACCACTTCTGGATTCTTTGTAAAAAATTTCAGGGTTCTACCATAAATGTTTAAGCTACAAATCACTGAACAGACGCTCAAATTTACGTATATATGTATACGTATATTTACAGACAGACGCTGCAACAGAGCAACAAAAAATTAAAACAAAAAAAAAGAAGAAAAAAGGAAATCTAGCAAATACAAAAAACGTTAAAAAAAAGATGAACAAAAATGAATTTTAGTACAAAACGTACAAGTACTTGTGCTTATGCGGAAATGTGTCTATTTGAACCCAGAACAAGTAAATAGAACCACTGAATTTAAATAATATAAAAATAAAAATAAAAAAACGTTGCAATGGTGCAACAAAAAAGAATAAAATCTAGCAAAAAACATAAAACCACTCGTCTTTACATCAAAATACAGCTATCTGAATCAGGATAAAATAGTTGTGTAAACTTAAACGTAAACAATACAAAACGTTAACAAAAAGATGAAAAAAAATGAATTTTAGCACACAACGTATATGCCTGTGCTTATGCAAATATGCAGCTATTTGAACGTAAAACAAACAAATAGAACCACTGGATGTAAATAATACACACACAAAAAAAAATAAAAAAACGTTGCAATGGTGCAACAAAAAAGAATGAAATTTAGCACAAAACATGAAACCGCCCGTACTTATACAAAAATGCAGTTATTTGAACCCAGGATTAGGACTAACTAAATGTAAACAACACGAAGACATTTAGTAAATTGAGACTCACTTTCAACATTTGGTCATCAGACTTTGCCATTTGTGCAAAATAATCTTCGGGTCGTTTTGTCGGTATGCCAAGCTTATGTAAACGTCGTAAAGCCACTACAACAGCCGTCTGGGCTTGTTTATAGAACAACATTTCTCGTTGTAGATCGTCTGTTTTCAAATCTACTCCCTTCTGTAAAAGCTAAAAATAAATAATTAAAACAATCGAAGATGAAAAATAACTTCAATAGCAGATCATAATGATCATAATTTTACCAATGTTATGAAAATTTTACCAATTTTTGTCGGTATGCCAAGCTTATGTAAACGTCGTAAAGCCACTACAACAGCCGTCTGGGCTTGTTTATAGAACAACGTTTCTCGTTGCAGATCGTCTGTTTTCAAATCTACTCCCTTCTGTGAAAACTAAAAATAAATAATTAAAATAATCGCAGATGAAAAATCATTTCAATAGCAGATCATAATGATCATAATTTTAGCAATTTTTTGAAAAGTTGTACCATAACTTTACCAATTTTAACATGATTTGACTATAGTTTTACTGAAACATCAAACTCAGAAACATCAAAATGTAAAAAAAATTGTTTTTACAACTAATTAATAGAAAGCAAATAAAATAAATGTAATTAAATAAATAATTCCTTAGACACAACATTTTTTGCATTAAAAAATAGCTGAAATGAAATAGCTTTCAAGAGCTGAAAAGACTTTTACCGTTGCTAATATACCTCCATAAGAAAACAGAGAAAATATTAAAAGTAAAAACGAATGTAGATAGAAATTAAATATTTTATTGTCAAGGAAAATCTTTTGCAGCATGAGAACAAGAAGTAAATTAATAACGACACTACTACTACTACCAACTCACCGCAGCACCAAGCCGCCTGAAACCAACACAGCTTCACACGCTCTTCCTCCATTCCAACTGATTCAAAACCTCCCTCTTTACACCCTCCCAAGAAGTTCACACTTCCCTTAAGACACCCTCCCGCCCCATTTGGCGGCGACCTGATTTTCCCTTGGCCTACTCGGTTGCACGACAAGGACGATCTTGCGCAATCTGCTATTTTTCATCCGTAGAACGTGTGCTAGCCATCTCAACCTTTCTCTCATTATAGT
Source organism: Artemia sinica (assembly GCA_027921565.1). NCBI lineage: Eukaryota > Metazoa > Arthropoda > Branchiopoda > Anostraca > Artemiidae > Artemia > Artemia sinica. The sequence continues at coordinate 50,544,466 of CM051266.1, read as the reverse complement.
GCTAGAGAGCGGGATTGACCCAAATTTTTTTGTACAGCTTACTGTTTGAGATACGGGTAGCCAGTCGGGTACCCAAATCATCCCTAGACGATTTCTCTGGGAAAAAACTCATTTTAAGCAAAAGAAAAAAAAAACGATAGGAAAAAATTTCTAAGAGAATTCCAGAAGCGAGTTTAATTATTCAGATTTCGTTTGTATTTACTTCAGATAACTATTGAAAATTTTCTTTGCGTGTTTTTTTTTTTTTGCTCGTTTTCGTAAATTTTTATTAACGAAATAAATAGCTCTGTATTTCTTAGAAAATAGCCAACCGTAAAAGTTTAACTTTTTTGGTTAAGTAACGGCTATAAATGACCCAAAAGACTCGTTCTTGATTGAGCCCTATGAATGAAATTAAAGAATAATACGGTTTGGCGCGGTTGTGCTGGTCTCAAGCGGTTTTGTTCTGAGATGAGCTGTTAGTAGTAATAGTAACGGCAGCAACGTCCATCTGTGCCCCCCTAGATATACTATAAAACAGAGTCATTAACAAGCACATAAAACCACATGTTTTTGTTCATATCTTATTTTTAAATGAAACTGAAAACATTCTATGATTGCAAACATTCAACAATTACGAAGTTCTAAAACAAAACATGTTTTTTAACACGTCCTATGACTATATATTACACAGCAAAAGCGGCACCAATTCATGAATCTGTTTTTTTTTGGGGGGGGGGGGATATATTTTTCAAAATCTAGGGCGGAGGAGGGCAATTTTTTCAATGAAAATGCCAAAAAAGATGATTTTGAAATCCCAAGGGAATCTATCGTAGGGTACTAATCTTTCTCTGCTACCCCCTTCCCGGCACCGCTGCCCAGGGAATGAAGCCCTTTTAAATAGATAGGTATAAGGTATACGGGTGTATTCCTGTTTAATGAACAAGCTTGACTTGGTTACTCTTAATCAACACAAGTTTGGAATAATCTAAATTTTGTAAGTAATGCTCAAAACAAAAGACCTACCTATCTCACATTTTCATAATTTTGCAAAAGATCGAAAATAAATCAAAGTTCACATAATCTTCTTTAGAACCATGAAAAAAGACAATCTTCAACAGAATTTCTGTAAACCTAATTCGGGCTGCAAATACATTTCTGATGTTTTCTTTCACTTTGCATTTTGTTTGTAATTTCATAGGTATTCACTTTCCGGGAGGAGGGAAGGACTGGGGATGGGTAATTGGAGATACCTCTCCGGCCTCATCCATATATTAGATTCAGTCAGCCCTAAAAGTTCCGGTGAATTAGTGCACGAGCTTTCGACGATGTCGCAAAAATCTCCTTCTCTTTTACCTTGCTTGTTAACACATAATTCTTGCTACTAGTTCGTAACACGTGTTACAAACGTCATTATAACATACGTCATAGTGACAACTGTTACAATGTTTACCTTTTTGTGTTCGTTTGGTATGTAAACGAGACAAAACGACTACGATTTCTTTAAATAAAGTAGCTTCAAACTTGTTTACAGAATATGAGATTGTGCTAGGTAGACTCTGAGCCGGGAAAATCCAAATAGACTCCAGTTACTTACCACATTATTCCCCTAAGAGTTACTTTGAAAAAAAAATGAATAGTCCCTAATCTCTGAAAAGATGATTTCAAATTAGCCCTAGCTGATTGTCCCTACCAAATATGAAGTAACTAGACCTCTATAGCTGCAATCAGTGGATCAGGACCAGCAACTTTCCAACTTGTTTTTCAAAAAAGCAGCATATACACCATTTTATATTGGACTCAGAAAATATATTAAATACAAGTTCAGGAACATGTGAGCGTATATTTTAATTGAGGCAGTCTGATAAACTAATTAAATAATTAAAATAATGATTTATTTTAATTATTATAATTAGATAAACTAATTAAAATAACGACTACGACAAAACTATAACACAGCTTTTTTTAATAACAATTCAAATTCTGCCTTTTAAATTTCATCGATCTACAAAACTGACAATGCAATTGAACTTAGACGAGATTAGAACCGATTCAGAATCAGACGGGTGCCAGTTTGAATAAGTCCTATCAATTTCCTCAACACACTCAATACTTATAATGTTTTTTTTTTTTTTTTTTACCACAAAATCTTACATTTGTCAAACACAATGATAAGAAAGTAACTTCTTGTTAAAGACAGGTCGCTTTTTTTAAAGATTAGATAAAAAAAACAAGTTTTTCCAACTGAAAGTAAGGACGACATTAAAAATTAAAACTAACAGAAATTATTCCAGTGTATGAAAGGAGCTGTCCCCTCATCAACGCCCCGCTCTTTACGCTAAAGTTTTTTATTACTTTAAAAAGTAGAGCTGTAACAAAGAGGCAATCTTTAGCGTAAAGAGCGGGGCGTTGATAAGGGGACATATTTTGGCATATTTATTTGGTCAACTATGCCCAACAAAATGGTTATCTTAAAATTTTGATCGGACGATTCTGAGAAAAAAGGGGCGTGGGAGGGGGCCTGTTTGCCCTCCAATTTTTTTGAAGCTAGACATATGGTACCAAAAAACTTAAGAAAATGTAGCTTTCCTTTGAAGGTGTAGTTGTTATTGGGAATCAACGGGTCTAGCCCCCCCCCCTTCCCCGAAAATTCCCCCCGGATAATTTCGGGTGTTCATTAGAAGGGAAATTGAAAGTTCTACTTACTTTTTTAAGGGTAAGGCAATACTATACCGACGTCTATAGTAAAGAGTCATAAGGGTTCAATGTATTATTATTTACTTATTTTTTTCTGGAGGCACTACATATGGAAGGGGTGGTTGTATAAACTTCAGAGGGGGTTGACTCGATTGCATATAACAAATTTTAGAGCCCTTTTGGTAGTCAAAGTGATTGGAGGGAAACAAGCCACTATCCACACCGTTTTCTCTAAACGCGTCCGATCAAACATTTGAGATAGCCATTTTGTTCAAAATAGTTCAAAAAGGTCAAAGGCCCCTATCCAGCCCCCCGGGGCAAGGGCTGTAAGCTATGCAAATTTCCCATTGTTAGGATATAAGGTTTTCATGGGAAGGGTGGTTGCATAAACTTTGAAGGGAGCTCATTCAATTGGCAATCAAAATTTCCAGTGCTTCTGGAGTTTACATTTTTATTCTTCGAATTTCATGACTTCCGTGCTCAAAATAGAACGACAATTCATACAGCTAAATCTTAGAACTGCAAGCCACAATTTTCTGTTAGCTTGTGGAAAGAAAACTTTTATCTAGCAACAATTTGCAAGTAACACTTCTTGGGAACGTGCTAATTTGGTGGGAAATATAAAAACGAGGCCTTCAAAGGAGAAGGAAGGTTTATTACATATGAATAAAACTTACAAGTACTATTTTTATTCTTCAAACTTCTTTTGTTTTCGTTTTTAAAATCAAACAACAACTATCCTCCAATTACGTTTCGAACTTCTTAGGAATCTTACTAACGATTATGAGCAACAATTTCCTGTTAGATTAGAAAGCACAGATGCCAACAACAAATTTATATTAGAACCACCTTGGTGGTTATCCAAAAGCCATTCAGGCAAATAAGCAAGGTTTTGCAAAAAAAAAAAAAACATCTGTTGTACATTTAGCCTAAAATTTCATTGAATTTCTTAAATTTGTTCCTGCATTCCAGGTCGTGGGCTTATGCGAGGCAGCAAGTGTATGATGTTGTATATGCTTGTACTGTATAAATGTATTGTTGAATCATTCAATAAACCTATTCATCTATTAAAGTTCTTACAGTTAATTCTAAAACTTATATTCACCCCTTATTTTGATGACCTTCAAACACTGCTTTCACTATCTCTGTATATTTCGGCGTATCCTAGAACTTCTTTAAAAAAAGAACAGGATTCTCTCAAATCTCCCCAGAAATTGAAGTTCAATGACACACAAATTTAAATGCAGAATACAGATTATTAGTTTCGTTAAAGTTAATTTTCGGCAAGATTTTAGACAACCCAATCTTCTTTGGGGAATTTCGGACACTGTTCTCAACATTGATCAATTAACCAATCAGGACCAAAACGACCACGGTTGCTTATTAAATGTTTTCAAACCTAACCTCAGTTTCTTCAATAGGAGCGGCAGTGATATCTAACCGTTCAATCCAGTCATCACGAAATAGAATTTTTTCTAGCTTTGACTTCATTTGAGCCTGAAAACAAGAAGAAAAGATATAAATAGTCTGTCTTAGATTATAGATGGTTCAGAAACTTCAGACGTGAAGTCTTCTGAAGTTCGCAGTAGTTTACAGTCTTAGTATAATTCGTTAACTCCTAATCAAATTTACGAAATACTATTTATAAAACTATTTCATTTGAGCTTAAAACCTTACCTTGACCTTAGATCCACCTATGCCTCCAGAGGCACCCAGGGCATCAAGAAGGAGCCGCCAATCTTCTCGCCGGTTTGCTGCTGCAAGTATGTCCTCCCACTGAGGTTGGATTGATGTGTGCAGGTTACGGAGATCTGTCTGGTACGTTCGACGCAGGGTGTTTCTGGGTCTGCCCCTGCGGCGTGGACCCGATGGCTGCCAATGGAGCGCTGCATTTGGTAGTCGGAGATTGTCCATACGTAGTACATGGCCAAGGTATCTCCATCGGCGGACTCTTATAATATGTGTCACAAGAGGCTGGCCAATCTTGTCACGGATGGATTGGTTTGTTATTCTCTGCTGCCAACGGATGTTGAGAATTCTTCTGAGACATGTGTTTTCGAAAGCAAGTATTCTTAGCTCTTGTTCCTGGTTCAGGTGCCAGGTTTCGGCAGCGTAAAGCAGCACTGGCATAACATTGCTATTGAACAGTCGTAACTTTAGCCGTATAGAGAAGCTTTGGGACCTAAAAAGCTTAAAAACAAGAAGAAAAGATATAAATAGTCTCAGATTATAGATAGTTCAGAAAATTCAGACGTGAAGTCTTCTGAAGTCCCCAGTAGTTTACAGTCTCAGTATAACTTGTTAACTCCTAATCAAATTTACGAAATACTATTTATAAAACTATTGCATTTGAGCCTGAATAAGCAATTAAGCTCTTTTGACGGGGGGGGGGGGGGGTTACTGGAATAAGAGATAGTATTTTGGAGACCCAAATCCCCCATACCATCCATTTAATCAAAATTGAAACTATATTTTTTTCCCATTCACATCCAGAATACCAGATTATCGTAAATATATAAAAACGTTCTCGTAAGTCTCCTATTTCTGTCAATACTTGTTTTTGGATTCACCCTTGTTATAGTTGTACGGTTAGGCTAATATCCAAACATGCCCTCTCCCTCTGCTGCATATCCGGGGGGAGGGAGAATAACTGCTAAAAATTACCAGAAAAAAAGGGAAAATTGGTTGATTGCTAAAATACTTTATTGAAACGGTACATTACTGCATTATTGTTGAGGTGCTTTGATCTCGTTTCTATCAAGCATTTCCGCTACTACTATTGAGCCACAAAGGTACACGAGAAGTACTCTAGCCCCCCCCTTCCAAAAAAGATATCATGATTGTACTTTCCTCTTAACTTTATGAATTTTTTGTAGACTTCGTTGGTTTGTTTACTAATTTTATAAATTTATCCTGTCTTTCCTCTTTTCTTCATAGTCGAAATGTTTCCTTTTCTCTTCTTGTTGTTTTCCTTTTTTATTCTTGAAAAAACTGCGAAGGATACCAAAAACCAACAAAGAGAAAAATCTCAATGAAAAAAAACAACAAACGAGACTCCGGCCAGTGGAGAGAAAAGAAAAGACAAATGCAAAACAACGCGGATGTTTCGCCTGTATCACAAACAAGGCGTCACAGCACGAAAGACAGAAGAAGAACAAGATAAAAAAAAAAAAAAAAAAAAACAAGTTAAAACTAAAAAACCAATAAAACCACCACCAAAACAAAAAATATACAATTGGCGCAAACTGATCCACGCAGGGAAAGGATGCTAATATGGAGTTACTTCAGTGAGAACACCAGAACAACTTCTCTTTGTTGGTTTTTGTCTTGGCTGGCCAGTTCGGCTTAAGATCTTTCAAGGATACCAAAGAGTAGTACACATACTGATTACCAGAGGCATCACTAGCCAAAAAATGTTTTTCTTTGGGGGAGGGGAGGGGTGGATTTTATTCAATGACTGCTCATTTTTACCGACTAATTTGCGAGATTTTGCTACTAAAATTACCTCATTTTTCTTTAATGACTGAGACTGATCTTCTTCCATTCTTTTATGCCCCTGCTGGTTGCATTTCATTTATATTGAAACCTTAACTGCAAACCTTTGAAAAGCTCAATAAACCTGTTGATCTAGGAGACGTGACAAAACAATAATATAAATTCACCTTAATACTTCCATATAAAATATACAAAGCATTTTCACAACTTCAACAAAATTATTACACAATAATAACACAAAACCGACTTTCAAGTACTTCAATATTAATACAATGCTTTCGATACTAACATAATACTATATCGATGCTATAATGTATCGATACAGTATGATGATACAGCACTCTATCGATACAGTAATAATTCAGTACTGATAGAATACTCTGGATTATACACAAAGCAAAAGAATAGGAAATTATCCACTTTGGGGTCTTGTTAGAAGGATCAGCAGAAAAGTCCTACGCTTGACACATATGGGGTGCCACTAAGTCAATTTTGCACCTGTTTAATATAGTGTTATCCCTAACTAGCTCAGATTTGTACTTTGAGATTTGTAGATTAGTGAGTCATGGCTTGATATAATTTTAATGTAGATAATTTTGGAGTTATCACGAAAATAGAATATTCAGAAGTACTGAATCATCAAATACTTCTATTTTTAAGTTTCACTAAAAAAAAATTAATGAGGAAATGCATAAGACACTGAAAAACTGTCCTAATATTTTCCATGGTGAGAAAGGGAGTGTCAGGATTAAAAACAGGATATAAAAGCATAAATGACAAGCCTTGCTCTGGATGCATTGTGAAGTAACAACCCTAGAAATATTGAAAATGATTGTGGAAAATCCATCAAACTGCTCTAGAAGACCGCATATTAAAAATTGTTTCAAATAGCAGAAGCTGTTATGGTATTAATGTTCGCTGCGTAATATTTTCCGCTACAGCAAGGTGGTGCAAGAAGGGAGCAACGTTTGCTAATACGCTTGCAAACGTTTGCCCCAATGCAACAAAAGATTACTCAGTGAGAATTTAGCGCCCTGCCATAAAAACCCCAACGATTTTTCAGACGTTTTATAACCGTGACCAGCTCAGTTCCAATCAAAACAACCAATACAAATACAATCTTGGAAACAAATAACAGACGAAACAGCACAAGGTGAATCCGATGGCATATATAACTACTTTGAGGGACTATTATAATGATGGTTTAATTGAATTAGAATATCAATATGAACAATGCTTTAGTCATTCTAGAAGTTATGTTGGGGAAGGAATAAACCTAATAAGAACTATTTTTATTTTATCTGGGTCTGGAACTTTTCTGTCACCCTCAAAAACTCAAAAATATTTTCATCTCCTGCAGTTTGGTAAATTTTGCCTTTGTGGGAAAAGTTTCCAACTGAGTGTTGAAAAATACGAGGCACATAGTGCAGACTTTGTTGCTGGGACTTCCAACGAAGGTTTGCAAATTTGGAGACCTCATGCATCGATGGATCTATTGTTTCATCAACTACTGACTTAGAAAGGCTTTCTAGCCTGCCGCGAGCGGGGGTCCCGGCTCGCAAAATTAGACACTTACCACAAAATTAGGATATTCATTTGGTTTCCTTTTGACTGGAACCTCTGCAATAAGACCAGGTTTCAGATCACCTCTAGCAAATGCTTCTTGAAGCTGAAAAAAAGAAAACAATTGATTAAACATTATTCAAAACAGCCCATTGGCTTAGCTAGCCCTGGGCTGAGGACGTGTTGGAGATTAGTATACCTGTACTAGAATAATTTTTAGTTTTTACAAAAATGTTGTAAAATGGAACTTACAAGAAAAAGCGCATAGACAAATAATAGTCTGGTAGGGTTGTATTGCAAATAACAAATATTGATTTGAATTTTCAGACAAATGGTTCAGGGGAAGGATTTACGCCCAAAAGACATCATCCCTGTCTAAGATGAATAAAATCCATTAATCCCATTGAAACTAAAAAAAAAAAAAAAAAAAAAAAAAATCCTGCATAAAAAAATGTATATCTGTGTTTAGACATTTCAAATGGAGATCTTCGGATTCCTAGGGCAAGATCTTGCAAACAAGAACTATTTTTAAATGAGTTACATCTTTTTCTTCTCAGAACTCCACACATCTTTTCTTTTTTTTTAGATGAGAGAGAGGGAGAGGGAGAGAGAGAGAGAGAGAGAGAGGAGAGAGAGAGAGAGAGAGAGAGAGAGAGAGAGAGAGAGAGAGAGAGAGAGAGAGAGAGAGAGAGAGAGAGAGAGACAGACAGACAGAGAGAGAGAGAGAGAGAGAGAGAGAGAGAGAGAGAGAGAGAGAGAGAGAGAGAGAGAGAGAGAGAGAGAGAGAGAGAGGGAGAGAGAGAGAGAGAGAGAGAGAGAGAGAGAGAGAGAGAGAGAGAGAGAGAGAGAGAGAGAGAGAGAGAGAGAGAGAGAGAGAGAGAGAGAGAGAGAGAGAGAGAGAGAGAAAGAGAGAAAGAGAGGGAGAGAAAGAGAGAGAGAGAGAGAGAGAGAGAGAGAGAGAGAGAGAGGGAGGGAGGGAGAGGGAGAGAGAGACTTGATTAATGAGGACTTGATATTTTGTCTATGTCTATATTTGACAGGAGTATTTACCAAATATATCCTTTCTGATTTAAAACTGCTTTTTTGGTTATTAATTGTACATTTTTGCATAAATAAATACTAAATTATTTTCTCTTCTAGCTCCCATAATATAGTTTTAAATAATTTTCACTGAACACATAAAATACATGAATAAAAATATTCACTAGCCAATTATTTGCCTATATCATAATCATAAGCTCTTGTTGTTTTTTTTTTTTTGCTTAAAATTTAGAGTTCATTTCTTTGCATTTGGGTTTCACATCTTTGAATTGATTTCACGGTCTCCCATGTGGACACACAGTCTTTAGGGGTAATAAGAGGAATTTACTACAAAAAGGCTTAAAACAAGACAAATTAAACCAAGAAGTTATTCTCAGTGAATACACCTTCTAACCTAAGTATCCAGGTAGTAATCTTCGAAGCCAGGAAACATGGGACGTAGCCAGGGACCAAAGAGTCCGCATCCCCTTCGTATTACAAGGAAGTAAAAATATGCTTGAGATCCCAAATCTCAAAAGGAAATACTTTTAAGAAAAACTGAAAGTAAATGACAGATAAGTATTTTGGGACTAAAAGGGCACTTATCCTAAGATTAAGAGCTTAAGAACCATTCAAAAATTTCACAGCCTTTCTCTTGTATGGTCTTGGGCATATCTTTGCTATGGTCGTATATAAGGCATAATTTAAGGGCACAAACCTATTTATCTTAAAAATAAGAAATACACATATGAAAAGAAACAAACACAAAGGATTTTTACAAGCAGACTGTAGGCTAAAAAGCAAAAGCCACACATCAGAAAATTTTAATATTGCAGATCTTTTACATAAAATTTTCAGTTGGGCGGTAAAAGTATTAGTGTTCTAATCAGGTTGACATCTGCTTTTTTTTTTTTTTTTAATTAATTTAATGTACTAGGTTGATGAATGATCAAAAACAGGCCTGATATTTGTCAATATTTTTCATGCAGCCTATTAACTCCAAAACAGCTTCATAATTTGCACTATCAAGGTCTCAATGTAGTACAACAAAAAAAACTTGCCTGGTCAAGACACTGTTTGATACTTATTACATTTTAGCCACACAAATCTTGAAAAACACTATTCTCAGGTCAGAGTTTTAAAAACACAATGTAAGGAAATCAGCCTAATTTGCCACATAGAGTGTAAAAATTCAGTTTTTCTTCTTTATTAGTTCCTTCAGAGCTCTGATGCTTCAAAAACTACAATAATGGTCTGAACAATTAGGTGCCTATACATTTTAGATCATTTTCTGAAAATTATCTTAAAAGTATGTCCCATATCTTCTAGCTGGCGAAGTACAAAGATACAAAAATTCTGGCATATCCCCTCCTCCAAAAAAAAAAGGTTGTACACATTCCACATCTTTTCCTCAAAAATTATCTAGGTCCCTCTTCTTGGAAAAATTTCTGCACGTATCCTTGAGGGAGAATTATCTACTAAGAACGTGTAGCTAAAAGGGTATAAAAGGTAAAAGGCCATATACCTGATTAGAACAGATGAGTACTGCATAGTAAAAAATCCTAAGAAATTTGACATTGAGGTAAAAAATCAAAGATGAAAAAAGAAATGCTACACCTTAATAAGAAAAATAATATGAAAAATGAAAACATGTTTCAAGAAAAATGCTCTGATGCCAATTTGACTGTTCAAATTATTTTTGGCATATGTACAAGAGAAAACTTGTGGAGTTTTTATGTCAGGATTAGGTTATATCTTTGTGAGGTAGCAATTATTCTTTCCTTGGACAATGCACCAATCCATATCCTATTCCTATATCTTCAATTTCTTCGTACAGCTACATCTGCCAAAGAGATTCTCTTATGAAATATTTAAGCAACTTGCACCTGTCTATTATTACTCTAGAAGACTAAATTTTTGATAAAAAAAAACACTAAATTTGGCCAAAAATAAGTGCAGTATATAAATGCACACAGGCCCAACCCTTGGAAATATATCTTCAAGGACTTTGCAAGTGCAGCCTCTTGGGTTAAATCAGGCTATTTTTTTAGAAGGGGAGGGGGAGAAAAATCAAAAATAGTAGTCTCAGGCAAAAATGCCTTAAATTTTCCTGTATTCAAATTCGAGACAAAATGTCTGAAATTGTCAAATTATATTTGGATATATACTTAGTGGTGCACCATACTACCAGACTTTCCATAGTGAATAGAAAGGGAATAGAAAGCATAGAAAGATCAAATCAAAAACCTTGAATCAGCAATCCCAAACTTTTATTTCATTTCAGCAATTTATTTCATTCCAAACTTCCCTAGTCTTCTACATCACTTTTAAAATGCAAGTAAAGAGCAAAATCACAGCTTAAAAAACAAGTTTGTCTTTATATAAGAAAATATCTAAATAGTACATTGAAATGAGAAAGAGAAAAGAGCAATTACCTCTTCATCAGAATCCATATATTCTTCTTCAGATGATGACTCAGCCTCAATCTTCCTTGCCTTTTTTGAAATTTTCACCATTTTGTTCTGTTCAATAGCCTTTCAAAAAAGAATCAATCAAATAGAATAGAAATGAAAAAACTACCTACACAGTACTAACAAAAACACAATAATTTATTTCTCACCCTCTATACAAATTGAAAAATGGAAAAGTTAAAAGAAAATATAAAAAAAATGAAAAGGCAAAAGAAAATATCAAACAAAAAGTAAAAGGTAAAAGAAAAACGAAATATCAAACAAAAAGGAAAAGATAAAATAAAATGGAAAAGGAAATATTAAATCAAAATGAAAAGGTAAAGGAAAACAGAAAAGGAAATACCAAAAAAAGGAAAAGGTAAAATAAAAACAAAATATCAAACAAAAAGGAAAAAGTAAAAGAAAAAGGAAATACAAAACAAAAAGGAAATGTTAAAAGAAAATATCAAACGAAAAGGTAAAGTAAAAAGGAAATATCAAACAAAAAGGAAAAGGCAATTTGAAAATGTACAATATTTTCTTAACATGCTTGGTAAAGGTCCAGAACTGGGGCTATTGAGAAGGAGACATGTTAAGAAAATAATTCTTATTCCATAATATGCAGAATAATTGTAGCTAACAATTTTGACTACAGTTCCTCTAAAATTAACCACCAACCCTCACAAATGTACAAATATAGAGCCCAAATTATACATTCTCCATGTAATCTGCCAATGCATCGCTCTTGTTTCAACCTGTGTACCCATAAGTTGAATCAACTGTGATAAAACAAGAACCAGAAAAACAAGAGTGATGTATGGCAGAATGAATGGGAAATACATAATTTGGACTATATATTTGAACATTAGGGGGGGGGGGGGCGTAGCATATAGTGGAGCTACATTTAAAATGTGTTAGCTAGGCCTACAATTATTCTGCATATTCTGAACTAGCCTAAAAATAGTTTTATTTTTTTTGAAATGTTTCCTTCTCAACAGTCCCAATTATAGAGTTATACCAAAATTCTTCCTAAACATTAGGAAGAATTAGGTTTTAGATTCTACGGACAATACCAATGTCCATTGAGGACATTGGTATTGTTTTTGATAATCAATTGAGGTTTGATAAACAGGTATTAGCTGTATTGCACAAATCAAACTAAAGTTTGCTTTGTATCAAAAGAATGTTTAGAAAGTTCAATCTGTGAAGCTTTACTATGTTGTATAAGATAATGACATGACCAATAGTTGAGTACTGCACATATGTGTGAGATCCAACAAGTAAATCTGATTCACAGCTTATTGAAAAAGTACAAAACCAGGCATCAAAATTTGTTCCTTATTTGAAGCTCTTGCCTTATGAGTGTAGACTAAGATGTTTGAGCATACCATCTCTACAATTCAGGAGGAATAGATTGAATTTAGTTAATACATTTAAAATTATTTATGATGCAGATAATTTATTTTTTTGGGATTTTTTTTTTTCAGTATAGCCATTATTCATCCACCCAGCAGAACTCATTAAAATTGTATCAGAAAAGGGTTTTAAGAAAAATTGGAAAAGGTTCTTCTGTAAATTAATCCATTAAATCAAGGAACATGTTGTTTCAAGAAATTATCTTACTGTTTTGGTTGGAACCTCTTTTCTATATAGGTAATAGCCTATATAGAGCCATAATATCCATGGAATTTGAAGAATCTGTTTTAATTAGTGCCCCTAAAAAGAGCTTCATGAATTTGTCTCCTTGTGCATTCTGGGGTATTTGTTTATTTTTGTAATGTGTTCAGCCTGAATTTATTTGTTATTATCATACCAATCCATACCCAGGGGTGTAATTCTTGTTTATTGGCTCTTTATAGGCCTACTGTATTTTTGTTTAAAATAGTAAAAAAGAAGTGGGAAAAAGTGAATGAACACAAAATGTTGAGTAAAATTGATATTGTAAATATAATGAAATTCTGAATTACTTTTTCAGCATATTCCCTCCCAGAGAGTGGGAATCCTAAAAAGATAGCCTACCACTTCCTAGAGAGGGGGAAAGCTCATGCAGGATTACTATCAATCCAGACTAGGATTATGGATAAAAGAACTACTTCAGATAAAAACATTAAATACTAGCCTACAAAATGCAAACTTAAGCTTAAGGAATAAACTACTGCTATATAAAATAAAAATAACAAACCAAGCTTGAGGATTTTCTTCTTCTTTTTCTGATTGGTATGTTATTGATACCACAGCATTTATTGTTGCCACTTGACAAGAACCAAAAATGGTGCCAATTGAGTGAAAAAGTGATGTTTTTGTAGTATCCTTCCTACTGAAATGCAATATAATATAGATGATATTTTGCTGTCTATGATACAAACATGTCACCCCTAGTTCTAACAAAAAACTGATTTCTTGTAACTTTTTCTAGTAAATGAATACTAAAGTCTGTTTTTTTCCAAGTTACTCTGAAATTTGCTTAAAAAAAAAGGTAGAAAAGGGCTAGGAAGAGCAATAGCCACAGACCACCCACCCCTCCCACATTTTAAAGGGAAAAATACAGTCTTTGCTGATCAATTCAGTTTTTTGCCCTCTTATCTGTTCCATAAAGTGGCGTTCACAAGCATGTCTAGCTAGAATCCCATGCCTAGACATGTGTCTAGCCAAAATCCAATGTCTAGGTAATGCCCACTAGCTAATAGATGAGATAAGCAAAACAATTGCCTTAGTGTGCTTCATTATTATGTCTGGTGTTGCATATTTGCCTAAAATGAAAAAAAAAATAATTAATGAGAAAACAAAAATTAAATTTCAGTTTACAAATGTAAACAAAAATGATGAAAATAGTGGAACTTGACTCATTCTGATTGGCTGTAATCGAAAATCCTAGACATAGAGTTCTAGAGTCTAGAACTCAATGTCTAGCCATGCACCTTGTCTAGCATGTCTAGCTAAGCAATTTTTTTTTCTCCTTCCAGCATATTCTTCAGAAGAGCAGTGCACATTATTGTTTTGTCCCATTTTTATGTGACTGAGAACAATCCTCCAATTTACCAGTCTTGGAAACTAAAAGATGACAAAAGTACCTGTCTACACTTTTAGTTTCTCATTAGATATTTAAAGCAAGAAGATACTCTGGATGTTTCAGTTCAAAAATCTGTTTGCATTGTATACAAACTACCATTTAGTCTTTTCACCCCTTTGACTCCCCAAAAAAATATCTTCAGATAATCAGAAATCCCTCATCCTTGTCTCTAACCATGGTCCTGGAAATAAAGATACCATCCTGTCAATTAATAACTAGTACTCCCTATTAAAATTCTTAATTCTGTTGATGGCCTGTGGAAAGTGCAAATACTTGAGCTGCCCATCCCCAGCAGTTTAAGACCATTAGGCTGGCTGGTACTTATATGGCTCTTCCTATTCACTCCTGCTCTTTTCTGTACATTCCAATTTGTTTGCTGAATTCACCCTTGTTTCTATTGTCTTCATTGTGCTTTAATGATCAGTAATCAATTTGTCTCTTCTTTAAGATATCAATAGATGCCTTAAATGTCTTTCTATGAATGAGCCAAGGCAGGTTAGAATTCAGGATTGCAGTGAAGACATATGGTATATTGGCCATATAGAATAAAACATAAAGCACACTACAGTTTGGCTTGTATCAAAAGAATGTTTAGAAAGTTCAACCTGTGAAGCTTTAATATGCTGTATAAAAGAATGACATGACTAATAGTTGAATACTGCATATCTGTGTGGTATCCAACAAGAAAATCTGATTCAGAGCTTATTGAAAAAGTGCAAAAACAGGCATCAAAATATGTTCCTTATTTGAAGAGCTTACCTTAAGAGTGTAGACTAAGATGGTTGAGTCTACCATCTCTACAATTCAGGAAGGATAGATCAGACTTGTTAATATATTTAAAATTATTAATGGCATTGATAATTTATCTTTTAGTGATTTCTTCAGTTTATCCATTATTCATCCCCATAGCAGAACTCATTAAAATTGTATCAGAAAAGGGTTTCAAGAAAGGTCAGAAAGTGTTCTTCTGTAAATCAATCCATTACATGTTACCATAATCCATTACATGGACCATGTTACCTGACCATATTGTTGCAATAAATAATGTTACAGCTTTGGTTGAAAACTCTTTTAGGGAGACAAGTAGCCTATATAGAAAAATAATATCTATGGATTTTGAATGATCAATTTTACTCAGTGCCCCTAAAAAGAGCTTCATGAATTTGTCTCCTTGTGCATTTCATTTGTTGTTGTCATAACAATCCATACACAGGGGGTCTAATTCTTGTTTATTGTCTTTTTGGGTAAATTTCTAGTGGGTCATATAATTTAGCTAAGATGAAAGTGAAAGCAACATTTGATGCCTTTTTTATGCTTTTTCATAATTCAATAATCACTTCTGCAGCTAATTGCATCTTGTGCCCTTAAAGGGGCCCCAAAGGTATTTTAGGTTATATGAATTATGAAATAGCATAAAAAAAGAGGACTCCACCCTTTGACTATTAGAAAAATTACTTTATAAGCTTATATAGAATGGTACTATCTAATCTCCTTATAATTAAAAACAATTCATTTTCCAACTAGAAACTTCTCCCTTCCTAGGAAGTTCCCATTTCCTTTAAATCATTCTTTATGAAATACTCTCATCCCTGACAAGGACAACCTGCTTTCCTTATAGCCCTAGACAGTTGGTCAAAAAGGAAATTTTTTGGCAATTTGTCATCCTTCATCTGCAGAATGTGCCCTAGCCATCTCAACCTTTCTTTCATTATAGCCATAGAAAGCAGGATTAAACCACATTTTTTGTACAACCTACTGTTGAAATATGGTCTGTCAGCCAGGTACCCAGAACAATCTGTAGGCAATTTCTATGGAAAACATCTAGCAAATTGTCATCCACTTTTGGAATTTTCTTTTAGTTTTGTATATCTTGATGGGATCATCAAGGAGAGAGGTTTGCATTGTTGTCAGGATAACAACTAATATATTGAAAAAGAGCGTGAAATAAGAACATTGCTATTTTTATTCTTTTAGCCTACTATGTTTTTTGAGAAGTGCTGTTAAACTGAAATTTTACCATTATTTGGAAATTTGACTAATTTACCCTTCTATTCTTAGAGATGTGTGCACTCACAGTTTCAAGTAGCCCAGCCTATAATGAATAGGCCAGGGTGAAAGCCTATTGAAAAAAGGGGATTCTACCCTTTGACTATTGGAAAAAATTATTTTATAAGCTTATATAGAATGTTACTATCCAATCTCCTTCTAACATAATTTTTATACAATCCTAAAAAGGCTTATCCCAGATTTCCCACTCAATCACTTGGACTATCTGTCTTGGCTTTTTCTACAATTAGCCATGTCTTGATGCCTACTGCAAAATACTTGATTTCAATTAATGTGTTGCTGGAAAAAAACATTGCCCCAGAAACAATTCATTTCTAACTAGTTGACTAATAACTTCTCCCCAGCAATACTTGATTTTGCCAACTAGCTGGAAACAAACATTGCCCCAGAAAACAATTCATTTTCCTACTAGTTGACTAATAACTTCTCCCCAGAAACACTTGAATTTGCCAACTAGTTGACAATAAATGTTGCCTCAGCAAAACTTTCATTTTCTAACTAGTTTACTAATAACTTCTCCCCAGCAAAACTTAATTTTGCCAACTAACTGGAAACAAACAATACCCCAGAAAACAATTCATTTTTGAACTAGTAACTTCTCCCCTCCCAGGAAGTTCCTATTACCTTTAAATTTTTCTTTGTGACATCCTCTTACCCAAAACAAGGACAACTTGCTTTCCTTTTAGCCCTAGGCAGTTGGCCAAAAAAGAAAACCTTTGGCAATTTGTCATCCTTCATCTGCAGAATGTACCCTAGCTATCTCAACCTTTCTTTCATTATAGCCCTACAAAGTAGGATTGAAAAACATTTTTTGTACAGCCTAGAAATATGGTCAGTCATCCAGGTACCCAGAACAATCTATAGGAAATTTCTATGGAAAATATCTAGGAAATTTTCATCTACTTTTTGGAATTTTCTTTTAGTTTTGTATATATTGATGGGATCATCAGGGAGGGAGGGTTGCTTTGTTGTCAGGGTAACAAGTAATATGTTGAAAAAGAGCATGAAATAAGAATATTGTTATTTTTATTTTATTAGCCTACCAAATTATTTGAGAAGTGCTGCTAAACTGAAATCCTACCATATTTGGAAATTTGACTAATCTACCCTTCTATTCTTAGAGATGTGTGCACTCATAGTTTCAAGTAGTCCAGCCTATAATAAATATGCCAGTGTGAAAGGCTATTGAAAAAGTAAGGTTTTGTTGAGAAGTTAGTACTCAACTAGTTGGAAAATGAATTGTTTTCTGGGGCAATGTTTGTTTCCAGCTAGTTAGCAAATTTAAGTGTTGCTGGGGAGAAGTTATTAGTCAACTAGTTGGAAAATAAATTGTTTTCTGGGGGAATATTTGTTTCTAGCTAGTTGGCAAAATAAAGTATTGCTGGGGATAAGTTATTAGTGAACAAGTTGGAAAATGAATTGTTTTTTGGGACAATGTTTCTTTCCAGCTAGTTGGCAAAATTTGAAGTTATTAGTCAACTGGTTGGAAAATAAGTTCTGCTGGAGAAATGTTTCTTGTCAACTAGTTGGCAAATATAGATTTCTCCTATAGGGATGGGCAAAATTTTCCAACTAGATGGCAAAAATATTTTTAATTATAAAGAGATTGGATAGTAGCATTTTATATATGCTTATAAACTCATTTTTTCAATAAGTCAAAGGGTGGATATCCAAAAAAAAACATCAAATGATGTTTTCACTTTCATCCTAGTTAAATTATATGACCCACTGCAAATTTAACATGAACTTTACTCCTCACCCTCCTAATGTGCAGATATATAACCTGAAATGGAATATGCCCTGAATTGTAGATGGCAAAATTTAGCATTATTTTTGTCAACCACATTCGAAAAACTTGAAATGATAAGGAACAGTTTATATTTGAGTTGTCTCATAAATGGGGTTTGAATAGTTATAAATAGCCTAAGTATTTTTGGGTAAACATTTACCAAATCATATTATTGAGTTATGACTAAAGTGAATATACCACTTGATGCCTTCTTTTATGCTCTTTATGAATATAATATTCATTTTTGTTGGAAATGAATTTTAGCCCCCACTCCATTTCATACCAATTCAGGGTATATATTTGCACATTAGGGTGGTGGGGGGAAAGTTTAAACTTACCTCTCATTTACATCAGAAATAAAATTACCCCACCCCCCTAATGTGCAAATATATACCCTGAATTGGTATACATAGGAGTGGGGGCTAAGATTCATTTCTGAGAAAATGATTATTATATTCATAAAGAGTGTAAAAAGGGCATTGAGTGGTATATTCACTTTAGTTGTAACTCAACAATATGATTTGGTTGAGTTACAGTTATTTGGTTGAGTTAATATTTACCTATTTTTGGAATATATAACACTCAAACAACTTATTCACAAAGTAGGGATATGCTTTTAACCACTTTTCAATAGCTTAACTAGGCCTAGTACTGCCTTAATTACCTTAATTCATATTTTGGAGCAAAATAGGTCCATGCTGAATTAGTACTGATAAGTTCTTTGTGTGGTTATAAAAATAAGATACCTTTGGGGCCCCTTTAAGGGCTAAATATGCAATTAGCCCCAGAAGCAATTCTTGAATTATGAAAGAGCATTAAGAAGGCTAGAAATTTACCTCCTTTGGTTTATTTTTTTTTTATTGTCTATTTGTAACAAGACAAGCCTAGGCCTATGGCTTAGGCCTAATCTGTTTTTGTTTAAAATAACAAAAACATGAATGAAGATGGTTATGCCTACAAAAACAGTTGAGTGAAATTCTGGTTAATATAGGCCTAATGAAATTAAGAATTACTTTTCAATATATTCCTGCCCAGAGAGCGGGAATCCAGTAAAGTTCTACAAAATCATATTTTTGAGTTAGGACAAAAGTGAATACACCATTCAATGCCTTTTATTATGCTGATTACAAATATAATAATCATTTCTATTGGAAATTAATTTCAGCCCTCCCCCCTATATATGCCAATTCAGGGTTAGGTTAGGTATAGTCTATATAGGGGGGGGGAGGCTGAAATTCATTTCCAATAGAAATGCTTATTATATTTGTAATCAGCATAAAAAAAGGCATCAAATGATTCATTCACTTTATGTCTAACTCAATAATATGATTTCATAGAACTTTACCTGGGAATCCTAAATAGATAGGCTACCACTTCCTACATAGGGCTAAAGTTCATGCAGGATTAATGACCACCAAGACTAGGATTATGGGCTACTTCAGATAAAAAAACATTAAATACTACCCTCAAAATGAAAAATTATGCCTAATGCTTCTTCTAATTCAACAAGGCAGGCTTTTCAGTTGATACTATTTAGCCCTTTTTGTTTTGCTTCACTCTGTGAGCTACAGAGCTACTGGCTTGGTTGCCTCTTATTTGTTAGATATCCTCAGATATCTTTCAGTAGATCTTTTGACTCAAGGAGTTCAAATTTAAGATGATAGATAGGCCTATTGATTTCTGTGCTCTGTGTGCAGGTATAGCCTAGTTGGCTAGGCTCTTGGCTGATAGTGAGATTTTGTGTTGTTTGAAGTACTTTAACAGTTTACAATGCAAGGTATGCTGTGCATACGTCAGTGTATTACATTCAAATAGGCAGTGGTCAATTGTTTCATTTTTCTTATTACAATAGCCTACTGGCAAAGAGGGGACAAGGGAACTGAACCACTTGAGTTGGGAAACTGAGAGGAGAATGCAAAAAAAATTAGTCCATTTGTTTCAGAACGAATTCTTTGATAAATTGTAGATAAATCCTTATTGGGAAAGGGGGAAAGATTAGCTAAATACAACAAACCTAGCTTGAGTGTTTTCTTCTTCTTTTTCGTGATTGCTGTGTTAGAGATTGCTGCAGCGTTTATTGTTGCCAGTTGACGAGAACCAAAAACACTGCAAATCGGGTGAAAAAGCGGTGTTTTGTGGAATGCTTCCTACTGAAACGCAGTATAATAACACATAGAATGTTTAGCTGCTCGTGATACAAACATGTCGCCCCTATTTTTAACTGAAAACTGATAAGTTTTAAATTAATTAATTTCTTGTAAATTTTTCTTGTAAATGAATACTAAAGTCTGTTTTTCTCAACTTACCCTGAAATTTATATAAAAAAGTTAGAAACGGGCTAGGAAAGAGCAATAACAATAAACGCCCCTCCCCGTTTTTTAAAGGAAAAAATATAGTCTTGTTTTTAACTTCAAAGTTTTTTGCCATTTTTTAGTCCTCTTATCAGTTCCATATCACTAATAGCTTGATAACTAATAATATATAACTAATCATAATAGCTTTAATGATAACTAATCAATTCGTCTCTTCTTTAAGATATCAAAAGATGTCTTAGATATCTTTCTATCAATTATCCAAGGCCGAGTAGGTATGTGGTATGTTTGCCGTGTAGCAGAAGCGCTTAAGGGAAGTAGTCTCTACACTCGGTGGCTGACAATCAAAGAAGACATAATGAATAGTTTTATAGATGGGAATGATATAACTTCCAATTAAATAACAAACCATTGAATAGAAGGGATCCTGATTTCAGACGGTAATATAGTACTGGATGTAATCTAATATGAAAGGAAGATGAGATCAATTTGCTGTGATTAACATTAGATCTCTGCCTAATAATTTCTCGTAAATTGAGGTAAGAGGGAGGACTTAGGTTTAACAATGAAGCCTTAGCTGCTAGTAAATCAGTAGTTTTAGTATATGTATGCCTTTATGACTTGGAATATGTTGTAAATAAATACGGTTGCCTTTGGCCTAAAGGTTCAAAACCTGTCTTTTAATACTGAATAAGTCTGTTTCATTGGCAATTCTAATAGTTTTTACCAATAGTATTGCCGATTTGGAGTCAGAAAGGCAAAGAATATTCTTAGCTACAATGCTATAGCTTATAAGAACATTTAGGGCCAGGTGAATAGCACAAAGTTCAGCGGACAAAATGGAAGACCCCAAAGGAAGGGGTGAATAAAGTTTAAGGGTCAATGATGGAACAAATACTCCTGCTCAGCTCTCTCACCCTGGACAGATCCATCTGAATAGATTTTTCTGTGGTTAGGGTACAACTTTAAAATCTGTTCATCCAAAATATTCTAGATCTCATCATTGGGAATTAGGTTTTTATTAATCAAAATAAGTTCTGCTTGGCAAATAGGTGAATTCATATCCTTAGGCGGAGTGTCAGCAAAGAGATATGCATAATGGAATATTGATTCCAATTGAAACTGGTTCCAAGATGAATGGGCATTAGTGCAAGCTGACCTTAAAGGGAAAGTATTTTTATGTACAACATGCTTGATTCCATAGACCTGAATTCATGAGAAGTATTTCTTTCTTTAATTGGATACTCTTTCACTTAAGAGGACCAAACTTGACAACTGTTTTAATTTAGACAAAGGAGTAACTTGTGCAAACACAGAGCAATTCGAATAGCAGAATTTTGTAAAGATTGCAGGTTTTATATGCAGATTGGGGACGAATTGAGAAAAATTGGATACCGTATTCTAAATAAGAACCAATATATAGTTTATAAAAATCCAAGGTAACTTGTGGGTGCTATCCTTATTTACTTGCGACAAGTCTCTTTAGAACGCAAAGTCTCTGAATGGTAATGGATTTCAAAGATATGAACATGACATTTTAGATTCTATCCATAGGCCAAGTAGCTTCACTAAGTTGCAACATGGGATCTCACTAGAGAAAATGGATGTCTTCAAAACGATATGAATTTTTTATTTAAAAATTGTTCCTGGCTCAGTAAATTTGCAAAACGTCATTCCCGACTTGAATGCTGATATTTTTTTACCTTTTTAAATTTTAGACTCTTTGCTTCACAAAACCAGATTTTACACAACCTATTCTCTTAAAAATTGTTTTTAAGAAGTAAGGATAAAGAACAATTAAATTTTTAGTGATAGTTTTCTTTTCAATCCTTCATGTTTTCCAGAGAGGATCTGATTTACTTGCTAATAAAAATCATCACCATGGTTCAGATTTTGATTTGTTTGAGCCGTCCTAGCTAAGTGGTTAGCGCACTTAATTTGAAATCCTGAGAACAGGGGCTCGAGTCCCCGTGGTGCTGCTTAATTGGTTTGTAGCTAAGCTCAATGATGTGACCTCGTAAGCTTAGCTAGAGTCAACCCTGCTGTAAATGGGCACCAAGAGAAATCTTTGGGACAAACACAGGAGGCGTCAGATGATTTGCCCCCAACCACGCATTGCACTCCTAGCCGAAGGCAGTCGGTACTTGTGCAACGCAGACTATTGATCAGCACAAGGAAAATATTTTAAGTCTACTCTCACCTCCTCCCCCTCCAAAAAGGAAAAAAGGTAGTGACACCATTGTTTACAATTACGAGTGCTGAAGTCACAAGTTTTGTAACTTCGCTTTTTAATGTATCCATATCATTTCCTAAAGCTTGACTCCACCACTGGAGGATTCTAAGTCAAAAGTATTGAGGCACAGAATAACACTATACATTTAAGATGCTTAGAGACGTGGGATCAAACCATACATAGTTAGAACCTAGTTGCATATACAACTACTGGGTTTGTGGTAATTTTATGGCCATTTTGTCATATCAAAAGTACATTTACAACTATTATGGAATGAATAGTGTACATCAGCCCTGAGATGTGGTGTTGTCTGGAAAATAACGTACTATACAGATCATAACTGTACTCTCATTCGAATTAGCATTTGCTTTCACTTTAAGGACCCACTTAGCAAGTCCCGGATTTAGCTGCACGTTGCCTTGGCAACAATCGCTTTTTTGCTATTGTTTCAGGCTGCATTTGGCTTTTAATGTCGAAGAAAAGGTATTGAACAAAGATGGTTTCGTCTGATAGTTTTTATTTTCTTAAAAATGCTAAAAAGACGCTCAGCAATGACATTAAATTTTTGCAAGGAAAAAAAGTATTCAATCATTTTTAAACGTT
This sequence comes from Artemia sinica, assembly GCA_027921565.1. Lineage (NCBI taxonomy): Eukaryota > Metazoa > Arthropoda > Branchiopoda > Anostraca > Artemiidae > Artemia > Artemia sinica. Next base: position 50,521,188 of record CM051266.1, on the reverse strand, counting down.
TTGAAACATTGCTCCTCCAGCAGGAGATTTCAGGGTAAGTATATAGGGCTAATATACAACTGCATTGAAGTCGTCTGAGTTTTCTAAATTCCAACCTTTATGTAAAGTTACCTGCCACCATTCTACTTATATCTTTGCCTTATATATCAGAATTAAAGTACTCAAATAATTGATAAGAAACTAAGAACTTTTAGCTTATAACAGGAAAATTGGGAGCAGAAAGTGGAGGTACTCATTGATCTTTTCAGAAAAGGGAACGACAGGAATTTGTTTTATAGGTTCTACCTAAAAAATTCTTGCAGAACAATGACATTGACAACTTTCAGCTATAAGACGGCCACCAATGATTTTTTTACGGTTCAGTTCCCACAAGGAAATCTTGTCCTTTATATCCAATTTAGACACCGTTGTCGAAAAAATAGTATGCCCGATAATGCGGATCGGTGGCAAAAGATTAGGTACTAGAACATATGAAGGCTTCATAAAATTTAAATCCGAATTTCTAAAGTTTTTCTACCTCTTTAAAGAAGTAGAAAAAAGCTAGAGGTTTAAAGAGATAGAAGTTCTTAAAGAGTTTTTCCAAAGGTGAAGTAAGGATTTCTGTGCGTGAAACATAGTGTTAAATTTCATCAATTCTTCTATTCCATTTTCAACAAAATACCTTTGAACTCTTGAGTATGGATTGCTCAATGTCATCCGTACATGGTGGTTTGCATAGCAGGGATCAATAAGAACCAAAGAGTGCCAATACAATGTAAGAGTATTCCACTGTTCGGGAACACGCCTTGTAGAGTTTTCAAATAAAAGCCAATGAGAGGGAACCAAAGCAAGGAATCTGTTTTGTTCCACCTGATTGAAGACTTGAAATCATTTCCTATATGTATCTTGTCGTTGCACACCGTATCAAAAATGATTGCAAAAAACTCTATATAAGTCTTCCAGAGTCTTAGAAAGGTTTTTACAGACGTGACCTGCAAACAGGGCACATAAATGGCCGCTACATTTCACAACAGTGTTCAATGGATATTTTTCTTCAATAAAGTTCTTTACTGAGTGATTTATTCCTATTATAGAATTGCCGCTGTCACTGCAAATCCCAATCCAGTTGTATAAGAGAACACCCGCCTTCTTGTTATCATCTTTCACTCTGACCAGCTGACTGAAAAGTCCTGATGCTGATCCATCTGTACACTCTATCAGAGCAAGCGAATTGACCTGTAGATTCATTTTTTTTTTACCATAGAAACTCATACAAACAGCGAGTTTTTTGGCTACAGACTGAATTGTATCGTCAATAACCACAGGGAAAAGGTTAGTTTTTAGGTAGGAAAGAAGTTTTACATGAAAATAAGGTACCACAGCCTGTCGAGCAATATTGGTTGCTTTTGTTCAACTCAGACTGCCACGGCTCAACATATCCAGGCCTGGTATACTTTAACAAGCTTGAGTAAGTCTTCAGTGAGAGAACAAGGTAGATTTTGCTCAACTAGATAATGAGACAAGATCTGCTTCAGCGTTGACCACCCTTTCGTTTTTTAACAAGAGGCATAGGCTTAGAAAACGAAGAAATCTTTGTTTTTTCAATTACTTCGTGGACTTTGGTGTATTTGTTCCTTTTAAGATTATGTCTCCCCTTACTTAAAAAAGTCTTTTTTACAATAGAGACAATGAGCTATATACAAATGACTTTGGTTACTCTGCAACTTTTCTCTCAATAACCAGCCCTTAAAGTTAGGTTCATTTCTCAACCAGACCTATAGCCTATCTTTGATCTCCAGATTTCCTTTCGATCCTCTATTTTTTTGGTACAATTCGTGGAGGCTTCATCATCCGAGTGTTTAATATAATAAAGGTTACAGAGGGGCTGATTAATGGAAATAGAATAAAACCTAGGCTACAACAAGAAATACTAACCTGCTTCCTTTGTGCAACATCTCTGTAACTTTGCATTTGCAGCCCAATTGACTGAATAGCATGCAATGAGAAAAAAGGCAAAAATTAAATAACAAATAATTTTCTAAGTTTTGGAAAAAAATTTTGGAGGAAATGATTGAAAGTCCATATTTAGATACATCATTAAATTCTGAATCAAATAGTATGTTTATTCTTTAGCAATTTCTTTACGATCATGTATTCCAAATTTCACACAGATTTATATCACCTTTCTTTTACTGTATGCTATTCAATCTATTTTACTGTAAAAGTGAAGAGCTGCTGCTCAAAAGAATAAAGATAGGATAGCCCAAGACAACTCATTTCTTCCTTTCTAGTATACTGTCTTTGATCAGGCACAAGTCCGATATGTAAAATATTTGCCCTTGTTTTATTTTGTGTGAGTGTGAATGATCAGATAAATAACACTTCCTGGCTATTAAGGTTCCTGCGTCGCCCGTAGAGTATGTTGCTACAGCCGGATTTGATCTCTGTGTCCTGTATTACCAAGCTAAGGTGAAACACACTCTTGCACATTTGTTACTAGTTTGAATTCCGTGCCACTTCCTTAGTGACCTAACATGCCATCTATTATTCGAAGTTAAGAGTAAACCTGTCCCCGTTCTCCCATAGGGCGATATTACTAGGTCTAAATGCAGTGATAAAAGTTATTCCATCACATAAATGTGTTGATCAAAGTTATTTCACTATATAATTGCAGTATGCGGTATCATCAGAAGATGTTCCGGTATTTCTTTCGAAATTATGGTTTTATACCGCAAGATACAGTATAAGTAGCATAGTTAATCTTCTTCTATTTCACAACAGGTGGGCTTTTCAGTTGATACTATTTAACCCTTTTCCTTTTGCTTCACTCTGTGGGCTACAGAGCTACTGGCTTGGTTGCCTCTTATTTATTAGATATCCTCAGATATCTTTCAGTAGATCTTTCGACTCAAGGAGTTCAAATTTAAGATGATAGATATCGATTTCTATACTCTGTGTGCAGGTATAGTTGGCTAGGCTCGTGGCTGAAAGTGAGATTTTGTGGTGTTTGAAGCACTTTAACAGTTTACAATACAAGGTATGCTGTGCAGACGTCAGCGTATTACATTCAAATAGGCAGTGGTCAATTGTTTCATTTTTCATATTACAATACCTGCAAAGAGGGGACAGGGGAACTGAGCCACTTGAATTAGGAAACTGATAGGAGAATGCAAGAAAATTTAGTCCATTTGTTCCAGAACAAATTCTATGATAAATTTTAGAAAAATCCTTATTGGGAAAGGGGGAAAGAGTAGGATTATTCTTATTAAACATAATATCTGTTAGTCTCCATCGGTAAATATCTCTAATGGGGATTGGTCTCCCACTTGGATGGTCAATATTTATAGTGTTTTTTCCTGTTTCATCAACCTGATGATTACCACTTATACCAGAGTAGCTAGGAATATACTGAAGATAGGCTCTTATGCCACTTGAAGCAAGATTATCTATAATACTAAGACAATGATAAGTGTCAATATCCAACTTATACTGGGGAGCTGAAGACAACAACTCAAGGCTTGACATAGAGTCAGAATAAACTATAATATTATTTGAATTAGCAATCAAGGATTGGTTTTCCGTAAGGTGTTCTAATGCCATGATTATGGCATTTAACTCTGCAGACATTATAGATACACTATTATACAATCTCTCACCCATTCCAATCTTCAGGTGAGGAAGGAAAGCACCACTTACTACCTTCTCATTCATTTTGGACCCATCAACAAAAATTCGGAAAAGGTTATTATAAGTAATTGTATTAAGTTCAGCGAATTTTTTCTGGACAAAAAAAATGGGGGTTAAATCTTTAGTCCACTTTGAGAAATCAGTATTTATTATGGGGATTGACCAATTCCATGGAGGGGAATGGGGGAAAGTAGGTCCAATAGACTTTGTGGGTACAGGAAACTTCTTCTGAATATTGGCATACTCATCTGCGAAATTTAATTCTTCTTCTTCTTCTAATTCACAGAAGGCGGGCTATTCAGTTGGTACTATTTAGCCCTCTTCTTTTTGCTTCACTCTGTGGGCTACAGAGCTACTGTCTTGGTTGTCTCTTATTTATTAGATATTCTCAGATATCTTTCAGTAGATCTTTTGACTCAAGGAGTTCGAATATAAGATGATAGATATCGATTTCTGTGCTCTGTGTGCAGGTATAGTTGGTTAGGCTCTTGGCTGATAGTGAGATTTTGTGGTGTTTGAAGTATTTTAACAGTTTACAAAGCAAGGTATGTTGTGCAGACGTCAGAATATTACATTCAAATAGGCAATGGTCAATTGTTTCATTATTCATATTACAATGCCTGCAAAAAGGGGACAGGGGAATTGAACCACTTGAATTAGAAAGCTTATATGAGAATGCAAGGAAATTTAGTCCATTTGTTCCAGAACGAATTCTATGATAAATTTTAGAAAGATACTTATTGGGAAAGGGGGAAAGGGTAGGATTTATCTTATTAAAATTAATATCTGATAGCCTCCATCGGTAAATATCTCTAATTGGGATTGGCCGCCCACTTGGCTGGTCAATATTTATAGCATATTTTGCTATTTCATCAACCTGATGATTACCACTTATGCCAGAGTGGCTAGGAATGTACTGAAAATAAGTTTTTATGCCACTTGAAGCAAGATTATCAATAATACTGAGACAATGATAAGTGTCAATGTCCAACTTATATTGAGGAGCTGAGGCCAGCAACTCAAGGCTTGATAGAGAGTCGGAATAGATGATAATATTATTCGAATTTGCAATCAAAGGTTGGTTTTGCTTAAGGTGTTCTAATGCCATGATTATGGCATTTAACTCAGCAGACATTATAGATAAATTATTAAATAATCTCTCGCCCATTGCAATTTTCAGGTGAGGAAGGAAAACACCACTTGCAACCTTCTCATTCATTTTTGACCCATCAACAAATATTTGGAAGTGATTTTTATAGGTAATTGTATTAAGTTCTGCAATTTTTTTCTGGACAAAAGCAATGGGGGTTAAATCTTTATTCCATTTTGAAAATTCAGTATTTATTATGGGAAATGACCAATTCCATGGAGGGGATTGGGGGAAAGTAGGTGCAATAGACTTTGCTGGTACAGGGAACTTCTTTTGAATATTGGCATACTCATCTGCAATACATCTATACATGGCTGTATTTCTTAACCAATTATGTAATGTGTGTGAGCTATATGATTCAATTTTTGGAAGATGTTTTGTCAAGAGAAAGCTACGTCTCTCCCTTATTGTTGTTAATCTACTCTCCATAAGCAGAAACTTGGTGCTTGTGGGTTTCCTAAGACCAAACATGAGACGTATTATATCATTTTGTGTTGTTTCAATTTTTTGCATCTGGGTCTTTGCACATGCACCATAGACGATGAGCCCATAGTCAATATGGGGTCTTATATGTGATTTATAAAACTGGAGTAAGGTTTTCTCCTTACAACCCCAGGGTGTGGAAAGAAGTCTTTTTAGTATATTTGCTTTTCTATAGCATTTTTTTTATTGTGTTTGAAATGTGGAGGTGGAAATTCAGTTTTTGGTCAAGCATGAGACCTAGGTAATTAATATGATTATCTTCTGGAATAGTTGTTTTATTTAGAGTTAGTTTTGCATTAACATGGTTTCGCTTTCGGTGAAATTGGATTATTTTTGACTTGGTGGGTGCAATGGGTAAATCTGAATGTTGAGAGAATTTTTCAAACTGGAAAAGTGACTTTTGCAGATTTGACTGTGCTATCTGAAAGGTGTTGCCAGATGACCATAGCACCAGATCATCAGCATATTGTAGATTCGTGTGGGGTAGGTTCATGTCCCAGAGATATAGGGCAAATAGGAGGCAACTGAGGACTGCTCCCTGAGGTAGGCCTTTGGATATTGTCTTTTGGGGTGAAGAGGCTGAACCAACACAAACAATGAAACTTCGCAATTCTATGAAGGATTTAATAAAAGATACTAGCTTAGGGGGTACTCCAAGGTTTGCAAGTTTATTTAAAAGGATTTGGTGGTTCACATTGTCATATGCCCCTTCAAAATCTATGAAAGTTGCCACTAGGATTTTTTTTTTGAGAAAGATTCATTTATTGCATTTGTTAGCGAAATGAAAGCATCTGTTGAGGAGTGGTATATCCTGAATCCAGTTTGAGTGTGTGGGATCATATTATTTTTTTCAACAAACCAGAGGAGTCTGTGATAAATCATTTTCTCCATTATTTTCCCCATCACAGGTGTAATCATTATGGGCCTATAAGACTCAGGGTTATCTTTTGGTTTCTTTTTCTTTAGGATTGGTAGGAGGGATGAACATTTCCATATATTGGGGAACCTAGAAGATGCCCAAGCGTGATTATAACAATTTAGCAGTTCTTGTTTATATGAAGGTGTGAGATTCTTTATCCATGTAGGGTGTATATTGTCATAGCTGCTGCTAGTTTTGGTCCTAATATGATGTATGGCATTATTCAAATCCTGGATTGAAAATGGGTTAGTTACGTCCTCGGATCCTGGGCGTGGTTGGTAACTTGGGTTCATAGGAATTGTGGACAGTTTGCTTTGATTATTTGATGTTAACTTATTAACAAAAAGAGTTACAAATAGGTTAGCCTTTTCATTATCATTGTCATAATGGGTATTTTTATGTATAAGCTCATACAGGAGTGGGTTGGGAGAATTCTTTTTCCCACAGATGTAGCTTATGACTTTATGTATAATTGGCTCATGCGTTTCTCTGGAGAGATTATTTGCAAAATTATTCGAGTATTTATATTTAGCATCTATTATAGTCCTTTTTAGATTAGATTCTGCTTGTAATTTTTTTAAATATGTAGTAGGTGATGGTTTTTTTTATGAATTCTGTCCTAGCTGCCTTTTTTATCCTCCATTTAATTAGGCACTCATTTGTCCACCATGCTTTAGGAATTTGTTTAGGGAATGTTTTCTTAGGTTTTGTCCTGGGGATAGCATGATTAGCTGTATTTATTAGTAAAGATGTCAAGGCTTCAGCATGTGTGTCAACTGTTGTGTTAGAAATGCATGAACTTTGGGTGAAACTTGTAATTTCATCATTTAGCTTATTTTGGAACATAGACCATTTTGCTTTAGTGTTGATATATTTGGAGGTATGAGATGAAGTTTCAGCAGGTTCATTTAGGGAGTAAACTATAGCAAAGTGGTCTGTACATAGACTATCGATTTTATTTATGTAAATTTTGTTCAAAAAATTTAATGACACAATTTGTAGGTCAATTGTGGAGAATTTGCCACTTTTGGGGTTGAAATATGTATTCAGGTTTGGAGGGGTAGCAACAGCTAATTCATTATTGTTTGAAGTAATATGCTCAATTAATTTACCAGCTTTATTTGCTGGTTTATTCCCCCACAAAAGTCTGTGGGCATTGAAATCACCACAAATAATGATATTATTTAACTTATTAGAATTAGTTATATAATTAAAGAAATCCTTGGCATCTGTAGTTTGACCATTAGGGTTATAAAAGCTTATTATGTAGGTTTTTAAATTATTCAGCCAAACACTGATACCAATTACATCAACATCATTTTCAAAATCTGGAAAATTGATGCCACAAAATTTTATATTATTATTGACTAATAAAAATACCCCACCTCCTTTTCTCTCTGAAGATCTATCCTTTCTCAGGATAGTATATCCCAGAGACTTAATTTGTTGATTTTGGGTTAAATGAGTTTCCTGGAGGCAAGCAATATTAATCGAATTATTATTCATAAATGATATTAGTTCATTTAGCTTATTTTCTGTGAGTGATCTTACATTCCATTGGAGTATTGATAAATGTTGTGTTGTTGATTTATTCTTCATATGACTGTGTATCAATGTTCAGCTTTGTTAAAAGTAAATCTTTTTTGCTTGAATGAGCATATCATCTGGGATGTAGATTTTTGCCAATTCTGCAATAATTTTTGTTTTCTGTAGTTGATGTATGTTCATGGCCTGAACTGCATTACAGTTTAGAATGAATAAGCATATATTTGGGGATTGCATTTTTGGTTTTACATCCTGTTTGTTGGTTAAGTGATTGATTCCTGGTAGTGTTTCTGGTTTGTTTCTTCTTGGGAGGGAGGGCCAGGCTGACCTCATCTCACCGGACAAGGAGGCTTGTTGGCTTGGTGATTCCTTCTGATAGGGATTTGAGCTGGGGGGCTTAGAAGATGGTGTTTTATATGGGGTGCTTGATGCATTGGGGGCATTTGACTTGGGGTTTTGGTTGGTTTCATTACAGGCTTTATTTAGTATCGTTGGGCAGCATTTGCTTCCATTGCTGCAAAGGGGTATGGGATGGCCTTTTCTGTTGATATTTGGAGTGTTAGAGCTCTTTTCTTGTATGCAGGGCATAATGATTTATTTGTAGATTCATGTGGGCCTTTGCAATTGATGCATGTAGGTTGAGTGTTGTTGCAAGTTGTCAGCTCTTTAGGATGGAAAGCTTTACAATTACTACACTCTCGGAGAATTTCATTACATTTGTTTGTTGTGTGTCCCAGTTTGAAACACTTCTGACACTGGATAGGCTTAGGTTTGTATTCCTTGTGTGGTTTGATTTGCCCAAATAGGAATAATTTTCTGGGATATCAATTTTATCCTTCAGTGTGAATAAGAAGGATCTACTAGTTTTTAGGCCATTAGAGTTAGGTTTTCCATGTTGGGTAGCATCCTCAACTGGGATTGTGTTTCCAGCCCTATCTGAGAGCGCTTCTTTTAACTCCTGAGTAGATATCTCTGGGGTAACATTATAAACTACTATTTTTGTTGGTGATTGTTTTGGGTTCCAATTAGATGCAATAATTGGGGTATTCAGAAGGGATTTTAGGTTAATTATTGTATCTACTGATTTCTGATCTTCTACAGCTATTAGTAGAGATCCATCACGGTTAATATTAAGAGAGAATATTGATTTTAGCAATTTAAAAATTGCAACTCTTATTGCAGTGATCATTTTTATTTCAGAGGGGGTAGTGGGATTAGTTTTAAGGTAAATTCCTAAGTTTTTGGAGGGAGTATCTTGGGCAGGGAGAGGGGAAATGCTTTTAATTGGGGATTTCCTATTTTTAGAGCTTCTAGAGAGGACCTCTTGAAACCCATCATTATCATCATTTATGGTTACATTAGCCCCTACACTTATCATTGTCCTATTCTCCAAATTGGAGCTATCATTAGAACTTTCAGATAATGTGCTTGACCAGCCAGGATGGGTATCTTTCACTATGACACTTTCACTGGAATTTGATTTGGGATCTGGGGGGACTTTTTTTTGGAGGACTTCTAAACATTGCCTATTGGAAAAAGCTTTAAACACAAAAATAAAACTAAAAAAAGAAGGGGGAAATAGAACGATATCAAACCGTCTGCACTATACTATGGGGAGGATAAACACCACAGTATAGCCCTGATGATGAGTTGAGCAGGATTGGTTTGGTACAACTGCTGATTAGAAGCGATAATATACACAAGAAAATATATTTTAATTTTCTTATAAGGTTGCTGTTGCTGTATTTTATTTAATAATCTCGGTTAGATTCCTTTCTTCTTCTTCTTCTTAGGATCTCAACAATCCAAATTAAATCATTTCATGTTGTGGGGATGATAGGATTGGATATTTGCTGTTCCGTTAATTAAATTGTCATAGTTGCTTGCACATTGTGGGTGGAATAATACAGACATTTCATCCTTGTTGAATTGAAGCATAACTAGTCATAAATTTGTTTCAGTAAAGATTTCACTTGAATTCAATTTCTTCATGTGTTCTTTTGTTGCTGCATATTGGGATCTTAATCTAAATATAATGTTTGCTGCTTTCCTTGTTATTAGTAAATACTTCTTATCTGGCGCATTTCCTTTAAAATACTTTACATTTCGATTGCTAGATTTTCCATGGTTTAAAGTTATTTCTGATTCCTTTATTAACCAGATAACTCTTTGATACTTTGAATAAAAATTATACTTGAGCCTAGAAGCGTAGCCTCCTTTGCCAATTTATCAGGTTTCTCAGTGTCATCTATTTCACAAAGGCATGGGCACCATTGTATTCTTACTCCTATATCTTTTTCTTAACACTTTTATAATTCGTCGCGGAAGGTTTCATGCTTTTCCTTTTGCTGTCAATTTCCTGCAATAAAAGATTTACTGTCAAGCTGTGATATTTTTGCTTGCTAGAACGTTTCCTCACGAGTCAAAATTTAGGCCTTCTAAAAGTTAATTTAAATTTTGCGACTTATTCGATGTCAGTTAAACGATCTGCTTCCAGAATTTGCCCGTAGGGGGATACCGTAACCCTTGTTAAGAGTTTTTTCTGTTCTAGTATTTTATTTTTTTTATTCTTGTGATTTTTTCTTTCTCTTTGTATGAAATATTTTGCCATGGTCAACGTATATCTCCTGACAGATTACCGTGATGACCAGTCAGAATATCTGTTTAGCTCTACGTGTAATACGCTACGGTATTCTCTCTCTAAGACTCGTCAGTTAGAGAAGTGCTGTGTGGTTTATGGGGATTCTAAATATAATTTAACTAACACATTATAATCGTGTGCTTCTATTTTGTACTGCATTTTGGATGATCGGTTAAGGATCTTGCCGACAGACCTTCAACACACTTAAATACATCAAACAAGCCATGTATCAAACCTTGACTATATAGCCTCTTCAAAAAAATTTCAAGTGTTACTTGTCTACTTGTTACTACCCTCCAACTGTTAGACCACCTTCCAATATTTGTCTTTCTTTCTTGTCTTTCCGTTCAGTCTTCTCCTTCTTCATAACGCCGTCAGTCCCTAGACCCAGTTTTACCGGGATCACAGATATATCTAGTGTGATTTATTTGGAACTGTTATGGATTCTGTCCTGCAAGGGATTCATGCTCCGTTCCGGCTACTTATCAGAAACCCACAAGTTGATATAGATGAAACACGTGTGTTGCTTGACATCTATATTGCATAGACATGTCATAGCCCGCAATACACAGAAAAAGCCACTGTACCTCTCCAGGCTATCCACCGGGGCGTCACAAAACGTTTGTCAAGTAATATGAGCCTTTTTGAAGCTTAGCGAATATCAAAATTTTGGCTCGATCTATGGCTACAGTGTGAGCGCTCTCGTTCTGGCTGGGTTTCAGATATTCATCTTTCTACTAAACGCAAGTTTGCAAAAGAACTATCCACACAGATGAACCTGATAGCTGAATGAACTTTTCAATCCCAAACAACTTTCTGGAGAAACCTCTCAAGAGATCTTCCTAGTGCTCACCTATCCACCCATGATAATCCTGATTCCGAGTGGATTTCGTACTTTTCTCCTGAATTCTCTCGGTCAGATGCCTCCTTTCAGTCTGCATATGAAGGAAAGCTTCACACATTCCTTTCTAGTTGCCCTCCAGACAATTTGTTTTTTTCTGGTTGATTCAGTAGAGCGAGTGACGCTGCGCTTGATACATAAGAAATCTTTTGCATAGAAAAAGTGAGCACTCTTCATATTCTCTATGGTAGTGTGTTACTGGTTATTCACATTGCTCTTTTAACGAAGAAGATAATGGTTCAAAGAGCTGTATCTTCTTCTTTCTGGATTGAAGATCTCCCTCCAATACCAAAAAAAGGCAAACTTGCCACCCATTGCTGGTCTTTCCACCCTATAACAGTGGCTATTGCTTTCTGCAAGCTTTTTGAACTTTTTTTCATCGACCATATGAACGCAAACTGTTATGTTCCATGATATAAGTTTGATTTCTAGCCGCGTCTTGGTTTAGCCCATGTTTTTTCCGTTGTTACAAACTGATTGATCGATGCTGATGCATCAGAAAAAAGTCTTATCCTTGTAGGTCACAATGTGTGCAAAGCGTTTGATTTTCTCCCTCACGCTGCTATGTTACTCCATGCAGCAAAGCGTGGGGTAAGTCCTTCCTGCATCAGAGCTATCCCAAATATGTATTCTCGTCTTAAAGTTCGCCTAGTGGCCCATTCATCACCTAAAGTGGATAGCCCTCCAATCTACCATTCTGCTTCTGACCACACAACCACTCCCGATGTTTTTTGGATGTCGAGGAAGGCATCCGTTAAGGTTACGTTTCTTACCCTTCACTCTTTAACAATGGAGTTCTCGATGCGCAGTCCGCTGCTCCCTCGTCTTTTATCATCGCCGGTTTAAACTTGTCTCTCATCTGTTATTAACATGACGTTAGGAACTTAATTCACACTATCCAGTGCATTAGCAACGTTTTTACTTTGCTATAATCTGAGTAAACACAACTCGTTCTTGAATTCAACGCTGAAAATTCGTAAGTTGTAATCTTCAACTGGAAGCACGCACCGCCAGCAGATGTTCCTCTCAGGAACAGCAGGGTCAAGTCAGTTGATCACATTACTTACCTCGGTATCTCCATTGGTCACTCAATAAAGCACACAAGAAAACTGCTTATAACTCACATCTAACGCCAAGTAAGGCTATCGTATGCTTCTTCTGTGATAAATAAGCAACGTTTCAACTGCCATCTTCTTTCAAAACTTTTAAAGTCAGTTGATCTACCACATTATTTATGCGTAGCACCGTTTTGGAAAACCTTCATTAAAACAGATAAGTCAGAACTTCGTTCGGTTTTCTTTCGTTTCGCAAAATATTTTCTACGTATCCCCCCATTGACTTGCAATTCTTATCTTGTTACAAAATTCAGCTTAGCTGACCCTGTTATCATAGGCAGCGCGCAAGTGCTGACGAAGTAAAGAACGATGTGGGCACAATGTGTTTTTTTTCTCCATATCCGGGCACTTCGTATCGAAGGATTTGTCGTAGAAACTTCGAAAAGGGCTCATTAGATTGGAAATTGGAGTGGCTAGCGCCCTTTTAAATAGTCGAAAGTGATTGGAGGGCAACTCGTCGCCCCCAAGCCCATCATTCCCCCAAACACATCCAATCAAAATTTTTAAATAGCCATTCTGTTCAGCGTAGTTGATTTCCAGATAGAAAATATCTTTTTGAGGAGGACACTCCCCCATAACCCTCGGTGCAAGGGTTTTAAGTTATGCACTGAGGGCATATAAGATCAATGTTGGCACAATGTTGTACCGTGATTAACATGTGACATATTTAAAATACAAAAATTCTTTCCTTCTAAAGATAATTCCGACATAAATTAAACTTCCCCTAATTAAGTTCAAATTCCGTTTCCCAGAGTCTAAATTCTTAATCAGCAAAAAGAGAAACTGCGTTTTGGCCTCAGCCAAACAACGACGCTATTCGGTTTTGAATTTCGCTAAGATATTTGGTAATAAAAAAATCACCAGATACAGAATTCACAGGAAGCTTAAGTTATAACGTTTAATCATCAGAAATATTTAAAACAAATTATTGAGCGGTCAGTGAGCATAATGAAGTGATTTTGCAAACATAATTATAAGGTTGCGGCCCCCGCCACAGGACTTGGGCCAATTGTGAAATAGCTAGCAGGACGCATAATCTATACTTGTGTGATATAGTGAAAAAAAACTGTTTTTCGTTTCAACTATGGATTGTCTCTATTGCCATCATAATAATTTTTGAGAGCCAATTTAATCCTTGCCTCTATCGTTGTCAGTGAAGTGAAGCACTGTTGTACACCTAAATGTAAGTCTCAATAAAACTATTGCTTTTCTGCTTGTGTTTATTTTATTTATATGTCTGTATCTAATCGCACAGCAAGCAACTAGTTCGTATGCCTCCATCGGTAGCACTCCCAGGAATCTGATTTCTACATGACATTAGAGGCAATTGACAAGAAGATAACCCGAGGAAGTGAGGTTTCGCTCCCAAATTGATAATTGGAGAATTTCTAACCTACTATAGCTACGCATTTTGTTTTCTCACTTTTTCAGCGAGTGGCACGATCGGCACACCGCTTTAAATCATAATATTACATTTGTGGCCCCAGACTTCATTGCCACATTTGGCCCATCTTAATAGCCACAGCTTTAAAGAATAATATTACATATGGCACAGTCTTTAGTGCTATAAGTGGCGCTATCGAAGAGCTTATTACCACTATCTTTATTACCACAATTAACACAGTCTATTTTTTCACTACATATGGCACGGTCGGAAATTTGGAGGAAGACACGTGAACTAGTTAGTCTATAAACTTTGTAATTTAAATTTAATCATTGGAGAGATACAGACATATAAGAAAAAGTAATTAGGCCTATAATGCTAAGCTATTACAGGAAAACCCTTTAAAATATCTCATAGGAGATAATAGCCTCCCTCAAAATAGGTTAAGTGAATAAAAAATTATTTTGAGTTCATTCAAAAGCAAAAATGTCAGAAGAATTAAGCGAACTATTAATGGCGCAAAAGTTGGTCGCGAAGAATGTAGAAATAACAAAATCTATTCCACAATACGATGGACAAACAGATATCGACGAATTTAATATCCAATTGGCCCAGTTTGTAGAATTAACAAAAACAGAGCTAGAAACGTTAGTCGGCATGCTCCTATTAAGATTAAAAGGGCAGGGCTTAGCCCTCCTAAAGCAAATGGAACATACTATAGGTGATGACGCTAGCTTGCCAATAAATACGGTGGACAAATTGTTAACGGCATTTAAAGGTAGATTTATCGAAACTAGTTCCACAAATAAATTAAAACACGGAATGGTATGCTTTGACCATTCACGAAACGTAAGAGAATATCTTTATAATAAACGGATTTCAGTAGAAGCAAATAAGGAAAAGGTTCAGGAGAACTGTATGAAAAAGTCATACTACATACCTTTTTGCAAGAGCTACCCCCAAAACTATATAGAATGGTAATATCCAAAAATATTCAGATGTTGGATCTTGCAGTTCAGGAGGTAGGGCGATTGATCGAAGTCGATACGATGGTGGCAAATCACAGTAAAACAAAAATGAATAGCCTAGGCGAATCAAACGCAAGCCTGACCTTCAAGGGCGATCAGGCGTCTCCCAATTTCTTTTCAAGGGATTACTCCACAGTACCACAAAGAAATAAAACGCAAGAACTTGCTAGGCAGAAAACAATACGTTTTCAGCCCGTCAAACAAATTAGTTATGAAAATAGCCCGACAATAATAAGATGCTATATTTGCAATCGTGTTGGGCATATCGCGAGAGAGTGCCGTTATGTCCCCAATCACACACCAAGAATTGCTATCGGTAATACGCAAAATTATGGCAACCATTTGTTCGGAAGAACAAATTTTAGTGCCAGTGGTGCACTAGGCTATAGCCAGGGAAGATTGCGCCAATCAGTACCTTACAATGCGTACCAACCAAATGTGTACAACCCTGCCCCAATAGACAAATTAATTACCGATTTGAAAACCCAAATACTCGCCAAAGCCAAAAAAATGCGAGAATGGTATATAGAAATCACGAAAATTTGCAGTACGCGAATCAAACGCAAGCTTGACCTTCAAGGGCAATCAGGCGTCTCCCAATTTCTTTTCAAGGGATAATTCCACTGTGCCACAAAGAAATAAAACGCAAGAACCTGCTAGGCAGAAAACAGTACGTTTTCAGCCCGTCAAACAAATTAGTTATGAAAATAGCCCGACAATAATAAGATGCTATATTTGCAATCGTGTTGGGCATATCGCGAGAGAGTGCCGTTATGTCCCCAGTCGCACACCAAGAATTGCTATCGGTAATACGCAAAATTATAGCAACCATTTGTTCGGAAGAACAAATTTTACCACCAGTGGTGCACTAGGCTATAGCCAGGGAAGATTGCGCCAATCAGTACCTTACAATGCGTACCAACCAAGTGTGTATAACCCTGCCTCCAATAGAGAAATTAATTACCAATTTGAAAACCCTAATACTCACCAAAGCCAATATAATACGAGAATGGTATATAGAAATCATGAAAATTTGCCGACGGGAAATGTAAATTTTTAAAGCTGACGGCAAAGAGTTAATTGGCCGACGGGAAATGAAAACTTTTCAAGCCAACGGCATTTGCAGTTGACGCCAGCACCCGGCACTGGCTTAAGAAGTCCAAACTATCGTAATAATACCTGGCAAAATCGAAAAACAAATGTAATTCAATTAGATATGCCTACGGAATCTCACATGTCTGAATCTCTATTGCAGACACGGACGTACGAAATAAATCCACGGGGAAACGTTTCAGGCCCCTCAGAAGAATAAATTGGACCCAGCGGGTGCCTAGAATATTTTATAGGTCCAAACCAATAATAGTACCGTCCTTTAGTGAGAGTAATAACAAGTTACCTATATTTAATGATTTTTGTGTAGCAAATGTTTACTTTAAAGCTTTGATTGACTCTGGTGCAACGATTAGTATTATAAACTCATGCGTATTTAATATGTTGCCTCTGCATATTAGGCGACAGAGGAATCCAAGTACTCCCAATTTAACTAGCGTGACAGGGCATAAATTGGATGAAAAATGTTCGATTTGCCTAGACGTAAAAAGGGATAATAGAATTTTTCCGACAAATTTTATAATATGCGATAACTTTCCGTATGAAGCCATTATCGGCGAAAATTTCTTAAGGTCTAATAGAGTATTATTAGACGTAGCAAACGAAAGGCTTGTCTACCCGGTTAAGGTAGGGGAGGAATTTCTACCTTAAGAAATTGTAACAGAGGCTCCGAAGAGAACATAACAGTAAATAAAATTTCTGGCGGTAAAATGTCGCAATCTTTTGAACATCATGTCTCGCAAGGAGGATATGGCATATTCAGAAATTTGCTCAATTATTCTGAGAGACATTGCAGAAATGAAGTAAATTTAAATAATAAGTGTATTGAATCTGCAAAAATAAAAATAGGACATATGCGACAGTACAGGTCAAACGAAATCCAGAAAATAGCGGAATTATGGAAAAACATAGTAAAACCCAATATGACGCCGCAAGATGCCGCAATGACGCATCATAGCGCCAGTATGAATCTAATAGACAATAATAGCGAAGAAAAATTGTACGGTTTCACGATACAGAAAACAAAAATCCCTCCCAAAACAATACAAAGAATTAAAATATCACAGATGATTGAACCAGTAGATAGCAAATCTGAAATATGGCTTGCGATTCCATCGAATGAAATTCCTGAAAATCTGATTTGCGAAGAACAGATTATATCTTACGACAAGGGAGAAAGTTTTATTTGGGTAACTAATAACCACGAAAATGATACAATTACAATAAAAAAGAGAACATGTTTAGTTCAAATCCAAGTTATCTCAGAGAATGATTTAGATAGATGGGAAAATTCCAAAAGAAACCTAGTTAATGTCAGTAAAACCTCAATTCACAAATACCCTCTAACTAAATCGCAATTCTTAAACAAATTCAATATGGATTATATTACGGACTTAGATCTTAAGAAAAAATTATTCGAATTATTATGGAATTTTAAAGATGTATTTTCGGCATCAGGAGATGACATCGGACTGATACCATTTTATGAACATTCAATTTTAACGGCTGGCAATCCTTTCGCGAAACAGCCATATCGTGTGCCGTATAAGCACAAAGAGTGGTTAAAAATAAAATTCATGAATTAGAAAAAAATGAAATTATACGCCCCAGTATAAGTCCGTATAGTGCACCAGTGATCTTGGTACCAAAAAAGAATGGTGATCTTAGACTTGTAGTAAATTATAGAGCCCTTAACAAACAAGTAGTTAGCGATAAATTTCCTTTACCGAGAATAGATGAAATCCTTGACTCTATCTCAAGCAAAAACAAAATTTTTACTTCTTTGGACCTTACCCAAGGCTACCACCAAGTGAAAATAGCCGAAAAAGATGTCTATAAAACTGCGTTTTATTAAGAGGATTAAAGAATATTATTCATTTTGTTGATGATGTCATATGCGTGGGAGAAAGCTCTGAACAACACTTAGCAACATTAGCTAAGGTGTTCGAGAAATTCAGACAGGGCAATTTAAAATGCCGGCCTGAAAAAGTAAACTTATTTCAACCTAAAATTAAATTTTTAGGAGTAGTAGTGACACAAGGAGAGATATCCCCAGACCCAGATAAAATAAAATGTGTTGAAAACCTCAAACCCCCTAGAACTATGAAAGAATTATGAGAAATTTTAGGCCTTACTGGCTACTTTAGAAAATTCGTGCGCAATTACGCCCAAATTGCGAAACCCCTCACGGAATTAAGTAAAGGGAACTCTAAAATTGTTACCTGGTCCCAGGAAGCTCGAAATTCCCTAGACCGTCTCAAAAAGGCACTCACTTCTGAACCTATATTATCGCTGCCTGATTTCGAAAACGGACAATTTGTGGTCACAACCGATGCTAGTTCAAAGGACATTGGCGCTATTTTTGCAAATAATCCCAGTAGAAAACCCTAACCCTCTAGAGGGAATGCCTAAACAAAAAAAAATGAAAAAGTTATATGCTATTTAAGTATAACCTTATCAAAAGGCGAAAGTAGTTATTCTGCCACAAACTTAGAATTTTATCTATAATACACCACTTGGACAAATTTAGACACTATTTAATTGGTGGAAAATTTATACTTCGATCAGACTATAAAAATTTGCAGTACCTGCGCACATTTAAAAACCCCACGGGAATTCTAGCTAGATGGATTATGAAAATCCAAAACCTAGATTACGAATTTGAATATTTAAAAGTTAAACAAAATGCAGCTTGTGACTTTTTGAGTAGATACCCAGAAATTATGCCGTCGGACACTGAGGAATATGAAGTTAATGCTATCAATGCTAAGAGCAAACATAAATGTAAGAAGAACAAAGTCAAAGACTCAGTAAAAGAAAATGAAGATAACTATTGTCCCTTGTCATTAGAAAATATAAAAAGAAATCAAAAAAGGACGAAATATGTGTAGCACTTATTAATTATTTTGTGAATGATGATACGTTACCTGATAAATTCAAAACTCTTAGAAAAGAGATAGATAATTTTTACTATAATCTTGATGAAGAAATACTATGTAGAATCGTGACTGCCGAGGCAAATAGAAACCAAACCTCAATAATACCTGTATTACCCCAAAACTTAATAACACCTGAATTCGAATATTTTCATTCAGATATAGGTTGAAATTTAGGAGTAGCGAAAACTTTTCATAAATTAAAACATTATTTTTACGTGCCGTCGGCAGTAACAAAACTTAAGGAATTTGTAACTACATGCGAAGCGTGTAGCTGAAGAAAAAAACCACAAGCTTATCCTAATCCTCCAATGGGAATCGTCCCGGTAGCGAGTTTCCCCTTCGATATAGTCTCATTTGATTTATATGGAACCAGTGGAGGCTTACCTGTTTCCAATAGAGGCCATACTTGTATTCTTTCATTTGTAGATCACTTTTTCGGATTTACTTTTGCAAAATTATTAAAGAATCAAGGTGCTTACGCCACGAGAAAGGCGTTAGCGAAATTATTTTTAAAATTCGGGATTCCAAATAAGGTTTTAAGTGACAACGGAAGCAATTTTGTTTCAAAAGTAAAAAAAGACTTAATGAGTTTTCTTAACATAGAGAAATTGGTGACTTCCCCATATCACCCACAAGCTAAAGGTAAAATAGAAAATAGGCATAAAATATTTTTGAATGTATTAAGCATTTATAGAAAAGACAAAAGGAACGATTGGGATCAGTTCTTACCTTAATTAACTAACATAATCAACACTGCTTATTCAGAAACAACTAAAGACAACCGTTTTTATTTACTTTTTGGTCGCGATTTTAGAATCCCGCATGATGAGATTATCGAGTCCTGGAAATATTACAATAACTCGGAGGATTACAAACAAGAATTCATAAATAGTATCAGGAAAACTTATAAGATAGTTAGGCAAGAGTTGGAAAAATGTAAAATAAATCAAGAGTTAAGAAACCTACACAAAATCAAAGGGAATATAGATTTTAAGATAGGAGATTGTGTCTACCTAAAAAATGAGGCAAAAGCGGAAGGCAATAAACTTTCCAACAAATATTCTGGACCGTACAGAATAGTAAAAAAGTACGATAACGATTATACTTTTAAAATGGTGAACCCCGATAGTGGAAGAACTTACAAGGCGCAAAGTTATCCGAATAAAAAGAGGCAAATTTCCAGAAATATGGGTACCGCGTCCCCCGTCTACCGATTCGTCAGATGCAGAATAAGAGCCCCTTAAATCAAAATTGGCAGAGCTAAAACCCTTTAATTTCAAGCAAGACTATTTCGAGAATGATAGTGACGAGCAAACTTTGAAGAATTTTTAGCTATGAAAAACCTAGGGTATTCCCAAGAGAAAATCCCCAACATCAATAAGAATAAAAACGCCAAAAGATCCAAAAAGTTCATCATCGGAGAGCGCAGGAGAATTAGATTATACGATATCTCCAAAAACCTAATTTTTCCCTGATAGAATTTCGACCCCTTGTCCCCCAAAAGATTTCCAGACGATATGGTTTCCCCTGCAACACCAATAGAGAGGCCCCTGTCATTACAGGAGGAATTGAATAGAGCGGTAAAAACTCCTTATATTACTGTAGAGAAAACTCCTTCCAAAGATTAAATTAAAACAAATCCGCGAGAAGCTATGGATTTAATAAATTTCCCAATAAAAAAGAGTCAAAGTACATTGCCTAGGAATCAAACTCCCAAGGATGACCAGTAAGGACAATATCATGATATAACAGTGTCCAAGGTCAAGCTTAAACAGTGGACTTCATGGAGGGAAACACTAGTGCAAAGAATGCCCCACCCCCTAAAGATATGGCATTTAAACAGTGGAGGAACCCCGCAAAAACTTTTGATTCCTCTCAAAGCTCTCAAGAATCTGTCAAGTCTCCCGAGTTGAAAACTCAAAGTGATGACTTAGAGAATAAACTTTCTACTTTTAGAGGTATAGAAATTTACGAAGGAAGGGGAGGTGATACCTCAAAAATGCGAGGTGCAACCTCTAAAAGTTCTAATGCAGAATCATTGGAAAGCTGTTCCGAAGAATCTGAAGGCGAATCAGACCATATGGTAGTTAAAAAAACAGGAAAGTCAAAACCGACTTCAGCGGCCGCGCACGCGAAAGAAACAGTATTAAAAGGGCAAGAATTTTTGAAAAAACAATACAAAAAAGTTGATGTTATATCGCTAGCAAAACCTAAAAATAAAAAAAAACGCAAGAAGTCGAGGAGAAAGTAACGACACAGTCGGGTAGAACGGTTAAAAATTCGATAGATGGAATTACACTTAATCAGTATAGGATTAAGACATTTTAATGGATAAGCGTCATAAAGTAATAGTAATTTAAAAAAACAAAAATTTTTTAGCTCACAAGTAAAAATCATAAAACTATAAAAACGCTATAGAAAAATTTTGTTCAACATATATCAGTTCCCGAAAACAAATTCTAATTAAAAAGTAACATTGCATATAATGAATTCGAATAATTTTCTTTAATATAAAAAGTCTACCCGTACCAATCCAGCTCGATGTATCCAGTCCAGCTGAAAGAGGTCTTGATAGGAAGTACTAAACGAAAAATATTCATACACCTTAGAAATGATCTTTGGTTATTTTCTGTTCTAAGAGAAACTGTTGGAACTTTGTCTTGATATAATAATACAGAAAGAATAAATCCAAGTTACAGCACAAAATTACTGTTACAAGATGTGAGTAGGATAACCATAAAACAAGGATGTCGACTTTTAACTAAAGAGTCAACTGTTCGAACGCCATTAATTACCATGAGCGTAAATGTAATAAGTCCTAAAATAATCAGTTTTAAGGCAATTAACCTGTCGTACACTATTCCCAATATAAAGAGTTAGGAAATGAAAACCTTGATATGGTCCAAAATAGAAAAGAATAGAGGGACATTCAGGCTTACAAAAATAAGAGAAGCATTAGACTCCCAGATTCCCCTATTCACTAATGAGGACCAAAGATTAACGTACGTGGATGATAGATACGGATTATTCTCAACCAATTTTTGGTGGAACATACTACTTACCGTATGTTTCGTGTTCGCAATTTCTCTGACCATGAGAATCTTACTGACTTTTAATTATGGAAAAAACCTGAGACTAAGAAGGCAAAACCGAAAGGAAGAACACGGGGAAACGGCTGAAATGCAGAAGTTACACCCGGAACCCCATGAGAACGTATAAGCCAAGAAAGAGGGAAGACACTAGAAAAACGAGTGGGTATAGAGGTCTCCAATCGTCCTTGCTATGTCTTGTTCCCTCATTTTAAGTGTCGCTTAGGTAAAACCGTGCGGTTACGACGCTGCAACACGCGTTTCTTGAACAGCACGGACGTGCGTGAACAATGAAGGCATGAAATATGTTGTAAAATTAGACCTGAAACTTAATGATATAGCGTAACTTATATTTAAATGAGAATTTTAAATCTAATCTAGAATTAAATGAGTGTTGAGAAAGATTAAGTTAAATTGTGTGTAATAAAGTATACCAAGGAAAATAATAAGGGACATTACTTAAAGTTAAGAGAAGTAATCTCTTATAAGAGAAATAACAGTGCCATTTTGTTAAAAACAATATATGCATATTAATATTGGCATTGGCTTGATATTGCTTTGTAGTGTCATGTTAACCATTTATTGTAACCAATGATATTGCTTATTATGTGTTATGACTATTTATTTTAAAGAACGTTTGATTCTGCCTCGTTCTTTTTATTACAGGAAGTGGATTTACATATTGGAAATCGATCATTACAATGCATAGTTCAGTGCAGATACAACCTAGTAGCATCTATTTTCATCATACCTCAACCAACGAAGAGTACTCACACTAGACTCCAGGCAAATTTCATCCCAGCTTCGATTTCTAAAATTATAGTTACCTTTTGATCGTTGTTTCCTCGACTATGAACCATATTACGCATCAGGTAACACTATATTTGAATCTCAGTATCCAGTGCATTATCGAACTACATAAACACATAAATCCTGAGAACCCCATCGACCAGTATAAGATATGAGTACATAAATATCACCCTTGATAATCATTAAAGACCCATGTACCATACGACTGTATAGTTATGATATTTGATGATCCCAAAAATTATTTATGTATTGCGGATTCACACGTCGAATCCCTTTCGACCATTTCTCGGAATCCATCCTATCACCTTTATCAAATGCGAAAAGTTCATATCTCCGTTATCCCATAAATGTTACGAGATCATTTTTGAAAAATGGACCTGGAAACCAACCATTGAATTACAGAAACCAAAATTAACCCCAGTGACCAACCCCTCAGTGACAATATACTCCTCCCGAAAATTAAAGACAACATGTTGAAGGAGTCACTAAAGTTTGATGTAGACCCATTCCAAATCCAAACATCAATTCCCCTGTGATTAACCAAGGAATCACCGCAAAAGTTAATAGACGCAAGCCATGCACTAAAAATTTTATAAGAAAACTGTAATCTCTAAGTGCACGAATGAACAATTTTATACGAGAAGTATATTCTCTATGTTCTTTAAAATATGCCAAAAATGATATGCTAAGAAGAAAATGAACGCAGTCCCAGTGTTCAACCCCTTAATGATAAGGCACCCTACAAACTATCCAAAAACAGCAGGTGAGAATGAACTCTGATATCAAAATTCCACACATCTGTACCTGTGAGTATCATTTCCCATTTGACAATTGGAGAAAGCGTTTCGTGCAAGATGAACATAATCATGCTCGAACTGTTCTGTGAAGAAACTATATTGTAAGTGTTTTAAAAATTTTGCCAAGACGAAAGAAGTGAAGGACCATAATTTACAACAGAAGGATTGAGTACGCTAAAAGACATGAATGGTGATGAAATAGGTGTGAATTTACATATGTTACATTTTAATAACTTCGATAACTTAAAAATTCCAATATCCCATCAGTAATATTACATAGCAAACATTCCCAGTGAAAGTGTTCTAAGGTTTACCAGTGAACGTGGTAAACATAATATTGTGTGTTTTAAATCGTTCTTATATGTAGTGTAAGATGTTCTGGTAGAGTTATTTGTAGCGTTGTCGTACTATTCATTTAATTTAGCGTAGATAGGAAGCACAATTATCCTATAGTTAGCAAAGGATAAAAACTTGTAAAAGGTAAATTTTCAAAAAAAACCTCATAGTAAAAGTAGAATAGCCTCAACCTTGTTGGAAATGTAAAAGTCATCAGTGTTAGATGTAGAAAAAATCATTAGTATAGCAGCTAGACTAGAACCATAGATAATCTCAGTCCGGTAGATGAACTTTAGAAAGGGATATATAAAAAAATAAGAAAAGTAATGGAGAAATTTTTAACTCTCCTGATTAAGCTTATATGAACGTATAAAATAATACAATGTCAATTAAAATTACGTAGGTACAATAGTAAACAAATATCGAATATTTCAAAAACCCAAGGGCAAGCAAGCCCTAATGACGGGACGCCATTAAATAATGGAAGGGTAATATGTACCGTGAGTAACATGTGACATATTTAAAATACAAAAATTCTTTCCTTCTAAAGATAATTCCGACATAAATTAAACTTCCCCTAATTAAGCTCAAATCCCGTTTCCAAGAGTCTAAATTCTTAATAACCAAAAAGAGAAACTGAGTTTTGGCCTCAGCCAAACAACGAAGCTATTCGGTTTTGAATTTCGGTAAGATATTTGGTAATAAAAAAATCACCGGATACAGAATTCACAGGAAGCTTAAGTTATGACGTTTAATCATCAGAAATATTTAAAAAAAAATTATTGGACGGTCAATGAGCATAATGAAGTGAGTTTGCAAACATAGTTATAAGGTAGCGGCCCCACCACAGGACTTGGGTCAAATGTGAAATAGCTAGCAGGGCGCATAATCTATACTTGTGTGATATAGTGAAAAAAAAACTGTTTTTCGTTTCAATTATGGATTGTCTCTATTGCCATCATCATTATTTTTGAGAGCCAATTTAATCCTTGCCTCTATCGTTGTCAGTGAAGTGAAGCTCTGTTGTACACATAAATGTAAGTCTCAATAAAACTATTGCTTTTCTACTTGTGTTTATTTTATTTATATGTCTGTATCTAATCGCACAGCAGGCAACTAGTTCGTTTGCCTCCATCGGTAGCGCTCCCAGGAATCTGATTTCTACATGACATTAGAGGTAATTGACAAGAAGATACCCCGAGGAAGCGAGGTTACGCTCCCAAATTGATAGTTGGAGAATTTCTAACCTACTATAGCTACGCATTTTGTTTTCTCGCTTTCAGCAAGTGGCGCAATCGGTACACCGCTTTAAATCATAATATTAAATTTGTGGCCCAAGACTTCATTGCCACAATTGGCGCATCTTAATCGCCACAGCTTTAAAGAATAATATTACATATGGCACAGTCTTTTGCGCTATAATTGGTGCTATCCGAGAACTTATAAAGTATAAGTTCACAGCCGGAAATCATAATATTACATTTGACGCGGTCAATCTTTATTACCACAACTAACACAGTTTATTTTTTTTATCGCTACGATGTAAAGTTTATTATTTTTTTTCTTTAAAGCAGAGCACTTCATATAGAAGGGGTCGTCGTAGAGACTTCAAAAGGGGCTCATTCGATTGGAAATCGTGAGTTCTAGCGTTCTTTTTAATAGTCGAAAGTGATTGGAGGATATCTAGCCTTTTCCGCACGCCAATCATTCCCCCAAACACGTCCAATCGAAATTTTGAGATAGCCATTTTGTTCAGCTTAGTTGATTTCCGGATAGAAAATATGTTTTTGAGGAAGACACTCCCCAACAACCCTCAGGGCAAGGGTTTTAAGTTATGTCCTGGGGGCATATAAGGTTTTTATTGAAGGCGTTGCCGTAGAAATTTCAAAACAGGCTCTTTCATTTGGAAATTCAAAGGGCTAGTGCCCTTTTTAATAGTCAAAAGTGATTGGAGGGAAACTAACCCCCCCTTCACGCCCATCATTCCCCCAAACACATCCAAACAAAATTTTGAGATAAGCATTTTGACAGCGTAGCTGATTTCCAGATAGAAAATTTTTTGAGGAGGACACTCCCCCAAAACCCTCGGGGCAAGGGTTTTAAATTATGCCCTGGGGGCATATAAGGTTTTTATAGAAGGCGTTGTCTTAGAAACTTCAAAACAGGGTCATTCAGTTGGAAATTCAAAGGGCTAGTGCTCTTTTTAATAGTTGAAAGTAATTGGAGGGCAACTAGCCCCCCCCCTCTCCACACCAATTATCCCCCAAACACATCCAATCAAAATTTTGAGATAAGAAAATTCCCAGACAGAAAATATGTTTTTGAGGACGATACTCCCCCACAATCCTCAGGGCAAGGGTTTTAGTTATGCCCTTGGGGCATATAAGGTTTTATAAATGGCGTTGTCGTAGAAACTTCAAAAAGGCTCCTTTGATTGGAAATTCAAAGGGCCAGTGCCCCTTTTAATAGTCGAAAGTGATTGGAGGGCACCTAGCCCCCCCCCACACCCATCATTCCCCAAAACATATCCAATCAAAATTTTGAGATAGTAATTTTTTTCAGCGTAGGCTAGATGATTTCCAGATAGAAAATATGTTTTTGAGGAGGATACTCTCCCGCAAACCTCAGGGCAAAGGTTTTAAATTATTCCCTGGGGGCATATAAGGTTTTAATAGAAGGCGTTGTCGTAGAAGCTTCAAAACAGTCTCATTCGATTGAAAATTCAAAGGGCTGGTGCCCTTTTTAAAAATCGAAAGTGATTGGAGGGAAACTGCCCCCCACGCCTACCATTCCCCAAAACACATACAATCAAAATTTTGAGATAGCCATTTTGTTCAGCGTAGCGGATTTCCAGATAGAAAATATGTTTTTGAGGACGAAACTCCCCCAAAACCCTCAGGGCAAAGGTTTTAGGTTATGCCCTGGGGGTATATAGGGTTTTTATAGAAGGTGTTGTCATAGAAACTTCAAAACAGGATCACTCATGTGGGAATTAAAAGGGCTAGTACCCTTCTTAATAGTCCAAAGTGATTGGAGGGCAACTACCCCCTCCTCCACGCCCATCATTCTCCCAAACATATCCAATTAAAATTTTGAGATTTTCATTTTGTTCAGTGTATTGATTTCTATATAGAAAATACGTTTTTGAGGAAGACACTCCCCAACAGCCCTTAGGGCAAGGGTTGTAAGTTATGCCGTGGGGTATATAAAGTTTTTGTAGAAGGTGCTGTCATAGAAACTTCAAAAGGGGCTCATTTGATTGGAAATTCAAAGGGCTAGTTCCCTTTTTAATTGTTGAAAGTAAATGGAGGGCAACTAGCCCCCCCCCCACGTCCATAATTCACCCAAACACATCCAATCAAAATTTTGAGATAGCCATTTTTTTAGCGTAGGCGAGTTGATTTTCAGATAGAAAATATGCTTTTGAGAAGGACACTCCCCCACAACCCTCAGGGTAAGGGAGTTTTAAGGTATGCCCTGGGGGCATATAAGGTTTTTATAGAAGGTGTTGTCACAGAAACTTAAAAAAGGCTAATTCGATTGGAAATTCGAAGGGCAAGTGGCCTTTTTAATTGTCGAAAGTTATTGGAGCGCAACTAGCCCCCCTTTCACGCCCATCATTCCCCCAGACGCATCCAATCAGAATTTTGAGATAGCCATTTTCTTCTGCGTAGTTGATTTCCAGATAGAAAATATGTTTTTAAGGAGGATGCTCCCCCACAACCCTCAGGGCAAGGGTTTTAAGTTATGCCCAAGGAGCATATAATGTTTTTATAGAAAGCGTTGTCGTAGAAACTTCAAAAAAAGCTCATTCGATTGGAAATTGAAAGGGCTAGAGCCCTTTTTAATTGTCGAAAGTGATTAATAATATTTTTTGTTGTTGTTGCTACTTAGACCTGGGCACTTCGTATCGAAGGAGTTGTCGTGGGAAATTCTAAAGGGGCTCATTCGATTGGAAATGGAAAGGGCTGATGCCCTTTTTAATAGACGAAAGTGATTGGAGGGCAACTAATCCCCCTTCCACTCCCACCCTCCCATTTGCCCATTATGTGTAAAAACTAAATGTTGCCTTAAGATTAATTCAAAATGCACAGTGATAATGCTAATTCCTAATAAGGCATCTCAGCAGTATCCCAAGATCGACTGAGGGTATTATGTTCAAGCTTTTGAGGCTACTTCTGCTCTTAAAATTTAACCAAATCAAAATAGTGTAAGTGTATCAAAGCTATCAAAGAAAGTAAACAGATTTTTTGCAAATGGCATCAAGTTTTCCATTTCAGGTCAACTAGAGGAGGTATGAAACTAGGCTAAGCAGTACTATTTGTGTCCAGATTTTTAAAATGGTGTATCTTGTCACAAATTGCTGAAAATTTTTCCCCAGCATACAAATAGCAGGCCAAACTATAAAGTCTTAAGAAACGAAAAGATTTATTTTGTTAAATGAAAGTGTTATTTTCTTTTCCCCTGAAAAGACTATGTCAAAATAAAACGAACAGATATTAATTACAAAAACCATTTTCCACAAAATTAGTTTTTCAAAGAAAAGTAAAGAACTCCATTAAACAAAAAATGAGCAAAAATAAAATCAAATAATCGACCAAGCTCGAAACTACCACAAATCAGCATCGATAAATAAAAGAAACCCAAAACGAACAAAAATTAAAATAAATAACCGAGTCAAACTCAAAAAAAGCAGAAATTAACATAAGTTGGGCGCAAAACAGTAGCGATAAAAATTATGACTGTCCTTAATTGTGGTAATAATGATTGACCGCGTCAAATCTAATATTATGCTTTAAGGCTGTGAACTTACACCTTATAAGTTCTCCGATAGCGCCGCTTATAGCGCTAAAGATTGTGCCATCGAGGCCTGCACCACAGCAATGGGGAGTAAGGTAAATTTATGACCGCGCCACCCTCAATTATTGAGAGAAAATAAAATGTGTAGCTATACAAATGTAACCTCTTTTCCTCGAGTTATCCGGAAATCAATTACTTCTAATGTTATGTAGAAATCAGATCCCTGGGAGCGCTACCTTGGATGCATGCGAGCTAATTACCCGCCGTGCGACTAGATATAGACATATAAAATAAAACAAGTAGAAAAGCAATAGTTTTATTATGACTTACATGTTTAGGTGTAGAGTAGTGGTTCACTTCAACTGACAACGACAAAGGCGAGGATAAATTGGCTCTCAAAGATAATGTCGATGGCAATAGAGACAATCCATAATTGAAACGAAAAAACAGTTTCTTTCACTATATCACACAAATAAAACTCCTGCATATTATTAGCTTTTTTCACGATTGGCCCAAGTTCTGTGGAGGGGGCCGCTATTTTGTAATTATGTTCGCAAACTCACTACATTATGCGGACTGTTCGTCCAATAATTTGTTTGAAATATTTCTGATGATTCCAACGTTCACACACTCTTATGACTTAGACTTCCTACGAAACATTGTATTTAGTGTTTTTTTTTATTACCAATCTTCTCGGCGAAATTTAAAACCATCTCCCGTGATTAGCGCCGAGTTTTGGCTGGAACTAAAAGGCAGTTTTTTCTTTATGCTGATTAAGAATTCAGACTCTTGGAAACGGTATTTGAACTCAATTAGGGGACGTTTTATTTCTGTCAGAATTATCTTTAGAAAAAAGGAATTTTATTTTTTGTATTTTAAATATATCACATTTTACTCACGGTACATATTACCCTTTCCATTATTTAATGACGTCCCGTCATTAGGACTTGCTTGCCCTTGGGTTTTTTAAATATTCGCGATTTGTTTACTATTTGTCCTACGTAATTTTAATTGACATCGTATTATTTTATACTTTTATATAAGCTTAATTAGGAGTGCTAAAAATTTTCTCTATTACTTTTCTTATCGTATTATACATCTCTATCTAAAATTCATCTACCGGACTAAGATTATTCATGGTTCTAGCCTAGCTACTATACTAAAGATTTTTTTTCTACATCTAACACTGATTGCTTTTACATTTCCAACAAGGTTGGGGCTATTCTACCTTTACATAAGATTTTTTTTGAGGATTCACCTTTTACAAGTTTTTTTTTATTTTACTGACTATAGGGCACACTGCTTGCTATCTATGCTACATTAAATGAACAGTACGACAACGCTACAACTAACTATCTCAACATCTAACACTACATATAAGAACGATTTAAAACACACAACATTATGTTTACCACGTTCACTGGTAAACATTAGGACACTTTCACTGGGGATGTTTGCTATGTAATATTAATGATAGAATATTGGAATTTTTGAGTTATCGAAGTTATTAAGCTGTTACATATATCAATTCGCACCTATTTCATCACCTACGTGTCTCTTTAGTGTACTCATTCCTTCTGTTGTAAATTATGGTCCTTCACTTCTTTCGTCTTTGCAAAATTTTTAACGCACTTACAATATGGTTTCTTCATGGAACAGTTTGAGCATGGTTGTTTTCACACGACAAGCTTCCTTTAATTGTCAAATTGGAAATGATACTTCCAACTACAGGTGTGGGAATATGCTATCAGAGTTCATTCTCACCTGATCTTTGATAGTTCATATGGTGCTTTATCATTAAGGGGTCGAACACTGGGAGTGCGTTCATTTTCTTCTCAACATATCATTTTTGGGATATTTTAAGGCACATAGAGAATGTATTTCTTGTATAAAATTGTTCATTCGTGCACTTATGGATCACAGTTCTCTTATAAAATTGTTTGTGCCTGGCTTGCGTCTATTAACTTTTGCAGTGAGTCCTTGATTGATCACAGGGGAATTTGTGTTTGTATTTGGAACAGGTCGACATCAAACTATAGTGACTCCTTCAACATATTGTCTTTTAACTTGTGGGAGGGGTGGATTG
This sequence comes from Artemia sinica, assembly GCA_027921565.1. Classification (NCBI taxonomy): domain Eukaryota; kingdom Metazoa; phylum Arthropoda; class Branchiopoda; order Anostraca; family Artemiidae; genus Artemia; species Artemia sinica. Next base: position 50,490,389 of record CM051266.1, on the reverse strand, counting down.
TCACTGAGATGTTAATCACTGGGGTTAATTTTAGTTTCTGTAATTCAATGGTGGATTTCCAGGTCCATTTTTCAGTAATTATCTTGTAATATGTATGGGATAACAGAGATATTAACTTTTCGCATTTGATAGAGCTGATAGGATGGATTCCGAGAGATGGTCGAAAAGGATTTGATGCGTGAATCTGTGACACATAAATAATTTTTGGGATCATCAAATATCACAACTATATAGTCAAATGGTTCATGGGTCCATAAGGATTATCATGGGTCATATTTAGGTACTTATATCTCGTACTGGTCGATGAGGTTCTCAGGATTTGTGTGATTATATAGTTCGGTAATGCACTGGACACTGAGATTCAAATATAATGTTACCTGATACGTAATATGGTTCGTGGTCAAGGAAACAACGATCAAAAGGTAACTGTAATCTTCATAAATGAAGCTAGGACGAAACTTGCCTGGAGTCTATGGTGAGTACTCTTCGTTGGTTAAGGTAGGATGGAAATAGATGCTACTAGGTTGTATCTACGCTGGACAACTCATTGTAATAATCGATTTCCAATATGTCAATCCACTTCCTGTAATAGAAATAGCGAGGCAGAATCACACGTTCTTTAAAATCAAGGATTCATAATACATAATAAACAGTACGATTAGGTGCATTTTGGGTTGAATGTAACCCTACAAAACAACCTTAAATAGATACACTAACATTACTAAATGAATATTGGATTTAATAAAATGACATTATTATCCTGTTGGTTTCAGATACATATAATTCCCATTGGGAAATCTAAAACAGAGTTGTCTTCAAATTTGTTTTGAGAAATGAAACAATGATACAAGGCTTATTTAATTCTTCAATACTTATTTAATTCTCCCTTAGATTTAAAATAATCCTTTAAACATAAGTTACCCTACATTGTTAAATTTGAGGTCTCAGTTTACAACATATTTCATGCCTTCATTGGTCACGCACGTCCGTGCTGTTTAAGAAACGCATGTTGCAGCGTCGTAACCGCACGGTTTCACGTAAACGACACTACAATGAGGGAACAAGACATAGCGAGGACGATTGGAGACCTCTATACCCACTCGTTTTCTAATGTCTTCCCTTTTTCTTGGCTTAGACGTTCTCATGGGGTTCGGGGTTTAACTTCTGCATTTCAGCCGTTTCCCCGTATTCTTCCCTTGGGTTTTACCTTCTTAGTCTCAGGATTTTTCCATAATTATAAGTCAGTAAGAATCTCATGGTCAGGGAAATCGTGAACACGAAACATACTGTTAGTAATATGTTCCACCAGAAATTGGTTGAGAATAATCCGTATTTACTATCCACATACTTTAATTTCTGGTCCTCGTTTGTAAATAGGAGAGTCTGGGAGTCTAATGCTTCTCTTATTTTTGTAAGCGGTAAAGTCCGTTTATTCTTTTCTATTTTGGACCATATCGAGGTTTTCATTTCCTCACTCTCTATATTGGGAATAGTGTACGACAGGTTAATTGCCTTGAAGTTGGTTATTTTGGGACTTATTATCTTTGCGCTCGTGGTAATTAACGTCATCCGAACAGTTGACTCTTTAGTTACAAGTAGACATCCTTGTCTTATAGTTATCGTACCCGCATCTTGTAACAGAAATTATGCTTTGTAACTTGGGTCTATTCTTTCTGTATTATTATAACAAGACGAAGTTCCAACAGTTTCTCTTGGAACAGAAAATAACCAAAGATAATTTCTAAGGTGTATGAATATTTCTCGATTAGTACTTCCTATCACGGCTTCTTCCAGTTAGACTGGATACATCGTACTGGATTGGTACGGGTGGGCTTTTTATATTAAAGGAAATTATTCGAATTAATTATATGCAATGTGACTTTTTAATTAGAATTTGTTTTCGGGAACTGATGTATGTTGAGCAAGCAGTATCAGACGGTTTTGATTCAAGCGAAGCCTTGATATATGTTGAACAAAATTTTTCTACAGGATTTTTATAGTTGTAAGATTTTTACTTGTGAGCTAAAAGTTTTTAAATTATTATTCATTTATGACGCCTATCCCTTAAAATCCCTTAATTCTATACTGATTAAGTGTAATTCCATCTATCGGGTTTTTTAACCGTTCTACCCGATTTTGTCATTACTTTCTCCTCTACTTCTTGCAGTTTTTTCTTTTTCGGTTTTTCTAGCGAAATAAGATCAAACTTTTTGTATTGTATTTTCAAAAATTCTTGCCCTTTTAATTTTGTCTCTTTCGCGTGCGCAGCAGCTGAAGTCGGTTTTGATTTTCCTATTCCTTTAATTACCATATGGTCTGATTCACCGCCAGATTCTTCAGAACTGGTTTCCGACGAATCCAGATTATAAATTTTAGAGGTGGCACTTTTTGAGGTATCACCTGCCCTTCCTTCGTAAATTTCTACTCCTCTGGAAGTAGAAGGATTATTCTCTAAGTCCTCGCTTTGAGTTTTCAACTCGGGAGATTTGAAAGACTCTTCAGAGCTTTGAGAGGAATCAAAAGTTTTTGCGGGGTTCCTCCACTGCTTAAGTGCCATGTCTTCAGGGAGATGGGGCATTCTTTGCACTAATGTTCCCTCCATGAAGTCAATTGTTTAGGCTTGACCTTGGACACAGTTATATCATGATAATGTCCTTGCTGGTCATCCTTGGGAGTTTTATTCTCGGGCAATGTACTTTGACTTGTTTTTATGGGGAAATTTATTAAATCCTTAGCTTCTCGCAGATTTGTTTTAGTTGAATCTTTGGGAGGAGTTTTCTTTACAGTAATACCGGGGGTTTCTACAGCTCTGTTCAATTCTTCCTGCAATGACAGGGGCCTTTCTATTGGTGTTGCAGGGGAAACCAAATCGTCTGGAAATCTTTTGGGGGGACAAGGGGTTGAAATTCTATCAGGGAAAAATTTGTTTTTCGGGGATATCGTATAATCTAGTTCTCCTACGCTCTCCGATGATGAACTTTTTGAATCTTTTGACGTTTTTATTTTTACTGGTATTAAGGATTTTTTCTTGGGAATAACTAGATTTTTCATAGCTAAAAATTCTTCAAAGGTTTCTTCGTCACTCTCATCCTCAAAATAATCTTGTTTAAAATTAAAGGGTTTTAGCTCTGCCAATATTGATTTAGGGGGCTCATTTTCTGCATCTGACGAATCAGTAGAGGAGGGACGTGATACCCGTCTCTCTGGAAATTTTGCTCTTTTAATTCGGCTAACATGTACCTTCTAAGTTCTTCCACTATAGGGGTTCACCATTTTAAAAGTATAATCGTTATCGTACTTTTTGACTATTCTGTACGGTCCAGAATATTTGTTAGAAAGTTTTTTGCCTTCCGTTTTTGCCTCATTCTTTATGTAGACGCAATCTCCTATCTTATAATCTATGTTCCCCTTGACTTTGGGTTGGTTTCTTAGCTCTTGGTTTATTTTACATTTTTCCAACTCTTGCCTAACTATTTTATAAGTTTTCCTCATCCTATTTATGAATTCTTGTTTGTAATCCTCCGAGTTATTGTAATATTGCCGGGATTCGATAATCTCATCATACGGGATTCTAAAATCACGACCAAAAAGTAAATAAAACGGATTGTCTTTAGTTGTTTCTGAATAAGCAGTGTTGATTACGTTAGTTAAATAAGGTAAGAATTGATCCAAATTGTTCCGGTTGTCTTTTGTATAAATGCTTAATACGTTCAAAAATATTTTATGCCTATTTTCTATTTTATCATTAGCTTGTGGGTGATATGGCGATGTCAACAATGTCTCTATGTTAAGAAAATTCATTAAGTCTTTTGTTACTTTTGAAACAAAATTGCTTCCGTTGTCGCTTAAAACTTTATTTGGAATGCCAAATTGTAAAAATAATTTCGCTAACGCGTTACTTGTGGCGTAAGCGCCTTAATTTTTTAATGTTTTTGCTAAAGTAAATCCGGAAAAATGGTATATAACTGAAAGAATACAAGTGTGGCCTCTGTTGGAAACTGGCAAGCCTCCACTGGTTCCATATAAATCAAATGATTCAATATCAAAGGGGTACCTTGCTACCGGGACCCTTCCCATTGGAGGATTTGGATAAGCTGGGGTTTTTTTTCTTAAATTACACGCTTCGCATATACTTACAAATTCTTTAAGTTTTGTTATTCCCGACGGCACGTAAAAATATTGTTTTAATTTATGGAAAGTTTTGTTACTCCTAAGTGTCCACCTAAATCTGAATGAAAATATTCGAATGCAGGTGTTATTAAGTTTTGGGATAACACCGGTATTATTGATGTTTGGTTTCTATTTGCCTCAGCAATCACAATTCTACATAGTATTTCTTCATCAAGATCATAGTAAAAATTATCTATCTCTTTTCTAAGAGTTTTGAATTTGTCTGGTAACGCATCATTATTCACAAAATAATTAATAAGTGCTAAACACATTTCATCCTTTTTTTGCTGTCTTTTTATATTTTGTAAAGACAGGGGACAATAATTACCCTTATTTTCCTTTACTGTGTCTTTATCTTTGTTTTTCTTACATTTAGTTTTGCTCTTAGTATTGATAGCGTTAACTTCATTTTCATCAGTTTCCGACGGAATATTTTTTGGGTATCTACTCAAAAAGTCACAAGCTGAATTTTTTTTACCTTTTAAATGTTCAAATTCGTAATCTAGGTCTTGGATTTTCGTAATCCATCAAGCTAGAATTCCCGTGGGGTTTTTAAATGTGCGCAGGTACTGCAAGCTTTTATGGTCTGATCGTAGTATAAATTTTTTACCGATTAAATAGTTTCTAAATTTTTCCAAGTGGTGGATTATAGATAATAAATCTAAGTTTGTGGCGGAATAACTACTTTCGCCTTTTGATAAGGTTCTACTCGAATAGCATATAACTTTTTCTATTTTTTTTTGTTTAAGTGTTCCCTCTAGAGGATTGGGGTGTTCTACCGGGATTACTTGCGAAAGAATAGCGCCAATGCCCTTTGTACTAGCGTCGGTTGTGACCACAAATTGCCCGTTATCGAAATCAGGAAGTGATAATATTGGTTCAGAAGTGAGTGCCTTTTTGAGACGGTCTAGGGAAGTTTGAGCTTCCTGTGACCAGGTAACATTTTGGGAGTTCCCTTTAGTTAATTCCGTGAGGGGTTTCGCAATTTGGGCGTAATTGTGCACGAATTTTCTAAAGTAACCAGTGAGGCCTAAAATTCCACTTAATTCTTTCATAGTACTTTGGGGTTTGAGGTTTTCAACACATTTTATTTTGTGAGGGTCTGGAGATATCTTTACTTGCGTCCCCACTACTCCTAAAAATTTAATTTTTGGTTGAAATAAATTTACTTTTTCAGGCCGGCATTTTAAATTACCCTCTCTGAATTTCTCGAACACCTTAGCTAATGTTGCTAAGTGTTTTTCAGCGTTTTCTCCCACGCATATGACATCATCAACAAAATGAATGATATTGTTTAATCCTCTTAATAGATGCAATAAGGGTTTACATAGTGCGCTTGAACTTGTTTTAAGTCCAAAAGGTACTCTTAAATATTCGTATGAACCACATTCAGCCATAGAAAATGCAGTTTTATGGACATCTTTTTTGGCTATTTTCACTTGGGGGTAAAACTGGGTAAGGTCTAAAGAAGTAAAAATTTTGTTTTTGCTTGAAATAGAGTCAAGAATTTCATCTATTCTTGGTAGAGAGAATTTATCACTAACTACTTGTTTGTTAAGGGCTCTATAATCTACTACAAGTCTAAGGTCACCATTCTTTTTTGGTACCAAGATCACTGGTGCGCTATACGGACTTATAATGGGGCGTATAATTTCATTTTTTTGTAATTCATGAATTTTATTTTTTAACCATTCTTTGTGCTTATACGGCACACGATATTGCTGTTTCGCTACACGATTACCAGTCGTTAAAATTGAATATTCATAAAATGATATCAGTCCGATGTCATCTTCAGATGCGGAAAATACATCTTTAAAATTCCATAATACTTCGCATAATTTTTTCTTAAGATCTATGTCCGTAATATGATCCATATTAAATTTATTTAAAAATTGCGATTTAGTTAGAGGATATTGGTCATTAGAGGTTTTAATGCCATTTACTAGGTTTCTTTTGGAATTCTCCCATCTATATAAATCATTCTCCGATAAAACTTGGATTTGAACTAAACACGTCCCCTTTTTTGTTGTAATTGTATCATTTTCGTGGTTATTAGTTACCCAAATAAAACTTTCTCCTTAATCATAAGACATAATCTGTTCTTCGTATAACAGATTTTCAGGAATTTCATTTGACGGGGTCGCAAACCATATTTCAGATTTGCTGTCCACTGGTTCAATCATCAGTGATATTTGAATTCTTTGCATCGTTTTGGGAGGAGCTTTTGTTTTCCGTTTTGCGAATCCATAATATTTTTCTTTATTTTCATTGTCTATTAAATTTAGACTGGCCCTATTCGTCGATAGCATTGGCTGTGCCTGACCGCATTGAGGTTCACTACTTTTTTTCATAATTCCACTATTTTCTTGATTTCGTTTGACCTGTACTGTCGCATATCTCCTATTTTTATTTTTGCAGATTCAATGCACTTATTATTTAAATTTACTTCATTTCTGCAATGTCTCTCAGAATTTTTGAACAAATTTCTGGTTATGCCATGTCCTCCTTGTGAGACATGAGGTTCAAAAGATTGCAACATTATACCACCAGAAATTTTATTTACTGTTACGTTGTCTTCGTAACCTATTATACGATTTCTTAAGGTAGAAACTCCTTCCCCTACCTTAGCCGGGTAGACAAGCCTTTCGTTTGCCACGTCTAATAGTACTCTATTAGACCTTAAAAAATTTTTGCCGATAATGGCTTCATACGGAAAGTTATCGCATATTATAAAATTCGTCGGAAAAATTATATTTTCCCTTTTTACGTCCAGGTGATTTGAACCTCTTGCATCCAATTTATACCCTGTCACGCTAGTTAAATAGGGACTATTAAAATTTCTTTGTTGTCTAATATGCGGAGGCAACATATCAAATACACATGAGTTTATAATGTTCGCAGTAGCACCAGAGTCAATTAAGGCTTTAAAGTAAACATTTGCTACACAAAAATCATTAAATATAGGTAACTTGTTATTACTATCACTACAGGACGGTACTACTATCAGTTTGGACCTATAAAACATTTTAGGTGCCCTCTGGGTCCAATTTATATTTCTGAGGGGCCTGAAACGTTTCCCTGAGGATCTGTTTCATGCGTCGGTGCCTGCAATAGATATTTGGATATGTTCGTCGAATCTCTAGCTGTGGCAGTGCCGGCTGCTGGTGCTGACTGCCAATGCCGTCGGCTTGAAAAGTTTTAATTTCCCGTCGGCCAATTAACTATTTGCCGTCGGCTTGAAAAATTTGTATTCCCCGTCAGCAAATTTTCGGGATTTCTATATATCGTTCTCGCATTATATTGGCTTTGGCGAGTATTTAGGTTTTCAAATCGGTAATTAATTTGTCTATTGGGGGGAGGATTGTACAAATTTGGCTGGTACGCGTTGTAAGGTGCTGATTGCTGCAATCTTCCCTAGCTATAACCTAGTGCACTACTGGCGCTAAAATTTGTTCTTCCGAACAAATGATTGCCATAATTTTGCGTACTACTGACAGCAATTCTTGGCGTGCGACTGGGGACATAACGGCACTCTCTTGCGATGTGCCCAGGGCACTTGCAAATATAGCATCTTATTATTGTAGGGTTATTTTCATAGCTAAATTGTTTGACGGGCTGAAAACGTACTGTTTTCTGCCTAGTGGGTTCTTTCGTTTTATTTCTTTGTGGCACTGGGGAGTTATCCCTTGAAAAGAAATTGAGAGACGCCTGATCGCCCTTGAAGATTAGGCTCGTGTTTGAATCGCCTAGGCTATTTATTTTTGCTTTACTGTGATTAGCCACCATCGTATCAACTTCGATCAATCGCTCTACCTCCTTAACTGCAAGATCCAACGTCTGAATATTTTTGGATATTACCATTCTATATAATTTTGGGGGTAGCCCTTGCAAAAAGGTATTTAGTATGAATTTTTCATACAGTTCTTCTGAACCTTTTCCGTATTTTGCCTCTACTGAAATGTGTATATTATCAAGATATTCTCTTATGTTTTGTGAATGGTCAAAGCACACCATTCCGTGTTTTAATTTATTTGCGGAACTGGTTTCGATAAATCTATCTTTAAATGCCGTTAACAATTTGTCCACCATGTTTATTGGCAAGCTGGCGTCATCACCTATAGTATGTTCAATTTGCTTTAGAAAGGTTATGGCCCGGCCTTTTAATCCTAATAGATGTATGTCGACTAATGTTTCTAGCTCTGTTTTTGTTAATTTTACAAACTGGGCCAATTGTATATTAAATTCTTCGACATCTGATTGTCCATTGTATTGTGGAATAGATTTCGCTATTTCTATATTTTTCGCGACCAACTTTTGCGCCATTAATAGTTCACTTAATTCTTCTGACTTTTCTTGCGTTTGAATTAACTCAAAATAATTTTTTTTTTTTTTACTTAACTTATTTTGGGGGAGGCTATTATCTCCTATGAGATATTTTAAAGGGTTGTCCTGTAATAGCTTAGAGGTTATAGGCCTAATAACTTTTTTTTATATGTCTGTATCTTTCCAATCATTAAATTTAAATTACAAAGTTTATAGCCTAATTAGTTCGCATGATTTTCTCTAATTTCCGACCGTGCCATTTGTAGCGATAATCTTTTATGGCAATACTAAATGTGGTAAGAACGATTGACCGCGTCAAATGTAATATTATGCTTTAAGGCTGTGAACTTACACCTTTTAAGTTCTCCGATAGCGCCGCTTATAGCGCTAAAGATTGTGCCATCGAGGCCTGCGCCACAGCAATGGGGAGTAAGGTAAATTTGTGACCGCGCCACCCTCAATTATTGAGAGAAAATAAAATGTGTAGCTATACAAATGTAACCTCTTTTCCTCGAGTTATCCGGAAATTAATTACTTCTAGTGTTATGTAGAAATCAGATCCCTGGGAGCGCTACCTTGGAGGCATGCGAACTAATTACCGGCCGTGCGACTAGATATAGACATATAAAATAACAAAAGTAGAAAAGCAATAGTTTTATTATAACTTACATGTTTAGGTGTACAGTAGTGGTTCACTTCAACTGACAACGACAAAGACAAGGATATATTGGCTCTCAAAGATAATGTTAATGGCAATAGAGACAATCCATAATTGAAACGAAAAAACAGTTTGTTTCACTATGTCACACAAATAAAACTCCTGCGCATTACTAGCTTTTTTCACGATTGGCCCAAGTTCTGTGGAGGGGGCCGCTATTTTGTAATTATGTTCACAAACTCACTACATTATGCGGACTGTTCGTCCAATAATTTGTTTTAAATACTTCTGATGGTTCCAACGTTCACACACTCTTATAACTTAGACTTCCTGCGAAACATTGCATTTAGTAGTTTTTTTATTACTAATCTTCTCGACGAAATTCAAAACCATCTCCCGTGATTAGCGCCGAGTTTTGGCTGGAACTAAAAGGCATTTTTTCTTTATGCTGATTAAGAATTCAGACTCTTGGAAACGGTATTTGAACTCAATTAGGGGACGTTTAATTTCTGTCGGAATTATCTTTAAAAAAAAGGAATTTATTTTTTTTATTTTAAATATATCACATTTTACTCACGGTACAAAACCCCTATGCCTTCCCAAGGCAAGAACAAAATTTGCACTTTACTTAAAAAAATATAACTGTTCTTACTTTTATAACTTTAATAAATCAAATAATTTTAACATTCTGATTACTAAATATCAGTATATGTATATTAAACTGACAATGCACATTCATTTGTATTTTTCAGTAAAGTGCAAATTTTGTTCTAGCCTTGGGAGGGCATAGGGGTTTTTTGCCCACGTTATGTTAATTTCTGCTCGTTTTGAGTTTGTACTCGGTTATTTATTTTAATTTCTGTTCGTTTTAGGTTTCATTTATTTATCGATGCTGATTTGTGGTAGTTTCGAGCTTGGAAGATTATTTTATTTTAATTTTGCTAATTTTTTGTTTAATGGAGTTCTTTACTTTTTTTTGAAAAACTTATTTTGTGGAAAAAGTTTTTTTTAATTAATATCTGCAGATAATGAAGTCTCTGTATGGAATTACGTGTCATTCAAAGCTGAACCATCCTGGCACTATCACAGTAACTTATCGAAGCATTAGATGCATTTGTTTTTTTTTCTTCTCTTTTCTTTTCTTTATGCTCCATCTTTTTGTTTTTGTTTGTATGAAGGGTACTCAAAAAATAATAACAGTGATATTTTAGACCCATCTGTGAAATATTGTTGAAAAACTTAAATTTTTCACTCAAAGTATAGAGCAAACATTTTTTTAGCCTGCAGCATGGAATGGAATAGGTTTCTTTATTAATTACAATTTCTTCTAAATTAACTTCTGGAATTTGCTGTCTTATATGCATGAAATCTTCATTAAATCCAAGTTCCGAACGTTATTGGCCACAACAGGGACTAGTGGCTTAGTATAATTCTATAGAATGGATTTAAAAGAGTCTAAGATAGACTTCAAGGTTCAAAGAGGAAACTGAGTTTTCAATCTCTGCTTAAGGATGCGATCCAGGCCAAAAATTAATCACCCTTTCGAAAAGTCAAAAATTTAATATTTTTCAATGGAAGTATTCAGCAAACAAATTCGTTTGACTTCTGGTGCATCTTCTTTCTTACAAACTGGATTTGTTTATATATTAATTATAGTGTCTTCTAACTGACTTTCTGGAGTTTGTTGTCTTGCAGGCATGAAATCTTCATTGAGTCCTTAGTTACAGACGATATTAGCCCTTTTATAACTCCATGCAATGGATTTCCATGCTTCTGAGGTAGATTTGAGGGTTCAAAGAAGAAAATTAGCTTTCAATGTGTGTTTTTGGTTGCAACACAAGCCGAAAATGAATCACCTTTTTGAAAAATCTCCAAAAAACCCAAAATCTGAAGTAGTAGCAAACTACTTGAGTTTACCGAATTCATCCACATCTATGAAGCAACGCCTATAAAATAGTGGTATCTACATTTGACAAATGGTTGCTAATTACAATTTATTCAGATTTAACGTTTTGACATCCTTATATACGCCAACCTTAGGCCACAGAAAATTCTCACGCGAAAAATTAATGCCAAAACCCAATTAAAAATTTGACTATAATAGTAGACATGGACAACGGACTACTGGAATTACACTGTAATTTCCAATTTTTACTTACAAATCTTCTTATCGACGATTAAATAAATATGCTTAAACTATGACAAGAAATTGACCATTTTTATTAAGACAGGGTGATATAACAAAACCGCATTGAGCAAAAGAAAAAAAAATGTGATGATCACATTCTATTTGGGCAGAGAAATTCGTATCATTTGGGTGGAAAGTTTGGGGGAGAATGATGGTAGATTTTTCCCAAGCAAATGTTCCTTTTTGTTCATGTGATAAAGAAAAGCTAGCTTTGAAAGAATCGGGTAAGTTTATTGCTCGTCAGCAAAAATTTGTCACAATTTTTTTGAAAAATTTCTCAACAAATGATTTTTCTCAAGCTTTTTCCTTGGTTTGCGCAAGTTTGTTTTCTTATTCCTAGAGCTTGCCGGAAAATTCATAAGAACGCACCGCATCAGATCTTATTTAGAGATAACGTATGCCGGAGCACCAGCTTTAGTGCCGATAATCGGTATAAGATGTAGCGGTTCCGTCTGTCATCTGAGAAATGGACTTGCCTTTGAAGTCCCCTGCTTTTATTGGGATAGGCACTCCACAAGACGTAACCTGCAAGACTATTAGCTATTTTAAAAACTTCTGCGATTACATTCAGAAGGAATACGCTAAGCCTGCCATCATCCGTCATGAAGACTTAAACGACCATTATAATGCATGGCTTCTTAACAAAAATAGCGATACTGAGGGGCCAGCCAATATTATTCATTTCTTCAGAATCGGCTTCTATAATTTGTTGAGTTCAATACCTCTCACGGCCGAAATAGCTCATCTCATCTCAATTCTTTCTTTATGGACCTTCCAGACTCTTTTAACACTGACGCTTATCTTTTCATAAGTAACAAAGCTACCGTCATTGCGAGTAGGAATCTTTGTATTTCTCATCAGCAATAAGACACATGTAACCGATCTTGCAATACAGAAAGAAAATTAGTATGGTTTGAGAGACCTAGTTGCATCTCAGCAATTGAGAGTCTACCTTTGTGAAAGCTGCAGATAAGTACCAGCAGGCCATTGTCAACTCCGCCACAGCTATATTCCATCGAAGCAGATCCAAGTGTCCAGTAATGACAAACCGTGGTTCAACACCCACTGTAAAAAGCTATCCAAAAAAAACAAAAGACACAAATACCCTTACCACATTTTCGCAATAAGCTTAAGTTGGCAGACAAAAAAGGAAAAATAATAAAGCTACAGTGTTGCTCCTGCAACACAATTACTCTAGAAAGTTTAAGCGATAGCAACCTAAAACTGCAAGCCAATCGCATCTTAACTGTTTAATTCTGATATAACTATTTGACTCAATGAAGGGATTTTGGATCTTATAACAATAAACAACAAGTTGATGCTGATGTCAAATATACATTTTTTGGAAAGTTGGAAATAATGATGTTATTATGGTTCTGAGCAAAAGTTTTCTCTTTGTAGCAGCTTGGTTTTAAAGAAACCATATTTACCGAATTAAAATGAAAATATGGAAAGTAACAAATATTTGCAGGAATTTGATATATAAATAGTTTCTGATGGCTAAACAATAATAGAAATTTGTGAATGTGTTTCATCACCAAAAATTTACTATGATTTAAAAGAAAGTCTGACCTAGCCTTCATGGAATTTTATGTGATCTTTTTGATATGGTATGCTATTCTACACTAGTGACAAAAAAAAATTGCTACATCAATTCTCTTTCAAATGATTCCCTAAAACATGTTTCAGTGCCCCACTAGCGAAGATAGAAAAAACAAGAAGAAAAATAGGAGGAGAATAAAACAGGGAGATACGTCACTACCACAGACAAAAAGTATATGATACAGACTTTTACGCGCCCTATATCACAATTGTAAAAAATGGTTCGGTTTCTGTGTGTCTTTTGCCTATTTATGATGACGTTATTGCGTGCTAGAAGCCTGAGAAACTGAGGACTAACAAGCACAAGCATCCAATTGATTGGTGGAGTAATATTCTTTTTACTACTACGTCTGTATAAAATTATTTTTGTCTGTGATTCTCCTAAAGGAATTTTTGGCTATGGAAATTTGGACTGTGCATTTGATTTTTCAATCTGACAACATTTTTGTGGAGTTTCATGCTGTTCTTTCCAATTTTCAATGAATTTGTTGCAACAGACTTTTCTTTAAGCTTAACTAAAATAATTCTTAATGTTCTTGAATTAACTTCAAATGACGATTCTTCCTTAATTTATCTTTTTTTCTTACCTGACAGGTTACCCCTATGGTGATAATCATGATGTATTTATCTTATTTTTGGAATCATTACTGTAAGTTTTCCTGTAATTTTGTTTTTGAAGGGTCTTCAGCTGCATTGTCTTGGCCCTCTCAATGTCAAGATTATTTTCGAAACCGTTTTTCTTTAAGCGCAATTTTGATTTTTAGAAGGAGCCAGAGGTCACATAGTGCTAAGTCTAGTGAGTAATGCAGATCTGGACCGAAAAGAAAACTTATTGATGCATCATTTATCTTCTTTAAATTAATTGCGTCATACTCCAATGCATGCATTCGAGTGCAATTAAATAATTATAATTGGCTACTGAACACCAGAAATTGCAAATTTAATAAGATTATTGGACGTTCCTCTAGTTACATACAGTTTCGTTTTCGTGGCTGGTTAAACAAATTCTGTTACCGATCGGTTGAATCAACTGCTGCTCACGATGATTTATGATGTTTTATGGTTAGATGTATCCAGAAACCAAATTAGCATCACAATCCTTTTATCAGCTATGAATGTGCCTCCACAAAGCTTGCTTTTCTGTCTAGAAAAATTATAGATAACAGACCTGATTACAGGGTTGCCACCGTCAGTAGGATTTTATTAGATCTAGTAAAAAAAAGAAAGAGGATATAGTAAATTTCCCGAAATCTAGTAAAACTAGTAAAAAGTTTATAGTAAACAAAACTTTTTTAATTTTCCATGAATTCAGAGAAAAAAAGTATCGTAAACATAAAACAATATACAATTTTTGCTTGTCTGTCGAGAGACAGACAAGCAGTCACCTATTTTCATAAACAGACACTTCACTTCCGGCGTCTAAAGGTCGACAAAATCAGCTTTCTGTGTATCAAATCTTACCAACTAAAAATGAAGATATAATGACACTTGGATTTGTGATGATTGGGAATCTATTGGAATCAAAACAAAAGCCAACCAACCAAGGTGATTAGGTGAATCTCCTCAGTTTGAAAATTTTTATTGAGAAAGAAGGAGCATGTTGAGAGAAATTAAAATTAAGTAGAAATATAATATTATATATATATATATATATATATATATATATATATATATATATATATATATATATATATATATATATATATATATATATATATATATATATATATATATATATATATATATATATATATATATATATATATATATATATATATATATATATATATAAAGGAGAAAAAAGAAGAAAAAAAGAAATTGATTAGCCTCCTATAGTAAAAATCGATGCTTGATGGTGCTAGTGCGGCGTAGCCGCACGCGCGAAAAATTTTTTTGAGCATTTAGTAAAAACAGATGCGATCTAGTAAATTTTTTCTCTCCGATTTAGTAAATTCTTCCAGGTCAGAGTGGCAACCCTGCATGATTAATCCCTGTAGGATTTCAAAGAAGACGCAAAAAATTTAAAATTAAAAAACATACAAGCTTACTACTTTACTATTCAGGTGTTATGCCAAAAGTTATTTGTAAATTTATTAAATTAGAATCCTAAAGTCATTATGCTGGTATCCTAACTGTGTAATTTCTACTCTTGTCTTTTCCTCATATCCAAAATGAACATAGGCTACATAGCCTAGGCTAGTTTAAGCAAAATACTTTTCCAGGATTAGATTAGCAGTCTAAATGCTAAAATTCTACTTTAGATACTTTTGGCTATCTTGGAAAGGGGTTAGGTTAGGAAATGAAACTTTCAGAGATGGGTCTACAGGCTAAAGCATGTCCTGGGAAGGTATTTTGAAGTACCTACATTCACTCCCCCCCTCTATACAATGCAAATTATTGTACATTACTAGTTTTATTGGATCACATTTCATCCTATATTGCTAGGCCATTATAATCCTACAGCTTTTAGCCTAACCTTGTTTATTAAAATATATTCCACAATCCCATTTCCATTAAATAATCATCCCTTTAGCAAATTTACTGGTAAAATTCTACTTTAGTTGCTTTTGGCTATCTTGGAAAGGGGTTGGGTTAGGAAAATGAAACTTTCAGGGATGGATGTACATGCTAAGGTATATCCCGGGAAGGTACTTTGAAGTACTTACCTCCACTCCTCCCCCCTCTATATAATGGTAAATTACTGCACATTACTAGTTGTTTTAACTCATATTTCATCCTATATTACTATCATAATTATAAATCACTGCTTACCTTACACAACTTCAGCTTTTAACCTTGTTCATTAAAATATATTCCAAAATACCTATTTAAATCCTAAACCATTTAATTTCCTATCCTTGCTGACTATTGTTATGGTATAATAAAACCAGGTTTGTTGTGATGTCACAACTTTGTTTATCAGAAACCCTTACCCTTGAGGGTAGCAGGCACATGCCAAACACCTCTGTGTTGATAAGACCATTTAAACTGTATTAATTAGGGAAAGGATTTGACAAGAGAGACCAGTAAAAATAACCTAATTGTTTTTAGAGGACAAATTATGTCATGGGAAGATGTTTTTGAAATCCCTCTTCCACCCAAACTCAAAATTTTCTAAAATTCTACTTAAGAAGCTATTAAAGTATTTCTAAAGTACTAAAAGATAGAGTGCTAAAAACATCAGAATCAACTTCAGAGGAGACGTTATATCAGGGGAAGAGGTTTTTGAAATCCCCCTTCCCCCCAAAAACTCAAAATTTTCCAAAATTCTACTTTAGAAGCTTTTAAAATATTTCTAAAGCTCTAATAGATAGAGTGCTAAAAACATCAGAATCAACTTCAAAGGACACATTATATCATGGGAAGAGGTTATTGAAATCCCCCTTCCCCCCCAAACTCAAAATTTTCCAAAATTCTACTTTAGAAGCTTTTTAAATATTTCTAAAGCACTAATAGATAGAGTGCTACAAATATCAGAATCAACTTCAGAGGACAAATTATGTTATGGGAAGATGTTTTTGAAATCCTCCTTCCCCCCAAACTCAAAATTGTCCAAAATTCTACTTTAGAAGCTTTTTAAATATTTCTAAAGCACTAATAGATAGAGTGCTACAAATATCAGAATCAACTTCAGAGGACAAATTATGTTATGGGAAGATGTTTTTGAAATCCCCCTTCCCCCCAAACTCAAAATTTTCCAAAATTCTACTTCAGAAGCTTTTTTAAATATTTCTAAAGCACTAATAGATAAAGTGCTAAAAACATTTGAATTGACAGTAAAATTCTAGTTTAGCTACTTTTTGCTAATCTTGGAAAGGGGTTAGGTTAGGGATAACAAAACTTCCAGTAATGAATCCAGGCCCAAAGACATACTCTAGGAAGATATTGCCAAGTTTCCTTGTTAACCTTCTTTTGATTTCTAAGTCTTAGAATTTTAACTACATGACTGGTCAATACCTATTAAAATTTTGGCAAAACAAAAAGTTACTTTAATTTTCAGTAATCAGTTTTTTTTCTTTGGTTTTAGTTCTGAATATACAGTTCCTGTTATTTCAGTAGAATTTAAAGCCATATCATATAGGTTTTTTTTCAAAATTTAGGAAATGAATTTTCATATTGTTAAAACCTCATAAATTGGGATTGAGCAAAGTTGTGAAGCTGAAGACAATTTCCTTGTACTTCATTTAAGCAGAATATCTATTATACAAAGTTTTACTTCCATAATTCAAAGATTGTCAAATGTCATTGCCCTCTTAAGGGAGAAGAGCAGAGGTATACACTTCAAAATACCGTCTATTCTGTAGACCCATCCACATAAGTTTCATTTTTATAACCTTGTCCTTTTCCAAGATAGCAAAAAGTAGCTAAACTAGAATTTTATCCAATGGGCTGAGGCTTGGCTTCTTAAATTTTTTGTTGTCATGTGTTATGTCATTCACTTTGGCAAAATGAACCCTTGTTGCTCTTATTTTTTTCTCAGGTCACACTGAGATCTTTGAATCACAATTCATCCATTTGCTCTTAGTTCTTGGAAAGAAGTTTTCCAAGAACTAAGGAAAGAAATTCAAGATGTTTGCACAAAAATGGGAAGTAAGGACAGGCTTGGTAACAGAAGGACATTGAAGAAACCCAAATTTGAAACTTTAGATGATGCTTTGTACATTTAGTTTTGCCAACAATGTGAGAAAGGCCTTCTAATTTTGGGCATAACATTACAAGCTATCACTCTAAAAATGAACACAAAATTACAAGGCAATCCTGGTTTTACTTCAAGTGTGGGATGGTTGTCTTGATGGAAAGCTTGACATGGTATTTGTTAAGTAAGTGTATGTGGTGAAATTTTGTCAGGCAATAATAGTGCAAGTGAGGACTTTAAGACAAAAATAAAAAAAAAATATTAAAGATGAAGACCTGAAGCCTTGTCTAGTGTTTAATGCAGATGAAATGGGTTTAAATTACAAAATGCTTCCAAAAAAACATTAGCCTCAAAGCCGGATTCTTCAGCCAAAGGTCATAATGTAAAGAAAGAAACAGTATCTTTGCTTCCCAGTAGTAATGCTTCTGGAGATTTGAAAATTCCACTTCTAATTATAGGCAAACTGGCTAATCCTAGGGCTCTTAAAGGTTTTAATAAAAATGCACTTCCAGCTCAATGCACTTCACAAAATTTGGCATGGATAGATGGAAAAATTTTCAAATCTTGGTTTTTCAAAAAATTTGTTCCTACAACAAAATCATTTTTAAGAGAGAAAAACCTTCCAGCAAAGGCTGTGTTGTTAATTGATAATGCACAGTGTCACCCAAGTGAAGAGGAATTACAAGATGGTGAAATTTTTGTGAAACTCTTCCCCCCAAGTATAACAGTTCTGATTCAACCTATTGATCAAGGTGTGATTGAGGGGATAAAACAGCATTACATGAAAAAATTAATTGCATCTCTTTTGGAGCAGCAAGAGACAGACCCATCAGCAAGCTTGATGGATCATCTTAAAAAGGTGACCATACAGACTGTAATTTACTTAGCTGCAGAATCATGGGAAGAAATCAAGCCAACAATTCTTCAAAACAGCTGGAACTGGATCTTTTCACAAGAAAATCAGGAGCAAGAGGAGTCTCAACCAACTTCACAAGACCTTGTACAAGTGTTTCAACAGTTGGAGAGTTGTGCCAACACAGATGAGAATGATGTATTAGAATGGATAGACAATGATAATAATATTGGTCATGAAATTATTAGTAAGGATGATAGCACAGAGGCCTGCACTTCAAACATGGCAAATGATGACAGTTTGGATGTCCATGACATGAATTGTGGACAGTTTGGATGGCGAAGATGCTGGTACAGACAAATGTGCTGGGCCAAGTCATGGCAAAGCAACAACAATGTTAGATAATTTATTGAATTACTTTGAGAAACAAAGCAACACATTGTCTGCTGAGCAACTGACCTTGAGGTGTCTATGAGATCACATGGCAAAACAAAGGAAAGCTTCATTAAAACAAAAGAATATTTGAAACTTTTTCAAGTAAAGCTTGTTAAATGTTTTTTGATATAGCTTTCTATGCACTCTCTTTTGTAGTAACAACTTTTCAAATTATCAAAATTAAAAAGATGCTCAATAATACAAACTATGTCAAATACACAAAAAGCTAACTGTAGAATGTCTAACTTTTTTCTTGCTCCATTAACATTCAGGCAAAAAACGTTAGCCCACATAGAAACTTTGCCTATTAATGCCTTGCCTGTATTGTCATATCACTATGACCCCCTGATGGTTGTTTTTCCAACTCTTATGCACTGAAAGCTAGAGCTCATATGGCTGCCACTGCAGTTTGCGCACTTGATACTTAGCTCAGGACAAGGATTCTCATGGCTGTTTCTATGTTCACCGGCAAATTTACTGCATTTTAATAGATTAGTGCAGTTAAAATCTATATGGTCAAAACCTTGGCACTTAAAGCATTGTTTTGGTCTTTCTAAGGGCTTGGAAACTCAATCTTAATGCCATATATAAGTGCTGCTTTCAACTCCTCTTGTGAACAAAAGCTTAACTGCACATTTGGTGACTATCCAAAACGCAATGCACCAACAACACTTTCGACTGCAATCACAATGTTCAGTACATTAAAATCTCTATCAATGTTTATAATCCCCAGAAACTCTTTTTTGACTACTCTTGAACAAATATTGAGATCCTTGGGAATTGCAACTATGACACTAGAAGCAGAAATTTCATCCTTCATGTGAATAACCAAGTGATTGTTGTTGTTGTTTGGGGTTTGACGTGTTTGATGAATAGGTCATATGCTTTTGTATCACTCAATTGTTCTGTGCCTTCTGTAATCACTAGCTTGCTTGGGTGTCACTTCAGTCAATATTCATTGAACTTCATCATGTATCACTTATGTTGATATTGGTAGGGGGTTATTCACCTGCAGCAACTGCCTGCATTGAAAAACAGGAATCAAAATAATGCAACTATGCTTTGTCATAGAGCAATTAAAGTCCATGTACAACACAATTATAATAAATAATATATTTTTAAATTATAACTTTCACATACTTCCATATATAGAAATTTAATCAGGTAAAATATTAAAATATAAATATAAATAAGGATAATAAAAACAAATAAAGTAGAAAAAAGGATAACTCTAAAATAAAATAATTTGGGAGGGGGCAACATGGCCTGCAAGATTAAAATAATATGGAGCCATCTACCATGTATTTTGCTAATTATAGGGATTATTCACCAGCAATGCCTGCCAGTAATTATAAACAGGAACCAGAATGATGCATTTACTTTATCAAACAGCAAAAATAATGCTTATATTGATCAAAAATATGTTAGTATAAATGTTCCAGTACTTCCAAGTCAAAACTCTGTGTTTTTCTTTTTTTTGTTACATTTTAAGTGGAATTTATTGCAATTTCATGTTGTTGGAGTGGATTTTCCAAATTTTGCTGTGTCCAGCCCACATAGAATTTCTCACAACAAAAAGGCATTCTCTATACCCATCTTTGTATTTTTTTTGGTATTACGTCCTTCCCATTATTTAGTAAAGATCATTGAGCTAGTTGGGACTTATAAGTGATTTTTATTGTATTTTTTCAATTCTTTCCTTAATTTTTGTAATAGACTGGGAACAGAGGGTAGAGTTATGTAATTGTATTTTTAGTCTTATTTATCTTCTTCTATGACTATGAGTTCATTCAGTTTTCTTCTATGCTTTGAGACATCATCTTTTAAAGATATCCATCTCTAGTTAAATTTCTTTAATGGGGATGAGTATTCCTTAATTATTTTAGTGATGTTAATTGTAATACATATCAAATAAAGAAATAATTATTCCCCTGTTGTAATGGATAGAATGATTTTATGTAAATGACAAGTAACAATAATTAATTTTTGGTTTGCAATATAGTGAAAATACTAATTCATTTTTATTGCACATATCTAAAAAAAGGTACTTATTTTTTTTCTATTGTAAAAACTAATACCTCCCGTGAGTGATTTAAATATTCCAGAACATCTTCTATTTCTGATTCTTCAAAATTCCAAATAACCAAAATGTCGTCCATATATTTTTTAAATCCTGAATTTTGAGTAAGATATTATCTTTCTAAAAATTCAGGATTTAAAATATATGTTTCAATTGTTAATGTTTGTATAAAATTAATGTAAATGTTTGCTGGAAATGGACTTAAAGCTGCTCCTATTGGCAAATTTCTGTATTGATGGAAAATAATTTCTGAATTTTAAATAGTTTGTCGACGTTTTGGCTACTTTGATTAAATTCAATATGGTTTGTATCTCTATTTCTGCAGCTGATTGCTCTATTTAGTGTTTTATTGTTTAAATTTTCTAGACAAAAGGTTCTGGACATTTATGCTTTTTATTTTATTATTTTTTTTTTTTTATTCCAAATTTTTTGCATAAGATTTTTGCAAATAAGTAGATCCTGCACTACTGATCTTGCATGTCATTTTTAGATCTTTTTTGTTGGTGATTTACTGGCTGATCTAACTAGGCTGTAATTAAATCAGTTGGAAGAGGAATTAGTTTTCATAATTGGACAAAGAAACAGAAAAATACGTTAACATTCTTAGATAATTAATCCAGAAAACTTTCCAAAAACACTTTCTAAAGATTACAGTATCATTTGTGCTTTACTGAAAATATTTTTTTTTAATCAGTATGTTTTTATTTGTCATAACATCAACAGAAAAAGGAAGAAAATCACCAAGATAATCAATATTATTGGAAAGAATTAATGAATGCAGATTCACAGTTTGATCATTGATGATGTTCTTTCCTACAAGTTTTGGCACTTTGGATTTATTAATGTTGTAAATGAAAAAACGTTTTAAATATATTTTGTTTTCAGTAAAGTGCAAACGATGCTCTGGTCCTCAGAAGGCTGAGTTAGAGTGCTCTATTATTAGTTTCTTTTTGTTTGTAATTGAAATTGTTTTTTTAGTGTATAATAAGACAAATATTTCTAAAGCCTTTTCTGATTTTTTCTCTTTAAGAATTAAGACTTTGGTTTGCCATTTATATTTTGAAATCAATTTTTCAGAAAGTCTTAATGACAGTTGTACTAATGAACTTTGGATAGGAGAATAATGTTCAAATAAATGGATAGAAAGTCTGCATTATTGTTTGCCCTCTATAGGCTGAAACCATTCTGGCCCATATAATGTTGAAACCTTGAGTATGGACAAATAGAATAATTAACAATTTGTCAATTAACTACTTGTTGGTTTAATTAAGTTGATTTTAGGCTCAATTATTAAATTATTTCTGATCTGTTACTTTTAAAATAGAATGTCAAGAATTAATGTAAGCAAATTTGTTTTTAAATTGTGGTTCCCTTAGGTTAAAGAAACCTTAATTGAGGCGTCTTCAGGGCCTTAACTGCTGACTTTAGCATTGTGACATCAACCTCTACTGAGACTTCTACGTACATTTAAGAACAGAATGACCTTATAAACAGAAGTTTTCACTTCTTATATTCCCCTATATTAATCTGTACAATAACTGGGAATTATTAAGCTGGAATTGTATTTAATATTAATTTGCTTAATCAAGATAATATTTCTTTATTTAGTAAATCTCACTTAATCTTAACTAAATTAACATTAAATAGTCGAATTCAACACAAAATAATATAACATCAACCATTATTTAAGCTGTTTTAAATGTATTCTGGAATTGAATTATGTCCTTTTAGAGTTATTTCTCTGTGACATCTTAAACTGTTGGCATGACATTTGGCACCTTCTAAAACTAAATCTTATTTAATTTTAGTTTAATTAACGTTCAGTTATTGACAATTTTAAGGCTGGAATTAAATAATTTGAAAATACTCTTTAATTAAATTTCTATATATTCAAGAACTAAATGACATTATGCCAGGAGTATTCCCAAAAGTTTTTTTCCAGTGGTTCAACTGTGGATATCACTTGTAAAATGCCAACATTATATTTTAGTCAATGTTGATTGTATTAGAGAAAACTATGCATGTTTGGGAAATCTGGGCTAGTTTTGGTTTAATTGTAAAGTACCAAGGGCATTATGAATGAAATCGATTTTTTAAGCTGGCTAAGCAGAAACCAATGCAACCATATATGTCTGTAAGAATTAGGAAAACCTGGACATTCAGTTTTTAATGGCAAAGACCTCCAAATGCAGGTATATAAGTTTACGCTTTGTAGGCACCAAGTATGAAAATTGGCAACGTGTGTGAAAAGTCCAAGTGCTTTCTAACGAAGAAGTCAGATGAAAATGAGCAAAGAAATATATCATAATGGATTGCTACAGCAAAAGATAGACACTGCCGTAAATCTAAGCTATTCATTAATATTGATATTATTAAAATTACTCAAGATTAACCATTTCAAATTATTAATTAATTGACACCTACAAAAGGATCTTTTTAGAAAGACTAATTAGGTTTTCCTGTTCTGTTATATTTATCCCTTTACTTGACTATTGGCTTATTAATATAATCCTTATTTTCTTCTGATTAAAAAATAGTCCCTTTTATTACTTAATTTTAAAATATTCTTACTACCCTGTATTGCTTGGTAACCCTATTGAACATATGACAGTTGTACCATACAACTCTATTGATTTTTCTAGTGCTCAGCGATCAGATATAGATAAAATGATATTATAGCCATTTTGCCGGGCTTATTTGTAAACAAGAAAATTTTCGTTTTCTCCTTTTACAATTCAAAGTGGCAACAAAGGAGACAATTTACAGAAAGCAAAAATTTTAATAATTATAGGACAACCAAAAGAAAAATTGCAGAAAATGACGATTTTCAGGTGTAAATATATCTAAGATGGAGCCAGGGGGCTAAGATTGTTATCACTTTGAGGTATTTGGTACTTTAAATACTGAAAATTCAACTATTGACATATATTAACTATTGTTACATATTTTCCAGAACTTAATAACGGTATGCCAGAAGCATTCACTCCAGATCTTCCCCAGTGTGACATATTAGATGACATTGAAGATATTTTGCCTGAAGATGATACTAAAAGAATCAGACCCCCTAAAGTTACTCTTCGTGCAAAGCGTAACAAAAAGCCAAAAAAGGAGACTAAAGGGGAACTGAATAATGAATATGAGGAAGTTGACCTGCCTGTGAATATACCAGGAACTGGTAAAATATTTGTGAAGACTTGGGGTTGTGCTCATAACTCGTCAGATTCAGAATATATGGCTGGTCAACTTGCAGCCTATGGCTATGTAATAACAGGTAATATTAAATTCTATCTCATTTACCATATATATTACCATTTACCATACATTTAACAAAATATATGCGAAGTCTTGGGGTTGTGCTCATAACTCATTAGATTCGAAATATTGGCTGATGAACTTGCAGCCTATGGCCATGAAATAACAGATAATATGCAATTTTATATAATTTGCCATATTTATTGCCATTTACCATACATTTACTAAAATATATGTGAAGGCTTGGGTTTGTGCTCATAACTTGTCAGATCTGGAGTATATGGCTGGTCAACTTGCAATCTATGGCCATTTAATAATAGATAGTATACAATTCTGTCTCATTTAACTATATATATATTACCATTTATCAAAATATACATGAAGACTTGGGGTTGTGCTCATAACTCAAATAGACTTGGAATATATAGCTGATCAACTTGCTGCCTATGGCTATGTAATAACAGTTAAAATGCAATTCTATATAATTTGCTATATTTATTACCATGTGCCATGCATTTACCATAATATATGTGAAGATTTTGGGTTATGCTCATAAATCGTCATATTCAAAATATATGGCTGGTCAACTTGCAGCATATGGCTGTTTAATAACAGATAATATGCAATTCTATCTTATTTAACTATAGCTTATATATTACCATGCATTTACCAAAATATACATGAAGACTTAGGGTTGCGCTCATAACTCAAATAGATTTGTAATATATAGCTGGTCAACTTGCTGCCTATGGCTATGTAATAACAGTTAAAATGCAATTCTATATAATTTGCTAAAATATCTATGAAGATTGGGGGTTGTGCTCATAAATCGTTATAGTCGAAACATATGGCTGGTCAACTTGCAGCCTATGGCTGTTTAGTAACAGATAATATGCAATTCTATCTTATTTAACTATATATATTACCATGTATTTACCAAAATATACATGAAGACTTGGGGTCGTGCTTATAGCTCATCAGATTCAGAATATATGGCTGGTCAACTTACAGCCTATGGCTATGCAATAAAAGGTAATATGAAATTCTATCTAATTTACCATATATACCACCATTTACCACGCATTTGCCAAAATGTGTATGAAGACTTGGTGTTTTGCTCATAACTCATCAGATTCAGAATATATGGCTAGTCAACCTCCATCCTATGACTATGTTATAACAGGTAATATTTAATGTTATAACAGGTAATATCTGTTCTAAGGATAATTAAGTAGATATTAATTAATCATTAGTGATTAATTAATCATAACAGATTAATAATTAGTGAAAACTCACAAAAAAATAGTTTACTTTTTTACTTTAAGGTCTTTGCCGGGTTCCTTAGGGCAAAGTCCTCCAAAATAATCCATGTAGATGGGGACAGAATATTGTCTGCTTAACTACACCGAACCAACTGCCAACATAACTTTCTACCTTAACCGCAGCAATTTTGTTCTGTTATATAATTGCACTGATTGCTTTGATTTACTTAAATGGTATACAGTACAAGGATACAAACTTTACTGAAGCTTTTCTATTGGTTGAATCAAGTACATGCTCTTAATCTTTGAAAATGAGAACTAAAGGAGTCAATTTTTAATATAAGGGTGAAGATTTTGTCATTTTCACCAATTTCAGAACTTTAGTTTGAACTGGAAATTTATTATTAAATAATATCTATTGGAAAACATATATCACAAACTGCAATTTGAGTCCATATTGCTAATCCATAAAAAATAAAAAATAAAATAACGATAAAAAAGGTAGCGAAAAAAGTAGCTTGTTTCTGTTCTTAAGAGAAACAGGAACGGAGACAATAGCTATGATAAACCTTTTTTCAACTCTTTTCTTTATCAATGCTGTTGCATCAATGTAGTGGTAAAAAAAAGTTCATCAGAGCTTAAACTGTTTTGTTAATATGGAAATTATATTTATTTTGTTTGTATTTATTTATTTTTCTCAGTCTAGATAAGGTTTGCTCCATATGACCAGAACCTAGGTCTGCATCTCCTATTAATCTTTATAGAAAATATTTTGAAAAAAAATATTAAAAGAAGAACTTCTAAATAACAGCAACCTGGAGGTGCCAAAATGCTTTTTTGAAAAATGAATTAGAGCCTCCATGAGCCTCTTATAGATTCAAACATGTAGGGACATGGTTATTGAAATTATAAAAATGTGTTAATAGTTAAAAGAACCAAGGACATCAAACTAAGAAAATTTTTCCCCTCATCCATTGAAGATCAATTCACTTTCTAAATCAGCGATTTTTTTTAGATTTTTCTTTTAGTTCTTTGGAATTATCAAAATACTGTTCATGTTAAATTGTTAAATTCGGTTTACAAGACCAACATTATCTTTGAAAATGAGATAATGTTGGTTTTGTAAATATTCATAAAAATAAATAATTACAACTAATTTGTTTATTGGTTAAATTTGACAATGGTTTTCGTGTCTACTAATTCAAATATTAACAATCTGTTGATTCTCAAAGACAACTAAACCTTGTTCGTCAACGTTGCTACGTTGAACCATGAAAATAAACAAGCAAAACTAATTTGTTCAATTTGATACTGCTTTTCGT
This sequence comes from Artemia sinica, assembly GCA_027921565.1. Lineage (NCBI taxonomy): Eukaryota > Metazoa > Arthropoda > Branchiopoda > Anostraca > Artemiidae > Artemia > Artemia sinica. The sequence goes on along the minus strand of CM051266.1, from coordinate 50,463,608 downwards.
CACCAAAAATTCAAACATTAACCATCTGTTGATTCTCAAAGAAGGCTAAGCCTTCAAAGGAAAGGTAAACATTCGTAACCTGCTTGGTACCATATTTTTTTTTCCTGCTACTGCCAAAAGTGCATCACTGCAAGTGGAGGTTTTTTCATTGAAACTTGAATTTTGTTTTTCCTCTAATTTTCAAATATATATATGGGCTGTGCAAGTTTATACTTTCAATTAAAATTATCAGGTTTCATTTTCATTGTTCTTTGTACTTTAAGTTTGCTTATTGCTTCTTCCAGAAAACAAAGAGGAGGCAAACCTCTGGCTACTCAACAGCTGCACTGTAAAAACTCCCGCTGAAGATCATTTTAAGTAAGTATTTACGCAGTTTTTGGATCGTCCTCAAGAACTGTATACCAACATAGATGCACACATGTCTGAGTCTTGGTAATATGGCACGTGATATTTATTTGCTGGGGGTTAATAACGAGAAAAGCGTTTTTTTTTCTCTCAGAGGGTCTCTGAACCAACCAAAGGGGGAACTTGCCCACATCCCCACTCGGTGTCAGTTAATATGTCTTGGCCCTCGATATTCATAATCAAATCTCAATATCAAGGCCGTATCCAGGGGGAGGTAGAGGGTTTGAAACCCCCCCCCCTCCACCCTGAAATCTTTGTCTAACTCGTTAATTCGTAAAAACGTTACAACAATGAATATACAAAAAATGTTCATGTGTTTTTTATTGTTTTGTTGTAACCCCCCCCCCCCCCACCTCTCTACTGGAAAAAAAATTCCGAAGTCCTTGAACGACCCTGGTCAGTACTGCTTATACATCGTAGAGAATACCCTCTGGTTTTGGATGGACATTCTCTCATAAAAGCGGCATATACATGGGAGTGAATGAGAAGAACCAAGACAAGACTTATAACATATGTAGTATAGTTTTAGTTTAACATTCCCCAGGTTCAAACCTTAAGGGAGCCCACTACAAAAATTTTAATGTTGAATTTTATGTTCCACAGCAGAATCCCATACCCCTACCCCGGCTACTAATATATCAGTCAAGACTGTTCTGATGGAATACTTTAATCCAGCGATCGCCAACCTGTGGTCCATGGACCACTGGCGGTCCATGAAAATGTTGGTGGTCCACGAAGAAAAGGGATCAAACCACGTAATTTTTTTTTGTATTTGAACATAAAAAAGGAGCAAATTTAAGTAAACTTATCATAGATTAAAAATTTTAAAGTTATGTTTAATATTATAAAGCTTTAGTGCGACTGGAAAAGGCTAAAAAAAATTGCTGTTTTACATTCTTGAAACAACCTAAATCTATGTAAGGATGTATTTAACGATTTCTACTGCTGTATAATCTTGAATCAGCATACATCTATGACTGGATGCATTTCCTTTTGCATTTCTATTTCTGCAAACAAATTTCATTCTATTTCAATTTTCAATCCAGTCTCCAGTATTACTTTAGTTCTTATAAGACTTATACATTCCTGATTTTCTGTGGCCTGGCATAAACTTCTTGAGCCTTTGAAAGTAAACCAATACTCATGTGAGCAAGTGTTCTCAAAGTTGAAACGTGTGAATTGCACAGCTATCAATTTAAAACTTATTTAATTAATGGATTTTCCTGAAACTATTGAGTAAGAAAAGGCAAGGGCCCATAATGAGTGAGAAAAGTCAAGTGAATATTTGACACTCCTTTAGAAAAGTAAAGATAAACTGATAAAAATAGCAATAATAGTCAGCTGATCAATGAATTAGACTTACCAGCATCTGATATGAGGGCATGCATAGCATAAATAAGATTGTTTAATTTCCAACGCGTCAATTATTCATATAATATAAGGTTGTTTAAAGGCCAAAAAACGAAAATTTGTAGTTGCAATTACTATAAATGATGATTCTTTGGAACCAACACCTGGACTATCGAACGCGATAAGATTTGAAAATCGACAACTTAGACCATCAGTTGCACCAATACCAACACGGGTAGCTAAAACAAAAGCCATAGCTAAATTGTCTTAAGTAATCAAAAACCAAAACGTGTCAAAAATGAAAATGAAGAGCAAAGATACGGGCGGTAAGAAGACATGTGAAAACGACAATTAGAGCGTGTCAAAAAAGGAAATGAAGAGCAAAGACACACACGGTTAGAAGAAATGCGACACCGGGTGAGTGAGCGAATCAAACATAAAAATGAAGAGCAGACACCTGGAGTTAGAAGAAAAGCGGAGGCGTGTCAAACATGAAAATGAAGAGCAAAGACACACGCAGTTAGAGGACATATAACACCAAGCATGTGAGCGAGTCAAAAATGAATATGAAGATCAAATACACACGTGGTTAGAAGAACAGCGGTGGCATGTCAAAAATGAAAATGAAGAGCAAAGACATACGCGGTTAGAAGACATTCGACACCGAGCATATGAGCAAAGTCAAAATTGATATTGAAAAGCAAAGGCACACGCAGTTAGAAGACATGTGACACCAAACATGTGAATGAGTCACTGAAATCAACCTGGAAAATGGGAATCAAAACGTGTCCAAATAATGATAATGATAGCAATCATGATTGGGTTTTGGATTTTGACATGCATGAGCTCATCAATGCCTACCATACTTTTGTTAAAAAAAAACAATGGTTCAGCGATATGTATTTCATAATGACAAAAACAAGCCGAGGTAAAACGAACCAAACAAATTGAAAATGATAGCGATGATTATTAGGTTTTGATTTTGATACGAATAAGGTCATCAATGCCTACCATACCTTCGAAAATAAAAAACTTGGACTAGATAAATCGTTGGAAGAAAAAGAAGTATTTGTCCCACCACCTGAACAATTTAAAGAAATTAAGGTTCGGCGATATATCTTTCATAATGAAAAAATCTAATTCAATTCTAATCTAGATCGATTCAAATTTATTTTGAAAATTTGAAGCAAAGCAAAAAAAATCTTTATTTAACGCTCAGATTTCACTTCACGATAAACTGCGCCAAGTGCTTCTCCAGTAGAGTCTTTTCTTTGGCTTGGACTGTTAACACGACTTAACTTTTTTTTTTCAGAAGTCAATCAAATGTCGAATTAACTGTTACTCCCATGGTATCTCTTTAAAGTGAAATCTAATTGCATGCATTTTAGTTTTCCTAATCTTCTCAAGTCTACTGAATGAATCCTAAGTTTGATTTTTTACCAGTTATAATATTTTCAAATTCAGAGAAATTTTGAACCTGATCAATGTGCGTTTTCTGCGAATGTATTTTTTTGAACCTTTTCAAGAGAAGCATCCGTTAATTAGGATTAAATATTCAGTCGTCTACGAATTGGAGATTGAAATATCAAACAATTAAACAATTATTACCTTAAACAATTTTTAGCATTTTTAGATTGTTAGGTTAGTTCCTTCATTTGTTTTTTATTAGACCTACGGTCCAAAGAATAACAAAAATACGACTTTAAAGGACTCCTGTTATTTAGTTGTCCTAGACAATGAACCATTATCCGACTTCAAAGGATTTTTGTTGCCCAGCGGGCTAGTCATCTAGTTGTCCCAATCCATCGCTCCTTTAACCAATAAACTCATTAGCTGAAAAATCGGGCGTTGTTTAGACTGGATCTTGAAAACTTCAAACACATTGTTTACTCTTTGACAGAGGAACAAGACTGTATGTCTGGGAAAGGATACGGGAGTCACGCTCAGAGACTTACCAGAAATTTTTAATTTAAAGTGAGAAGAATCCTATGAATTATTTGTCTTGACCAGCGGCTACTCTTGATTTGAAACATTTTCTTATTGTACATTATTAATCACTATTGGCCTCTTTCCTAAGAATCATTACCAATTATAACACACTCTGCATAATTAATTTATATTACCTACTGGCAAAAGTGTTCACGGATGTCTTGTTTCGTGAACCCTTTCTCTTGACTTACGGTTGCCGTTGACATGTAGTGTTGTTATGCATTTCATTACTAAACGTTAATGACCCCCCCCCCCTCCCTTAAGTATTATTACTTAATTAGTAAAGAGTCTGTATGATTATTTATCTTACCAACTAGGTAAAGAGTTCCCTGATGTCTTGTGTCCAAGAACCCTTTCTCTTGGCTTACGGCTACTGTTGACTTGCAATGTTGTCATATATTATATTATTAATTACTATTGTCTCCTTCCCCTCTCCTCAGTACTGTCATGTTAACCATCCTGTGTACCGAACCGGTGGGTGTAGAATGTTGGAAGAGGGATCCTTTGGATCATGGTTCTTCTCTAGGAGGCAACCTAGTAAAGAGCAAACTCTAGCCCATAGTAATCGAAAATTCGAAAGCGCATTAAAAAACTGTCAAGTGAGGAAGATTAATCACTTGAAGCTAATTCAGGAATGATAATTATTGTGTCGATTAATTTTCAAGATCATAGTTTTTGCTAAAGCAGATTTGTGGGAATTTCGAAAAACATCCTGAAACCCCACAAAATGGTGTCAGACCGGAATGAAAACTGCACCATTGGAATCACCACAGCCAAAAATTCATTTAGGGGAATTTTATTAAGGATCAAATACGTCCTGATATGCCTTAATGGCCTTATTTACCGAAATGAATAGTTCAAGGAACTATTCCCCTGAAATACCAAATATATAAAAATGACGTTAAGTATTTGGTAGCCCATATCCCTGTGCTGGTCTGTTGTTTAGGACCAATGGTGAATCTATGATTTTAGGAGGAATGTAGTATAATGTGTTTCTCTTTACATTCGTGGAGGTGGATAGAAAATCTTGCAGCTTGTAAGTGTGTATTTGCTTAATTGTTGTGAATAGTATATTCTTATTCTCGTGTGAACAGTGGTGGTTCTGGCCTCTTTTGTGCCTGAGGCAAAATCTTTACTAGCCCCCCCCCCCCTTCTGTCACCTACAAAAGTTTCAGGCCAAATTTTTTCCAAAATTTTTATTTATATTAACAAAAGTATTTTCAATTTATTATCTAATTAATAATTTATTTTATTATAATTTTTTAGTTTATCATTTAAATTATTTTAATTATTATTTTTCAATTGTTTCAATTTGTTTTATTTTATTAATTCATTAATTATTTTAATGTATTAACTGCACCTTCTACTTTATTTTAATAAAAGAAAATTTCAGAAACTACAAAATGATCATAACCTCTTGATTATTTGAAATTTTGTGCCCCTAAAATTTCTGTGGCAGGGGCAGGTGCCCTTTCTGTCCTCCCTAAAACCGCCTTTGCGCATGAATGCATATGGAAATTGAAAGGATGTAAACTACACGTCAGCGAGAAGTGAAGGGCAAAATTAAAGGGTACATGTCATACTACAATGGATGGAAATAGTTGGTATTTATCAAATGGTTGTCGGATATAGGATTAAAAAAACTGAACAAACTTCTTGCTAAACTATAATTTTATTACTTCTCGTCAAAGCCGTTGGAGTTGCTTTCGCAGTATCAAGTCTCTGCTACTTTGAACAGTTAAAAAAGAGTCAGCTCAAGACCTTTTTTTTTATAGAACATATCGAACCGGATATGTCCACCAACTGGTACGTTGTGCTTATTTATGGTACTTGGTTGAGTCAGGTCTTTCTTTAGCTCCTAAAACTTAACCTATTAATAACCTATTATATTTATATTAATTATAATTTAATTTATATTAATTAATTTATATTATATTAATTAATAATCATAATTTATATTGATTACATTAATTATAATTTATATTTATAACCTATTAATTATAATTTAACCTATTAATTTACTTAACCTCTTAACCTATTAATTTAATTAGCTCCTAAAACTTAACCTACTATTTCTTGCTTTATAGGTGACTATTACTCTTTTTAGATTTATGTCTATGATATAGCTGATCAGTTGTTTTTCACGGTAGGAGGGGGGTTCTTTGGTCTGACCTAGTGGAGTTCCTTTGGGCCAGGGAAGATATGGGCTCTTTGGGCTAATCTGGGGGCCTCCTATTTGTAGGTATATCTGTAATCATAGTTGCATGCAAGTTCGGTCCTTGGGCTAGAGGAAACAGCTGTTTTCATTTTAACACTTTTCTGATTTCCTTTGCTAAATTTCTTGGTGATTACCACTGGTATTTTCAAAAAATTAATAAAACCTAAATGAAAATATGTTATATTGCAAATATTGAATAAAAAAAAATTTCGTTTGAATAACGTATATTTTTTAAGGTACTCGATACGCTAAAAAGGAAACAAAAGTATTGTTCAGTCAATTTGCTTTAAAAAAATCTGCAGTGGTTGTTTGAACTCAAGGTCTTGATTCTTAGAATACAAAATATTAGAATAAAAATGTTTCCCCTGTTATTACTGAAGGATCCAAAAGGAAGGATACGAAGCTAGGAAACTTGAACTAGGAAAGCATTTACCTGCTGTTTGGGTTCCAAATGTCCCTTTTCCTTGGAAAACTCAAGAACTTCTAAAAAAGAAAAATATTTTGTGGTTCATTTTGTTTTCAAAATTGGTTTAATTTTCTGTGAAACCCTTGCTAAAAACTTGATTACGGCATTTCCAACTTACCCCTTTATTGGTGGGGAAGGGGGTTGAACTTATTTCGAGGAAAAAGATAATGAGAATTTCCTCCTATTTTCCCTCTGTGTAGTTAACCTTTACTGTGAGATTTTGATTTACTTTTTAGAAATGAGATTGAAGCTTGTCGTCGCGTTGGTCGTCCAATTGTGGTAGCTGGATGCATACCTCAGGGCGCACCTAGAGCAGGATTTTTGAAAGGCGTTAGCATGATTGGTGTTCAGCAGATCGATCGAGTTACTGAAGTAGTGGAAGAAACTTGAAAGGTTTGTCAAATTTTGGGATCTGTTGGAAGATTAATCTAAATTTGGACTTGATAAATTGAGTTTTGACAATCTGAGCATGGCAGATTACCAAAGATCGTCCATGTCGACCAGCCATCTAGGCCCAAACGAAAGGCGATCGTTCCCGAATGGGGTGGGAGAATGTCGTAAAGAAATATTTAAGGGACATGGGAACTTCTTCAAAGGCTAAGAAGAGGGAGGCTTTGAATAGATTGGAATTTAGGACGAGCGTCCATAGCTGTGTTGGCCTCAGGTGACCTGTTGCTGTAGTGAGCTGTTAGTAATAGTAGTAGTAGTAATTTGAGTTTTGGTGCTCACATGAGGATGTATCTTTATTTTGAACTGGCGATCTCAGTGTTTAAGTCAAGGGTCACACCGATTCATCGTAGATTTTGTTGAATTCACTGATCTTACATTTTGTTTCTGTCAAAAGTTCTTGGGTGTTAGTATGATCTTACAAGTTATGCATTTTTTCGTTAAGAGAGATTTATGAGCATATCAGAATTTTAATCATTGCTGGCCGACAAAGTTTAACTAGTTGTGGTTTCTAGTTGTTGAACACCCCCTTTCCTTCCCAAAATGTTCGTCCGACTCGTAAAAACTTAACAAAAATGAATATAAACAAATTTCTATGCATTTTTGAAATATTTTTTTTTTTTTGTAACCTGAACGTAACATACAAGGACGTTGTCTGATTTATCATTAACGCAGATTAGATTCGGTAACGTATATGACTCTGTAAGCAATTACGTAGAATTGCAATTAAGTAGATCAAGTTGCAATTAATCGAAATTACTACTACTACTAACAATTTACCGCAGCACCAAGCCGCCTGAGGCCAGTACAGCTACAAACGCTCCTCTTCAATCCTAATCTACTCAAAGCCTCCCTCTACACCCTCCCAGGAAGTTCCCATTTCCTTTAAAGCTTTCTGCATGACATCCTCCCACCCCCACCTTGGACGACCTGCTTTCCGTTTAGCCCTAGACGGTTGGCCGAAAAGGACAATTTTTGGCAATCTGTCATCCTTCATCCGTAAAACGTGCCCTAGCCATCTCAACCTTTCTCTCATTATAGCCCTAGAAAGCGAGATTGAACCACACTTTTTTACAGCCTACTGTTTGAAATACGGTCAGTCAGCCGGGTACCCAGAACAATCCATAGACAATTTATCTGGAAGACATCTGGCAAATCTTCATCCGCTTTTCGGAGCGCCCATGCTTCAGAGCCATATTTGACCATTGTCATCATTGTAGCTTCCAATATTCTAATCTTGGTTTGCAGACTTATTTTCCCAAACTTCCAAACTTTTTTAACTGTGAAAAGCACCCTGAGCCTTAAGCCTTGACTATTCTACTTTTAACATCTTCACTGCTCCCACCGTCTTTACTAATGATACTACCAAGGTAAGTGAAGTTGTCCACCTGGTCAATCTGTTCGTTACCAATGTCACCTTTTCATCTTCACTTATTCCTAGCCATGGTGACTTAGTCTTCTTTACATTAATTTTTAAACCTGTTCTAGCACCCTGAACTCGCAAAACCCTAAAATTTCCTTCATTTTACTCTCACTTTCATCTAGTATGCTTAAATCATCAGCATAATCTAAGTCCAGGAGAGTATTTCCTCCCCATTTGATTCAGTGGTCTTCCATTGCCTTTCCTATGCTCCTTAAGTTAAGATTCATCAAAATGATCCATACAAACTGGGATAGAACAACCCTGCGCAAACTCCTGATTTAATGTGAAACCAGCTGTTAAACTCATTTCCTACCTTAACCGGAGCAGTGTTATTGGCGTACATAGCACTAATCACTTTAGTGTATTTGTCTGGTATTCCATACAAGGATAAAATCTTCACTAAAGCTCTTCTATCAACAAAGTCGAACGCTTGCTCATAACCTATAAAACTGAGGACCAAAGCTGTTTGATAGCTCTGGCACTTCTCAATTATCAACCTAAGAGTAAAAATTTGGTCAACACATCCTCTACCTTTGCTAAAACCGCACCGATACTCTCTTATAACTTTGTCAATAGCATCTCTCAGTCTAAAAAGTATCATATTACTAAGTAATTTGCTTCGTACAGACACCAGACTAATGCCTCAATAATTACCCCATTCACTATTATCACCTTCCTTATACAGTGGTTTAATTAAAGTTTTCCTAAATCGCTAGGTACTTTTCCTCTTCAAAAATCATATTCATAATCTTCAGTAACTTACTTATAATTTCAGAGCCACCATATTTAAGAAACTCATTTACCAAACTATCAGCTCCTGGAGCCTTATTATTGTTTAATCCTTTTAGTACTGTCGCTAATTCTTCCTCCCAAAACAAATCTTCCTTCACGTCCAATGTATCACAAACTTTTTCGTTTTCCTCTATATCTTTCCCTGCAACCCTATCTCGGTTTAAAACAATCTCAAAATGTTCTGCCCATCTCTCTTTAACTCTTCCCTTATCTCTAATTGTGGCCCTGTGTCTATCTTTAATAAGTGGGACAAGTCCGGATAGACTACTTACTCTCAATTTATTAACATGCGGGAACATTGTTTTATATTATTTCGTCTAGCTGCATCTTCCAGATCCTCGGCAATTTTATCCATGGCCTGCACTTCACACCTCCTTAGTTCATATTTTAATGCTTATCCACTTTCTTTCAATTCCTTTTGTTTTCATATGACCTATCACTCAGATAGTTCTTGTGCAAGCCCTTTCTCCTGCCTATTAAACATAAAGCTTTTTCACTAATATTCCTAGCTTCGCTCCTAAATTTCTTCCCTAAGGCACCGTCAGCAACTTCACAAATTGTTTTTCTAAAATTATTCCATCCATTTTCCACATTGTCAAATTTTAAACTCTCCAGTTTAGTATTCAACTGTTCCTGGGAAGTTTCTCTCAAACTTTCATCCTGAAGCCTACCAACATCATAACTTACGGGGAGGTAGTTTCCCTTTCCGAAATTTCAGCTCTAAATTAACCCTAGACACTACTAGATGGTGATCTTTACTTTTAAAGTCAATAACAACACTCGTATATACCGCTAGGTACTTTTCCTCTTCAAAAATCATATTCATAATCTTCAGTAACTTACTTATAATTTCAGAGCCACCATATTTATGAAACTCATTTACCAAACTATCAGCTCCTGGAGCCTTATTATTGTTTAATCCTTTTAGTACTGTCGCTAATTCTTCCTCCCAAAACAAATCTTCCTTCACGTCCAATGTATCACAAACTTTTTCGTTTTCCTCTATATCTTTCCCTGCAACCCTATCTTTAATAAGTGGGACAAGTCCGGATAGACTACTTACTCTCAATTTATTAACATGCGGGAACATTGTTTTATATTATTTCGTCTAGCTGCATCTTCCAGATCCTCGGCAATTTTATCCATGGCCTGCACTTCACACCCCCTTAGTTCATATTTTAATGCTTATCCACTTTCTTTCAATTCCTTTTGTTTTCATATGACCTATCACTCAGATAGTTCTTGTGCAAGCCCTTTCTCCTGCCTATTAAACATAAAGCTTTTTCACTAATATTCCTAGCTTCGCTCCTAAATTTCTTCCCTAAGGCACCGTCAGCAACTTCACAAATTGTTTTTCTAAAATTATTCCATCCATTTTCCACATTGTCAAATTTTAAACTCTCCAGTTTAGTATTCAACTGTTCCTGGGAAGTTTCTCTCAAACTTTCATCCTGAAGCCTACCAACATCATAACTTACGGGGAGGTAGTTTCCCTTTCCGAAATTTCAGCTCTAAATTAACCCTAGACACTACTAGATGGTGATCTTTACTTTTAAAGTCAATAACAACACTCGTATATACCCTAGTATCTTGTATTGATCCTGCCAGTCTTCAACTTACAATAACATAATCAATAAGGTTTTCTGTCTTACCATCAAATGAATACCAGGTTAATTTATGGGCCATTTTATGACCAAAAACCGTATTGGTTATAACTAGATTTTTGTACCTACAAAATTGCAGCAGTCTGTAGCCATTATTGTTTTCTTTTCCTACACCAAATTTAGCTTGGTTAGAATACCATCTATCCCTATTTCTACCGACATATGGTTAAAATCTTCTAATAAAACACCGTATTTCTACCTGGGACTCTGTCTATTTGCTCCTGTAACAGAAAATAAAATTCACCTGAGTCACTAGTATTTTCTTCAGTCGGTTCTACAGGGGCATATTTTACTACAACTGATATCCTGAACTTTTTGATCATAAAATGAGCGGCTAGTATTATATTATTAATACCTTTCCAGCCTAAACAAACCTTATTCATCATGAGTTCTACTGCCTCTATGTACCCTATCCTTCCTGCCTGATTAAATAAATTCCTAAAACTATCACCTAATTTCATGCTTTCTACTCCTGGGATAGGAGTTTCTGAAACTCCTAATAAGTGCAGTTCGAATTGTCTGAATTTACCAGTCAAAATGTCGATACGATAGTCATTTTTTAACGTCGTAACATACCAAGTCCAGTTTTCATTTTCTTTAAATCATCGAAATTATTTTGGCCTCAGGAAAAGCAAAGCTCCCGAATACCAGTGCAGGACGGGAACCAGCACATCTTCACAAGTCTAAACCAAAGCGCTTAAGCCGGCTTAGAACCGGACAGAAAGAAGTCCCTGGGACCTCCAGTATGAATGGAGGCTTTGTCCAATCCCTGGCCTAGCTTGGTCAAAACATGGTTTTCAGCACTTGGCGATGGTCTTCTATCAACAAGAGTCGAAATCCTGCACAGATAGTCACAAGCCTATTACCTCCAACTCATGAGAGTGTCCTCCCACGATGGTGTTCTGCATCACCATGCAATTTAAGCCATTACTGGGAGAAAGTTTGTAAATCATGGGACATGTACACACAACGGTCCCTGTTGAGTGTAAAATTGAGGAGCCCTCTTCCTCCTGCACTTTTATTTACAGCCCGGGTGAGAGTGCCCCAGTTTTTATTATGGACCTCCAAGGACAAGGTCTCCTCATGGTCCGTGCCTCCTATGGAGGTATTCTACATATCTGTAGGGTGTTCCCCTATCACCACCTGGGCACACGGTGAGTGGCCTGGGAAAGTAGACTATATATATATATATATATATATATATATATATATATATATATATATATATATATATATATATATATATATAATATATATATATATATATATATATATATATATATATATATATATATATATATATATATATATATATATATATATATATATATATATATATAAAGCACTATTAATTCAAGATGTTATAGCTTGGATATGGTATGCGATTTATTGGAATTTGTTCTATTTAATATATTTATAAGATTTAGTGGGAATTTATACAAACAAACTGTAGGTATTCCTATGGGTGGGAATGCAAGTCCATTCATAGCAGACCTGTTTTTAAGTCAATTAGAATATGAATATATGATAAATGAAAATAGCCCAAGCAATGTAAAATATAACCTTTCAAATAATAAAAGATATCTGGACGATCTTTTGGTAATAAATTGTGCAGAGTTTATTGAGATTTCAAAAAATATTTATCCACAAGAGTTAATTCTTGAGCCTAGCTATGGGATGGGACACTCCGACCATTTATTAGATTTAAATATTAATATTTCAAATAATAATAAATTAGTTTTTAAATTATATAATAAAACGGATGATTTTAATTTTGAAGTAACTAATTTTCCATATCTTGAAAGTAATATACATTCAAATATTACTTATTCGGCTTATTATTCCCAATTATTTAGGTATGCAAAAATATGCAGTAATTACACAGATTTTAAAAATAGATGTAAAAAGCTGAGCGAAAAACTGATCTTAAGAGGTTTTTCTGCCAAAAAAATTAGTTGGCAATTCAAAAAATTTAGTTTCATGCATCATGAACTCTTAAGTAAATATACAAAAAATTATAAAGAAATACTGAATGATATTTTAATATAATTTCTCGTGCGCTTTTCTTTTTTTTTTTTTCTTTTTTTTTTTTTTTTGGATGTTTGAGTTTCTAGGGGTTTTCAAACAAGCTTGAGGATCTTTAATTTGGTAATTGGTTCCAGATACCAATAAAAGATACATCTGGACATGTCTTCATTTGTTCCAGAATGGTCTCTTTCAGTGACCTCTGGGATTTTATTATGGAAACATTGAAACACTTTTTGTATGTAATTTTTAATAGCTTGACTAGTATGCATGTGTTTCACGGGTTTTACCTGACATAGGGTTACCATATAGATCTTATGGTAGAGGCGCCACCGTGCTGGGTAAAGAATGTAAAGCCTCGAAACCCGTTAAGGCCGGTGGTATTTCTTCTGATGAGCCCTAAATGGAAGGTTTTACTTGGAAATATTTTGCTAGATTTAAGGTGCTTTTGCTGGTAATTTTACAACGACTTACATTTATTGATGACAACTTTGCATGGATTTGGACTTTTCTATTTGGTTGATGGTTTGGGTATACTGTTTGGTCCTAGGTAGTTGGATGGATGTGTAAGGTGAGAGCCTCGTTCAAGTGCACATTTGTCTCAATTGCTGGGTTAGGACGACAGTTTTTTTTTTTTTTTTTTTTTTTTTTTTTTTTTTTTTTTTTTTTTTTTTTTTTTTTTTTTTTTTTGCCAAGTAATTACCTCTTGAACATAATATATATATATATATATATATATATATATATATATATATATATATATATATATATATATATATATATATATATATATATATATATATATATATATATATGTATATATATATATATATATATATATATATATATATATATGCATATATATATACATACATATACACATACATACATGCTATGGGCCTTATTGTACTATACCTTACTATACACACATACATATGTACTATACTTATTGGTAATTAATTTAAATTCCTACAGTTTATCAATTCAATTTTTAATGCGTTAATAAAAATTTGTTTTTATAGAAAAGTGCACCAGAAGACAGGAAAACCATAGCGATTATAGAACACTAGCGTTGCCGCTGATATTCATATATTCTCGAAAAAATTATTTTTATTGAAAACGAGTTTTAACAAGACAAAATTTTTGTTATTACAAACAAACTCAGGGAAAAAATAAATAGATAAATGGAAGTAATCGTTGCACATAATTGTTTTAATTTTAAAAAAATGATAATTAAAAAAATGAAAGTGTCCAAGATGCCTTTATATTTATTTTGCCATTTCCTTAATCAGCGTTCTCAATATCCAATCGAAAGACTATTTTCCTCAAATCATTTTGGTCCGCTTAGGGGCACCGTAATAAAGAACGAAAGCCCATAGTAACCAAAAGTTCAAAATGCTACAAAAAAAGAGTGTCAAGTAAGGAAGATCATCATTTGAAACCGATTCAGGAATGGTAACTATTATTTCGATTAACCTCAACGATAAAAGTTTGTTGCGAAAAAAATTTGTTGAAGTTAAAAAAAAAAAAAATTTAAACCGCCCAAAAATGGTGTCAGGTCGAATTGAAAACTACGCCTAAATAATTTGTTAGACCACTCTGCTTTTCCATTTACGAAAAATTCAGCGAGAAAAACGGGTTTTAATTTCAACAAAGCAGTGAACAAAAAATAAAAACAAAACAACACTTGAATTGAAAAAGATTCCGAATATTTCGGCCCCACGTCCGGGAGCCTTTCTCAACGGGATAAAAGCGAAAAAACTGTTTTTAAAAATAACACAAAAAAACACAACTAAACACGAAAAAAAATAAGTAAGTACATCTTACATTAAAAATAATTTCCAGCACCTATCTTACTACATAAGAATAAAACCAAAGCTAATGTCTTCAGTGAAAACAATGGGTCACTCTCTTCTCAATATTCAGTGGATAAAGGGGAACCTATTAAAAGTGAAGACTATATTTACTTGAACGAACAAAAAACGTCACAAAACCCCAGGTCCATCACCCCTAACTAAATCTTCCAGGTTAATAAACAAACTCATGAATTCTAAATTAAATTGATTTTTTTATTTGCTGCAGTTATAGTATAGTATAGCTGCACTTCGCTGACTCCTTTTGTCAAATAAAAAATCCATTTAATTTAGAATTCATGAGTTTGCTCATTAACCTCGGAAATTTAGTTAGGGATGATGGACCTGGGGTTTTGTGACCTTTTTTGTTTGTTTGAGTAAATATAGTTTTCACTTTTAAAAGGTTCCCATTTATCTACTGAATTTTGAGGGGAGAGTGACCCATTTTTTTCACTATAGACTTTCGCTTTGGTTTTATTCTTGTGTAGTAACATCAGTGCTGGAAGTTATTTGTAATGTGAGTTTTACTTACTTATTTATTTATTTTTCGTGTTTTTTTTCGTGTTATTTTCGAAAACAGCTGTGTTTTTTCTCTAACTTAAAGTTTTTTGTTGGTGATATTATTAAAAACAACTGTTTTTTCCCTTCCTTTGATTTTTTTTCGTTTTTTTTTCCGTTGAGAAAGGTTCCCGGACATGGGGCCAAAATATTCGTATCTTGAGCAACAAGTAAAATATTTTCTTCTCATGGATTACAGATAAAAAGAAGTTATTTATTTGAAAGGATATTGCCATATCTTCGTGGTTTATGAAAGCAACAAAACATTTTATTAAAACTAAGTTCCTATTTTTGACGAAAACTGTAATTCCATATACTGGATAATCTTGAAAAATTAGGCTTCTAGCAAAGCGACTCTGAAAGTAGAAAATGACGTCATACTAAAAAAAAATATTACTTTGAATACTCCTTTTGTATTATCATGATATAATAAAAGAGTGTGACGTCATTTACCATATGACGTCATTACCAATATAAAAGTACGTGTAAACTCAAATATTACTCATTATTGCATGGTTACTTATTCATACGTCACAAAAATGAAAATTTGGACTTCAGAACACACTTTCGACCATTCATGGGAAACTGTTGCACAAGCTATGTGGCAGAAATACCCAAATCCTCATACTCAAGGAGTATTAGCGACTGATGTTCTAAAGAGAGCCGTTACACCAGATGGCATGCTTCATTCCAACCGTTTGATTACAACAAAATGGCAAATGCCAAGTTTAGCAATGAAAATTGTGGGAGATCCAGGTTTCTCCTATGCCAGAGAACTCTCCACTGTCGACCCATTAAAGAAGGAAATCACAATGCATACGACCAATTTGACCTTTAAAAACTTTCTCTCACTAGACGAGTACCTGTCATACACGGTAAACCCGGCCAATCCAACCAAAACAGACTTGAAGCAAGAGACTGTCATTACTGTTCAGGGTCTCCCTCTGTCTTCATATATGGAATCATCCCTGGCTTCTGCTATTTCAAGTAACGCCCAAAAAGGTATCCTTGGAATGCAATGGGCTATAGACAAGGTAAAACAAAATGTGACCAAAGAAAATAGAAATATGAATGGAAAAGGAAAATTTGAAAAAATTTTGTCATGTTATTTGGACTATGAAAAAAATAACAAGTATGTGTGTACGAAAAATGGCCGAAATTCTAGAGAATATTATTTTGTTTAATTTGTTTTATTTCAATTTTTATTTCATGAATAAATGTTAAATCTCAATTACTGTTGAATTTACTTCAATTTTATATTCGTTTTATTTCAAATTTACAAGACTATTCTGACCACAAGCAGCTTGGTGCTGCAGAGAATAGTCAGTAATAGCAGTAGCAGTGGTTTATGAGATATTAGTTTTAAAAGAAGAAACTATGAGGATGTGAATAAAGTCCTGGAAAGCCATAAACCACGAACCAATGGTGCTGCAGAGAATTGTCAATAATTGCAATGGCAGTGGTTTATGAGATATTAGTTTTAATAGAAGAAACTATGAGGACGTAAATTAAGTCCTGGAAAGTCATAAACTACCAACCATAAACCACGAACCAATGGTGCTGCAGAAAATTGTCAGTAATAGCAGTAACAGTGGTTTATGAGATATTAGTTTTAATAGAAGAAACTATGAGGACGTAAATAAAGTCCTGGAAAGCCATAAAGCACGAACCAATGGTGCTACAGAGAATTGTCAGTAATAGCAATAGCAGTGGTTTATGAGATATTAGTTTTAATAGTAGAAACTATGAGGTCGTAAATAAAGTCCTGGGAAGCCATAAACCACGAACCAATGGTGCTGCAGAGAATTGTCTGTAATAGCAGTAGCAGTGGTTTATGAGATATTAGTTTTAATAGAAGAAACTATGAGGTCGTAAATAAAGTCCTGGAAAGCTATAAACCACGAACCAATGGTGATGCAGAGAATTGTCAGTAATAGCAGTAGCAGTGGTTTATGAGATATTAGTTTTAATAGAAGAAAGTATGAGGACGTAAATAAAGTCCTGGAAAGCCATAAACCACCAACCATAAACCACGAACCAATGGTGCTGCAGAGAATTGTCAGTAATAGCAGTAGCAGTGGTTTATGAGATATTAGTTTTAATAGACGAAACTATGAGGTCGTAAATGAAGTCCTGGGAAGCCATAAACCACGAACCAATGGTGCTGCAGAGAATTGTCTGTAATAGCAGTAGCAGTGGTTTATGAGATATTAGTTTTAATAGAAGAAACTATGAGGACTTAAATAAAGTCCTGGAAAGCCATAAACCACCAACCATAAACCACGAACCAATGGTGCTGCAGAGAATTGTCAGTAATAGCAGTAGCAGTGGTTTATGAGATATTGGTTTTAATAGAAGAAAGTATGAGGACGTAAATAAAGTCCTGGAAAGCCATAAACCACCAACCATAAACCACGAACCAATGGTGCTGCAGAGAATTGTCAGTAATAGCAGTAGCAGTGGTTTATGAGATATTAGTTTTAATAGACGAAACTATGAGGTCGTAAATGAAGTCCTGGGAAGCCATAAACCACGAACCAATGGTGCTGCAGAGAATTGTCAGTAATAGCAGTAGCAGTGGTTTATGAGATATTAGTTTTAATAGAAGAAGCTATGAGGTCGTAAATTAAGTCCTGGGAAGCCATAAACCACGAACCAATGGTGCTGCAGAGAATTGTCAGTAATAGCAGTAGCAGTGGCTTATGAGATATTAGTTTTAATAGAAGAAATTATGAGGTCGTAAATAAAGTCCTGGGAAGCCATAAACCACGAACCAATGGTGCTGCAGAGAATTGTCAGTAATAGCAGTAGCAGTGGTTTATGAGATATTATTTTAATAGAAGAAACTATGAGGTCGTAAATAAAGTCCTGGAAAGCCATAAACCACGAACCAATGGTGCTGCAGAGAATTGTCAGTAATAGCAGTAGCAGTGGTTTATGAGATATTATTTTTAATAGAAGAAACTATGAGGTCGTAAATAAAGTCCTGGAAAGCTATAAACCACGAACCAATGGTGCTGCAGAGAATTGTCACTTTATAATGAAAGGGATCATAGTTATGAAACTAGAAATGTTGAATTAGTTAGAACGCCGGTTCCAGTTACTACCAGATCTAAATTTTCTATTAGGTATATTGGTCCTGCAGTAAGGAACAGGCTTCCGGCGGAACTAAAAGGTAAGAAGGTTCTTGAGGAATTTCGTGCTTCTTTGCGATGTATTTGTTTTAACCAGTATTGTAGACACGGATAAGGTGATTGATCTGGGAGTGAGTATGTGTTTGTGAGTGTTAAAAGAGAAACATTTTCCTGTGTGTTGATTGAGGTAATTGTCGGTATATGAAAGGAAGCATGATGAATCATAGAATATGAGTTTTGAATTCCTTTAAGTTCCCTGTAAAATAAAAAAATGTATTATCCTTAGAATGTTGATTAATTGTTTAGTAGGGGTGGGGGAGGAGAGGAGGAGTCAGAGAGTATTATTTCCCCGAGGTAGTGTATTAGTGTATAAGTAGTTGAAGTGATCCTTTTTTTTGGGTCATCCCAAACACGCTAATATGCGTCGGGACCTATTTTGATATTGTTGGTATTATATGCAGTTTTATTTTGTTAGCATTATATGGAGATTTGTATGTTGTTTTTTTTTGTGACCCATTTGTTGATAAAAAAAAAAAAAAAAAATAGCAGTAGCAGTGGTTTATGAGACATTATTTTTAATAGAAGAAACTATGAGGTCGTAAATAAAGTCCTGGAAAGCTATAAACCACGAACCAATGGTGCTGCAGAGAATTGTCAGTAATAGCAGTTGCAGTGGTTTATGAGATATTAGTTTTAATAGAAGAAACTATGAGGACGTAAATAAAGTCCTGGAAAGCCATAAACCACGAACCAATGGTGCTGCGGAGAATTGTCAGTAATAGCAGTAGCAGTGGTTTATGAGATACTAGTTTTAACAGAAGAAACTATGAGGACGTAAATACAGTCCTGGAAAGCCATAAACCATGAAATCAATGGTGCCGCAGAGAATTGTCAGTAATAGCAGTAGCAGTGGTTTATGAGATATTAGTTTTAATAGAAGAAACTATGAGGACGTAAATAAAGTGCTAGAAAGCCATAAACCACCGACCAAAATTATCAATTCAAATCAGCCTTGAACCAATTCATGAAGGCAAACAGATCCTATAGCTAAGAGTAAATAATAGTTTGAAAGGAATTACTTTATGTTAACCAGCAAACTTTTATAGGTTATCATAGCATACAATAGGCTTATTTTTCTAGGCCTAAAGTAGAATTTTACTTTTCGCCCTTTTCCTCTTTTGATACGTAGATTATATTCCCAGTTATACCACGGGATATTTCTTTCGCTGTAACTTTTCTTCGCTTGGCTTTGTTAACCTTTTCAACATCACCGTCACACTCACCATTTATACTGATTGTAGTGGTATTTTCTGCATCGCTTTGTACATTTGATTTGCTTTCTTGTGTGACTTCTGACGGTACAAGTACCGCCCCCACCCCCCTCCCGTTTTCTGTAGCAACAAAAACAAAGCTCTTCTGGGAGAGTTCTTTTGAATTTTCATCGCAATTTAGTAGATTAAATCTCAATTAAGTAGATTAAATAATATCAGGTAAACGTGTATGACTGTAAGCAATTAAGTAGAAAGAGAAACGTTTCAAGTGAAGGAAAGAGCGGACGTTAAACATCAAAACAAAAGATCATATATATGAAAGGGAGCTGTGCCCCATAATCCCTCGCTCTTTCTACTAAGGTCTCAACCTTTTATAGATACTAATCATATTGTTAATAAAGCATTGGTTACATTTATGTTGAGAGAGTGAAGGACATAAGTGTGTGGCTTCCACCTTATATATAAATTTTAACGTTGCTATTTACTTTCATATAAAAACTTTGTAGTTTATTATGTTTAGTTTAGATCTGTTCTTAGTATCGTTCTCAGGATCATCCTAGATATGAAAGGGTCTGCTCTTCTCTCTATCCTTGCTTTTGATTCGGAAGTTGAATTGTTGCATGACAATTATTATTATTATATGATAATCACCCCTAAAAATAGGCACTTGCTAAAATGATTTATTGGGGAGGGTGAGGACCAAATACCAAAATAACTTTTTTATAAATTATTTTGTACTATTTTGAATGAGGAGAGGGGTTCACCTGACAGATGTTGCTCCCATATGCATTTTTTCAAATTAAGGGAAGATAATACACCCTCCCCTCCATATTTATCTAAAGGACCTGACGAAAAGGTGGAATGCCTAAGTTATACTTTTTAAATGTCATTTATCCCCTCCCCAGACAAACGACCCACTGACTCTCCTGGCTAATACTTGTTGTGTAACTAAGGAATACCCATAATCGTTAGCAATACTAATAAACTGTCTATAATTTCTGTCCCTTTTGATGTAACGGTAGATGTGTTTATAGACGAATGTTCACCGCGTGGTAGTAAACCCTCTGAAACTAATCGGCAGTGTAAGTGGGTTTTCAGTTCTACTAAATCGATCGTTTGTCTCAGACGTTTTTGCTCGGTTGTGCTTTTTTCTCAAGGCAGGCAAACATGTTTGTTTTGCCGCATAGAATGCCAGAAATCGATAGTTTTGATTTCGCGATATCTCTTTTGTTACTTGAAAAGAAGAATAGAACTTGATTTTCTTTTCGAAAGCACCTTCACTGGAAATTCTGTGATCCCTTGCTCCATAAGATCACCGATAGTGGACGAATAAGTACCTTTGGCCCAAAACAGAACGAGGATTGGAAATGATTTTTTTTATGCAATTTTAGTGAAACTTGTGCTAGGGTGACTGTAGTGGTGCCAATTCATGATTTTTCTTTTTTTTGGGGGGGGGGCGAAATGTTTTTTTTTTTAAGTCTAGAAGAATTTTGCTCGTTTTTTTTAGTGAAAATGAAAAAAAGGTGTTTTTCAATGAGAATACCAGAAAAGTGGTTCTTAAAAAACTAGTGCGGGCAAAAGAATACCCTCCTCCAACTGGTGGCAGTGGATGCCTAGTAGACCAGATAGCAAACTTTGATGATAAATTACACTTTAGTAACAGCTTCACTTACCTTGGTGGTATTATTAGTTAAGACGGTGGGAGCAGTGAATATGTTAGAAGTATAATAGCCAAAGCTCTGGGTGTTTTTTCACAACTGAAAAAGTTATGAAAGAATAGTAAGATAAGTCTGCAAATCAAGATATGGTTATGAAGCATGGGTGCTCCAAAAAGCGGATGATTTTTTTTCCAGATGTTTTCTAGAGCTACGGATTGTTCTGGGTACCCGGCTGACTGACCGTATTTCGAAGAGTAGGCTGTGCAAAGATTGTGTTACTAGATAATTATTAAAAAATTGTTACTAAAAAATTGTGTTACAAAGATGTGCTTTGTTACTAGATAAATGTCAAGGCCCCCCTTTTTACATTCCGTTTCCTTAATCTTATAGCTTTGTCCTTCCCATGTGGTCACAAGTCATGCAAAAATAACTACTGGAAAATACTTAACTTTCAATTCAAAATCCCTCCTCCGATGAAAATCCCACTTTCTAGGGCTGTAATGAGAAAAAGGTTGAGAAGGCTAGGGCACGTTCTACGAATGAAGGATGACAGATTGCCGAAGATTGTGCTTTTCGGCCAACCGGCTTGGGCTAAACGGAAAGAAGGTCGTACGTAGTCGGGGTGTGAGGATGTCATAATGAAAGATTTAAGGGAAATAGGAATTTCCTGGGAGGGTGTAAGGAGGAAAGCTTCGAATAGACTGGGATAGAGGAGGAGCTTGCGTAGCTGTGTTGGCCTCAGGCGGCTTGGTGCTGCGTTGAGTTGTTGTTATTTATACCATTAGGTAGCAACATTTATTATAATGGTTTGGACCTTTTAAAATTTGTAAAGATGTTTCTCCACCTTTCTTACTATTTTCGGTTCAACCTTCTTGATCGTGTAAATTACACCTTAACCTGATTGCTGAGCAATGTAAGTGAACCATTAGCATTTAGTCAAAAGTTGAAAGAAAACCACGATCAGAGCCGTTCCTAGGGGCGCAGTTGCCCCGGGTACCGTGACTTGGGAGAGGTGCAACGGCTGGAGAATTGCTCACTTCGATCGAATTTCTCACTTTGATTCGGTTTTTTTTGCTTATATTTGAGTCTGGAGGGGGGGGGCTATAATGACTCTGGCCACGAACTACCTTTTTCAATATGAAAGTATTGAAGGATTTTCACATGTTTTTCTATATACGATCTGTAAGTGATTTGAAATCTGTGGAGTGGCGGATGAAGGGGGGCGAGGGGGGCACGCGCCCCCCCTAGCGTAGTCTAAAGTAGTGTAATTTACTTAATTAACCCAAGTTTGCGTTAATTAAACTTGCTCCTAACGCAAGTTTATTGGATAAACCTATTTTGCCCCCCCCATCCCTAAATTTTTTTATCGGATCAATATATTTTGCGCCCCCCCCCCCCTCCCCTACCCCCCTAAAAAAATCCTGGATCCGCCCCTGAATCTGTGGGGTTAAGATTTAGTTCTAGCGTTCCTTTTACGTTGTAATTTGGAACGTCGTTTAGATAGATAAGATTTATTCATATATATATTTTTATTAATATCACTGTGGCGATGAAGAATAAAATTTGCAATTGTGACCGAAATTGCTGAGGTGGACAGTTGGGTCACGTCCTTCATGAATTGTTTGTAAATTTGTTTTCACTTTATAGGTAATACAGTTCGTCTCCTGGGCTCAAAGAAGGTCGAAGGGAAAAAAGTAGGTGGTGCTTCATTGGAACTGCCAAAGATCCGTCGAAACCCGTTGATAGAAATTATTGCCATTAGTACAGGATGCTTGAATCAATGCACCTATTGTAAAACAAAGCACGCTCGTGGTGAATTAGGAAGCTATCCACCAGGTAAAAGATTTAAAACTCGTAATGAGCTGCTCACTTAGTATTTTTGCTTTAGGAATTGTACTCCTAAATTAGGGATTTTTTAGGTTTGAACTTCTTCATTTGGGGGTATCTAGGGATTTTAGAATCCTCCTGTTTTCTTAGGGATTTCTTTTGGTTTTCGCCAGCTTGAAAGTGTTATCGAAGTTTCCTATATGGAATGTAATAGGTTTCTACTCAAAAGATGGGCCTACTTTCAGTAAGATTTCACTGGCGCTTCAATAAGACATCACAAAGCCTAATCTGAGTTGCATCGGTCTTTATATACAATGTCATATACATTTACTCAAAAAATAATTCTGTTTTCAGTAAGACTTCACTGGCGCTTCAGCGAGACTTCACTAACAGTTATCGAAGTTGTGTCGGTCCTTATATGCAAGGTAATAGATTTTACCAAGGAGATGAGCCTGTTTTCAGTAAGACTTCACAATAGTGGCGTAATTTAGTCAAAATCCTGGGGGGGGGGCAAAGTTGGAGCCAATTTTCCAAAATCAAGTGAAAATGACAGTAAAACTAAAAAATAAGCCATTTGGTACCATAATGGTACTATTAAGTGCTATGAAGATACTTTATAGTACTATAAAGATAAATATTTACTAAAAAAAAAACTGATCCGTTTCTGTTGATGCTTGAATTATGCAGGTTTTTCTTAGTTTTGAAAATTTTTGGAAGAAACTAAATTTCAGCTGGGGGGGGGGGGGCAAACAGAGGTCTGGGGAGGGTATTTGCCCCCCTGCCCCATAGGAAATTGTGCCCCTGCTTCACAAAGCGTTATCTAAGTTGTATCGATCCTTATGAGTAAGGTTATAGATCTCTACTCAGTAGATAAGTCTGTTTTCAGTAAATCTTCACTGGCGCTTCAGTGAGATTTCACAAAGCCTTATCTAAGTTGTATCGATTCCTATGAGCAACGTAATATATCTCTACTCAGAAGATAAGTCTATTTTCAGTAAGTCTTCACTGGCCCTTCAATAAGACATCACAAAGCGTTATCTAAGTTGTATCGATCTTTATGAGTAAGGTAATAGATCTTTGCTCGGAAGATAGGTCTTTTTTCAGTAAAAATTCACTGCTGCTTCAGTGAGACTTCACAAAGCGTTATCTAAGTTGTATCGATCTTTATGAGTAAGGTAATAGATCTTTGCTCGGAAGATAAGTCTTTTTTCAGTAAAAATTCACTGCTGCTTCAGTGAGACTTCACAAAGCGTTATCTAAGTTGTATCGATCTTTATGAGTAAGGTAATAGATCTTTGCTCGGAAGATAAGTCTTTTTTCAGTAAAAATTTATTGCTGCTTCAGTGAGACTTCACAAAGCGTTATCTAAGTTTTATCGATCCCTATGAGCAACGTAATGTATCTCTACTCAGAAGATAAGTCTGTTTTCAGAAAGACCTCACTGGTCCTTCAGTAAGACATCACAAAGCGTTATCTAAGTTTTATCGATCCTTATGAGTAAGGTAATAGATCTTTGCTCGGAAGATAAGTCTTTTTTCAGTAAAAATTTATTGCTGCTTCAGTGAGACTTCACAAAGCGTTATCTAAGTTTTATCGATCCCTATGAGCAACGTAATGTGTCTCTACTCAGAAGATAAGTCTATTTTCAGTAAGACCTTACTGGCCCTTCAGTAAGACATCACAAAGCGTTATCTAAGTTGTATCGATCCTTATGAGTAAGGTAATAGATCTTTGCTCGGAAGATAAGTCTTTTTTCAGTAAAACTTCACTGCTGCTTCAGTGAGACTTCACCAAGCGTTATCTAAGTTTTATCGATCCCTATGAGCAACGTAATGTATCTCTACTCGGAAGATAAGTCTTTTTTCAGTAGACTTCACTGGCGCTTCAGTGATACTTCACAGAGCGTTATCTAAATTGTATCGATCCCTTTGAGCAACGTAATATATCTCTACTCAGAAGATAAGTCTATTTTCAGTAAGACTTCACTGGCCCTTTAATAAGACATCACAAATTGTTATCTAAGTTGTATCGATCTTTATGAGTAAGGTAATAGATCTTTGCTCGGAAGATAAGTCTTTTTTCAGTAAGAATTCACTGCTGCTTCAGTGAGACTTCACCAAGCGTTATCTAAGTTTTATCGATCCCTATGAGCAACGTAATATATCTCAACTCAGAAGATAAGTCTATTTTCAGTAAGACTTCACTGGCCCTTCAATAAGACATCACAAAGCGTTATCTAAGTTGTATCGATCTTTATGAGTAAGGTAATAGATCTTTGCTCGGAAGATAGGTCTTTTTTCAGTAAGAATTCACTGCTGCTTCAGTGAGACTTCACCAAGCGTTATCTAAGTTTTATCGATCCCTATGAGCAACGTAATATATCTCTACTCAGAAGATAAGTCTATTTTCAGTAAGTCTTCACTGGCCCTTCAATAAGACATCACAAAGCGTTATCTAAGTTGTATCGATCTTTATGAGTAAGGTAATAGATCTTTGCTCGGAAGATAAGTCTTTTTTCAGTAAAAATTCACTGCTGCTTCAGTGAGACTTCACAAAGCGTTATCTAAGTTTTATCGATCCCTATGAGCAACGTAATGTATCTCTACTCAGAAGATAAGTCTATTTTCAGTAAGACCTTACTGGCCCTTCAGTAAGACATCACAAAGCGTTATCTAAGTTGTATCGATCCTTATGAGTAAGGTAATAGATCTTTGCTCGGAAGATAGGTCTTTTTTCAGTAAAAATTCACTGCTGCTTCAGTGAGACTTCACCAAGCGTTATCTAAGTTTTATCGATCCCTATGAGCAACGTAATATATCTCTACTCAGAAGATAAGTCTTTTTTCAGTAGACTTCACTGGCGCTGCTGTGATACTTCACATAGCGTTATCTAAATTGTATCGATCCCTTTGAGCAACTTAATATATCTAACCAGAAGATAAGTCTGCTTTTAGTAAGACTTCACTGGCGCTTCAGTGAGACTTCACAAAGCGTTATCTAAATCGTATCGATCCCTTTGAGCAACGTAATATATCTACCGAGAAGATAAGTCTGTTGTAAGACTTCACTGGTGCTTCAGTAAGACTTGACAAAGCGTTATCTAAGTTGTGTCGATTTCTATATGCCAGGTAATAGATCTCAAAATATGGATCTGTTTTCAGTAAGACCTGACTGGTGGTCCTATAAAAGAAATATTTCCTTCTTCTTTGCGGTGCATAAGTAGCTTTTTTGGTTGTTGCCGGCTTCCGATCAAGCTCCTCTTTAAATGTCAAAGGGGTCTGTTTTTGTTTCGAGGATTTAAGAAAATGTGAAACTGTCATGCATCACTGTATTCACTGAGTTAAATGGTGTTGAAATAAAATACTCGCTTTTCATCCTTATAAACCTGCTTAGCACAATGGATAGCACGTTGAACTATTCTTCCGAAATTGACGGGTTCGACACAGACAGTTGTCGAATTTTTCATTGCAGTGTTTTTTCGATAGTCAAATTTTCCTATTCTTTTTTTTCTTATTATCCGGCTTTGAGCTTTTTTTTTCTTTTCAAAGAATAGGATTCCCGT
Organism: Artemia sinica; assembly: GCA_027921565.1. NCBI lineage: Eukaryota > Metazoa > Arthropoda > Branchiopoda > Anostraca > Artemiidae > Artemia > Artemia sinica. The sequence goes on along the minus strand of CM051266.1, from coordinate 50,436,967 downwards.
AGCAATCGATATAGCTAGTATTTATCGTATTTTGATACTCTTAAATGTGCTGCTCACTCAGTGTTTCCACTTTGGCAATGTCCTTATTAAAATCATTTTTTCTTAGCTTTCTGAGCTTCTCATTCAGTGTTTCCATTTTAGGATTTTCTCCCCTTAAATAAGGATTTTTTTTTCAGCTGCTCCAAAAAATGAGCTTCTCACTCAGTGTTTCCACTTTAGGGATATCCCACTTAAAATAGGTTTTTTCTTAGCTGCTCAAAAAATGAGCTGCTCACTCAGTGTTTTCATATTATAGATTACTTACCTAAAATAGTGATGTTTTTAGCTGCTCGAAAAAAATGAGCTGCTCACTCAGTTTTTCCATTTTAGGACTTTCTCCCCTTAAATAAGGAATTTTTTCAGCTGCTCGAAAAAAATGAGCTTCTCACTCAGTGTTTCCACTTTAGGGATTTCCTTCCTCAAATAAGTATCTTTTTTGGAGCTGCCAAAAAATTAACTGCTCACTGGCCAACTTGATTGATTCTGTAAAAACTAGGTGTAATTCCCATCCTAGAACATACTCCCATAAAATTTCTCCCTTACAGATTATTTTGGCTTGGAAAATTCTCCCCGGAACCTTCCCTCCCCCGCCGCGGCCAACTCCCTCCCCCCCAGAAAATTTCGACCGCATGCAAAATTGAGCAGCCAAGGAATCAATATGAAAAACTAAAATAATGACGAAAAGAAGGAATTTTGGAATATTCTACCAATATTCCAAAATGTTGGCGGAATATATGGTGTAGAATATCCTATAATATATGTTTTTATATTCTATTTCTTTTAATTCTTTTTTTCGTGTTTTGGGGGTTGATTTATCTTAGCAGGGTAAGATAAAGGCTAAAGAAGAAAATTGACAAGATAAGACTGATGGCAATTGTAAAAGGACTGCCCTATGGTGGAAGCGCAAATAAAATAACAGATTGTGACTAAGAAGTACGAGTAATTACTTCTCGTGGACTTGGTCTGGTAACGACTTTTATGGTATATGAAACCAATTCACCCCTTGCAGTCGAGAACTTGTGCACTAGGCGCAAATTAGTAGATTTTGCGTCTGAAGTATCTTTATGGGACATATTTTGTTCTTTTATTCTATTTAATTTAAATACCATGGAGTCAAACTCTTAGTTAGAACTAAGCAAATTTAAAATTGACAGAACTCCTTATTCCAAATAAGCAAGAAATAGTTTAAGCAAAGAAAGTTTTCAAGATGTCACCGAATCTTATTCCACTAGTTTTTCCACTATCAGGTTTTCCCATTTGAAGTGCCTTTAAGGGGCTTTTTTTGTGGACTTGGTCTGGTAACGACAACTATAGCACATGATACCAGTTCACCCCATGCCGTCGATAAAGCGTCCACTAGTTCATCAGAAGGTTTTCCCGTCTGAAGATCCTTTCATGGGCTTTTTTTCCGTGGACTTTGTTTGGTACCGAAACTATAGCACAATAGGCGTCCACTATAGTCCACTAGGCGTACATTAGAAGGATTTTCCGTCTGAAGTACCTTTAATGGGCTTTTTCTCTTTTTTTTTCTTCTTCTTTTTTTTTCTTTTTTTTCAGTTTAAATAACATGGAGTCAAGCTGTTAAGTCAGAAAAAACATAGAACTTCTTATTCCAAATAAGCAAGCAATAGTTTAAGCAAGGAAAGTTTTCAAAAAGTCATCAAATCCTGTTCACAAAAAGTACTAGGCGTACATCAGAAGATTTTCCTGTATGAAGTACATTTAAGGTTTTTTTAACATTTAATGTTATCTAAATAACATGAAGTCAAACTCTAAGTCAGAACCAAGCAAATTCAAAATTGATAAAACTCCTTATTCCAAAAAGCAAGAAACAGTTTAAGTAAAGAAAGTTTTCAAAAACTCATCAAGTCCTGTTTACAAAAAAGATATTCAGAAATAATTTCAGAATCATTAAAAGAGTATCATTCAGAAATAAAAGAACTACAAACTAATGCTATAGGCTAATCGCTATAGTACTATAGGCTAATATAACTAATCACTTTCAAAAATGGCAAGGGGCCTGGGAGTCATACGTTTGCAAGATCTTTGAAGTTCAAAGATTTACGTTTTCTCTACATAGTCTGCATACGTTTTCTTGGAGGGGGGGGGGGAAGAGGGAGTCAGGAGGTTAACTAAGTGACAGCAGTACTCATGTAGCCCTGTTCATGTTTCAGGATTTCCTAGAACTTCCTAAAGTTCAGATGCTGGCAGTTTGCCATTGAGTTTTAGGTTGTAGGGAGGCTATGGGCGCATCGATTGCGAGTATTCCATAGGTCAGAAGGAAATGGGGGTGGGGAGGACCTTTTGGATACTTCTTAGATGACCTATATAGGTGTCCTTGAAGTTGTCCGATGACTTGGTAAAATCACTGCAAAGGTCCTCCTGGAGATCTACTAAAGCTGGCTCAACACTGCTAGTCTAATAGGAAAAATTAATAAGAAAACTCATGTTCATTTCTGTACAGCTTCTGGAGCCCAAGTGCCTGAACTTATTGTTGACGTGGGGATTACGCCGGATTCCGAATATTCGCTTAGGTTGTATTTTAATCATTATTTTTAGAAAATTCGTCATTAACTTCTTGCATTCTGTAAAAAAAAACAAAAAAAAAAAAAACGAAAATTGACCAAGGAAATCGGGACACCTTTGGTTTGGTTCTGGACACTTCGTGGTTTTGGCTAGTTTGATTTGATTTATTTTTTTTTCCCCCCTTTTTTTTTTTACTTGTGTATAAATTGCTAAATTGCATTAACTGGCTTATAAAAAGAAAATAATTATATTAGTTTATACGTGCAATGCTGCTCACGTAGGAAATCGACCAAAACTTTGCACAAATCACAAAATTATCTAATTTACGAAAATATGATGTTAATCTGGAAAACAAACCCTTTTGTCAACTTTAACTAACAGACCCTCTACTCCTTGGTGTATTTTAAATCCTTATTTTGGCTTTATGGCTAATTTTCAGATTTGACCACTGCCAGACAAGAGCAGTGGCACAAAAAACTGCGACAAAATTATGTAACTTCTAATGGTGAAGAAAAAACTATTAGAGCTATTATGAACTCCCAGGAATTTGAAAAATATTATTCCTATTGTTGATCATGAAGTATAGCCGTATATCCGTTTAACTGGGTTTTTTTTTTATGAGCTTCACAGTCAGGGTTGCCACCTGTAGTACGAAAGTGCTATTTTAGCACTATTTCGTGATGTGTAGCACGTGCTCAGGGTTCTAAAATAGCACGAAAGTACTATTTTAGCACTATTACAGTCAATTTTTTTTACTATAGCACCGAAAATCGCTCTGTAGCACGCAAATTTTGGCATTTGTAGTACTTTAGGAGCTAAACGTGGTGGCAACCCTGTTTATAGTTCAAATACTGTCATTCAGATTGTGCACTATACCTTAATTCTGTTGTCTCTGATTCAGACTGGAGGATTATTTTACTATCAACAAACAACAATTCAGAAGTCGGATGAAAAAAAACTTCCTATGTCTTGAAAGATGAATTTTTAAATAAATAAAAGAATGTCATTTGATTGTGAGAATTCGGGTGAGAATTATTTGATGTTTTTTTTCTGCTTCTTTTCTTGGTTATCCCCTCTTAACTGAAAAAATCGTCAGCTACTACTACTACTAAAAACTTACTGTAGTACCAAGCCTCCTGAGGCCAACACAACTGCGCACGCTCTTCCTCCATCCCATTTATTCAAATATACCGTCTTACACCCTCCTGTCAGTTAGTTAGCATTATAAATCGTGAGTTAGCATTTCAAAATTTGCGAATGTTAGTTTTTTTCGCAAGAAATTGTTTTTAAATATTAAATAAGACTTTTTTAGACACCAACACTTGCGAATGTTTTTGCTATGTTGAGATTATTGGTTTGAAGGATAAACCTAAGTGCAAAACATTACTTGTGTAATATCTTCGGCTACCATAAGACCTTTGTCAGGGGTTGGCTACCCAAGTGAACCTAAATGCCAGACTCTACCGTATTCACAATATCAGGTAAGGCCAGGCTCTGGCGTTAATCGTTTTCTATTAAACTTGCGCCAGCGCACTGGATTTATCTCTGCTTGGCAATACGGAGCTCGGGGGTCTATACCAGCTCCATCAAGGCTGGACGACAGGGTTGCTACCTATCCCTGTAAAAAAAGACCCAGTAACTGCAACGTCGAAAATTGTCGACGCCCTGTGAGTCACTAATGGCTCAGGATGATCTTTATTTTGCTATCTATTTTTATTAACCAAAAGTCATTCAGATTTTTAGTGAGTGTCGGTCCCAAGGCTTGTAACAGGCCCGAAATTTTCTCTAGGGTACCTCATCTCCTGGGAAAGCTAATTTCATTTCAAAAACAATGAAAATAGTCATGAACAAAGTCTAATCTGTTTAATGCTAAAATTTTGTTCGTAGACACATTTAAATCGTACTGAAGATGATCTGGCACATCCTAGACTCGTATTTAAACTTTGGTTTTCACTATTCCAGAAAAGATTAGCTGGTCTCGTCAAGTTAGAACGGGTGGAAAGATGATAAGTTTCAAAAAAAATATGAAAGAAGTTCGATTTTGTTTTTTAAATTAGTATTGTGTCAAAAATTAGCCCCCATGTTAAAACGTCGGTACGGCATTCCTATGTGACAGTTTAAAGTTGCCTGTTGGGTTACATCGGTACAGAAGTGAGGCCGTATGTGGCTTGGGGACTCAATGACCTTGATATGAACGATACGAACGAACGAACATTTTTACGAACGAACACTTGATACGAACGAACATTTTTTTTTTTCGAGAACTTTTATTGGAATTTTATTTTTCTTGGAATTTAACACTAATTTTGTTTTAGATGAAATCGTAGCTCGGGCTAAGCAAGCTTTTACTGAAAGAGTAAAGGAAATCTGGTTGACTTCTGAAGACACTGGGGCTTATGGAAGGGATATTGGCTCATCACTTCCAGAACTTTTAACCAGTTTATGTGAGGTTATACCACAAGGCTGTATGCTTCGTTTGGGTATGACCAACCCGCCTTACATATTGGAGCATTTAGAAGTAAGTACTTTTTAATTGAAACTACAGTATGCGCACCCTAAAGGAGAATGGGGGAGGGGTAGTGTCAGGTATTTGTTCCCTCTTAGAACCCCATAATTATTTTAAATCGTGGTTCGGCAGCTTGGCAAAAAGGTCTTTTTTGCCAAGTTTAAACCTTTTCACCCCTAGAGAAATAACGAATTAAAAATTGGTTTTCAGACGCACAGTCAGAGGCAGGCGAGTATGAATAATGTCACATAATAAGTAATATATGTCACTAATATTATATATATATATATATATATATATATATATATATATATATATATATATAATATATATATATATATATATATATATATATATATATATATATATATGTATATATATATATATATATATATATATATATATATATATATAATATATATATATATATATATATATATATATATATATATATATATATATATGCACATACATGGGGCTTCTGTTTCCCCTGAAAAGTTTCAGAGGTCACCTGATGCCAGGAGGAGCTCCATGGCGTCGAAGGAGGAGCACCACGCAGCATGGATATGCGCTCTTGCATATCTGTAACCCAGTAATGCCATCAACTGCTTATAATTCAGCGAGGCGTGCGTGGCTGTTTATTTTTATTACTCGTATAGGCATCAATCTCATATAGGCGTCGAAGTGTTTGAGTGTCTTTTTTTCTCAAACACTTGTTTTTTATTGTTTTTTGGGGTTTTTTTTAGCGCTGTCAACGATCATGATTCACATTTTTTTCTAATTCAGAGAGGATGTTTCTACTGAAAAGTAGGCGGTCGAGTTTCCAGGAGTATGCTGTGTTTCTTTGGAAGTTTTTTTTTGGTTTAGAAAGACTGTGGTCTGAGTTTTAACAATGCTTTACAGATAGACATCTACTCTTGAAGTTGGTCTTTGTGTTAGATCTTGGTGTTCTGCAGTTCCTTGACACAATAGCCAGTGCAGTAAGGCATTACAAAGAAGCGTCTTTTCACGTAACTATCAATTAACATCTATTAAATGCTCCATATCTGTAGCTTCATGATACAGTACATGTAACAGGGCATTACAGAGAACCGGCTTTTCACATAAACCTGTTGAACTCAGAAATTGTGGTAGTAGTGACAACCTTCTCATGGTGTCCCTGTTGTATTGGCACAAATATTTTCCTGCTACTCCTAACTTCTGTCACCGTCCAGCCACTGGCCGTCCTGCTCAATGTCTAACCATGAGGTAGGGTATTTTGTGGAATATCTTGCCGAGATTGGAAGGACTTATGCCAGTAGTGGGTGCCAAAATTTGCCCGACAGTTCGATCTGCCTGGGTATATGAAGTGCCGGCCATGGCCCAAGAAAAGATCCCTTGAGGAGCAATCTGAGTCCGGATGAAGAAGTTCTCTTGCTAGTACTGGTTCTAAGATCAAGTGCCGCTTACCGCTGAAGACTGGCATGTGGTGGGTGACTCTCCCCTCTCTTTGAAAGGACGAGTATTGTCGGTCTGAAGCTGGCAAGTGTGGTTCTAGGGCTGGTAAAAAACAATGTTGGACATCGTGACACTTCTAGCCAGGGGGGGGGGGAGATAGACAAGCCCTATCCGAAAACACCACGCTTGGGGGCACCAATGAGCCAGCGGCTATTGATGCTATGTCATTGTTGTTTGTTGGTTGTTTTTTGTTGTTTTTTTTTTTTTGGGGGGGGGGACAATTGTCCTTTGTGGTCTCGGTCTTGACTCATTTTTGTGACTCTATCCATAATAATCAATAGACCTCCGGTACCAAGACCCTGTGGAGTCTTATCGCAACTGTGATACATGGATCAAAGTTACGGAGCAACACATTCAACTATATCTCATGGGTAATAAATGTGTACAATCCCGCATAACGTTTACTAATGCGTAATGATTATACCAGATGTACTTAAATGTTTTCTAGTTTCCCTATTAACGGAGTAAAAGTAAGTGTAAGTAAGGGTCCTCAATGTATGTAACGCTATGATTTCTTGTAAACATCTTCACCAAAAATATTTGGTAATCTCACATTGGAAGATAGGCAATGGCTGTGAATTATTCTTTGCTTTTATGGCTGTAACTACAACTATGGCTCGCCAATGGATGTAACGCTGTTTTTGCTTGTAAACATCTTAGTCAAAGACAATGGGAAACTTATAACAATGGTATATCCACTGTTTTGATACAGTTTATTCCACTGTTCTAACATAGACGATTGTTTATTCTTATTTATTTTAATGGCGAGGGTGGACTCATCCACATTAGGTCGAGGCTCAGGCCTCACAGGCCCATTGATTCCACTACCACTACCAATAATTACTGAAAAGTAATTATTGGTTGGATTTCCTCCGGATGAACATAAAAGTCATAAAAAATCTTCAGGCGATGTCTCTTCCTTGCTGTACATTCTTCTTCCAGATGTCTCCTTGTTTCAACGGCCATCTTACATTTTTGTAAAATGAGGAATCAGCCCTCCGAATACGGGCAGGGCGCTTTCCGAAATTGCCAATTGCTGTTATGGCTTCAGTCACCATACTTATCTCCGACCTTTTTAGCCGAAATACATGTTTATTCAGCGTTGGGTTAAACTTCGGAAGCACTTCCTTTGTCGCATTACATCTCGCCTTTTTATGTCAATTCTGTCCCACTCTTCCAGTACTCCATCTCCTCACCGCCGCTTTCCAGCAACTCTGAGAGATGGGAATTAAAGGTTCGGGTTCATAACCTGTCAGTAACTTTCCAGCCTTGGTTGATTCATCTGCTATCTCATTATCTTCAATCCCTGAGTGTCCAAGGACCCACATCAACGTAATTTTATTCCCTTTGGATGCTAGACTGTTCAATACTTCAGAACATTTCAACTCGCTTCTATACTGACTCTTCCTATTCTGAAGAGCGTTAAGGCATGCTCGGTTATCAGTTAGAATGCATATATTTCTATCTGTACTTTCTTTTTGCATCATTATTTTATCTGCCTTTTCTTTTCCAAACTTTTCAGTCTAGAAAACTATAGAAAATCTTCCTAGATGATAATTAATTATCCCCTCCAAATCATGTATGTTCTGGTATATTACTATTCCTGTTCCTGATTTCCCATAAAATTGCGAGCCATCCGTGGAATAAATTATCGCGTTATTCTTTTGGAGCATCTTTACCTCCTAGTCTATTTCTTCTCTATTCTGTATGGTGATGTGAAACTGCTTTTCGGGTTTTACTTGTGAAAAGATATTATCCCAAGGCATTTGCAGCTCCATGCACTTATGCATCATTGAGTTACAGGCGTCAACATGATTTTTAGTTTTTCCATTTCGTATCTGCTGTCTTTTCGTCCATTGAGCAGTAATCTGCAGCCTGAAGACACTTTTTACTGCTTCTTTCTCTAGAAAAACTTGTATAGGCTTAAGTCTTAGAATTAGGTCCATGGAGACCGTGGCTTTTCCATGGTATGCTGACGTTATCATCAGGCATGCTAGCCTTTGCACCCTTGTTGAAGAGGTGACGTGGCTTATTATGTGAGTCGAATTGACGAATGCCACATTTTCATATGACAAAATCGGTCTCGGTCTTGTAAAGGTACATTTTCTCACTAGAAGCAAGGCCCCAGTTCTTTCCCACCAGTTTTTGGCACTAGATAAGGGAAACCGTACCTTTTCGAGCTTTCTGTGTAAAGTGAGATCTCCAGACTAACTAATGATCAAAGATAACTCCAAGCTACTTCCCCTGTCTTGTCAGGGAAATCTGATGGTCATAATTTTTTCCAGCAAAAGGGACTTGTCATTTTCTCTTTTCTGTGAAAACTGCTACCTAACTCTTATCGTGAGGCAATCGTAGTTTGTGTATCTGTGACCATGTTTGGATTTCAGTCAACATATCTTGTCCTACTTCAAACAGGGTTCTCAAACATTTCCCTTTCAGGAGGAATACTAGATCATCAGCTTACGTCTGGGTATATCCGGAATGATGTACTAACAGTCTCAATAGACTATTCATAGCGATATTCCACATTTGTGAGGAGCTTACATCCCCCTGAGGGCATCCCTCATGAACAGTGTTTTTTTTTTTTATCTCCTTTCATCTCTACTGTCATTTGTTGATTTCTGAGCATCTGGAATTTCCTTCTGAATGGATTGATCTATTCTTCCTTCTTCCATGGCTATCTTTTTGGCTTCAAAAGTTGCATTATTGACTGCACTTTCAATGTCTAAGAAAATGCCCAGTGCATATTTCTTATTTTTAAAGGCTTCCACTACTCGCCACATCAACTGGTGTATTGCAGCTTCAGTGAAGCCTCCTACTCATGGCTTGCTCTGGCTCACGGCTTCCTTCTACCTTGGCTCTTCCACCCTGAACACTGTTCCTCACTCACCACTTCAGTCGACAACAGAAAGTAGAGAAATGCCCAATGTGTGGGGTGGCTTAACTTAGCTTTATCAGGCCCACATTCAAGCTCGTGAGGCTAGGGCTGTCCTTAATTGTCGACATCGGCCCAAAGAAGCACGTGGCCAAGATGCAGGAGGGAGTGGGAGTGTACGACTTTCGTCAAAAAACCCATTGCCCCCCGCTTTACTGATATCTCCGCACTCCGCCTCCAGTTACTCTTTTGTCACCCCCCACAATTTCTGGCACCGGGCTCAGAATCCCCTCCGTCACCCTCAACCAATTTTGGTTCTGGGCTTAGGATCGTCTCCGCCATCCCTGGCTCCGGGCTCAAATTTTACCTGGCACCCTCCGAGCTCCAACACCACTCCCAGACCAGGCATATCCCCAGACCAAAAACACCCACCCCGCGGCATCCACTAAAATTCTGATACACTCAGGGCTGCCATGGGAAGGTGCCCACCACTACCCTCAGCATCGGTCGATAGGCAATGGCTATGAATCACCCATGGTTCTTATAGCTGTAATTACAACTATAGACCGCTAATTTATATAACGCTATGTTTTCTTGTAAAAATTTTAGCCCAAAAGAATGGGAAGCTCATAATATTTACATATCCGCTGACTTAACATTAGGAGATAGACAATGGCCATGAATCACTCTTGGCTTTTATAGTTGTAATTAAAGTTGATTTTTTCTTTCTTTTTAGGCAATGACTGTGGTACAGAATAATCCTCATGCTTTAATCATCCCCTCGTTGCATAGTAATGTAATATACCATAGACGTGGTATATTACAATCTTTTTGAGCAATAGCTATAAAACTGAATCGCCTTCGTTTTTTCATAGGAATAGTGACAACTGACTTTTTATTATTTTAAGCCATAGTTATAATACTGAATCACCCCACACTTTAATCACCCCTGTGTTTCATAGTTATTCAATATGCTATGAGTACGGTATATTACAGTTGCTTTTCATGCTTTTCGGGCAATGTCTATAATTCTGAATCACCCTTGTGTTTGCGTTGCTGTCGTATTTCATACATTATGAAACATACCATAACTATACCCTTATTGCAGCTGATTTTATTATTTCTAAGCAATGTCTATAATACTGACTTTTTTTAGGCAGTGGTTTTAATGTTGAATCACCCTTTTGTTTGCGTTGCTGTCGTATTTCATACATTATGCAAAATACCATAACTCTAGCCTTATTGCAGCTGATTTTATTATTGCTAAGCAATGTCTATAATACTGACTTTTTTTAGGCAGTGGTTTTAATGTTGAATCACCCTTTTGTTTGCGTTGCTGTCGTATTTCATACATTATGCAACATACCATAACTATAGCTTTATTGCAGCTGATTTTATTATTGCTAAGCAATGTCTATAATACTGACTTTTTTTAGGCAGTGGTTTTAATGTTGAATCACCCTTTTGTTTTCGTTGCTGTCGTATTTCATACATTATGCAAAATACCATAACTCTAGCCTTATTGCAGCTGATTTTATTATTGCTAAGCAATGTCTATAATACTGACTTTTTTTAGGCAGTGGTTTTAATGTTGAATCACCCTTTTGTTTTCGTTGCTGTCGTATTTCACACATTATGCAAAATACCATAACTCTAGCCTTATTGCAGCTGATTTTATTATTGCTAAGCAATGTCTATAATACTGACTTTTTTTAGGCAGTGGTTTTAATGTTGAATCACCCTTTTGTTTTCGTTGCTGTCGTATTTCATACATTATGCAAAATACCATAACTCTAGCCTTATTGCAGCTGATTTTATTATTGCTAAGCAATGTCTATGATACTGACTTTTTTTAGGCAGTGGTTTTAATGTTGAATCACCCTTTTGTTTGCGTTGCTGTCGTATTTCATACATTATGCAACATACCATAACTATAGCTTTATTGCAGCTGATTTTATTATTGCTAAGCAATGTCTATAATACTGACTTTTTTTAGGCAGTGGTTTTAATGTTGAATCACCCTTTTGTTTGCGTTGCTGTCGTATTTCATACATTATGCAAAATACCATAACTCTAGCCTTATTGCAGCTGATTGTATTATTGCTAAGCAATGTCTATAATACTGACTTTTTTTAGGCAGTGGTTTCAATGTTGAATCACCCTTTTGTTTTCGTTGCTGTCGTATTTCATACATTATGCAAAATACCATAGCTCTAGCCTTATTGCAGCTGATTTTATTATTGCTAAGCAATGTCTATAATACTGACTTTTTTAGGCAGTGGTTTTAATGTTGAATCACCCTTTTGTTTGAGTTGCTGTCGTATTTCATACATTATGCAACATACCATAACTATAGCTTTATTGCAGCTGCTTTTATTATTGCTAAGCAATGTCTATAATACTGACTTTTTTTAGACAGTGGTTTTAATGTTGAATCACCCTTTTGTTTTCGTTGCTGTCGTATTTCATACATTATGCAAAATACCATAACTCTAGCCTTATTGCAGCTGATTTTATTATTGCTAAGCAATGTCTATAATACTGACTTTTTTTAGGCAGTGGTTTTAATTTTGAATCACCCTTTTGTTTTCGTTGCTGTCGTATTTCATACATTATGCAAAATACCATAACTCTAGCCTTATTGCAGCTGATTTTATTATTGCTAAGCAATGTCTATAATACTGACTTTTTTTAGGCAGTGGTTTTAATGTTGAATCACCCTTTTGTTTGCGTTGCTGTCGTATTTCATACATTATGCAACATACCATAACTATAGCTTTATTGCAGCTGATTTTATTATTGCTAAGCAATGTCTATAATACTGACTTTTTTTAGGCAGTGGTTTTAATGTTGAATCACCCTTTTGTTTGCGTTGCTGTCGTATTTCATACATTATGCAAAATACCATAACTCTAGCCTTATTGCAGCTGATTTTATTATTGCTAAGCAATGTCTATAATACTGACTTTTTTTAGGCAGTGGTTTTAATGTTGAATCACCATTTTGTTTTCGTTGCTGTCGTATTTCATACATTATGCAAAATACCATAACTCTAGCCTTATTGCAGCTGATTTTATTATTGCTAAGCAATGTCTATAATACTGACTTTTTTTAGGTAGTGGTTTTAATGTTGAATCACCCTTTTGTTTGCGTTGCTGTCGTATTTCATACATTATGCAACATACCATAACTATAGCTTTATTGCAGCTGATTTTATTATTGCTAAGCAATGTCTATAATACTGACTTTTTTTAGGCAGTGGTTTTAATGTTGAATCACCCTTTTGTTTTCGTTGCTGTCGTATTTCATACATTATGCAAAATACCATAACTCTAGCCTTATTGCAGCTGATTTTATTATTGCTAAGCAATGTCTATAATACTGACTTTTTTTAGGCAGTGGTTTTAATGTTGAATCACCCTTTTGTTTTCGTTGCTGTCGTAGTTCATACATTATTTGAAAAAAACTACGTTTTCTAAAGAGTTAAAGAGGCTGAGTTACAAGGTCGAACCTTAAAACGTACAGGGATTAGGAGGCACAGTTGGGGGGGCTGCCGCTCCCCAAACCCCCCGCTTTCGCAGCCTTTAAATAAAAAAAAAATAATTTTAAACTGAAAGTAAGGAGCGACATTAAATCTTAAAACGAACAGAAATTATTCCGTATATGAAAGAGGCTGTGCCCTCCTCAACGCCTCGCTCTTTACGCTAAAGTTTGACTTTCTCACAACTCTTTTTTTAAACAATAAAAACTTTAGCGTAAAGAGCGAGGTGTTGAGGAGGGCACAGCCTCTTTCATATACGGAATAATTTCTGTTCGTTTTAAGATTTAATGTCGCTCCTTACTTTCAGTTTAAAATTTTTTTTTTATTTAAAGGCTGCGAAAGCGGGGGGTTTGGGGGGCGGCAGCCCCCCAACTGTGCCTCCTAATCCCTGTACGTTTTAAGGTTCGACCTTGTAACTCAGCCTCTTTAACTCTTTGGAAAACGTAGTTTTTTTCAAATAATTTCTGCACGTTTTTGTACAGTTTATTACTTATTATTGCTTGACTAACTGTTAGCTGATCGTGTCAGGAGTTGAAGTTGGGGGGCTGCCGCCCCCCAAACCCCCCGCATTTGAACATTCTTGTGTTAAGGCTTTTAATTCCTGAATACTCAAATCACGTCGTACAGGGTGCCTCCTAATCCCTGTACGTGTTAAGGTTCGAACTTGTGACTCAGCCTCTTTAACAGCCCCCCCCCCCCAACTGTGCCTCCTAATACCTGTACGTTTTAAGGGTTGACCTTGTAACTCAGCCTCTTTAACTCTTTAGAAAACGTAGTTTTTTTCAAATAATACACATAAATAGGTTAGACATGCTTTGTTATGAAAATTGACGCGCAGATATTTTCATAACAAAGCATGTCTAACCTGTTTATCTGTATTATTTGAAAAAAACTAAGGTTTTTCGTAACTGTAAATTCGGGGGATAATTTTTTCGGTCTGAAAATATCAAAAGGCCTTAACAGGTCGAATTCTGCTTCGAATGAGTCCTCATTCAACCGGATCCGTTGCCAACTGTGGCCTGTAGGCGTGGCTAAGAAAAAAAAAGAAATGATGATGAATTTTAAGTGGCTATATTTGGTTTTTTGAAAACAGGGAAGGAGTGATCGGATTGAGCTGAAATTTCGAGGATAAGCTCCCGGGCCCTAGGAAAGCTTAACCTCTAAATTTCAGCCCAATCGGACAACGTTAAAGGGGGGCTGTGGTGGGAGGGTCCAAACTTCCGGCCCAGTTTACCCCATGAAGATAAAGTCGGAGGAGGATGAAATTTTGCAAGTTTCTTAGTTTGAGCTTGGGCTACAAAATGCCATTACCGCCGTCTCTCTGCGACCTCTAGGACCTGAAATCGCTTAACATTGTGGTGGGTCGCCTCTTTATAGAGGCACAAGTGTGCCTCTATATGATTATGCAAAATACCATAACTCTAGCCTTATTGCAGCTGATTTATTATTGCTAAGCAATGTCTATAATACTGACTTTTTTTAGGCAGTGGGTTTAATGTTGAATCACCCTTTTGTTTTCGTTGCTGTCGTATTTCATACATTATGCAAAATACCATAGCTCTAGCCTTATTGCAGCTGATTTTATTATTGCTAAGCAATGTCTATAATACTGACTTTTTTTAGGCAGTGGTTTTAATGTTGAATCACCCTTTTGTTTGCGTTGCTGTCGTATTTCATACATTATGCAACATACCATAACTATAGCTTTATTGCAGCTGATTTTATTATTGCTAAGCAATGTCTATAATACTGACTTTTTTTAGGCAGTGGTTTTAATGTTGAATCACCCTTTTGTTTGCGTTGCTGTCGTATTTCATACATTATGCAAAATACCATAACTATAGCTTTATTGCAGCTGATTTTATTATTGCTAAGCAATGTCTATAATACTGACTTTTTTTAGGCAGTGGTTTTAATGTTGAATCACCCTTTTGTTTGAGTTGCTGTCGTATTTCATACATTATGCAACATACCATAACTATAGCTTTATTGCAGCTGCTTTTATTATTGCTAAGCAATGTCTATAATACTGACTTTTTTTAGACAGTGGTTTTAATGTTGAATCACCCTTTTGTTTTCGTTGCTGTCGTATTTCATACATTATGCAAAATACCATAACTCTAGCCTTATTGCAGCTGATTTTATTATTGCTAAGCAATGTCTATAATACTGACTTTTTTTAGGCAGTGGTTTTAATTTTGAATCACCCTTTTGTTTTCGTTGCTGTCGTATTTCATACATTATGCAAAATACCATAACTCTAGCCTTATTGCAGCTGATTTTATTATTGCTAAGCAATGTCTATAATACTGACTTTTTTTAGGCAGTGGTTTTAATGTTGAATCACCCTTTTGTTTGCGTTGCTGTCGTATTTCATACATTATGCAACATACCATAACTATAGCTTTATTGCAGCTGATTTTATTATTGCTAAGCAATGTCTATAATACTGACTTTTTTTAGGCAGTGGTTTTAATGTTGAATCACCCTTTTGTTTGCGTTGCTGTCGTATTTCATACATTATGCAAAATACCATAACTCTAGCCTTATTGCAGCTGATTTTATTATTGCTAAGCAATGTCTATAATACTGACTTTTTTTAGGCAGTGGTTTTAATGTTGAATCACCATTTTGTTTTCGTTGCTGTCGTATTTCATACATTATGCAAAATACCATAACTCTAGCCTTATTGCAGCTGATTTTATTATTGCTAAGCAATGTCTATAATACTGACTTTTTTTAGGCAGTGGTTTTAATGTTGAATCACCCTTTTGTTTTCGTTGCTGTCGTATTTCATACATTATGCAAAATACCATAACTCTAGCCTTATTGCAGCTGATTTTATTATTGCTAAGCAATGTCTATAATACTGACTTTTTTTAGGCAGTGGTTTTAATGTTGAATCACCCTTTTGTTTGCGTTGCTGTCGTATTTCATACATTATGCAACATACCATAACTATAGCTTTATTGCAGCTGATTTTATTATTGCTAAGCAATGTCTATAATACTGACTTTTTTTAGGCAGTGGTTTTAACGTTGAATCACCCTTTTGTTTTCGTTGCTGTCGTATTTCATACATTATGCAAAATACCATAACTCTAGCCTTATTGCAGCTGATTTTATTATTGCTAAGCAATGTCTATAATACTGACTTTTTTTAGGCAGTGGTTTTAATGTTGAATCACCCTTTTGTTTGCGTTGCTGTCGTATTTCATACATTATGCAAAATACCATAACTCTAGCCTTATTGCAGCTGATTTTATTATTGCTAAGCAATGTCTATAATACTGACTTTTTTTAGGCAGTGGTTTTAATGTTGAATCACCCTTTTGTTTTCGTTGCTGTCGTATTTCATACATTATGCAAAATACCATAACTCTAGCCTTATTGCAGCTGATTTTATTATTGCTGAGCAATGTCTATAATACTGACTTTTTTTAGGCAGTGATTTTAATGTTAAATCACCCTTTTGTTTGCGTTGCTGTCGTATTTCATACATTATGCAACATATCATAACTATAGCTTTATTGCAGCTGATTTTATTATTGCTAAGCAATGTCTATAATACTGACTTTTTTTAGGCAGTGGTTTTAATGTTGAATCACCCTTTTGTTTTCGTTGCTGTCGTATTTCATACATTATGCAACATACCATAACTATAGCTTTATTGCAGCTGATTTTATTATTGCTAAGCAATGTCTATAATACTGACTTTTTTTAGGCAGTGGTTTTAATGTTGAATCACCCTTTTGTTTTCGTTGCTGTCGTATTTCATACATTATGCAAAATACCATAACTCTAGCCTTATTGCAGCTGATTTTATTATTGCTAAGCAATGTCTATAATACTAACTTTTTTTTAGGCAGTGGTTTTAATGTTGAATCACCCTTTTGTTTGCGTTGCTGTCGTATTTCATACATTATGCAAAATACCATAACTCTAGCCTTATTGCAGCTGATTTTATTATTGCTAAGCAATGTCTATAATACTGACTTTTTTTAGGCAGTGGTTTTAATGTTGAATCACCCTTTTGTTTGCGTTGCTGTCGTATTTCATACATTATGCAAAATACCATAACTCTAGCCTTATTGCAGCTGATTTTATTATTGCTAAGCAATGTCTATAATACTGACTTTTTTTAGGCAGTGGTTTTAATGTTGAATCACCCTTTTGTTTTCGTTGCTGTCGTATTTCATACATTATGCAAAATACCATAACTCTAGCCTTATTGTAGCTGATTTTATTATTGCTAAGCAATGTCTATAATACTGACTTTTTTTTAGGCAGTGGTTTTAATGTTGAATCACCCTTTTGTTTTCGTTGCTGTCATATTTCATGCATTATGCAAAATACCATTACTCTAGCCTTATTGCAGCTGATTTTATTATTGCTAAGCAATGTCTATAATGCTGACTTTTTTTAGGCAGTGGTTTTAATGTTGAATCACCCTTTTGTTTGCGTTGCTGTCGTATTTCATACATTATGCAACATACCATAACTATAGCTTTATTGCCGCTGATTTTATTATTGCTAAGCAATGTCTATAATACTGACTTTTTTTAGGCAGTGGTTTTAATGTTGAATCACCCTTTTGTTTTCGTTGCTGTCGTATTTCATACATTATGCAAAATACCATAACTCTAGCCTTATTGCAGCTGATTTTATTATTGCTAAGCAATGTCTATAACACTGACTTTTTTTAGGCAGTGGTTTTAATGTTGAATCACCCTTTTGTTTTTGTTGCTGTCGTATTTCATACATTATGCAAAATACCGGAACTCTAGCCTTATTGCAGCTGATTTCATTATTGCTAAGCAATGTCTATAATACTGACTTTTTTTAGGCAGTGGTTATAATGTTGAATCACCCTTTTGTTTTCGTTGCTGTCGTATTTCATACATTATGCAAAATACCATAACTCTAGCCTTATTGCAGCTGATTTTATTATTGCTAAGCAATGTCTATAATACTGACTTTTTTTAGGCAGTGGTTTTAATGTTGAATCACCCTTTTGTTTACGTTGCTGTCGTATTTCATACATTATGCAAAATACCATAACTCTAGCCTTATTGCAGCTGATTTTATTATTGCTAAGCAATGTCTATAATACTGACTTTTTTTAGGCAGTGGTTTTAATGTTGAATCACCCTTTTGTTTGCGTTGCTGTCGTATTTCATACATTATGCAACATACCATAACTATAGCTTTATTGCAGCTGATTTTATTATTGCTAAGCATTGTCTATAATACTGACTTTTTTTAGGCAGTGGTTTTAATGTTGAATCACCCTTTTGTTTTCGTTGCTGTCGTATTTCATACATTATGCAACATACCATAACTATAGCTTTATTGCGGCTGATTTTATTATTGCTAAGCAATGTCTATAATACTGACTTTTTTTAGGCAGTGGTTTTAATGTTGAATCACCCTTTTGTTTTCGTTGCTGTCGTATTTCATACATTATGCAAAATACCATAACTCTAGCCTTATTGCAGCTGATTTTATTATTGCTAAGCAATGTCTATAATACTGACTTTTTTTAGGCAGTGGTTTTAATGTTGAATCACCCTTTTGTTTGCGTTGCTGTCGTATTTCATACATTATGCAAAATACCATAACTCTAGCCTTATTGCAGCTGATTTTATTATTGCTAAGCAATGTCTATAATACCGACTTTTTTTAGGCAGTGGTTTTAATGTTGAATCACCCTTTTGTTTGCGTTGCTGTCGTATTTCATACATTATGCTAAATATCATAACTCTAGCCTTATTGCAGCTGATTTTATTATTGCTAAGCAATGTCTATAATACTGACTTTTTTTAGGCAGTGGTTTTAATGTTGAATCACCCTTTCGTTTGCGTTGCTGTCGTATTTCATACATTATGCAACATACCATAACTATAGCTTTATTGCAGCTGATTTTATTATTGCTAAGCAATGTCTATAATACTGACTTTTTTTAGGCAGTGGTTTTAATGTTGAATCACCCTTTTGTTTGCGTTGCTGTCGTATTTCATACATTATGCTAAATATCATAACTCTAGCCTTATTGCAGCTGATTTTATTATTGCTAAGCAATGTCTATAATACTGATTTTCTTTAGGCGGTGGTTTTAATGTTGAATCACCCTTTTGTTTTCGTTGCTGTCCTAAAAAAAGTCAGTATTTCATACATTATGCAATATACCATAACTATAGCCTTATTGCAGCTGATTTTATTATTGCTAAGCAATGTCTATAATACTGACTTTTTTTAGGCAGTGGTTTTAATGTTGAATCACCCTTTTGTTTCGTGTTGTCTGATATACCACAAGTATGGTATACTACAGTTCACTTTTTATTCATCAGTGGCTGTAATACTGAATCACCCTCAAGTTTCATGTTATTTAATATATCATGATTATGATATACTAAACTTGTTGTTTTGTTCTTTTTAGGCAATGGCTGTGATACTGAATCACTCACGTGTTTATTCATTTTTGCATGTCCCAGTTCAAGCTGCTAGTGATTCCGTTCTTAATGATATGAAACGAGAATACTACATTGCTGATTTCAAAAAAATTGTTGACTTTCTTAAAGAAAGGTTTGTTGTATATTCTTTCTTCCACCCTTTTTTTCTTTTTTAGGTGGTTTTTGTATAGCAAATTGAATTGGTATCATTTGGTCGTATGTCAATTTTTTGGTAGAATTGTTGAATTTTTCCTTTTGCTATCTTAGAAATAATTGAATGGGGGGATGAATCTTTAAGGAATGGATTTCAGGAATGATATCCTTGGAAGTTTCTTTCAAGCGCCTATCCATAATTATCCCTTATTCCTAAGGCCTGGAATATTGTATAGAAAACCTGTCTAAACCGTGGTAATTATTATTACTATAATTATGGCGAACTTAGAAAACTGAGTTTAGGCTTAGGCTAAAAAGGCCCAGTGCCTCTAAACCCACAAAAATTAGGCGCGGTATTTTGAGATAGGGCTTGTCTATCTCTTTTCTTTTCGTTCTTTGTAGAGGAGTATTCCTTGGCAGTTTCTGGTGTTCACCATTGTTCTAATGGTGTAATGGCGTCCACCATTGTTTTCCCTGATCTTTCCAGCTTTAGACCGACTTAGGTGGACAACATTCGTGTCTAAAAAAAGGGGGAAAGGTCACTCGGTACTTGTTAGCCATCAGCAGCAAGCGACAGATGCTAGAAAAAAACTTCTATCCCCCGCCTTGGATGAATCCTCAAGAGACCTTTTCTTACGCCACGGTCGCTGCTTTATATTTTCAAAGGGATTGACCCTCGGTAGGGATTGGCTTCTTCATGATCAGATGGGCGAGGCCACTAGTACCTTGACAGTGGCTACACCTAGTAGTAGTAGACCCCTATTTGTGCCTACTATACTCAGGACACCACGAAAAGATTGTTGTGATTACCACCTTAGGTTTGGTTCGAGTGTGCTTATTAGTTTTGGATTGAAGACATATCAGATTATTCTTGTCCCTTACAATTTTTTTCTTTTTTTGTGTCAAACTCGTCATTCTTTTTCTTCTTTTGTCTTCGAAATAATAAAGAAAATGATAGATGGCGCTTCTGAACTCTTAATTAAGATGCTTCTGAATATTGACTGAGTCCGTATTGGTACATACCTACCAATACGGACTCAGTCGTTGTTCAGAAGCATCTTAATTAAGAGGTCAGAAGCACCATCTATCGTTTTCTTTATTATTTCTTTTATAACTAAAACATTTTCTGTGTATCACACTTATTTAAAAAAAAAATTGATACACGTGATTGATGATTAATGAAAGCTCTAATGACATTATGAAGACATGTTGTATCTCTTTTGAATCATGATCGTTCAGAGATAGTTAGCGAGAGGTTTTGGATGATTATATGTTAAGCCATTGAGCTAATTAAGCTGTTAAGCTAATTAAGCTGTTAAGATTTAATTTAAGGCTTAAAAGGAGCATAAATTAAGTCTTTCTTTTATAAGTCAAATATTTTCTGTGTATCAATTTTTTTTTTAAATTGATACACGTGACTGATTATTAATAAAAGCTCTAATGACATTATGAAGACATGTATCTTTTTTGACTCATGATCGTTCAGGGATAGTTAGCGAGTAGTTTTGGATGATTATATGTTAAGCTATTGAGCTAATTAAGCTTTTAAGCTATTAAGATTTAATTTAAGACTTAAAAGGTGCATAAATTAAGCCATACAAGATGTCAAACTTAGATTGAGCTGAAAATATCCCAAATGCAGAAATGAAACTTGAAACAGACAGTAGTTAAATAAACAGAAACTAAAATTAATATAAATTATATAAATACGGGTTTATTACCACCCCTCACGGCATAATTCAGGGGTATATTTCAAAGAATGTTAACACAGTGTATATTCAATAGTTTATCTTTATGTTTCTGTAGTTTTTTATTTTTCGATATTTATCTATATTGTCTTATATGTCGCCTACAACTATCGGTCCATCGTTTAATATTTCAATCTTCTTATCATGTATAATTTCAAATTATTTTTTGCTTGTTCTTTGTATATCGATGATTAAATCATTTATATATGTGACCTGATTGTATTTTCATTTTCAAAATATTTCAAATAATTTTTCAACTTGGAAGGGTGGTGCTGGCATGTTAATTGAATATAAATATTTATTCAATAGATTTATTTTGATGATTTCAATCTCAGAACTCATTAGATAAACTCTGTAATTTATTTATTTATTTGTGTATTTTTCTTGTACTTGCGCTTACTTATATTACCCCAACAACTACCCATCCATTTTCTAAATAACACTTTTAGTCAGCTTGGCGTGTATGATTTCAAATAATTTTTTGCTTATTCTTTATGTACGTTGTTTGTACCATTTATATGCGTGACCTGATCGTACTACATTTTCAAAAAATTTCAAATAATATTTCAACTTTGAGGGGTAGTGCTGGCATTTTAATTTAATGGACTTGTTTGTTTAATAGAGTTATTTTGATGAGCGCTTAGTAGATAAGCTCTGTAATCTTTTTCATTTATTTACGTGTTTTTCTTCTGTCTACGTTTACTTAGGCAGCGCGATTACGCTGCCTTAGATTACCCCCAGAACCAACCATCCATTTGAACTAATATTCTTTGTCGTGCATAATTTCAAATTAAGTTTTGGTCATTTCCATGATTATACCGTTTATGTTTGATCGGATTTTTTTTTTTTTTTTTTTTTTTTTTTTTTTTTTTTTTTTTTTTGCTCTATATCATTTATGTCATTATGTATATCATTTTATATCATATCATTACGGTCATGATTATATCATTTATGTTTGATCGGATTTATTTTCTTTTACTTGCATTTAGTTAAATCACCCTAAATAAATACCCACTTATTGTTTAATATCATCAATTTTCTGAGTATTCTTTGAAATTAATAATTTAATCCTTTTTAGAATTCCTAGATTATATGTGGCAACCGATATAATTTGTGGTTTTCCTACAGAGACCGACGAAGACTTCGAAGAGACCATAAAACTGTGTAGTGAATACAAATTTCCCAGTTTGTTTATCAATCAGTTTTACCCAAGACCTGGAACTCCAGCTGCCAAACTACCACGCCTGCCCACCCAAGTGGCAAGTATTTTTCTTTCTATATTTATTCATTTTATTTAATGTTTGTCATACAAGCGTGGAATAAACAGAACTGGCTAATAGCCTAATTGAAAGAGTGCTAGAGTATTGTAACATGCGCTCACAACTAAGGGATCCCGGCAATAACCGAATAATTGTAAATTCATGTTTTTTTCATAATCAGGACCTTATCCAAGGGAGGGGGGTTACTTGGTTTCAATCCCCCACCAGCTCCCCAACATATTTCTCCGGCTCTTAATAGTGCAGATAGAAAGATATTTCTCCTAAAAAGCTAAAAAATATTTCTCTGATTCGTAAACTGGGCTTAAAAAATGCAGATAACTAAGACCTGGAACAAACTACCACGCCTACCCACCCAAGTGGCAAGTATTTTTCTTTCTATATTTATGTTGTGTTTTTTTTGTCATTCAAGCGTGAAAGATCTGCAGTCTGGAAGGGGAGGGGATGCCACCTGTAATAACAATTTATTACAATAATACAATTTATTTAGTGCAAATAATCATTTACTTATAAATCACCATATAAAAAGTAAAGTTGAGTAGAGATGTAAAACAAAATAGGAAGTATAACAAAATCAAAAAGCAAATTAAGTCTAATTAAAAGCATAAATCAATTAAACAACTTTGAAGAGGTTGTAGGGTCTGCGGTTCCACACAAATCAAATAACTTGGAATAATAAATAAACTTAGTTTTTAATTTTAATAGGTAGTTTTATGAAGATTGCCTGATGCTTTTGTTGATTAAAAGGTGCAAGCCATGTTAAACATTTGACAGCTATGAGTTTTCAAAATTTTCAAATCATCAGTGAAAACCTTTTTGAAAATTTTCAAGCCTGTGAAAACTTCAAAATATTGAAGCTACGTTAAATTTTTAACTTATGCTAAAATTCATGGGCGAGGGCGTATGATATCAATGGTCTGTTTTTTTCTTTCTTTCACTGGGACAGATCCAGATTTTTATTTTATTTTTTTATTATTATTTTGTTACTGAATATTTTTGCGAATTAAATTTTATCCATGCATTGGGAGATGTCTAAAATCTCAATTTTGAGATCTTTTTAAGAAATGTTCAAAAATCACTTTTCCAGAAACAACATCTCCTGAAAACAAGCCCTCACATCTTCTAGTTTCTCGTTTTGATAAGATATTAGCAAGGTCTTCCAACATCGGGACTCCAGTCCTACGCCCTCTGGACTCTGGGGTCGACTTGTTGGACACTAGACTGGGACTACAAGACCCGGAATTTTAATTCTCGTGTCCCAGAGTCTTTTACGTCGAAATCCGAATTCCTTAGTGGTAATACATGAGGTTCCGATCAGGTCCCTCGTCAATATCTAATAATTCCGAAAATCAAAATTGGAGGTCTCTTTTTCAAGGATTATACTACTGAGTGATTTTTATCAATATTAAGAGAATGTCCTATTTTTAGGAATAGTGTTTTTGGGAAACAATGATTTTCGGCTTTTTAAAAAATTCAAAAGGCTACAGCACGTGAATTTAGTCAGACGTCTCCAAACAAAGGGTGTCCAAACAATTTGGGTAATTATTATACAAAAATAGAAAATTATTTTATGTCATTCCAAAGTTAGAATTATTTCAATATTTAGCAAAATCTCACATATTGGACCTTAGAAGTCGTCCATGTTGACCTGCATCTTTGTCTAGAAATTTCTGGACCAAGAAATTGCATATTACCTTGGAGGACTACTGGTTGCGTAGTAGTTAAAGTAGTTAAACTTTCGGGTTAAACTAGATCAGGGTCGAATTATCTGCATTTTACTAATTTTCTACCCTCTTAGAAATTCCCCCGTATCTGTTGTCTTATCTCGTTCAAGTAATGTGATGCATTTCACTAATTTCCTACCCTCTTAGAAATTCCCCCGTATCCATTGTCTTATCTCGTTCAAGTAATGTGATGCATTTCACTAATTTCCTACAGTGTTAGAAATTCCCCCATATCCGTCGTCTTATCTCGTTCAAGTAATGTGATGCATTTCGCAAATTTTCTACCGTCTTAGAAATTCCCCCGTATCCGTCGTCTTATCTCGTTCAAGTAATGTGATGCATTCCACTAATTTCCTACCCTCTTAGAAATTCCCCCGTATCCTTCGTCTTATCTCGTTCAAGTAATGTGATGCATTTCACTAATTTTCTACCGTCTTAGAAATTCCCCCGTATCTGTCGTCTTATCTCGTTCAAGTAATGTGATGCATTTCACTAATTTTCCACCGTCTTAGAAATTCCCCCGTATCCGTCGTCTTATCTCGTTCAAGTAATGTGATGCATTCCACAAATTTCATACCCTCTTAGAAATTCCCCCGTATCCGTCGTCTTATCTCGTTCAAGTAATGTGATGCATTTCACTAATTTCCTACCCTCTTAGAAATTTCCCAGTATCCGTCGTCTTATCTCGTTCAAGTAATGTGATGCATTCCACTAATTTCCTACCCTCTTAGAAATTCCCCCGTATCCTTCGTCTTATCTCGTTCAAGTAATGTGATGCATTTCACTAATTTCCTACCCTCTTAGAAATTTCCCCGTATCCATTGTCTTATCTCGTTCAAGTAATGTGATGCCTTTCACTAATTTTCTACCGTCTTAGAAATTCCCCCGTATCCATTGTCTTATCTCGTTCAAGTAATGTGATGCATTTCACTAATTTTCTACCGTCTTAGAAATTCCCCCGTATCTGTCGTCTTATCTCGTTCAAGTAATGTGATGCATTTCACTAATTTTCCACCGTCTTAGAAATTCCCCCGTATCCGTCGTCTTATCTCGTTCAAGTAATGTGATGCATTCCACAAATTTCATACCCTCTTAGAAATTCCCCCGTATCCGTCGTCTTATCTCGTTCAAGTAATGTGATGCATTTCACTAATTTCCTACCCTCTTAGAAATTTCCCAGTATCCGTCGTCTTATCTCGTTCATGTAATATGATGCATTTCACTAATTTTCTACAGTGTTAGAAATTCCCCCATATCCGTCGTCTTATCTCGTTCAAGTAATGTGATGCATTTCACAAATTTTCTATCGTCTTAGAAATTTCCCCGTATCCATTGTCTTATCTCGTTCAAGTAATGTGATGCATTTCACTAATTTCCTACCCTCTTAGAAATTCCACCGTATCCGTCGTCTTATCTCATTCATGTAATGTGATGCATTTCACTAATTTTCTACAGTGTTAGAAATTCCCCCATTATCCGTCGTCTTATCTCGTTCAAGTAATGTGATGCATTTCACTAATTTTCTACCTTCTTAGAAATTCCCCCATATCCATTGTCTTATCTCGTTCAAGTAATGTGATGCATTTCACTAATTTCCTACCCTCTTAGAAATTTCCCAGTATCCGTCGTCTTATCTCGTTCATTTAATATGATGCATTTCACTAATTTTCTACAGTGTTAGAAATTCCCCCATATCCGTCGTCTTATCTCGTTCAAGTAATGTGATGCATTTCACTAATTTCCTACCCTCTTAGAAATTCCACCGTATCCGTCGTCTTATCTCGTTCATGTAATGTGATGCATTTCACTAATTTTCTACAGTGTTAGAAATTTCCCCATATCCGTCGTCTTATCTCGTTCAAGTAATGTGATGCATTTCACTAATTTTCTACTTTCTTAGAAATTCCCCCATATCCATTGTCTTATCTCGTTCAAGTAATGTGATGCATTTCACTAATTTCCTACCCTCTTAGAAATTTCCCAGTATCCGTCGTCTTATCTCGTTCATGTAATATGATGCATTTCACTAATTTTCTACAGTGTTAGAAATTCCCCCATATCCGTCATCTTATCTCGTTCAAGTAATGTGATGCATTTCACTAATTTTCTATCGTCTTAGAAATTTTCCCGTATCCATTGTCTTATCTTGTTCAAGTAATGTGATGCATTTCACTAATTTCCTACCCTCTTAGAAATTCCACCGTATCCGTCGTCTTATCTCGTTCATGTAATGTGATGCATTTCACTAATTTTCTACAGTGTTAGAAATTTCCCCATATCCGTCGTCTTATCTCGTTCAAGTAATGTGATGCATTTCACTAATTTTCTACTTTCTTAGAAATTCCACCGTATCCGTCGTCTTATCTCGTTCATGTAATGTGATGCATTTCACTAATTTTCTACAGTGTTAGAAATTCCCCCATATCCGTCGTCTTATCTCGTTCAAGTAATGTGATGCATTTCACTAATTTTCTACTTTCTTAGAAATTCCCCCATATCCGTCATCTTATCTCGTTCAAGTAATGTGATGCATTTCACTAATTTTCTACTTTCTTAGAAATTCCCCCATATCCATTGTCTTATCTCGTTCAAGTAATGTGATGCATTTCACTGATTTTCTACTTTCTTAGAAATTCCCCCGTATCCGTCGTCTTATCTCGTTCAAGTAATGCCTTAATTTAATGGAATACTTCGAGTTGAATTCCGTTATTTTGTAGTTGGAAATGCACCTTTTGGAGCAATTTCTTTGGGTAGAAGAAAATACAGAAATTCGATTTTTCTTAATGTATGTGGATCTTAATGTATATGTTCCCTGTGAAAAAAGAGATTTTATGATAAGCCAGCAGTTGTAGATTGTAGAAATAAA
Source organism: Artemia sinica (assembly GCA_027921565.1). Taxonomy (NCBI): domain Eukaryota; kingdom Metazoa; phylum Arthropoda; class Branchiopoda; order Anostraca; family Artemiidae; genus Artemia; species Artemia sinica. The sequence continues at coordinate 50,409,764 of CM051266.1, read as the reverse complement.
GAAAGAATACTTGTATTATTGGATTCTTTAGTCTCAGATCTATCCATTCACCAAGACAGAATTGTGATATTTCTTACAATGTTCCTTGAGGAAAGCGAAATTGTCTTTAAAAAAAGCGAATGTGTCCTTTTTTCAACGTATTTTAAGTCTAAAAAAATCCTGCACACCAGATTTTAAAATTATAATTCGGTAGATGGATAGAACTTAGTCCCAGCTATAAGTTCGAGCCGATTATCCTAAATCAAGTGAAAATGACAGTGAAAACTGAAAAATAAGCCATATAGTACCAGTGGCGGATCCAGGGGAGGGGCGAGGGGGCGCGCATCAAATGTTAAAATTTGATGTTGCCAGTCTTAGAAATGATTTTTTTCAACAATTTTTTTAAACGATATATATTATATGAATGGAATATATAATATTAAGTTGGGATCTTTCACAAGGTTGTAGTAATGAAAATTTGATTGATGGGAAATCCTAAGTTGGGCAGAATAAACATTGATAAAAACCTACCATTCCTTAATTTTAGGTATGAGGGGGGGGTGGTAATTTTGCCAAAAAAAACAAAAGCAGTTGTATAATCGAAAAGATGTTGAAATAAAATCTTATATATCGTAAATGTCCCATTAATTTTAAAAGGTGATGTTGCCAGTTGGAGAAATGACTTTTTTTTTCAACAATTTACTTTCTTACTCTCTTACGGGGGTTATTGGGAAGATTTAATGGAGAGCTAAAGCATACTAAAAAGTTAAATGATATATTTGATGTGTTACACAATCATATATTTAATATGTTTTTATTTGCTTGTTAAATTTTGTTGCTATATTTTATCATTTTAAACTGATTATATTTTGAAATCATGTGCATTTACTGCTTTGATACAACCAGATTATATTGGTGTCTTTCGTTAACTTTAATTTTATTTAACGGCGTTCAGTTTTTAAAAGGTTTTGCCATTCTGCCGTGTTCAGAATCAAAAGCAAACCAATTTATTATCTTGAATTATCTTTTAATTCTAATAAATGTCCAACTCAATAATCAGATTAATTTCGTACTTGTTAACTTATTTGTTGGCAAAATCGTATGTACTACATGTAAAAACATGTAGCACCGAAAATTTTAAGAAGATGTAGCTTTCTGAAAATTTGAGAAAATGGGGAAATTTAAATGGAAAAGATCTCCGCATTGAGTTATGCAGTTTTCTAAATTCAAAAACAAAAAAATATGGATAAAAAAACAGCTAAAGGTTTTTTAGAGGGATGAGGTGGGCGGTTGTGCTCCCCATCTAATTCTTGTTCCTATTTTCGTTTTTGCGTTATTTTTTTATTAGACTAATCATTCTTTCTCTTTTTTCTCCGCTCCTCTCTTTTTTCCTTTCCCTTTTTCCTTTCCTCTTTTTTTCTCTCGGTTGCCTTACTATTTTTCTTACTACACACGTCTGCAAGTAAAAAGCTGCATTGGATGTTTTGCATTTTCCAATAAAGTTTAACTGGATAAGAACGGGAAAAACATTACCGCAAAATTTCATCAGGTGTTTGGATTAGTTGTCTTTGGGAGTCAACCGACTGTTAATGTTTGAATTTGTTTGGACGTTGTCAAATTTGCCTAATTCACTTTGCTTAGTTGTTTTCACGGTTTAACATGGCAACACTGACACAGATGTGGTACTGCCCTAAAAACTTCGTAATTTCCAAACAAGCAAATGATAATTCGTAGAAAATGGTCACGATTTATCTTAAAAATAATTTCGTTTAAAATAGTCTAAAAGTCAAATGACTATGCCTCCCGGCATGAAATAAGCCCTACAGCCCCTGGGGCAAGGGTTATAAGTTCTACAATTGTTAGGGGGCTGTGAGGTTTATTTCTTCCCGGGAGGAATAGTTATTTGACCTTTAGATTATTTTAAACAAGACAGCTATTTCACATTTTGATCGGGTGTCTTTGGAGGGAGGGAAGATGAAAAGAGCATGGGAAGAAGGCTAATTGCCCTCTGGCCTGCTTTCAACCTGCCCTGTAAGTTCCAATTCAATAACTTCGGCTGTTCTTAAGCTATTGCAGATGTACATTTTTGATAAATTGGACCTTTTGACTTTTTTTTTTACAAAATAGCTTTTTTCAAAAATTTCGACCAGTGTTAAGGGGGACAGGCATTTAATTAGATGAACAAGATAAATCGTAGTCTTTACGTAATAATAGACCTAAGATGAATCCAGGGGGCAAAACTTTGTCCTTGGTCCTTGGTACTTGTCCTTTGTCCTTGTCCTTTTTATTCTATTTTGCTTTACTAGGACATTTTCTTTTTCAGGGTAAAAGTCGAACTAAGCGCCTTTCAGATTTATTTCATACTTACGAACCTTTCCGTGACCAGATCGGGGAAATGCAAACAGTTTTAGTAACAGAAATTTCAACTGATGGGAAATTTTACGTTGGACACAATAAACAATATGCGCAGGTATCTATGATTTGTTCTCCTTTTTGTCTTGTCTGATTATAAAAATAGCATAAGTTTGACTTATGCCCAGGTGTGCACAATGGTATGCATTTTGGTACCATTTTTTTTTTGGGGGGGGGGGGGGGAAGAATGATCCTTGGATGCCTCCTTCCATGCCCCTTCACCTCTGTTTACACTTATGCTACTACTACTATTACTTCTAAAAACTCACTGCAGTCACCAAGCCACTCAGGCCAACACAGCTACGTACGCTCCTGCTTCATTTCAATCTATTCAAAGCCTCCCTCTTTACGCCCTACCAAGAACTTCCAGTATTCATTAAATCCTTCCTTACGAACTCGTCCCAACCCCGTTCTGAGGGTTGGGCGAAAAGGATAACAAATAGGGAGGTTTTCGGGAAACTGAAATGCAAAGTACTAGGGCTTAGTTTTCAAGTTCAGGATTTATTTGCTTTGCATTCCTTTTTTCAAATTTAAGCATTTTTTTTTTTTAATTTATGTTTTAAAGTTTTTAATTTCAAGACTTAGACAGATTTTGTTACACTTATACTGTCCATTTTATGGAATCAATTAAAAAAAAAAAAAATCCGAAAAAGAAGTTTTTCTAAGAAAAATAAAGAGCCGTATTAAACTTCAGACCAACTGAAATAAAGTCCTATAATAATTCAAACTCAAAACGACCAGAAATTAGTATTAAAGAATAACTGAAACCCAAAACGAACAGAAATCAAAATAAATGATCATGTCAATTGTAAAAATAACAAATACTAATATATACGAATAATTAAATATTGAAACGAGTAAAAAATTAATTAAATATGCAAGTCAAACTTAAAACGAACAAAAATTACTACATTCACAGCAGATACGTCCTTTAGATAACCTGGATACACATAGTGTCTTTTGATTTATTTTGACATCCTCTCCAACTTTCCCTGAATTTTCACCTTGATATTAGTCTTTTCCCTCCAAGCACTGTTCATCATGCCATGTAATTTTCAACTGAACACCCTCAGCCGCTCCTGAGACATTGCTGGTGTGTTCTTTTGAAATTCACCATGCACATAGTGTGTTTTGATTTTGTTCAACATCCCCCACTATATTTCGTAAAAGTATTCGCAGGCAGAAGTAGTCACAGTTACTAGTTGCCGTAAGTAGCGACAGCCACAGTCACAACTAGTCGCAGTTGTAGCCGCAGTAGTAGTGGCCCTGAAAATTTCAAGTTAATAAACTTGGCCGTTCCTAAGATATTGTAGATTGCCCCTGTTACTGGCCTAGATGCACGTGGTTTCTTTTGATTTAGTTCAGCATGCCCCTCAATATTTCCTGAAGTCTCACCTAGACGCCCTTAGCTTTTTCGGACACACACAGGATAAATCATTCCCCCTTCTAGATGATAGATTCTATGTAAATAATGGGCAAATTACGTAATTTACGACCCTTGCTCTGGGGGCTCTTAATCCCTGGAGGCAAATTTATTTGATCTCTCGACTATTCTGAACAAACAGGGTTTTTTTTAGCGAAATTTCGATCAGTGCTGGGGAGGGGCCACCTAAATAGGGCAAGTGGGGAAGGAGCTGGCAGCCCTCCGATGACTTTTGAGCATCCCTAAAAATTTTAGCTTAATACTCTCAGTTGTCTCTGAAATATTGTTGATATGCCCTTTTGACTACCAGCATGCAGCAGTGTGTTTGATTTTGTCTTCAGATCAGTTGTCTTCCGACCAGTTTTTAGCACCCCCCTCAACATGCCCCGGAAGTCTCAATTCCACCGTTCTTAAGATATTACAGATATGTTTTTTTTTTAAAGTGGATGTACATAGTGGCTTTTGGTTTAATATAACATACCCCTCAACATTCCCCTTTTCCCAGCGATTAAATTCTGCATGTAGACAATGAGGAAAATGTATAATCTACAATCCTTATCCCGGGGCCGTGGGGGAATGGCATCCTCGGAGGCGTAGTTATTGACCTTTTGACTATTTTGAACAAAATGGCGTTTTCAAACCCTTTGTTATTCAAAATTTAGGATTCGTACTCTTGTATTCTTAGTGATATACGTTTATTCTATGAATCAGTAAATTAATTCTATGTGAAGAATTTTTATGCAACAGAAACAAATTGTTTATAGCAATATCCTTTTACTCTTTTTTATCATGCCATGTGGCTGCATCTTCCAGATCTTCGACAATTTTATCCATTCTTAAGATATTGCAGATACGCCTTTCTTATAAACTGGATGCACGTAGTTTCTTTTGATTTAGTCTAATATACCCTTCAACACTCCCTGAAGTTTCACCTTAACACCCTTAGCCTTTTCGGACACACCCAGACTCTTCGGCCGTCTGTGCTGTCTGCCTGCATTTACCAGATCTTCGGCAACCTTATTCATGACCTCTACTTCACACACTTAATTCATATTTGAATGCTTTCTCTACTTTCCTTACATTCCTCTAATGTTCATATGGTCTAAGACTCACATTCAGTAACGTGGCTTTTTTAATGTATATGGTGTCTTTTGATTTGGTTTGATATGCCAATCTACATTTGCAAAAATTTTCAGCTTAATAATCTTAGCCGTTCCTAAGATATTGCAGCTACGCCTATTAACAACAGGGGTGCAAATAGTGTCTTTAAGTTCCATACCGTCCTCAACATTTTCTGAATGTTTGAACTTGACACCCTTCCCTAACTGTTCTTGAAATGTTGAAGATTGGTTGCCATGAAAGATAAATTTTAAACAAAATTCATGCATCTGTATTTAGGATCGTCTTAAACAAAATATTTTATTTGTCTATAAAAGAAAATATAAATGATTATCGTGCGGTTTTATGTCTGGTGCCATTTTGGGGACAAACTAAAGTACCGAGGACATCGAAATCATACTACTGTTTGCCCCCTCCCCTGGGCCCATTTTTATTTGTGTCTGAAGACCGCGATTTTTTTGGATTTTTCTTTTGGTTGTTACAAAATTATGAAGTTTTGAGGGGGTGACCAAATTTTTGTCAGCGTTGCCACGTTAAAGTGTGAAAATAAACAAGCAAAGCAAATTTGTTGAATTGGACACAGATTTTTGTCCAGATTTTATCGACTTGCAAACTAGAGAACAGCAAAATCAATAAACCTGCAATTCAAGACTCACAAACCGGCAAAATCCTCGATCGTTCTTTCGAGCAAAGCGATCGAATTCAAATCAGGATTATGGATTCACGTCAGTAGAACAGCGTTTTTATAATCTAAGTTGCCAGTAGAACGATATATTTACATTCCGGATTATGGATTTACAATATATTTTGTCAGTGAAAAACCTAGAGGGATAGATAAGGAGGTTTAATAGTTTATATTTTTGTAGGTCCTTGTACCAATGGAGCAAGAATTCATGGGTCAAATGGTCAAGGTCAAAATAGTATCAGCAGGAAAATTTTGGATGGTTGGGGAGCCTATCAGCGTAGAATACGCACCTAAAGAAGTTTTATCAGTGTTGTCAAGCACAGTAAAGACAGCACTGTCCCCAAAATTTATTATACCTGTTTTGTCTAGTTTAGTGCTTTTGAGAGTTGGTTATGTCTTTTTTAAGTATGCGAAATAGATCTGGTATTTAATGGTTATGACTTTGATCTGTCCAGGGTAACCTCCCAATACGCATTAGGTTTGAAAACAGTTGGTGAAAGCATCATTTTCTAAAAAAAAATAGGAATTATTACGTAAATCTTATTATATTAAACAACCAATAATTGCATATCAAGAATTCTTCTCTAAAACGGTAATATATTTTTTTTTCTGAAAATTGGCATACCATCATTTATCCAATATAAGAAAAAAACGATCTAGATAGGTCACGGTCACGACTTTGGTAAAATTCGTTTAGGGCCTTAATTTTGGAAAACTTTTTTTTTATATGAATGACGTTACAAATATCCAAACGTCCAATACCCTAATGGTTTTATTTTCTACATCAAATAAAATTAAATCAAAGCTGCTTTGCGTAATAGATTTAAAAAATTGTCTTTCTTTTCACCGACTGAAGTTCAGTCCCCTGGTACTACTTAATTAGTATGTATAATATAGAAAATATATTTAATAAAAATAATTAGTAAGGGATTTGCTGAAGAAGTACTGAAGCATGTCTATGCGTACTTCTGCTCTGACAAGTTTTTTAATTAAGAACAAGATCTTCAGGGTTGTTCAGTAAGCAGGGTTGTTCAGTAACCATCATAGATTTTCGTTAAAAAAGAAATGCATTAGTTTTTTCTACCAGAATTTTTTCGCTTGCTATATAGTTTTAAAGTTTTATTTGGAAGAATTCATAATTTATTTACACAAAATTGAAAGAAGAGTATTACATTTTAAAGCTAATATAGCTTCTAAAGTATCTATGCTATTTATGTTTTGGTAGGTAATGAATTGAGTTTTGACCAACAAACTTAAAAGTAATATTTTTTATTAACAGTAATGGACTATTATTGTTTGGTATACATCAACAATGTTTTGTTTGCATCAACAATGTACTTTTTCACTCAATATAGATACTGATTCGTGGGTATTAACAAAAATTGGGCAATAGATAGTCGAATTTTAGATAAATTACAATGTTGGTCAAACATTTTTAGAATTGCTTGCTTTGGGAATGTTATCTGTGATGAAAGCTATAATGTTTTACAGACAGGAGCACCAAATGGAGTGGGGTGGGGGGAATTTATATGTCTAAGCTATTTTTATTTTTAAATTCCATGTTTGTTTTAACTAAACATGCTTTCAGAAGGGATTATTTTCTTGTGATGTGAGTTTTAAAGCCGCTTGACGAATGCTCTTTCACTGTTATAGTCAATCTTTGCATTAAAGGGCTGGGCACACGTAGAGGTAGCTGATTTCGGGAACTGATTTCCAAATCAGCGCCGATTTTAAAAGAAATCGGCGTCGATTTGAGCTTGAAAAATTTTCTAGTTTTCGGCGCCGATTTACAAATCAGTGCCGATTTTCATCATTATCATCACAAAAAAAAATAGGGATACAAATAAATAGTCAGTCAAAGATGTATGTGATGAAAGACCCCACTACTGAGCTGAGAACTAAGCTGAGATCAATCATGCAACTATTAATAAACTCCAGTTGACTATTTTTGTTCATGATTTTTTGTTTTGAAAATCTCGCGCAATAAATTTTCCTTTCAACAAATTTTTCTTACCGCTATCGTTTGTCCACTGATGCTGAAATCGGTTCCCGAAATCAGCTACGTGGGCCCAGCCCTTAAATGTTGATCTGCCGCACTTTCTCGATACTAGCCGACTAGCTAGTGTGGCAGCGCATTACAAAGAAGCTTGCATTGACATAACCCTGTTAGCCTCGCAAACGGGTCTTGTGGGAAAATACATCGACTCTTTAGCCAATAGGCCAAAAGATCTCTTAGAACTTCACGATTGAGTGAAGGCAATGTCGATAGCGTATTCCGAAGTTTTGAAAATTATACAAATCTTCATTACTCTGCCTAACACAACGACTGGTAATGGGAGATTCTTTTTTACATTAAGCCTGATTAAAACCTATTTAAGATCAACAATGGGCGATGAAACGCTCAGTGATCTGATGTTGATGTTTAGTGAAAAAAAAAACTGTTTAAAATCATTGGATTTCGAGGCTATGGTTGGTATTTTTGGAAAAATGAGACCTCGTCGATTCCTAGTGATGCAATAAAACTGTGAATTACTTTCCAGTAATTTTAAGCTTTCTGTATTCATTAAACACTTTTAAATTGTTTCTTACTATTATTAGTTGATTTTAGGAGAGGCCTATGCTAACCACTGTGAAGGAATGTTGCTCTTAAACAGCTGTGAGCCGGCCACTTTAGGGGGCCCTCAGGTTGTTTAACCCCCCCCCCCCCCCCACCATTAGTTCAGAATGAAATGACGCAACTGGGTCGATATATTCATTTATTGGGAGTTCCACTGTCTTATGAAAAAATTCCCCATTGTTCTGCTTGTTGTTTTTGTTTATGATGGAAAGACAGTTTGGTCTTTGTTGTTATTTGCGTCTGGACCAAAACCAATTTAAAAGCCAAAATTACATCCAAAATAGAAATAGAAATTCACGTTTAATATAAATACATAATCACAATAAAAATATATTACAAAATAGAATCATTGAGCTAATTTAAGACACGGAGCAGTAACTTTATATCTCGGTCATCAGGTTTATGCACTAAAATAGCACTCATTATATAGAGCTAAAAGAGCACTTACAACAAAACAAGGATAATTATCCAAGTAGTAAATAACAAGACAAGGGATACTAAATCTGGTTAAGGTTAATTTAATTGTTGAGAAAATAAAGTTTTAAAATGCAGCAGTCTCTTAGGCGTAAAAGACGTATTCCAAGAATTTCTTACTTTTGAAGTGTATTCTAGAAGCCACTTCAGCAGTAGCGTAAATTCACAAAAATTTACTGTGAGTGGGGGGAGGGGGCAAAATGCATTTTTTTTTTTTTAATCTAGAAGCGAAACAGATTTGTCATTTTTTACTGAAAATACCAAAAAACGCGTTTTTCAGCGAAAACACCAAAAAGGTGTATTTCAAAATCTAAGGAGGGTTGAAAATTTCTAGGGGGAAACACCCCTCCCCTCCCAATTGACGCCACTGATTTTTAGCATTGATAGTTCAAAAGGCAGTATGTTACACACAGTGGCGCAATTTTTTTTAAATCCTGGGGGGGAGGGGGGTCAGAGCCATTTTACCAAATCAACTCAAAATGACAGCAAAAACTGAAAAATTACCCATGTACTACCATAAAGGTAAAGACGTACTAAAGAAGACTGACTCGTCTCTGTGGATGCTTAAATTATACAGGCTTATCTTAGTTTTGACAATAGTATTGAAGAAACTAAATTTCAGCTGAGGGTGCGGCGGCAAACTGGGGGCTGCCCCCCCCCTGCCCAATATCAAATTACGGCCCTGGCTACATCATCTGTATTTCATAGGAAATCAAAATAAAAACGAAGAATAATTGTTGAGAGCTAACTAGCGATAATCGGTTGTTGGGACAAACCAACAATAGTAAGAATTTAATGAAGAAATCTGCCACACTATTAAGATACCTTGCATTAGAAGAAGCTTTATTTTTAATAAAGAAATCTAGTTTTCTCGCGAAAAAATCAACAATTCTGAGGTTTTAAGGGAAACCATGAAATATTGTAGGCGCCTGTGCAGAACGCTCGTATTTGTACTCATTTCGAAGGCTTCAACAAACACTACGTCTTTTTTTGCTCAGGCTCAGGCGGGGTACGAAAGGGGGATGGGACTTCAATTTTGTGTTCACCCTCCCGAAAAGTTGTTACAACTTGTATTTCAGAAGCCTTGTTAAAAAGAGAACTTGAAAACTTGTAAACTTGTTACCTGTTACAGATTGTCACAACTTAATAATTATTTTGTATACTCCGCCTATTCAGTATTTTTTCAAATTCCTGTCCCACCCCTAAAATATCACCCCCTTCCAAGAAGTTTGGCAATATATATATATATATATATATATATATATATATGTATATATATATATATATATATATATATATATATATATATATATATATATACATATATATATATATATATGTATATAAAATTAAAAGAATAACCAGGAAAACGAGGTCAATTTCAGCCAGAGGCCAGAAAGAAGCGAGTTTTTCGTGTTTCTTCTGCTCTGTTAGAGTTTACTTCAAAAGGGTAGTTTTTTTTTTTTTTTTTTTTTCTTTTTTAAGCACTGAAGAAGACAGCGGATATATCTTGGCAACTAGGTGGAAATATCTTTGTCGAAATATCTGCTTTTGTCTGTTCGCTTCTTTCTGTCTACTGGCTGAAATTACCCTCGTTTTCTTGGTTATTTTTTTAATTATAGTTTCTTATATTTTTTTTCTTTTTGTCAAACGTCACATACAACCAGTGTGGCCTTAGAACGTACTTCCCTCCCAATAAAAAAAATCGTTTACACATGTGTCATCCAGCCTTTTAGATACCTGGTCTTAATTTCTTCTACAGAAACAGCAAATGTTATTGAGCACTAACATCAACAAATTTTGGTTCAACTTTTAAGACTTAAACCAAAATTGAAGTCCCTAATTCTATTTTATTATTCTTGAATAATGTGACTATATATATATATATGTGATTTCAGCACAAGGGTTTCTAGGGGAATGCTTAATATCACAGAAACTGATATTGACTAAAAAACTTGATTTGTCCTATCAGTTATGGATGTTTTAATTTTAGCCCAAAATACTTTTTTTTAATGAATATCACGTTTCTGCGTACGTTATATTTGACAAATATAACAAAAACAGCAAAAAATTCAGACATTTTCCGTCTAGGTTAATTTTCCAAAATTTAGCTTATTATCCGGGCTGGTCTAAGGATGGTCGACAATATTTGCTAAAGGCGATTGCGTGAGTTATTTGCTAATTAACGGACAAATTTTCGAGTAAGAGGGGGCTACCAAGGCTAACTTTACCTCAGGCGCCACCTGCCCTAGGAATTGCCCTACTTATTATGGAACGGACTAGTTAGTATACATTTCCTAAACTTTTTTAACTTTAAACTTTGAAAAAACAAAAATTCTGCCAACTGTTTTGAAACCCTTCATAATTGCAACTGTGATTTTTTTTTTTTTTTTTTTCACCTTCTGAATCACTTAGATGAAAATGTTGCAAGATTCTCAAAAGTACAGGAAATACACAACATGTAATAAAACAACGACAAAACTTTAAAAAAATAATACAACGGCAATAAATAGAAAATGGCAATAGAAACTGACCAATGAAGATGATAGAGATTCTTTTTTTTTACTTGAATCTTCCTGACTATCTTTATAATACAATTTTCCATTAGCATAATCACACTCTTGAAACATCTAATGGAGATGGCGTTGTAAATTTATCTATTAGTGTAGGGGACTTGCCCAGTCCCACTCCCACGAGAGACTAACAATATGCAAAAGATTAAAATCTGCTACTATTGGTGATGGATTTAACATTTCTCTGGGAAGAAAATACTTCCCCCTCTTGACCTACCCCCCCCCCCCCCGCTAAGGGCTCCCTTGATGTTGACATACTGTTAATATACTGAGTATAGTTACAAATATTGCCACTGATAATTCACAATAAAATTACCATTAGAAAATGAACACCCCATTTAGTTATTTAAAGTTATTAAGATTTAAGAAATTTTATTTATTGCACTGAGCGTCAAACTATCGTTTTTGTAAGTCAACCCCATTCCGTCCCTGAAATATTGCAGATACGTCTTTTTGACAACCTTGATTATTTATTTAATTTTATTAAGATTTGAGAAAATGTACCTGTTCCACTTTGCGTCAAGCTATCTTTTGTACATACCTCATGGTAAGTTGGCACATTATCATATTTATTTTGTTTGTGTATATTTATATACTTATTTTCAACATACGTTTATTTTTAAGAGGTATTTATGTGATAATGGATTGCAAGAAAAAGGTAAGATAAAAATCACAGGATTTATCGTGAATTTTTCATTCTGGTTACAATGTGAGAACTTTTAATATTCAGTATATTTCCTTCTTTTATACTGCAAATATTACTATTTTTCTTATGCGATTTATAGTGCAAAGACGCTAGATGGTGTTGAATTACAACAAATTTTAAACCTTCCCTGCGTTCAACAGAGCTCATAGCAACTAATTAAAATTAATTACAATATCTAATTAAATAAATGTAATTATCGTGCTCTATTGAACGCGGTTTGAACGTCAAAATAAATTTCCCACAAAAAAAAAAACTCAAATAAAGCTTGCAAACCCATAGAGCTTTTGAAACTAATCGAAAATATCGTTAGCATAAACTATTAGATAAATATTCCAAGAATTTTCTATCTATAGAACGATGAATTGCAGATTAAAGAGCTCTGAAGCCGGGGCGGATCTACAGAAAAAAAAAGGAATGAGGGCGCCAGAAAAAAGCTTGGGGGCATGGGTCCCTGCTGGGTTTGCCAGTGCTCTGAAGCACAATAAGCAAATAATTTATTGCAACAGGTGCTAAAAGTGCTCTTGAGCGCAATTCAACAATTGAAATTGACTATTGAACGCTAAAAATTACAAAATCACAGTTAGTTCATTGAACGGGGCCATGTTTAAATTCTAAAATCTAAATCACGATATGTGATTTCGTCACGCAAAGGATTAGATCACGTTGAATTCCCTGTTAATAAAAGTTCAGCCATGTTGAAATTCTTGTGCAATTTTTAAAATAATAGTACCTAAAACTAGTCAAATAGAATCAGTCATATATTTGTTAGTCTATTCATATAGAATTAGTCAAAGGAGTCTCTATTGGTCCCAACTTTTCTTTTTTATATGCCACGTTCACTACATTAAAAATATACAAATACTATAAAAATAACAACAAAACATATAATCTTAGTCCGACCTTATAAACACGAGTGGTGTGTGCGCAAATTTAAAAAAAAAAAAAAAAAAAAAAAAAAAAAAAAAAAAAAAAAAAAAAAAAAAAAAAAAAAAAAAAGAATATGGCTCTGAAATCCATTTCCTCTAGGGCTAACAATGAGTCCCTCATTGAGTCGACAATCAGTGACTCGGACTCCAAATTGACTAACACCTTCACGCAATAACGGAGAAAATTACAAAAGAAGCGTTATCAATATTTTAAAAAGGGTTTAATTTTTTTTCTCTTATGATAATACTTTTCACTTATTATGTGACTACTGAAATAAGGCAGTAAAATTTAAAATCTTAGAACATCTGCTTAAAACTACCAAGAACTGTGAATATTAAATCTGTTTTTTTTTTTTTTTTTTTTTTTTTTTTTTTTTTTTTTTTTTTTTTTTTTTTTTTTTTTTTTTTTTTTTTTTTTTTTTTTGATTGGCTAAGTGAGAGTTTACACAACCATGTACATTTTTAAAAATTAGGAAAAGTCAGAAATTCAATTGTTAATGAAAAAGACCCCCATATGTAGTTACAAAGTTTTCGGTATGCCAAATTTTCCAAGTTAAAAAAAGGAAACGTAGGTTAAAAATCAGCAAAAAATAAGCTAAAACATTATTGTATCAAAACGCTTAAGAAAGTGTAGCTTTCCTTTGAAAGTGTAGATGTCTTTGGGAATCCAAAGACATTGGAATGCCAAAGATTGTTAATATTTTATTTTTTACAGATGAAAAGCATTGTCAAATTTGACTAATTAATTTTGTTTATTTACTTTCATTTCGCTTTATTTATGTCTAAATTTTATTCAGGCAATTCTTTCGCTTATTTGCACAAGTTGACAATTTTTTGTTCCTTGGCGAAGGGGCTTGTACGAAATATGGAACCCAGGAAACATCAGAACGTTGACCTTACATCCTGAAGAGGTGATTATTTGCCTTATTATCCATAATTAAATTTTACTTGTCGACCTAACTTCATGCATCTTCAATGGTGCAGAGATTGTTGGAATTGTGCCAAGAGGAAGTTTTATGTTTAGTAATTTTAAGCTGATTGTCCGTGTTTTAGTATCTTCTGATATGTGCCAAAATTATCTACGAAATATGTAATCCATGATATCAACATAAAAAGGCCATTGATACTAAAATTAGAATAAAAATCTAAAATAAAAATAAAAAAGTTAAAATAAAAATATGTGACTCGAACGCATCTTGCGGCTAAAGAGACTAAAAAGAAGGATAAAGTAAAATTCTTAGTAAAGCCTATTGAACGGGGTTGTCTATTGAACTATTGTTCGGGTTGTCTATTGAACTAGGCCTATTGTTCGGGTTGTCTATTGAATTCTTTTGCCTATTGAACGGGGTTGTACTTAAAATTGAATAAACGAAACATCAGGACCTTGACCTCACACCATGATCAAGAGACTATCAAACAGTAGGTGGTATAAGTGAGGAGCGACTCGGACTAATAGTAACCAAAACTCTAAAAAAGAATTTGATATCAATTAATGCATCAACTAATCGGCTTTTAATACTAATTCCAAATATATGCAATTCATTAAGTTCAATGTTACCCATCAAAAGTTAAGAACCTGAGAAAATTTGTCGGATTTTCGCAAAAGGGCAGAAAAACCTCCAAAAAGTCAATCGATCTTAATTAAAATAACACTATCAGATTTCGAATATCAGAGAACCTTGCTGTAGAGTTCTCAAGCTCCCATCTGCATAAATGTGGAATTTTGTATGTTTTTTTTTTTTATTTTGATCACGGATACGTTATTCTTTCATGGGGAATCTTATACAGCCTATGTTCGTAAAGATGGAGAGAGAACTCATTCTGACAGAAATCAAAAGTTCCAGTGCCCTTTTTAAGCGACCAAAAAGATTGGAGTGAAACTACCCTCCTCCCATGTCCCTTTGTCCCCCAAAGACATCTGAACAAAATTTGAGTTAGCCATTTCACTCAGCATGGTTGAAAGGTTCAGTAACTATGCATGTGGAGATGTCATGATCAACCACAGCCCCTGGGGAAAGGGCTGTAATTTATCAAATTTGCCCATTGTTTATACATAGTATTTGTTATTGGGAAATATAAAGACATTTTGGGGAGAGGGCATTTTATTCGAGGATAGGAGAGGGGTATGAAGGGAATTTTCCAGGGGAAATTTTACACGGGGGTGTGGATGATTTGAAAAACAATCAGAATTTAAACTAAAAAAAAGTCTTTTTCATCTGAAAGAAAGGAGCAACATTAAAATTAACACTGATGAAGGGGCAACCCCCCTCACATACGGAATAATTTCTATTCGTTCTAATTTTAACGTTGCTCCTTACTTTCAGGTGAAAAAACTTTTTTTTAATTGTGTGACCACATTATATATCGAATAATTTTGTAAATATTGTCACTTAATTATAACAAGAATGTATAATTTTGCCATTGCAACACCTTCTTGAAAGGGAAGTAATGCCATCCATCCAAAGTAATATCCATCCGCGTTCCCCAGAGAGAACATGAGCCTTTCAGTTTTGAAATATATTTCGTTAACCGAAGAACCTAACATGAGTTCAGGTCAACGTTCCAATGCACCCTTTTTCAATTCGATGATATTAAATGTTATGTAATTTGTAAATGTTATGATAAAAATGTAATTTTGTCCTTACGACACTTTCTTGAAAGGAAAGTAATGCCATCTAAAATAACAGAGATCACATTACCGAGAATACAAAGCCTTCCAGTTCTGAAAAATATTCCATAGACCGCAAAACATAACGTGAGCTCAGGTCAGTGTTCAAGTGCGCCGTTTTTGGTGCGGATATTGAATACTATATAATTTTGTAAATATATAATAAAAGTGAAACTCAGAGAGGAAAGAAAATAACAAAATGAAAAATAAAATCAAAAAAGGTGAAAAAATGAGGATTTTGTCAGCCAGTGGCGAACCTTGAAGAAGAAGAAATAAGCAAATATTTCGACAAGGACCTCCGCCGAGTCGTCCTCAGCGCTAAACAAAAAAGAAAGAAAAGAAAAAGAAACCAACGAAAATCGAACCTTTCGAAGTTTACTTGTCAAAAGTAAACTTCGAAGTTTTCTTTCTTTTTTGTTTAGCACTGAGGACGACTCGGCGGAGGTCCTTGTCGAAATATTTGCTTATTTCTTCTTCTTCAAGGTTCGCCACTGGATGACAAAATCCTCGTTTTTTCACCTTTTTTGATTTTATTTTTCATTTTGTTATTTTCTTTCCTCTCTGAGTTTCATTTGTGATGTATAGCCAGTGTGGTCTAAGAATGTATTTATATAATAAAAGTGTATAATCTTATCCTTACGAAACTCTTAAAAGGATAGTAATGCCATCTAAAGCAATAGAGATCATATCAAGTCCTTGATCAAATAGTCACAAACTTATCTCAGCACAACCGTATAATCACATACGATATCTGAACAGAGGAAAAGAAAACGATCAAAATCATACCACCCTGTCCGTGCAATATGGAGACACATAACAAGACACATAGTGGACGAGGACACATATAGTCAGGAAACATACATACACATTACAGAAAAGTGAAAAACCCGTCTAGAAATTCGTTTTCTTGATGTTATAGAGTAGGGTCCAAATCTTATTTGTTATAATTTCTGTTCACTTTAAGTTTGGATAGATTATAATGGCGTTATCGTTATAGTGACAAATTTAATGAAGGGAATATGTTCTCCAAAGAGGGTGAAGATCTGTTCTAGATCGGTGGGTGAAAATCTACAGTGCAGAAAAAAACAATTTTGTATAAATTATTTAAAGGGTAGTTCGAGACTTAATTTTATATAATTCGAAAACTAGGAACATTTAGAATTCGGTAAAACAGAAAACTCGAATGCTTTATTTTCAAAATGAATTTCAAGAAAGTCAATATGAAAAAAAAACGGAAAAAACAAATAAATTCTTGAGGTATTATTTTTCCTTCTCATTGAAACATGAAGTTTTCAACATAGTCAGTCATATAATTCACCTGTTTTTGCGCGTTTTCCCCGTGGGGCCGAAATAGTTTTGACATTTCTGTTGTACCAAGTTATAACAATAAAGATCAAACAAACAAAAAATTGTCCCCTTTTGAATTTCATTGATTGAAAGATTATATGCATACAAACTTCACCAATCGATTCAGCATGACAACCAGACATGAAAATGTATGCCATCTAGTCTATATTTTATGGTCCTTCGTCCTCTTATCGTGCCATATTGACAATATTTAACTAGCATAATATTGACAATATTTAACCAGGGAAAATATTTAACTAGCAAAGACAAGACACTTACTTTCTCACAAAATGAAAGAAAATTGGCAGTCAATGCACCTTTTCAAATCGTTCAAATCGCCGAAAAACTTACAAGGAAGAATGAGAAGTTATTCGTAAACGGAATTATATAATAATTAGATATCCAAGCAAATTACATAAAATTAAGGTGCTGTAAAGCCCAAATTAAATTCTCAAATTACGTCTGAACTGGAAATAATAAGCATGGAAACATATTTTCTATATTTCCATGTTTCATCAATTAAAACATGGAAGTAAAACTTAATTTAATCAATTAAATGTAAACCACAAAGCGCTTTGAAGTATTTCTTTGAAAGTAGCCTGAATAAATTCAAGGGAGTTTGGATGTTTTTGTATAGCCCAAAATTTGTGTTTGGAAGTACACCAGGCTCCTCAGCTTAATAGATCTTAGGTCTCTCATAACGAACATCGTATTAGCTAAAAAAAAAAAAAGAGCAGCAAATTAAAAAAGAAATAGCTAAAAGTGTGGGTTTTCCGACAAATACATCCTCTGTGTTAAAACAGTTTGAATAATCACATGTTAGGGCTTTAATTTGGGGAATAGTTCGGCACTATAACACCAGACTGCTCTGGCTGAACATAATTAGAGTCAAGACTTTTTGCCACTTCGTCCGAATATAGGTCTTTCATCTTCTTCTTCGGGTGAGAGTAATCCACACTTGATGGAGATAGCCTATCCTCGTGACTGTTTGAACAAACGTTGCTTTGGTGTGAGAAGTCGTGGCTTCTTATGGGGTCAACTTTTCTTGGGTCTATCGAGAGGCTAAGGCATTGTCTACATACCACAGGATTTTTCGAATTAGGCACAAGCCTGGCACAATTGAATGAGCGAAACCTAAAATCTGGCCTGGAGATGAAGGCACCCGTAGATAATCGTGAAGCAGTGGCGAAGCGCACCTACAACAAATATTAATTAACACCTTAAAGAAACGCACCGTCTCCTTCACTATAAATCTTTAGTTTGTGTGGCCAAACTATTTAGAATTGATTGGACGGTATTACCATAGCTTGTAGAGCTTGGAAAAGAGATCCGAAAATTAAAAAAAGTAAAAGCCGGCACCTACTTTCCCAGAGAACTTAGAAAGACCATATAACTTCTCCCGTTTTGTGTTGGAGACAGAGATTGCATCATTATAAAATGTTAATTTTGTTTCGATTGAACGGAGCAGAATTTTCTTTTTGAAGTTGAGGAAACTTAAATATATCAAACGCAAAATTTTCTCAAGTTATGCATAGTTTTTTCTTAGCCTAAGACACGTTTTTCCAAAAGGATTGAAAATAATTCGAGATATCGAGGATTTCGAGTTATCAATGTTCAAGTTATCGAGAGCCGATTGTATGTCTTAAAAAATTAAGAGAAATCATAAAATTCGGTTTTTAATTTAAAAAAAAAAATATCTCCATGTAGTTATGTAGCATCGAAGTATCGGCAAAAGGTACTTTTGGGTTTTTTAAAGGGTGTTATGCGTTAATGCAGAAATTCTTGGGAAACAATTTTTTTTTTCGCAATTTTTTTTTACCATGTCTAAGAAGCCTTAGATAATTTTTTTTCGTCAAGACAGGTTATAAACGCGTGTTCACCTCTAGATTTGCGCAGTAATCTCAATAGGCCAAAACATCACGCAAGGGCATTTGAGCTAGTTCCCAGATTTACATTTTCTACAATTAGCCATGTCTTGATGCCTGCAAAATACTTGATTTTCAATTCAGATCAAGAATTAAAATCAAGTATTTGCAGTCATCAAGACGTGGCTAATTGTAGAAAAAGCCAAGACAGATAGTCCGAGTAATTGAGAAGCAAATCTGGGATAAGCCCTTTTTAGGAGTGTATAAAAATGATGTCTAATAGGCGAATAATCAAAATTTAGTATTTTGCAGTATTTTGAATTAAAATCAAGTATTTGCAGTCATCAAGACGTGGCTAATTGTAGAAAAAGCCAAGACAGATAGTCCGAGTAATTGAGAAGCAAATCTGGGATAAGCCCTTTTTAGGAGTGTATAAAAATGATGTCTAATAGGCGAATAATCAAAATTTAGTATTTTGCAGTATTTTGAATTAAAATCAAGTATTTGCAGTCATCAAGACGTGGCTAATTGTAGAAAAAGCCAAGACAGATAGTCCGAGTAATTGAGAAGCAAATCTGGGATAAGCCCTTTTTAGGAGTGTATAAAAATGATGTCTAATAGGCGAATAATCAAAATTTAGTATTTTGCAGTATTTTGAATTAAAATCAAGTATTTGCAGTCATCAAGACGTGGCTAATTGTAGAAAAAGCCAAGACAGATAGTCCGAGTAATTGAGAAGCAAATCTGGGATAAGCCCTTTTTAGGAGTGTATAAAAATGATGTCTAATAGGCGAATAATCAAAATTTAGTATTTTGCAGTATTTTGAATTAAAATCAAGTATTTGCAGTCATCAAGACGTGGCTAATTGTAGAAAAAGCCAAGACAGATAGTCCGAGTAATTGAGAAGCAAATCTGGGATAAGCCCTTTTTAGGAGTGTATAAAAATGATGTCTAATAGGCGAATAATCAAAATTTAGTATTTTGCAGTATTTTGAATTAAAATCAAGTATTTGCAGTCATCAAGACGTGGCTAATTGTAGAAAAAGCCAAGACAGATAGTCCGAGTAATTGAGAAGCAAATCTGGGATAAGCCCTTTTTAGGAGTGTATAAAAATGATGTCTAATAGGCGAATAATCAAAATTTAGTATTTTGCAGTATTTTGAATTAAAATCAAGTATTTGCAGTCATCAAGACGTGGCTAATTGTAGAAAAAGCCAAGACAGATAGTCCGAGTAATTGAGAAGCAAATCTGGGATAAGCCCTTTTTAGAATTGTATAAAAATGATGTCTAATAGGCGAATAATCAAAATTTAGTATTTTGAATTAAAATCAAGTATTTTGTAGGCATCAAGACATGGCTAATTGTAGAAAAAGCCAAGGCAGATAGTCCGAGTAATTGAGAAGAAAATCTGGGATAAGCCCTTTTTAGGATCATATAATATTAATGTTATTTTATTTGTTGATAGATAAATCTATCTATCATCCATCAATAGGTCATTCCTAGGGCAGAACTAAGGTAGATAATCCAAGTCTAATAGACTTGGCCTAGGGGCCCAAAATTTGATGGGCCCACCTGAAGTTTTATAAATACAATACTATTTCTTCGATAAATGAGCAAAACATTTCAAAATAATACATTACCAAATAATTCACTTTGCGCAAGATAAAATCTTTAGTTTAAGTAAATAATTTACGCTTTTTCTCCAATTTTGCTTTGAGTATTTGACTTAATTTGATTATGATTTGACTATTTCGGCGTGTATTTTTCCAAAGATGGGCCGTTACCCCCCAAACAAAATTCTGCACACAGGCCAGTGCTAAATGCATTTAAAGCAGGGTTGCCGTCCGGTAAAAAAAAACACTAAACTTTAGGGATTTTTAGTAAATTTCTTCAATAATCTTGTTATTTATATGCTGATTTAGTGATTTTTCTGCTTAGGCAATATAAAAAATCAGTAGAAATAGTGATAAATCTCTAGGAGTGGCAACCCTGATTTAAAGACTTTTTTCAGAAAAGAAGTCTGTTGCGTGAGTTTTGAGCGCCTCCTCTGCCCCTCCTCACTCTGGGCTTTGGCGAATAACGACCTCAGGCCTCAATAATATAGACTGAAATGACGTTCAGTCCTTCAGTCTTCAGTAAAGGAGTCAAATTACCCGGGCTCTGGTTTCACAGGGAGCCGGGCTGAGAGTCGAAGTTCATTTAAGCCTGAGTTTTGTAGACTAAAATTTCTCAGACCTTTTTCAAGGATACTAGAATATACGTGAATTCTTAACCACAAATATTTATACAAAATTGTCTGAAATCGGCTGTGATTAAAAATTATATACTGGACGCATTTATACAATGATTGCTTCAAGAAAGCAGTTAATTGCTTAAGTTTATACCCCAAGGGATGATTTCGCAACTCTCAATCATGTTTTTTTTTCCAATACGAGCAACATTTACGATTTTCCCAAATGGCATAAACGTCTTCTAATACACCTCATTTTCGTGCTTTTAAAAATCTTCGGAAAGAAAGCTTTCGCTGCAAAATCTTTACTCATATCATGAAGGCCTAAACTAAATTGATTAATACTTAGGACCGTTTGAAGAATACCCTAAAAATACTGAAAACTACTTTAAACATTCATAAATACTTAGACTATTGTTGTTTGGATCGAGGAGCACAAGTTATTTCGAAAAGAAAATTTAGGACAATGCTCAAGACCCTGGGAACATTTGAAAGACCCCCCCCCCCCTAAAAAAACTTAAAACTAATCTGAAACTATCCTAAATACTTACTTATCTAATTTCTAAAGACACTGGCTTCAATTTCACCCCCCCCCCCCCCCCTATGGTTAAACAATATACAGCTGAGTTTATATATTGACAATATTTTTACAATAGCGCTCTTTTTCCTCGTCGCTTGATTAGCGTTTGCTGTTAGAATAATAAAGAAGAAAAGAATAGCGCTATTGTAAAATATAATGACAAACATACAAACCGGGCCAGGGCTGTATCCTTGGGGAGGGATACAGCCCTCCTTCCAAACAATAGCCACTTGACTTTGACAAAAAATATTAGATTCAGACATTTAATAAACCTTTTTTTTTTGGATGTGCGTGATTCCTTGAACATAGTTGAGTAATATCCTACAAATTTTGCTTTAAAAGGTTACGATTAAAAATTACTCGTATATAACTGTTCATGCGTTTGGAGAATGATTGTTACAGGAAAGTAGTGATTTGCTTAAATTTATATCCCTAGGGATTATTTCGCAATTTTAAACCATGCTTTTTACAGCGTGGTCAATTTTTTTCGCAATAATAATTTTGTAACATTTATAAGAGTTGCAACACTATGAAGGTTCATATCAAAAATAAACCCTGATTATAACGCTTTTAAAGGCACATCCTTTTACGTAAAGTTGCATAATTGATTAGTTGGATTTATCCCATGTTTTTATTGTTGTAATGTCTGGTGCAAGAGATAGATCTTTTTTTAGGGTTCAACAAGCAAGCTGAAAATCTCAAATATTAACGTTTGTAAAAAGATAAATGTTATCTTTGTATATATGTAAAAAAGATAAACGAAATACAATTCGTCAATTTTGTTCAATTAACGATTTGTATTCCATATTAATATTTGTGAATTTACGGACGTTAACTTACAGTGAGATTTCAGAGAGCACAATTTTCGGGGGGGGGGGGGGGGGAATCTGGTAAAAATCAACCCGAATTCGGGGTAATTCAGCAGGTGGTATGTTATATACGTTCTTCCACAATCCCCGATTTTTCTGCAGTTTCTCCGAATATTCCCAAAAGAAAACTGGATTCTTTGAAGTCCCCCTAAAATTAACGTTCCTAAATAGATGGACGTTAAAATGAAATATAAATAATTCATTTTCGTTCATGTTAATTTTTGGGGAGATTTCAGGGAAAGTAGTTTTCTTCTGAAATCCCGAAATATTCAGGGTGGAAACGCTGTATAATATAAATATTATAGGGCAGCAGAAAAACTAGAAATATACCTTGTTTTTTTTTGGGTGGGGGGGGGGCAATTATTACGTGGCAACAGTCATCTTGATTAAAAAAACTTTGTTTTCCAGCTACTGTGAATGAGAAAAGACATTAAAACATAAAAAAAACAGCAACTCCTATATATTTGGAGTAAAAAAAGATGTGGAAAACCGGACTAGAACAACCGATACAGATATTCTAGTGGTAAATTCATACATGTTTCGATTACTTTGTGAGGTAGAAGGTCAACACCCCACTCGATGCGTTTTGATCTTTCCAAATATCAAATCATTTCCTCTTGTGCCGTAAAAGATGGCACCTGGCTCCTTATTATTTGGCAGTAGAGTATTATTACAGAAAATTCTGCAACCTTTTTTCTAAACAAATATAAACTTTTACTGACATAGTCTTTTTCATAGAAAACACATTTTATATCTTTTTGTTTTTTCTATGTCTTTATTTCTGCTCATTTTTGGTTTGATAAGGCTCTTTATTTTTCTTTAAAAAAATTATTCCGTATGTTTCCCGTTAACAAATGCTTTCTGTAAATAATTAAATAAAAAAAATAAGTTTTTCAACTGAAAGTAAGAAGCAACATCAAACCTTAAAACGAACAGAAATTATTACGTATATGGGGTTGCCTCCTACCCAAGACCTCGTTCTTTACGCTAAAGTTCTTTTTATAGAATTTTAAAACATAGCTTATTATTCTAGGTAAACAATCATTGTGTTTCAGGAATCGTTCTTAAAGAATTAGGACAAAAAGTCAAAACTTTAGCGTAAAGAGCAAGGTCTTGTGGAAGGGGCAACTCCTTTCATATACGTAAGAATTTCTGTTCGTTTTAAGTTTCTATGTTGCTCCTTATTTTCCTATGTTGCTCCTTATATAGCTCCTTAGTTGAAAAAAACTTTTTTTTTAAATTTAATTTCTGATCGTTTTTAAATAATACAGGGAAATCCGGCTCTCTCTCCATGGAAATTTCCGGTACTTGTGTATTATAATACACCACTCACTCAAGTTTACGCTTTGTAAAACTCGAGAACAAACCGGTTTCTCCGTTATTAATTTGTACATATTTCCCATCTATTCTGTCACTTGTCTTTGTTTTGTCTCACGCTATGCTGAAAGAAACCGGTTTGTTCTCGAGTTTTACACAGCGTAAACTTGAGTGAGTGGCGTATAATATACAAGTACCAAAATTCCTTCCCCCTACGGAAAATAAAAAACAACACTCAAATAAAATTCTCAAATTTGGAAAACCTTTTTTTCCACGGGGGGGGGGGAGTATTTACTAGGGAGGTATTAATCGGAGGGTGTTTTCCGGGGGGCGGGAGGGTAAACACCGGCCACCCTACCGGCATACCCTGCTCAGACCTTTTTTTATTTTTACGACTTGACAGATTTTCGAGGGTACACCCACTTTAAGAAATAACGTACACCTGATACGAGAAATAACGTGGCGCATGTAAAGAGTGTTGGAAATGTCTTAAAAATTACCAGACAGATTTCCGAGGGTACACCCACTTTCAGAAATAACATACACCTGATATGAGAAATAACGTGGCGCATGTCAAGAGTGTTGGAAGTATGCTAAAAATTACCAATGTAAAATTACCAAATTAAACTAATTACCAAAATTGCCAAATTAAGTTTCGATTAACAAATTAGATTTTAATTACCAGAAAGAAATCATCAAATTAAATTAATTACCAAAATTAAAGTAGTGTGCTAATAGGAACTCCGAAACTTACATAGAAACTTACACCTGAGGGTATACACAGTCTGAAACTTACATGGAAACATACACCTGAGGCAATTGACACCACGAAACTTACATGAAAATATACATTGGAATTGCGCAAGAAAAACCCATGCTTGAGACACTGTATTTACACGTGAACATTTTGAAAGTTGGCAAGGTTTTTGTTATTGTTGTCAATTGCACAATGAATGTATCGTTTGACGTGGACATTTTTTAAGAGCCAGTCAGAGGTTGTTCAATATACGATAACTTGATTTGTGGTTGGGGTTTGAATAAAAGGAATAGTTTTCACTACAATTCGTATTAGTAAGAGAATTGAATTCAGAGAGAATAGTTTATTTGAGAGGATATTTCAAACAGTTCGTGGTAACGAACTGTAAGTAAGGAGCGACCCGGCTCAATGGTAACCGAAACTCTAGAAAACGGGTTTTTGATACCAATAGATATATCAAAAGAATCAGATTTCAATGCTGATTTCAAATATATAACTTTCATCAAGTTTAGAGCTACCCATCAAAAGTTACGCGCCTGAGAAAATTTGGCTGATTTTCAAAAAAAGGGGGAAAGACCCCCTAAAAGTTATAGAACCTTAATGAAAATCACACCATCATATTCAGCGTATCAGAGAACCCTACTGTAGAGGTTTCAAGCTCCTATCTACAAAAATGTGGATTTTTGCATTTTTTGCCAGAAGAAAGATCACGGATGCGTGTTTATTTGTTTGTTTGTTTGTTTGTTTTTTTTTTCCCAGGGGTGATCGTATCGACCCAGTGGTCCTAGAATATCGTGGGAGGGCTCATTGGAACGGAAATTAAAAGTTCTAGTGCCCTTTTTAAGTGACCAAAAAAAATGGAGGGCAACTAGGCCCCCTCCCACGCTTATTTTTTTACCAAAGTCACCCGATCAAAATTTTGAGATAGCCATTTTGTTCAGCATGGTCGAAAATATGATAAATATGTCTTTTGGGATGACTTAATCCCCCGAAGTACCCAGAGGGAGAGCTAAAAGATATGAACTTTACCCAATGTTAACATATAGTATTGGTTATTCGGAAGTATACAGAAGTTTTCAGGAGGTTTTTCTTCTGCTAGTGGGAGGGAAGGATGGGTCGGGGGTTATGTTGGAGGATCTGTTCATGAAGGAAGTTTTCATGGGGGAAGGGAAATCGCCATGAAGGGGGCGCCGGACTTGCCAGCATTATTTATTGGTTATTGGGAAGTATACAACCATTTTCAGGAAGGATTTTTTCTGGAGGGGGGGCTAGAGGAGGGAGTTACTCTAGAGAATATTTCCGTGGAGGATGTTTCTTTGGGGTAAGGGACATTTCTATGAAGGGGGCGCCGGATTTCCAAGCATTATTTAAAAAACGATCAGAAATTAAATAAAAAAAAAACCAAGTTTTTTCAACTGAAATGTAAGAAGGAATATTAGAACTTAAAACGAACAGAAATTATAACGTATGTGAGGGGGTTCTCCCCCAAGTCAATACCTCGCTCTTTACGCTACAGTTTTTTTTAGTGCTTTCAAAAGAGCTATCTATTCTAATTAAACGGCCTTTGTGATTCA
Organism: Artemia sinica; assembly: GCA_027921565.1. Taxonomy (NCBI): domain Eukaryota; kingdom Metazoa; phylum Arthropoda; class Branchiopoda; order Anostraca; family Artemiidae; genus Artemia; species Artemia sinica. The sequence continues at coordinate 50,383,640 of CM051266.1, read as the reverse complement.
GGGGTTTGTGAATCAAATTTTTTTTTAACTTTTAACGTAAAGAGCGTGGTATTGACTAAGGGCAGAACCCCCTCATATACGTAATAACATATACGTAATAAAAAAACAATAAAAAAACAAGCGATACGGCTCAATAGTAATCGAAACTTTTAAAAACGTAATTTTGATGTCAATAAATGTATCAAAAGAATGTGTTTATAATGCTGATTCTAAATATATAAATTTTATTAAGTTTAGTATCAAACAGTTCGTGGTAACGAACTGTAAGTAAGGAGCGACCCGGCTCAATGGTAACCGAAACTCTAGAAAACGGTGTTTTGATACAAATAGATACATCAAAAGAATCGTATTTTAATGCTGATTTCAAATATATAAGTTTCATCAAGTTTAATCCTTTCCATCAAAAGTTAGGCGCCTGAGAAAATTTGGCTGATTTTCGAAAAAGGGGGAAAAGACCCCCTAAAAGTCATAGAACCTTAATGAAAATCACACCATCATATTCCGCGTATCAGAGAACCCTACTGTAGAGGTTTCAAGCTCCCATCTACAAAAATGTGGAATTTTGCATTTTTTGCCAGAAGAAAGATCACGGGTGCGTGTTTATTTGTTTGTTTGTTTGTTTTTTTTTTTTCCCAGGGGTGATCGTATCGAACCAGTTGTCCTAGAATATCGTGAAAGGGCTCATTGGAATGGAAATTGAAAGTTCTAGTGCCCTTTTTAAGTGACCAAAAAAAATGGAGGGCAACTAGGCCCCCTCCCACGCTCATTTTTTTCCCAAAGTCACCTGATCAAAATTTTGAGATAGCCATTTTGTTCAGCATGTTCGAAAATATTATAAGTATGTCTTTTAGGATGACTTAATCCCCCGAACTTCCCGGGGGGAGGGCTGAAAGTTATGAACTTTACCCAATGTTAACATATAGTATTGGTTATTTGGAAGTATACAGACGTTTTCAGGGGAGATTTTTCCTGGTAGTGGGGGGGAGGGGGAGGGTGGGTCAGGGGTTATGTGGGAGGAGTCTTTCCACGAAGGAAGTTTTCATGGGGGAAGGGACATTGCTATAAAGGGGACGCCGGACTTCCCAGCATTATTTAAAAAAAGATCATAAATTTAATATAAAAAAAACAAGTATTTCAACTGCAACAGCAGCAACATCGAAACTTTAAACGAACAGAAAATATTACATATATAATTGGGTTCACCCCGTAGTCAATGCCTCGCTCTTTAAGCCAAAGATTTTTTAGTACTTTCATAAGAGCTATTTATTCTAATTAACGGCCTTTGTGATTAAGCGGTCATTTCTAAAGAATTGGAACAAGATTTGAACTTTCACTTAAAGAGCAAGGTATTGACTAGGGGGCGAACCCCCTAATAAATGTATTAAAAATATATGAATATAGAAGTTCGTTACGTAAGTTAATTCGTAAGTTACGTATATTTATTACTAATAAAAACGTTCGTAAATAAAATTAAACAAGTTTCGAGAAAGCCATTTAACTAAATAAAAGTAAATTAATATGAAAATTTTGTTTTAATTATTCATGTACGGTGAGCCAAGATCAAAACCTGCATTTATTCAAAAACGTTCAAAAATTAAATAAAAAAAAACAAGTTTTTTAAACTGAAAGTAAGGAGCGACATTAAAACTTAAAACGAACAGAAATTATTCTGTATATGAAAGAGACTGTCCCCTCCTCAACGCCTCGCTCTTTACGCTAAAGTTTGACACTGTCTCACAACTTTATTTTTTAAAACAATAAAAAACTTTAGCGTAAAGAGCGAGGCGTTGAGGAGGGGACAGTCTCTTTCATATACAGAATAATTTCTGTTCGTTTTAAGTTTTAATGTCGCTCCTTACTTTCAGTTTAAAAAACTTGTTTTTTTTTATTTAATAGTAGAGAAAAAATGAGTGGTGCATTTACATTATTGGAGATTAATGATGGAGCCGACAGCAGCAGCAATGATATACGAGTACCCAATGTGGCTGTGGAAATAACCGCTGGCTGTAGACTATGCCTTGAATGGCACAGTATGTATGCTAGATACGTGATATCATTAAGCAAGTTTAAGCAGGAGGAGCAACTATGTTTTGCTGGAAAAGTGAATATTCTCCATATAAATAAACTTCGGTAAGCATTAGATGTCCTATTGAAATATATTGATGAGAACAAAATGCATCAGTGAATATTATTATTGTAATTATGTTCAATAAAATTGTTTCTAAATCAAAGGTATTTTTCTTTCTATAGTAGACTGGCGTACATTTTCTAGAGTACAAAAAGAAATTCTGGTTAGTCTGAAGTTGGTTGTGAGAGTGTTAGGACTAAAAAATGGATAGATTTGAGAAAGAGCGAATCATGAGGAATCTAGTGTTTATGGAAAAACATTTGATTCTAGATGACGATTTTCTAGAGCTGTCTATTCAAAGGAAGATATTTTCTCGGGGAATGCTTGTCGATATAATGAAAACTGATTCTCCATCATTAGGCTATTGTATGAAGCTTCTACATCGTGGTCCAAATGCATTTGCACAATTTATTGATATATTGATCACGACACGGCAAAATGATATTGTGGATATGCTTTTAAACATTAGTTTAGAAATTTAGGACTTTTTTTCATGAGAAAGATGGTGCTCAAGGATGATTTACTCCTCTCTCTATCTCAGACAATTTTTGTTGTTTATAGCTCAGTTTCATTGTGGCAGTGAGAGTGTCAACACATGAAAAAATGTTCCATACATGTCCCCTATTTATGTACACACTGGGCAGCTGGTCATCATGTGAGAATTGCACAATGATTGATGAGTATGATGAAAAGTGTAGATTATGCAACCCGTGTAAATTGCATACCCCCCAATCTTGACATTGGGGGGTAGCCATTGGGATATATTGAATATCTCATGATTTAATTTTCCAACCAGATGATACTCTTGGGTCACTGCAGTAGTCAACTCACCGTCAGTATCAACACCTGATCGATATTCATAGCCCAATGGCTACCCCCCAATGTCAAGATTGACATAAAGTTACAGATGGCCCCATCGAATTTCATTTTGAGAAAAACACTTCCTGCAGCACCCGATGCAAATGTCATTATCACATCGGCAATTCTCCGCGTCCGAAAACAACAGGTTATGAGCTCTGTTGCATTGGCAGTGGAAAAGCTAAGAGCCAATGGCAACAACATTAAACTTCTTGTCCCTCAAACGATCACCAATCAACGTCACATTGCCACCGGCTCTCGTAGCTATAGCGATTCATCATTTATCAATGGAGAAATCCCATCAAAATTGGCTTTGGCCTTTGTAAAGAGTGGCAGTGCCGTTGGATCCTGGACTGAATCCCCCATGATTTTAATTTTTTCAGTCTATCTAGCCTTGTGTGCAAAGTGAATGGTATTCCACTGTACACTCTATCTTTTGACAAAAAATCCTATAGAACTCTGTACGAGTTGACCATGCAATCCCTAGATCATGACTCTCAACTATTTGAAAATGGAATAACCGATTCAATGTTTTCAAAAAATCATGGGGTAATTGTTTTGGACTTGCCGGCGACTCAGGATATGAGCATAGTACGAACAGGGAATGTACGTTTAGAGTGTACATTTGTCGGTGCTCTGACTGAGAGTATCACGCTAATATCACTGAGTCAATTTGAAACCTATTGGGAAATCACACCCGACGGTAGTGTTCTACTAGACCTAGCACCATAAACACAACCGAAATAATCAACGTATTTAGTATGGATCCATACATGTCCCAGTACAAGTCCTATTGCATACCTTCGGACTTCATTGAAAAAATTCCAAGTGTTAACAATACCTTAATCATTGTTAATAGCAGTCCATCGACTTTGAAGACCGGCCATTGGCTATGCATCTTTCAAACATCGAAGAATATTGAATTTTTTGATCCTCTTGGCCTATCGTATAAATTCTACACGCCATACATCAGCAACTTTATTGAAAGCAGTGGGAAAACCATTATTCAAAATCAACAAAGAGTACAGGATTTAACGACTAAGATATGTGGCTTTCATGCACTACTCTTTTTCATGTTCAGATGTCGTGGCTACACCTACAAGCAGTTTCTCAACATCTACGTTGACTTACCACGATTGAACGTTTTTCTAGTGGAAAATATACTTACAAGCGTATTTAATATTGATTTTAGTGCCCTACGAATAAAATGTTCTAAAAATGTATGTGAAATTGTTTATTAATAAAAATTTATATACATGATAAAACGACTTTTCTACTCTTTAGATTTCATCTTCTACTAGGTATAGGTATTTGTCGACAACAACTAGTGCAGGTAGATTATCTGAATTCACAGTGTACTGATCCTGATGTACTGCAATGTCAGGGTCACATTTTCTACAATAGAGTGTGACTTCACTCTTGTCATATCTCTTTGTATAGTCAATGATACTATTCTCATTCATTCTATAGAATTCACATGTTTCAATTTGCTTATTTGAAGCAATTTCACAAACAGTGTCCTCAAGTGTCGAATCACATTCCGTCGAAGCCAAATAAAAATCAGTGGGCTTATAATCATAACACCCATTGTCTTCACAACGATGACGTAGAAACCATATTCTTTTGCTGTTCCAACAGTTGAATCGTTGACCCGGCTCCTCCTCCCAGAACAATCTAAAACCACGACGATACCAATCTCGTAGCAATAAACTAAAATCACGGTTAGGATTCTTTCCAATCATACCCGGATATGTATTCTCCCACTGGTTACATTTATCATAATGGCAATTGGAGCATAGGTGGCCTCTAGGATGAGAGTCACACACCTCTTCAAGACAGGAATTACAACCTTTAATTTGTACAGCATATCCTTTATGCAATTTACACGGGTTGCATAATCTACACTTTTCATCATACTCATCAATCATTGTGCAATTCTCACATGATGACCAGCTGCCCAGTGTGTACATACATAGGGGACATGTATGGAACATTTTTTCATGTGTTGACACTCTCACTGCCACAATGAAACTGAGCTAGCAACAACAAAAATTGTCTGAGATAGAGAGAGGAGTAAATCATCCTTGAGCACCATCTTTCTCATGAAAAAAAGTCCTAAATTTCTAAACTAATGTTTAAAAGCATATCCACAATATCATTTTGCCGTGTCGTGATCAATATATCAATAAATTGTGTAAATGCATTTGGACCACGATGTAGAAGCTTCATACAATAGCCTAATGACGGAGAATCAGTTTTCATTATATCGACAAGCATTCCCCGAGAAAATATCTTCCTTTGAATAGACAGCTCTAGAAAATCTTTATCTAGAATCAAATGTTTTTCCATAAACACTAGATTCCTCATGATTCGCTCTTTCTCAAATCTATCCATTTTTTAGTCCTAACACTCTCACAACCAACTTCAGACTAACCAGAATTTCTTTTTGTACTCTAGAAAATATACGCCAGTCTACTATAGAAAGAAAAATACCTTTGATTTAGAAACAATTTTATTGAACATAATTACAATAATAATATTCACTGATGCATTTTGTTCTCATCAATATATTTCAATAGGACATCTAATGCTGACCGAAGTTTATTTATATGGAGAATATTCACTTTTCCAGCAAAACATAGTTGCTCCTCCTGCTTAAACTTGCTTAATGATATCACGTATCTAGCATACATACTGTCCCATTCAAGCCATAGTCTACAGCCAGCTGTTATTTCCACAGCCACATTAGGTACTCGTATATCATTGCTGCTGCTGTCGGCTCCATCATTAATCTCCAATAATGTAAATGCACCACTCATTTTTTCTCTAATAATATCCTCTCAAATAAACTATTCTCTCTGAATTCAATTCTCTTACTAATACGAATTGTAGTGAAAACCATTCCTTTTATTCAAACCCCAACCACAAATCAAGTTATCGTATATTGAACAACCTCTGATTGGCTCTTAAAAAATTTCCACGTCAAACGATACATTCATTGTGCAATTGACAACAATAACAAAAACCTTGCCAACTTTCAAAATGTTCACGTGTAAATACAGTGTCTCAAGCATGGGTTTTTCTTGCGCAATTCCAATGTATATTTTCATGTAAGTTTCGTGGTGCCTATTGCCTCAGGTGTATGTTTCCATGTAAGTTTCAGACTGTGTATACCCTCAGGTGTAAGTTTCTATGTAAGTTTCGGAGTGCCTATTAGCACACTACTAATTAACCAAGGTTTTAATTAACCAAGCTTTTGCATCACTAAATCAAATTTTGATTACTAAATTAGATTTGGATTACCGAATTAAATTAATTTCAAAAATTAACCAAACTTTTAATAAGCAAGATTTTAATAACTAAAACACCAATGCAATTAAAGCTTCTAACATAGAGGTATACGATAATAATCTCTCTTTGTCTTTTTGGTGGCACTTCAAAGTGAAATTCGAAACAGCTTTTGAGTTGTTTTATTTTTGGCTTTACTTAGTAATTAATAAAGAACTAGAAAAAATAATAATAATGTATTTTTTATCTGGAGGAAATGATTCATAATCAAACTGAATACAAGACCCACTAGAATTTTTCTCCCCTCTCCTTTCTCAAAAGAATAAAAACATTCCTTTAAAAAACTACAAAGTGGACAAAAGTTTCGAAAAATAAACGTAATTATTTTAATTCTCGGGCGTCCGGGCCCAGCCCTCTATCCTTGAAATCCTAACATGTCCTGGAAGTATTTATGGGGTTTTTACGCATGGTCCCGAAATGACAACAAAGAAAGCACATTCCACAGACAAAAACACGAGGGTTCCTAGAATAAGCTTGGTAGTTTTCTTATTCAATCTAAATTGTCTTGTTCCACCAAGCATGGCACACTTCCGCCACACTATGCCACCCATGACACACTTTATATCCCGTGTGGCACGGATAACTCACCGCACACAATTATTTAGAGGGGTCAATTCTTTTTTAGACCCCTGGAATAAATCAGTTCAAGAGTATACAGAATCCTTCAAGTTTTAATTTTATAAAATTGTCAAGGGAAGTTTCGAAGGGGATTCTAAAAAAGTTTAAAAAATTAATTTAAACGATAATATATACTTATTTGTCTGATGCGTAAGAAATCAATGCCTAATTCTTCTTGTTGATTTCCTGACTCACAAATCGTTTACTCGCAATACTGTATGCCCTCCAATATATCCCACTATACCTATTAGTAAATATAACACTAGTGACATATGAAAATAAATGTTAAATTCCATAATGATAATCACAAGATTATTTATTATTGAAAATAAACATTCACTAATAATTTTTCAAAAGACCTTATTGCTACTTTGTGCTATCCTGAATCAGTTCTATGAAGTGTTTTTGAGTTGTTCTTCTTTTTTTTTTTTGTGTGTGTGTGTGCGTGTGCGTCTTTTATACCAAAACTAAGTTTACTTAAATACCAGGTCTAGATGCAAGGCCTTATCCAGGATTTTTACTCAGGGGGAGAGGTGCAAAAAATTTTATAAAACGCATCAAAAGTTTGTTTATATGACTTTTTTTTTTACTTTTTTACGAGTCCGCCAAAAAATTCAGAGGGAGGGTTAAAACCGGGTAACTCCCCCCCTCCTAAGTGACTCCCCCCCTTATCTGGACGTATTGCTCACCAATCGCTTTTCATAAAACCTCAATTCATTTTTTTAGTTAAAAGGGGGGGGGGGTCAGAAAGGTGAGAATAGCTCACCTCATTGGGGTCTCTACTTTTAGTGTTCACTTCACTAGTTCCAGTGCAAACAGAATCTGACCGCATTGATGCTAATATGCTATCAAGCTTGGCAACATCCAAATCCCCTTGGTGATTCTGAAACGAATATATTAAAATGAAATAAATAAATGAAACGATAAAAAAACCAGGCGATTGTGAAATGAAGTAAATAATTAATACATCTGATAGTAAAAATGATGAACTAAGGCATCTAATATAATATGCACAAAATTATGAGCTAAATATTGGAAATGATTCAGTTAACATAATTTATGTTCTTAAAAATTAGTATACTCCTAAATACTGAAAAATAGTGGGGGCGATGTTCCCCGTTCTTGATACACTATTTTTGAAGCAAAATAGGCCAATGAAGTTAAGAGAAAAAATATATCGCAAATATTTCGACTGTATACGCAACAAGACGTCTTCGGTGCTAACAAAACAGAAAGTGTAGAAAAAAAGATTAAAATCTGAAGTGGTTAAGAAAAGGGGGAGAGGTCAAGAAAGATGAAGCTGAAAAACAAAGAAGAACTAGAATAATTTTCGAAGTAAAATCAGAAGGGGAATAAGGGTATACAAGCCTAATTCACAATCGATTTACTAATGTAAAGTTACTAATCTTGCTAATTTAGAAAGATTTAGCAAACTTCGGTAGAAGAAAATCAGCTCTTTGATTATATTGTACTTTATTGCCCTTAACCCCCTTTCTGAGTTTATTTTCTTATTTTCTTAACTCCGTCATGCTTGATCCAATGCTTAACCAATCAAATCGATTCACAACCCGGGTTTAAAGAACGAAGGTGACGAGAAAATAAAGAAATTTTAAAGAAAGCGTTTCGCCCAAAAAAGAGGATGTATTTCTTTTCGTCAATATTGGGAAAAGACGAAATTCGAATTCAACCTAGCGTCCAACATGTGCTAATCTAGCTCAGGACGCTTCTTCAGTGGTTTTATATAGTCTTAAGAGGACAAAATTACTCATTCCTTTGTCTTTAACATCACATACCTTGAAAGATACAAGAGACAGCAGGTTGACTGAGTTGGCATTGGCCAACTCTCGCCCCTAGCCTATTTTCCTTGATCTTTACGATAACATTCTCCCCCAACTTTCCCCATCTGGTTTTACATTTTGCAGTTGACACCCTCAGTGAAAGGTACTGGAAATACTCCATCCCATTTGAGAAGGAACTGCTTATTATATAAACACATGTGCTATTCCGTTCCACCAAATTTGTACTTCATCCTTAACCTTTTCCCCTTTTTGATTCTCGTTGCCTCTTCACCACTTAGGGTGTTCTTGTTTTCCTTTCTCACTAGTATAGTTGTTTTGTCGGTTTTTTATATTATTTTCGCGAAAATTACATTGAAGTTATTTGCTGTTTTGTTTTCTTATTTTTAGTATGAGTTCGGCTTTTTTTTCTCTCTCTCTCTTTTTAGTCAACGAAAATATATAAGAAAGAAATGCTTAGGCATCAAAAGAACTTTAAAAAGGGGGGGGGTATTGTTATAAGGTTTCCAAGTTCAATACATTTTTTGTTAAATATCATAGAAAAATGTCCCTCTACCGTTACGGTCCAAATCATAATTAAGCCTACAGTAATTTGCAACTTAATCTGCTTCGTTTTTTTATTATTTTTATGGCAATATTCGGAATGTTATAGCAACTTGATTATATGCCACGGGTCTTGATCATTAGCTTCCTCCCCATATAAAGCAGTTTACGCGTTATAAATACAGCGGGACAGCCTTCCAGGAATTAAATCAAAGAAGGGGGCGGACATTTTCATTGTGTGATCGGGGTGCAGAATTAGAGATGTAAATCTCTCTCGGACTCGTTGAGTTGGGACCCATCCCCACATAAAAAAAAAAACTTGGTATAATTGTGTGCCTATTCGAGATATCAGGGGAAAGCTTAGTTTCACCAACCCTGAGTATGACAGCCCTTTTTGAAGTTTCTACGACAACACTTTCTATAAAAGATTATATGCCCCCAGGGCATAACTTACAACCTTAGCCCTGAGGACTGTGAGGGGGTTGTCATACTCAAAACATAATTTCCGGACCCTTCAACTGCGTTCAACAAAATGGCTATATCAAAATGTTGATCGGAAGTGTTTGGAGAAATGATGGGCGTTGGGGGGGGGGGGGGAGGGGGCATTCTCCCTCCGATCCCTTTTGACTATTATTAAGGGCACTAGCCCTCTCAATTCACAATTGAATGAGTCCTTTTTTAAGTTTCTACGACAACGCTGGCGAAGACCTAATTTCCAGAACTTCCAACCACATTGAACAAAATGTCTATCTCAAATTTTGATTGGATATGTTTGGGGAAATGGTGGGCGTGAGAGGGGCGTTAGTTGCCCTCCAATCACTTTCGACTATTAAAAAGGTTCGAACAGTGGAATGTTTTATTTTAGTTATGCTAACTGTAACGTGTTTTATTTAAATTATATTAAAAAATAAAAATGCCCAAAATAACCGTGAGAGGGGGGTTAGTTGCCCTTCAATCACTTTCAACTATTAAAAAGGGCACTAGTCCTTGAATTTCCAATCGAATGAGCCCTTTTTCAAGTTTCTACGACAAATCTTCCAATAAAAACCTTATACGCCCCCAGGGCATAACTTACGACCTTAGCCCTGAGGGCCCTGGGGGAATGTCATCCTCAAAGACCAAATTTCCAGAAGGGCACCTTGTAGAAATTGCTTGGGTGTGGCAACCTTATATGCCCCCAGGGCATAACTTATAATCCTTGCCATGAGGGCTCTGAGGGGGTTATCATCCTCAAAGACCTAATTTCCAGAACTTTCAACTGCGTTGAACAAAATGGCTACCTAAAAATTTTTATTGGATGTGTTTGGATAAATGGTGGGCTTGAGAGGGGGGTTAGTTGCCCTCCAATCACTTTTGACTATAAAAAGGGCACTAGCCATTTCAATTTCCAATCGAATGAGCCCTTTTTGAAGTTTCTACGACAACGCTTTCTATGAACACTTTATATGCCCCGAGGGCATAACTTACAACACCTTGCTCTGAGGGCTTTGAGGGGGTTTGTCGTCCTCAAAGACCTTATTTCCAGAACTTTCAACTACGTTGAACAAAATGGCTATCTCAAAATTTTGATTGGATGTGTTTGGGAAAATGGTGGGTGTGAGAGGGGAGTTAGTTGCCCTTCAATCACTTTCGACTATTAAAAAGGGCACTAGTCCTTTCAATTTCCAATCGAATGAGCCATTTTTGAAGTTTCTAAGACAGCTCTTTCTATAAAATCCTTCTATGCCCCCAGGGCATAACTTACAACCCTTGCCCTGAGGGATGTGGGTGGGGGGGGAGGAGTTGTCATCCTCAAAGACCTAATTTCCAGAACTTTCAACTGCGTTGAAAAAATTACCGTCTCAAAATTTTGATTGTATGTGTTTGGGGAAATGGTGGGCGTGAGAGGGGGGTTAGTTGCCCTCCAATTACTTTCGACTATTAAAAACGGCACTAGCCATTTCAATTTCCAATCGAATGAGCCCTTTTTGAAGTTTCTACGACAATGCTTTCTATAAAAACCTTATATGCCCCCAGGTCATAACTTACAACCGTTGCCCCTAGGCCTGTGGGGGGATTATCCTCCTCAAAAACATTCTTTCTATCTGGAAATCATCTACGTTGAACAAAATGGCTATCTCAAAATTTTGATTGGACGTGTTTCGGGAAATGGTGGGCCAGGAAGGGGTGTTAGTTGCCTTTTAATCACTTTCGACTATTAAAAAGGTCACTAGTCATTCCAATTTCCAATTGAATGAGTCCTTTTCGAAATCTCTACGACAACTCCTTCGATACGAAGTGCTCTGGTCTAGAAAAACAAACAAAAAACAATTCATTCTGCCAACATCGTTCTTTACTTAAGCAGTGCTATTGCGCTGCCTATGATAGGAGCTTCAACAAGTTAGGGTTAATTAAAAACTCTTTGAAACTGGATGGCCAAGCACGTAGAACACGATGGGGCTTCGAAGTTTTCACATGAATACATTATAAAGACATTTGCTTCGAAAAAAGTACGTAAAGTTAAGTTTTAATCTACAGGGTATGATTGGTTGCATATAATCTAAATTATATGTGTACTGCATCAACCACTAAATATTATAATCTGGCATCTTAAGAGTTCTTCTTGAAAAATATTGCACATATTACCATTGACATAGAAAAAATATATTAATGATAGTAAAATAATTAAAAAAGTATATTCTTTATAAAAGTAAAATAACCCTGATCTGATATCTAGATGGGTTTGTTGACCAGGGTAATCAAATGTCACTCCTGCTCTGGGGGTTGACAGGTCTAGACTCGTCCCTGTTCAGGCCTGAATGCAAAAAAAAATCAGAGGAGTAAGGCCTTAGTATTTTGATTACCAAAAAACAAGAGGCCTTGATATATACAGTTACAGCGTTTCATTACGGGTAGCAGCATTGGAAGTGTGACTGATACCATAGATAGGGCAGAGAGATCGTCTGTCAGAACACTAAGCACTTCGACAATACTTTTTGTAGTGAGTTACTGACCCCTTTTGAAAGTTTTTTTTTTCATTCAGAAGAAGTAGAGGAAAACAATTTTCTGCAGGAAAGCTACTTTTCTGCAGGAAATTTTCCACAGCAACAGCAACCTTATAAGAAAATCGAAATATATTTTCTTGTGATTATTATCGCTTCTAATCAGCAGTTGTACCAAACCTATCCTGCTCAAGTCATCCTCAGGGCTATACTGTGGTGTTTATCCTCCCCATAGTATAGTGCAGACGGTTTGATATCATCTATTTTCCCTTCTTGTTTTAGTTTTATATTTGTGTTTAAAGCTTTTTCCAAAAGGCAATGTTTAGAAGTCCTCCAAAAAAAAACGTCCCCCCAGATCCCAAATCAAATTCCATAGTGAAAGATACTCATCCTGGCTGGTCAAGCACATTATCTGAAAGTTCTAATGATAGCTCCAATTCGGAGAATAGGACAATGATAACTGTAGGTCCTAATGCAACCATAAATGATGATAATGGGTTTCAAGAGGTCCTCTCTAGAAGCTCTAAAAAAAGGAAAAAAAACTCCCCAATTAAAAGCATTTCCCCTCTCCCTGCCCAAGATCCTCCCTCCAAAAACTTAGGAATTTACCTTAAAATTACTCCCACTACCCCCTTTGAAATAAAAATGATCACTGCAATAAGAGTTGCAATTTTTAAATTGCTAAAATCAATGTTCTCTCTTAACATTAACCGTAATGGATCTCTGCTAATAGCTGTAGAAGATCAGAAATCAGCAGATACAATAATTAACCTAAAATCCCTTCTGAATACCCCAATTATTGCATCTAATTGGAACCCAAAACAATCACCAACAAAAATTGTAGTTTATAATGTTCCCCCAGAGATATCTACTCAGGAGTTAAAAGAAGGCCTCTCAGATAGGGCTGGAAACACAATCCTAGTTGAGGATGTTACCCAACTTAGAAAACCTAACTCTAATGGCCTAAAAACTAGTAGATCCTTCTTATTCACACTGAAGGATAAAATTGATATCCCAGAAAAATTATTCCTATTTGGGCAAATCAAACCACACAAGGAATACAAACCTAAGCCTATTCAGTGTCAGAAGTGTTTCAAACTGGGACACATGACAAACAAATGCAATGAAATTCTCCAAGAGTGTAGTAATTGTAAATCATTCCATCCTAAAGAGCTGACAACTTGCAACGACACTCAGCCTACATGCATCAATTGCAAAGGCCCACATGAATCTACGAATAAATCATTATGCCCTGCATACAAGAAAAGAGCTCTAACACTCCAAATTTCAACAGAGAAGGCCATCCCATACCCCTTTGCAGCAATGAAAGCAAATGCTGCCCAACAATACCAAATAAAGCCTGTAATGAAACCAACCAAAACCCCCAAGTCAAATGCCCCCAATGCATCAAGCACACCTTATAAAACACCATCTTCTAAGCCCCCTAGCTCAAATCCCTATCAGAAGGAATCACCAAGCCAACAAGCCTCCTTGTCCGGTGAGATGAGGTCAGCCTGGCCCCCCGTCCCAAGAAGAAACAAACCAGAAATACTACCAGGAATCAATCCCTTAACCAACAAACAGGATGCACAACAAAAAATGCAATCCCCAAATATATGCTTATTCATTCTAAACTGTAATGCAGTTCAGGCCATGAACATACATCAACTACAGAAAACAAAAATTATTGCAGAATTGGCAAAAACCTACATCCCAGATGATATGCTCATTCAAGCAAAAAAAGATCTTGCTTTACTTTTAACAAAGCTGAACACTGATACACAGTCATATGAAGAATAAATCAACAACACAACATATATCAATACTCCAATGGAATGTAAGATCACTCACAGAAAATAAGCTAAATGAACTAATATCATTTATGAATAATAATTCCATTAATATTGCTTGCCTCCAGGAAACTCATTTAACCCAAAATCAACAAATTAAGTCTCCGGGATATACTATCCTGAGAAAGGATAGATCTTCAGAGAGAAAAGGAGGTGGGGTAGCTTTATTAGTTAATAATAATATAAAATTTTGTGGCATCAATTTTCCAGATTTTGCAAATGATGTTATTGTTATTGGAATCAGTGTTTGGCTGAATAATTTAAAAACCTACATAATAAGCTTTTATAACCCTAATGGCCAAACTACAGATGCCAAGGATTTCTTTAATTATATAAATAATTCTAATATGTTAAAAAATATCATTATTTGTGGTGATTTCAATGTCCACAGCCTTTTGTGGGGGAATAAACCAGCAAATAAAGCTGGTAAATTCATTGAGCATATGACTTCAAATAATAATGAATTAGCTGTTGCTACCCCTCCAAACCTGAACACATATTTCAACCCCAAAAGTGGCAGATTCTCCACAATTGACCTACAAATTGTGTCATTAATTTTTTGAACAAAATTTACATAAATAAAATTGATAGTCTATGTACTGACCACTTTGCTATAGTTTGCTCTCTAAATGAACCTGCTGAAACTTTATCTCATACATCCAAATATATCAACACTAAAGCAGATTGGTCTATGTTCCAAAATAAGCTAAATGATGAAATTACAAGTTTCACCCAAAGTTCATGCATTTCTAACACAACAGTTGACACACATGCTGAAGCCTTGACATCTTTACTAATAAATACAGCTAATCATGCTATCCCCAAGACAACACCTAAGAAAACATTCCCTAAACAAATTCCTAAAGCATGGTGGACAAATGAGTGCCTAAATAAATGGAGGATAAAAAAGGCAGCTAGGACAGAATTCATAAGAAAACCATCACCTACTACATATTTAAAAAAATTACAAGCAGAATCTAATCTAAAAAGGACTATAATAGATGCTAAATATAAATACTGGAATAATTTTGCAAATAATCTCTCCAGAGAAACGCATGAGCCAATTATACATAAAGTCATAAGCCACATCTGTGGGAAAAAGACTTCCCCCAACCCACTCCTGTATGAGCTTTTACATAATAATACCCATTATGACAATGATAATGGAAAAGCTAACCTATTTGCACCTCTTTTTGTTAATAAGCTAACATCAAATAATCAAAGCAAGCTGTCCACAATTCCCATGAACCCAAGTTACCAACCACGCCCAGGATCCAAGTACATAACCAATCCATTTTCAATCCAGGAATTGAATAATGCAATACATCAGATTAGGACCAAAACTAGCAGCAGCTATGACAATATACACCCTACATGGATAAAGAATCTCACACCTTCATACAAACAAGAACTGCTAAATTGTTATAATCACGCTTGGGCATCTTCTAGGTTCCCCAATATATGGAAATGTTCGTCCCTCCTACCAATCCTAAAGAAAAATAAACCAAAAGATAACCCTGAGTCTTATAGGCCCATAATGATTACACCTGTGATGGGGAAAATAATGGAGAAAATGATTTATCACAGATTCCTCTGGTTTGTTGAAAAAAATAATATGATCCCACACACTCAAACTGGATTCAGGAAATACCACTCCTCAACAGATGCTTTCATTTTGCTAACAAATGCAATAAATGAATCTTTCTCAAAAAATAATATCCTAGTGGCAGCTTTCCTAGATTTTGAAGGGGCATATGACAATGTGAACCACCAAATCCTTTTAAATAAACTTGCAAACCTTGGAGTACCCCCTAAGCTAGCATCTTTTATTAAATCCTTCATAGAAGTGCGAAGTTTCATTTTTTGTGTTGGTTCAGCCTCTTCACCCCAAAAGACAATATCCAAAGGCCTACCTCAGGGAGCAGTCCTCAGTTGCCTCCTATTTGCCCTATATCTCTGGGACATGAACCTACCCCACACAAATCTACAATATGCTGATGATCCGGTGCTATGGTCATCTGGCAACACTTTTCAGATAGCACAGTCAAATCTGCAAAAGTCACTTTTTCAGTTTGAAAAATCAACATTCAGATTTACCCATTGCACCCACCAAGTCAAAAATAATCCAATTTCACCGGAAGCGAAACCATGTTAATGCAAAACTAACTCTAAATAAAACAACTATTCCAGAAGATAATAATATTAATTACCTAGGTCTCATGCTTGACCAAAAACTTAATTTCCACCTCCACATTTCAAACACAATAAAAAAATGCTATAGAAAAGCAAATATACTAAAAAGACTTCTTTCCACACCCTGGGGTTGTAAAGAGAAAACCTTACTCCAGTTTTATAAATCACATATAAGACCCCATATTGACTATGGGCTCATTGTCTATGGTGCATTTGCAAAGACCCAGATGCAAAAATTGAAACAACACAAAATGATATAATACGTCTCATATTTGGTCTTAGGAAACCCACAAGCACCAAGTTTCTGCTTATGGAGAGTGGATTAATAACAATAAGGGAGAGACGTAGCTTTCTCTTGATAAAACATCTTACAAAAATTGAATCAAATAGCTCACACACATTACATAATTGGTTAAGAAATCCAGCCATGTATAGAGGTATTGCAGATGAGTATGCCAATATTCAAAAGAAGTTCCCTGTACCAGCAAAGTCTATTGCACCTACTTTCCCCCAATCCCCTCCATGGAATTGGTCATTTCCCATAATAAATACTGAATTTTCAAAATGGAATAAAGATTTAACCCCCATTGCTTTTGTCCAGAAAAAATTTGCAGAACTTAATACAATTACCTATAAAAATCACTTCCAAATATTTGTTGATGGGTCAAAAATGGATGAGAAGGTTGCAAGTGGTGTTGTCCTTCCTCACCTGAGAATTGCAATGGGCGAGAGATTATTTAATAATTTATCTATAATGTCTGCTGAGTTAAATGCCATAATCATGGCATTAGAACACCTTAAGCAAAACCAACCTTTGATTGAAAATTCGAATAATATTATCATCTATTCCGACTCTTTATCAAGCCTCGAGTTGCTGGCCTCAGCTCCTCAATATAAGTTGGACATTGACACTTATCATTGTCTCAGTATTATTGTTAATCTTGCTTCAAGTGGCATAAAAACTTACTTTCAGTACATTCCTAGCCACTCTGGCATAAGTGGTAATCATCAGGTTGATGAAATAGCAAAAAATGCTATAAATATTGACCAGCCAAGTGGGAGACCAATCCCAATTAGAGATATTTACCGATGGAGGCTATCAGATATTAATTTTAATAAGATTAATCCTATCCTTTCCCCCTTTCCCAATAAGTATCTTTCTAAAATTTATCATAGAATTCGTTCTGGAACAAATGGACTAAATTTCCTTGCATTCTCATATAAGCTTTCTAATTCAAGTGGTTCAATTCCCCTGTCCCCTCTTTGCAGGCATTGTAATATGAATAATGAAACAATTGACCATTGCCTATTTGAATGTAATATGCTGACGTCTGCACAACATACCTTGCTTTGTAAACTGTTAAAATACTTCAAACACCACAAAATCCCACTATCAGCCAAGAGCCTAGCCAACTATACCTGCACACAGAGCATAGAAATCGACATCTATCATCTTATATTTGAACTCCTAGAGTCGAAAGATCTGCTGAAAGATATCTGAATATATCTAATAAATATGATGCAATCAAGCCAGTAGCTCTGTAGCCCACAGAGTGAAGCAAAAGGAAAAGGGCTAAATAGTTTTACTGAAAAGCCCGCCTGCTGTTAAATAGAAGAAGAAGAAGGGGCCGCACAGAGGATATTTAATAATGCCAGAATACAAAATCAGCAGTAGCCTACACTACTGGGTGGTCTACGATTCTATATATTCATCCAAACTAAACATAAAACTAAACATAATAATATGTTTGTACATAATACTATGTCTATATATCCATAAAACATAATGACATAATACTATGTCTATATATTCAGAAGACATAACAAGACATAATACTATGTCTATATATTCATCCAAACTAAAAAAAACTATATTTAGACATAATACTATGTCCATATATTCATAAGACATAATAAGACATAATACTATGTCTATATATTCATCCAAACTAAACATAAAGCTAAACATAATACTATGTCTATATATTCATAAGACATAATACTATGTCTATATATATTCATCCAAACTAAACATAAAACTAAACATAATACTATGTCTATATATTCATAAGACATAATAAGACACAATACTATGTCTATATATTCTTCCAAACTAAACATAATACTATGTTTAGACATAATACTATGTCTATATATTCATAAGACATAATAAGACACAATACTATGTCTATATATTCTTCCAAACTAAACATAATGCTATGTTTAGACATAATACTATGTCTATATATTCAGAAGACATAATAAGACATAATACTATGTCTATATATTCTTCGAAACTAAACATAATACTATGTTTAGACATAATACTATGTCTATATATTCATAAGACATAATAAACATAATACTATGTCTATATATTCATCCAAACTAAACATAACACTATGTTTAGACATAATACTATGTCTATATATTCATAAGACATAATACTATGTCTATATATATTCATCCAAACTAAACATAAAACTAAACATAATACTATGTTTAGACATAATACTATGTCTATAGCAAACTAAACATAACACTATGTTTAGACATAATACTATGTCTATATATATTCATCCAAACTAAACATAAAACTAAACATAATACTATGTTTAGACATAATACTATGTCTATATATTCATAAGACATAATAAGACACAATACTATGTCTATATATTCTTCCAAACTAAACATAATACTATGTTTAGACATAATACTATGTCTATATATTCATACTATGTTTAGACATAATACTATGTCTATATATATTCATCCAAACTAAACATAAAACTAAACATAATACTATGTTTAGACATAATACTATGTCTATATATTCATAAGACATAATAAGACAATACTAAGTCTATATATTCTTTGAAACTAAACATAATACTATGTTTAGACATAATACTATGTCCATATATTCGTAAGACATAATAAGACATAATACTATGTCTATATATTCATAAGACATAATAAGACATAATACTATGTCTATATATTCTTCCAAACTAAACATAATACTATGTTTAGACATAATACTATGTCTATATATTCATAAGACATAATACTATGTCTATATATATTCATCCAAACTAAACATAAAACTAAACATAATACTATGTTTAGACATAATACTATGTCTATATATTCATAAGACATAATACTATGTCCATATATTCATAAGACATAATAAGACATAATACTATGTCTATATATTCATAAGACATAATAAGACATATTTCTATGTCTATATATTCATCCAAACTAAACATAATACTATGTTTAGACATAATACTATGTCTATATATTCATAAGACATAATACTATGTCTATATATTCATCCAAACTAAGCATAATACTATGTTTAGACATAATACTATGTCCATATATTCATAAGACATAATACTATGTCTATATATTCATCCAACTAAACATAAAGCTAAACATAATACTATGTCTATATATTCATCCAAACTAAACATAACACTATGTTTAGACATAATACTATGTCTATATATTCATAAGACATAATAAGACATAATACTATGTCTATATATATTCATCCAAACTAAACATAAAACTAAACATAATACTATGTTTAGACATAATTCTATGTCTATATATTCATAAGACATAATAAGACATAATACTATGTCTATATATTCATCCAAACTAAACATAATACTATGTTTAGACATAATACTATGTCCATATATTCATAAGACATAATACTATGTCTATATATTCTTCGAAACTAAGCATAATACTATGTTTAGACATAATACTATGTCCATATATTCATAAGACATAATAAGACATAATACTATGTCTATATATTCATAAGACATAATAAGACATAATTCTATGTCTATATATTCATCCAAACTAAACATAATACCATGTTTAGACATAATACTATGTCTATATATTCATAAGACATAATACTATGTCTACATATATTCATCCAAACTAAACATAATACTATGTTCAGACATAATACTATGTCTATATATTCATAAGACATAATAAGCCATAATACTATGTCTATATATTCATCCAAACAAAACATAAAACTAAACATAAATACTTACCTTTTAGGTCAAAATGGTAATACAGAGACTTTTTTCTTATTCCCCCTGCAATAAAAAGGCCTTTTCCTTCCTGGATAAAATTGTGGCGAGGGCTTACACTTTCTTTATCACAAAGAGAATACAGTAAATGGAAAAATTTTTTTCTTTTCTTACCATTAACTAGAAACACCGATAAAAGTATTAATGACCAAATGGGTGAAAATTTAAATTACTCAAAAATATTCAATCATCGTAATTCATATATATTCACAACTGAGCATTCAAACTTGAAACCTTCCAAATGTTTGTAGGTTCCTTTTGACGTCCCGTTAAGGTATAATATTTATTTCATTTATTTTCGAAGAAACTTCACTATTATAGTACTTTATTAAAAAAAAAAAATAATAAAAACTAAAAATATGTACACAATTACCATGCACTAAAATATTTCATAATTTTTTAAGTGTTGCCGGTGAAAATTACGCTGTTTTCTTTTTGTAGGATGTTACGATAATCTTTTATATAATGACGGACTAAGCGTAACCGGGGGCTTCAATTGGGCGGGAGGGATGTTTACCCCCCTATATTTCCCCTTACCTAGATTTTCATTAAAAATGTCCTTTCATTGAAAAACACCCTTTTATGGGCTTAATTTGGGAGGGGAGGGGTTTGGAAAATAAATTTTTTCCCCTCCCCTCTACATCTTCGCAAAATGAGGCTGCTCAGTATAACAAAAGCTTTTACTAATGAGCTAAATAGAAATACTTACACACAAAGACCCCCAACTGATACAGTCCCCAAGTACTTCAAGCCAGTATCCAAGATCTTGGGATATTAAAAGACGAAACAAATGAGATCTGTAACCAAAATGAGGAACAACATACGATGCAGATCTTGGACGTATCTTGAAAAGAATATTCAAAATCTTATTGAAACATACAAATAATTTAACCATAGAAGTGCTTACACACAGAATTTGGCATATCTAAAAGTTACAGCATCTGAATACAAGGGGGCCTTTTCGGAAATAGTTTTGAGCAAAGCTACAATCCCCAGCACAATTATATAATCTTTCATCTTTCAGTCATGTCTTAAAAAGACATTGCTTATACTTATAAGAAAAGAAATTTGGTAATAATATTTTCTTAACAACGATTTCTAATAACCTTCAAACTTTTGGTTTTCATTTTTAAGGTTTTTAATTGTTGCAATCCCTTGTTAAAATATATACAAATATTCTAAAAACTACCAATTGTATATTCAAAGGTATTTGATTATTACCGCAAGTCCGATTTCTAATAACGATTTCTACTAAGCTTCAAACTTTTTAAACTCCTCCATAGATGAAAATCTTTAAGTTTTCAACATAAGTGTGATAAGTGTGACAACATCACTGCAATACTGATGTATATAAAAATGACGTCACTCGCATAATTTTTATTTTCTAAAATTAAGGTTCTTAACGAATTTTCTCAAACTATTGACCTATCTAGATCGTGTTTTAGGCCAGAATATCCCAAGAGCCCAATTTTCCCGAAAAAATATGAAGCCGTTTTCATATATAATGAATGCATATATAAAAATGCACATACATATATATATATATATATATATATATATATATATATATATATATATATATATATATATATATATATATTGATTTATCGATTTCCCTCAAAATCAAGGACTGTAAAATATACATAAATTAAAAATATATTTGTAATCTACTTATAAAATTAAACAATAGTTGAGTTAGAAAAGAAAAGACACATTCACTACAAATTAACGACCTGATAACGACTTAACGACATTACAACAAAATTTACAACTATATAAAATTGAACAGGATTAAGCAACCGGATATGGCGGTGACGCGGGTCCAAACGTTTGAAATCACCAGACGCAAGTTCACATTGATGATGGCAAAAAAGGCATCAAATCAGTAACACCAAACTGAGCGATAACTTTTCTGTTCCGAAAAAAACGTGGCAAATAAAGAAGAAACTTGAAATACCGGAAATAGTAAATAGGAATTTGATTGAGATCGCTTTCTTGAAACAAAAGGTATGGTCCAGACTCATAAGACAGTGTGATCACAGAACATCAAATTAGGGCTGCTCACAGTTAACTTTACATTTCGGATGCAAGATATGTGTCATTAGATGTCATATTACGACCTGTGGTCGATAACGTCTCATATTGTGATAAGATATGTGATAATCTAATATGATCATAAAACGTCAAATAAAGCTGATCACAAAACGTCTCATGCCAACTTTCCACTCCGGGTTTATGTGTCATATTAGAATACACCTTTAGAAAATAGTCACTGGGTTGCCACCTGTAGCACGAAAGTGTTATTTTAGCACTGTTTTATAATGTGTAGCACTGTAGCACGTGCTCAGAGTTGCCACCTGTAGTGCTATTTTAGCATCATTACAGTCAATCGCTGAGTAACCCGCAAATTTGGGTAATTGCAATGCTTTAGGAACTGGCCGTGGTGGCAACCCTGATAGTCATTAGGGCTATTGCGTAGAAAAGAAAAATAGTAATTGCGGCACGATATAGCCTACATACGCAGGAATTTTCTTCGGGGGGGGGGGGGGTAAAAAATATTTGATGATTTTAATTAGAGTACCAAGAAATTGAGGGAAATTTAGAATTTTGGGGGAGGAGCCCGTAGCCCCCCCCCCCCTGCGTAGAATCCTGTGTGGAACTATTTTGGACCAAATCATAAGACATGGACTTAGGATTAAAACTTGTTAGAACTTGGTGTTATCCCATACATCTTTTTTAATTTTAAGAAAAAACATATTTTGCACATGAAAATAGGCAGGCCATTTATTATTTATAGCGCTTGCACGGTACCACAGAAACAAAACCGAGTCATATCGCTCAGGCACGGTGAATTAGACACTTTTTTTTTCTAACCAGAAGCAGAATGAAGTGATCATCACTTTTTTTTTAATTTACAATCGACATTCAACAGTGAAAGAAGGCATTCGAAAGAACTATTAAGTTCTTCACTTCTCTTGTCTTGCAATAAACTAGTGGAATTAAATCGCATTTTCAAACAGGGAGGTATAGGACAGTTCTTGTTCTCATTGGTGTTACCTTAAGAGCTACCTCTCTCATTTCAAAAAGTTGAACGGTTGACGTTACAACGAAATCCAATTAAAGCACTCTTTTAACGTGGTATAGGATAGTTAACTCTCTTTTTCTATATGGTGTAACTTATAGCTGTTTGACGGCTGCCAAGGATCTAACCATCGAGGTGATATTTTCGTCTCGTCATTTCTACTATTGGTGGCGGTTTTTATTTCTTTTTTTTTTCTTTTTTGAAAAATTAGTTCTTTTACCTTGCATCGATTTACAATAGCACATTTCTGTTTTATAATAATTACTTGCGGGTACGATAAATCAATGTGTTAAGTTGTATAGAACAAATTTTATAGATAGAAAAAGTGAGGGGTGCCCACTCCACCACTTAGTTGACATCTTGAAGCACCCCCCGTTCAACACAAGTGGTAAACTTCTACTGATCTGCTCTGTTTCGCACCACGCATGGCATACTGCGAACAACACGTGGCTAAACCCCGCCAAACATGGCAAGCAGCCCCTGGTTAATGGAATTACTGAAAGTGAGATTCCTCGGTAAAGCTCAAATATCAGGTTCAAGTTGCAGGGCAATTCAACGGTCCAAATCAAAACATGACATAAACAACAAATCATAGGCAGCACAAAAGCGCTGCCTAAGTAAAGAACGATGTTGGCAGAATTTATTATTTATTTTTTTTTTTTTCTCCATGCCCGGGCACATCGTATCGAAAAAGTTGTCGTAGAAACTTCGAAAAGGGCTTATTCGATTGGAAATTGGAGTGGCTAGTGCCCTAGTTGAAAGTGATTGGAGGGCAACTAGCCCCTCCCCGCCCATCATTCCCCCTAACACATCCAATCAAAATTTTAAGATAGCCATTTTGTTCAGCGTAGTTGATTTCCAGATAGAAAACATGTTTTTGAGGAGGACACTCCCCCACAACCGTCGGGGCAAGGGTTTTAAGTTATGCCCTGAGGGAATATAAGAACGATGTTGACACAATGTATTATTTGTTATTTTTTCCTTTAGATCAGGGCACTTCGTATCGAAGAAGTTGTCGTAGAAACTTCGAAAAGGGCTCATTAATTTGGAAACTGGAGTGGCTTGTCCCCTTTTTAATACTCGAAAGTGATTGGAAGGCAACTAACACCCCTTCCACGCCCACCATTTCCCGAAACACATCCTATCAAAATTTTAAAATAGCCCTTTTGTTCAGCGTAGTTGATTTCCAGATAAAAATTATGTTTTTGAGGAGGACACTCACCCACAACCTTCAGGGCAAGGGTTGTAAGTTATGCCCTGGGGGCATATAAGGTTTTTATAGAAGGCGCTGTCGTAGAAACTTCAAAAAACGCTCATTCGATTGGAAATTCAAAGGGCTAGTACCCTTTTTAATAGTCGAAAGTGATTGGAGGGCAACTAGCCACTCCCACGCCCATCATTCCCACAAACACATCCAATCAAAATTTTGAGATAGCCATTTTGTTCAGCGTAGTTGATTTACAGATAGAAAATATGTTTTTGAGGAAGACCTCCCCCTCAACCCTCGGGGCAAGGGTTGTAAGTTATGCCCTGGGGGCATATAAGGTTTTTATAGAACGCATTGTCGTAGAAACTTCAAAAAGGGCTCATTCGATTGGAAACTGAAATGGCTAGTGCCCTTTTTAATAGTCAAAAGTGATTGGAAGGCAACTAACACCCCTTCCACGCCCGCCATTTCCCCAAACACATCCAATAAAAATTTTGAGATAGCCAATTTGTCCCACGACGTTCAAAGTTCAGGAAATTATAACTTTGGGTAAGACACTCCCCCCACAGTCTTCAGGGCAAGGGTTATAAGTTATGCCCTGGGGGCATATAAGGTTTTTATTGAAATCTTTGTCGTAGAAACTTGAAAAAGGGCTCATTCGATTTGAAATTCAAAGGGCTAGTGCCCTTTTTAATAGTCGAAAGTGATTTGAGGGCAAATAACCCCCTCTCATACCCACCTTTTCCCCAAACACATCCAATCAAAATTTTTAGATAGCCATTTTATTCAACGTAGTTGAAAGTTCTGGAAATTAGGTCTTTAAGGATGACAATCCCTCCCCCACAGCCCTCGGGGCAAGGGTTGTAAGTTGTTCCATGGGGGCATATAAAGTTTTTATTGAAATCTTTGTCGTAGAAACTTGAAAAAGGGCTCATTCAATTGGAAATTGAAAGGGCTAGTGCCTTTTTTAATAGTTGAAAGTGATTGAATAGCGACTAACGCCCCTCTCACGCCCACCATTTCCCCAAACACATCCAATCAGAATTTTGAGATATCCATTTTGTTCAACGTAGTTGAAAGTTCTGGAAATTAGGTCTTTTAGGATGATAACCCTCTCAGAGCCCTCATTGCAAGGGTTGTCAGTTATGCCCTGGGGGCATATAAAGTTTTTATTGAAATCGTCGTCATAGAAACTTCAAAAGGGCTCATTCAATTGGAAATTGAAAGGGCTAGTGCCTTTATTTAATAGAAGAAAGTGATTGGATAGCGACTAACGCCCCTCTCACGCCCACCATTTTCCCAAACACATCCAATGAAAATTTTGGGATATCCATTTTGTTCATCGTAGTTTTAATAGATAGAGTTGTCGTAAAACTTCAAAAAGGGCTCATTCAATGGGAAATTGAGAGGGCTAGTGCCCTTTGTAATAGTCGAAAGTGATTGGAGGGTAACTAACACCCCTCTCACGCCCACCATTCCTCCAAACACATCCAATCAAAATTTTCAGATAGCCATTTTGATCAACGTAGTAGAAAGTTCTGGAAATTAGGTCTTTGAGAATGACACCCCTCCCCCCAGCACTCAGGGCAAGGGTTGTAAGTTATGCCCTGGGGGCATATAAGTTTTTTATTGAAAGTTTTGTCGTAGAAACTTCAAAAGGGCTCATTTGATTGGAAATTGAAGGGCTAGGGCCATTTTAATAGTTGAAAGTGATTGGAGAGCGCCTACCGCCCCTCTCACGCCCACATTTCCCCAAACACATCCAATCAAAATTTTGAAATATCCATTTTGTTTAACGTAGTTGAAAGTTCTGGAAATTCGGTTTTAGAGGGTGACAACTACCCTAACAGATTTAGGATAAGGGTTGTAATTTATGCCCTGGGGGCATATAAGGTGTTTATAGAAATCGTTTTTGTTTCAAAAAGGGCTCATTCGATTGGAAATCGAAAGGCCTAGTGCCCTTTTTAATAGTCGAAAGTGATTGGAAGGCTTGACATTTTTATAGTAAAGATCGATATGGGTACTACGTATTATTTTTTGTTGTTGTTAGTGTTTAGACCAGGGCACTTCGTATCGAAGTAGTTGTCGTGGGAACCTCAAAAAGGGCTCATTCGACAGAAAATAGAAAGGGTTGATGCCCTTTTTAATAATCGAAAGCGATTGGAGGGCAACTAATCCCCCTCCAACTCCCACCCTCCCATGCCCACCCTCCTATTTGCCCATTATGTTTAAAAACTAAATGTTGCCTTAAGATTAAATCAAAATGCACTGTGTTAATGCTAATTCCCAATAAGGCATCTCAGCAATATCCCAAGAGCGACTGAGGGTATTATGTTCAAACTTACGGGGCTACTACTGCTCTTAAAATTTAGCCAAATCTAAATAGCGTAAGTGTATCCAAGCTATCAAAGAAAGTAAACAGATTTTTTTGCGAATGATATCAAGTTTTCCATTTCAGGTCAACTAGAGGAGGTATGAAACTAAATTAAACAGTACTATTTGTGTCCAGATTTTTAAAAGGGTGTATGTTGTTAAAAATTGCTGAAAATTATTCTCCAGCATACAAATAGCAGGCCAAACTATAAAGTCTTAAAAAACGCGAAGATTTAAAGTATTATTTTCTTTTTTCCTGAAAAGACTATGTCAATATAAAACAAACAGAAATTAATTTAAAAAAAAACTTTTTCCACAAAATAAATTTTTCAAAGAAAAGTAAAGAACTCCATTAAACAAAAAATGAGCAAAAATAAAATCAAATAATCTACCAAGCGTGAAACTACCACAAATCAGCATCGAAAAATAAATGAAACCCAAAACGAACAGAAATTACAATAAATAACCGAGTCAAACTCAAAACGAGCAGAAATTAACATAAGTTGTTCGCAAAACCCCTATGCCTTCCCAAGGCTAGAACAAAATTTGCACTTTACTGAAAAAATACAAATGAATGTGCATTGTCAGTTTAATATACATATACTGATATCTAGTAATCAAAATGTTAATGTTATTTGATTTATTAAAGTTATAAAAGTAAAAACATTTATATTTCTTTCAGTAAAGTGCAAATTTTGTTCTAGCCTTTTTTTGATGAATTTTGATGAAATTTGATGAATTTTGATGACAATTAATACCTAGAAAGAATTAGTATTTTGTGCGGATTCCAAAGAAAAAAATTTATTAAATTTAGCATTACCCATCAAAAGCTGCGAACCATAGAAAATATGCCTGATTCTCAAAAAGGGGGGAAACGCCCCGAAAAGGATAAGTGATCTTAATGAAAATCACACCATTAGATTCAGCATATCACTACTATAGAGGTTTCGAGCTCCTATCTGCAAAAATGTGGAACTTTGCATTTTTTTTCCAGAAGAAAGATCGCGGATGCCTGTGTTTTTTTTTCCAGTGATGTTTAAGTGCACATTAGCTATTGTGAAGGAGGGGTGGTGGGCAAGGCCGTATCCAGGGGGTTTGAAGTTTTTTGTACCCACCCCCCCGAAAAACATTCTTTTGTAACTCCCCCCCCCCGAAAAAATACTAGATACGGGCCCTGGTGGTGGGTAATTTTGTAGGCTTGAATGGTACTCAGTGAATATTGCATGTTAATATTCAAATATCTTAACTGTCATTGAGCCTTCAGAGACAATTAATATTGGGGAGGGGGAGGTAGAAATTTATATTTAATCCCTCTTGATCTTGGGAGTATTTTGATCTATGCCTTTGCAATTGGCGCTGGGGAGAAGGGTAATAGTGTATTGCGACAATCTCGTATTGCGACAATCTTCGTCTATGTAGCATAAGATATTACATTCACATGCTTACCGGGACAGAGATTTAAAAGGCAATGCGGGCGTCATCAGCCTCACCAGGAAATTTCATGGAGGAGGGGCAAGTTCTGATTCAATAAAACTATTGTTTGTCGAAAATTTCGACCAAAAATTCCAATTTTGTCCAAAATATTGATTACAATCTAAGATTTTAATTCTTAAGCAGAAAAACTGAACAAGCGGGACGCTACCATGATACATGCAAATTAACAGCAAGAAATCAGGGGTTGATTGACCGGTAGCCCATAACATATCTTGATTAGGCCTGGGCGTGATTTGAAAAACGCTCAGAAATTAAATTAAAAAAAGTTTTTCCGACTGAAATGAAGGAGCAAAATTGAAACTTAAGTAAGAACGGTAATTATTCCGTGGATGAGAGGGGCTGCCCCCTACTCAAATCCTCACTCTTTACGTTATTGTTTCACTTTGTGTCCCAAATTTTTAAGAACAACAGCTAAAATACAAAAGACAGTTGAATGGAATAAGGTGTTTTTTTAAAGCACTAAAAAACTTCAGCGTAACGAGCAAGGGGTTAAGAATAAAGCAGCCCCCTCATCTACGGAATAATTTCTGTTCTTTTCCTCTTTAATTTTGTTCCTTACATTCAGTCGAAAAAATTGTTTTTGTTTTAATAGCTCACAGCGCTGCGATGAGATACCATCATGAACCGTACAAATCCAATACATTCGATTTATTTTCATTGAAGTTTCTATTTTGGGATGAATGTTCTTCTGCCAAATACTTTTTATCAAATATGAATTTTTTGGCCAAAGGCTCTCGATAAAATTTTGAATTATCTTGAATTATCTTAGCCCATTCTGGGCTAAGACCTCAGCCACCCATCGTACGTTTGAACTCGAGATGAAATATTTCATTTTGAAATAACCATTGGGGTCAGGAGCTGAGATTTTCCCTTAAAAGGATGTGCCGACCGTTGAGGAAACATATGCAATATCCCGCGACCCAAATAATTTATAAAAGTTTTCCCTTAATTTCCCACTCAGTACTTACATATTCTTTGAATCCCTCAGGTTTTTCCGAAGTTATTGTGAGTTTTTTTTCCGAATTTCTTTTAAAGATAATTTTTTGTTAGATAATCTTTGCTGGTATTTTCATCTCGAGGAACCATCAAATGGAATACTTCGCTGTTTTTGTTCTTTGACTTCAAATGCAAGTGCTACTAAAGGTAATTCAAAAGATGTCTAATTAGGAAAAAAATTAAAGGATATAAAAATATCGAAAAATTACATCATAATGATGATTTTATAATGAATATTTCTAGGGTCTCCAAGACAGTAGAAAAATAATTTTGAAATAAAAAGCTGCATTATCCTAATATGTCTACAAACAAGAACATCAAACATTAACATATTCTAGGAGAAGAACCACACCAAGGCTGTATCCCAGATTGTTGTTCAGGTGGGGGTAAAAATTGTTTTAAAGCATCAAAAATTTATTTATATGCATTTTTGTTACGTTTTTATGAGTAGGACAAACATTTCGGGGGGGGGGGGGGGCACACCCCCTAACCCCATCCCTGGATACAGCCTTGGCAAAAGCTCTAAGTAATCTAGGGATTCATTACAAAATGGACGACCAAACGATCCAACTTGCTTACTTAAAGGGCAAGAGGGCGCCCACTTCCCTAGGTGACGCGTGCCACAATGACACCAGGTAGCGCGTGTCAAGATTGGCAGAAGCGTACCAAACGAGGTGGTACTGTGCGGCACATGTAATTTTCTGAAGTAAACACCAGTTGGTGGAAAGTGGAAGCCGCCTTGCTTTAGGAATTCGGGTATACACATCACTTCGACAAAAACTTCACATCCAGTATCATTCATATATGCTACAACAGGACAAGCTCAGGTAAGTTCTAGCTCCTTGACAGCTATCCAGAGCTCATATTAGATGTCTCTGCAGATATTTTCATCATTTAAAACCTTTCCAGTCAAAATACCATGTCATTTTCATTATTTGATTTGAATAATTTTACGATTTTACCTCTGCACTTTTAATGGTAAAAAAGAAGACAATGAAAAACATCATTTTGAGATCTACACGCCTGACCCCCCCCCCTCCCCCTGAAATGAAAGTCATTTCATTTTAATGTAAATATTATTACCTATTAACATACTTAAAGTAGGCTACTATAGTTTATAACCATCTGAAGCAGTGTTCAGGGGGGAAGGGTTACCGAGTTTGAACCCCCCCCCCCTGCGAAATTTTTGTCCGACTCGTAAGAACGCAACAAAAATGCAAATAAATAAATTTCTGTTGCGTTTTTTAAAGTTTCTCCGTAAAAACATCCCCTGAAAATTACCCCCCTCCCGAACAAAAATCCTGGATACGCCCTTGGTACCATCATACCTATTCACTATAAAATTGTCCACTTCCCCCCTGTAAATTTATCACCACCACAACTACCCTTCTCCTTCTTTTAATTTTGTTCGTTGGTTTTCCTGTACAATTTGACTGTTTTTGTTAGCGTTTTCCCTCCTTATTAATTCTGACTTATGTGCTTCATTCTGACCATGACCACAATATCTAGTAGCAAATGATGTGGCTTATCACCAAAAAAAACAGATTGCAACAAACTAAATTGTTTTTAATACTTTTTGCGCAATCTATTGTGTAATCCATTCCATAGTTTAAAAACGGGCTTACACTATCAACAATGTTTTAGCTATTGGGGCCAGTTTCATGCACCTACCGCGTGATCATATCCTTATAAACATCTTGGTAAAACACAGAATAATAACCCTCTCCTGGAATCACAAAATACAGTAATACAATCTTGTCAAATATTTAGCAGATTATTTGTTGGAAGGTTGGGGGAAGAAGATTTTTAATAGAGGGGAAGGAGTTAATAAACTAAAGCCCTAATCTGCTGATTTTTTTTCAGGGTGAATTCTTCCAACTGTTCCTAGACGGTAGAGGATTGTGATTTTCTAGCAAAACCATATCTTCTAAGCTGCCTCCCTCCTCCTGGAAAAATTGTCCCTCCCTCCCGGAAAATTGCTGCGATAACGTCTCTAAATGATCCAGTCGGACGAGAATTTTCATTTTGTATGGAGAAATTTTCTTTTTTTCGTAGATAAAAATCTTTTACAAAAATGTATGTCATTATTAAAGAACCAAAATAGAACGTTGAACATATTTTCAATCACACTGAGCAGTACACTTCACTTCACTCTGCACAACAGTCGAAATTTCACAGACTACAGATCAATTTCAGAATTGTCATCATTAAAGAACAAAACAGCACTTTGGGGGAGGGGGGGGGGGGTTGTCTGACTCGTGAAGACGTAGCAAAAATGGATATAAACAAATTTCAGTACTTGTGCATTATACCTAACACACGAAAGAAGTCAAGTTTTGTTAATGCTAATGAAATAAAATAAAATAGGATGAATATATAATAGTTTAGAAACAAATTTGGGCTATATATTTGCACATTCGGGGGGTGGGGGCAAAGCATAGCATGTACTAAATACGTAACCTAACCTAGATACCTTCCCCCCCCCTAAACCCCAAAAAACAACAGTTTAAATATTGTAAATTCAATGAGAAACCACGCTTTGCGATCAATTTGGATAGTAAATCCCCGTTTTGCGAGTCTCCATGTATGCATTCCTTGGACAGTATATAGCGCTGTGTTAGGTATAATGCACCAGTACTCAAATTTCTTACGCGTTTTTTAGGTTTATTTTTCTATAAACCCCCCGTTGGATACGGCCCTGCAGATTACAGATCAATCTCAGAACTGTCTGTCATCATTAAGGAACAAAACAGCACACCGGACACATTTTTCATCACGCTGAACTTCACTCTACACAACAGTCGAAATTTCACAGATTACAAATCAATTTCAGAATTGTTTGTCATCATTAAAGAACAAAACAGCACATTGGAAACTTTTTTCGTCGCGCTGAACTTCATTCTACGCAACGGCCGAAAATTTTTCAGATGTAAATCACTTTCAGAAATGTTGGTCATCATTGAAGACCCAAAAAGCAAATTGATAACATTTACCTTCACAATTCAGCAACACAGTGATCTTTATACAATGCCCGAAATTTCACAGATTAGTCATCATTAAACAACAAAACAGGACATTGGACATTTTCGGCACACTTCAACTCATTCTAAGCAAAACCCAAAAATTGCCATCATCATATAGCAAAAATGCACACTGGACACATTTTTCATCACACTGAACATCATACTATGCAACAGCCTAAAATTTCACTGGTGAAAATCACTTTCAGAAATGTTGATCACCATGAAAGAACAAAAACAGCACAATGAGCACATTTTCCGTCATCCTCAACTTCATTCTTCGCAACAGCCTAGAATTTCACCACTGCCAGAAATCTTGGTCACCATAAAAGAAAAAAAACAGGATTGCGGACACATCTTTCATCACAGACAGCTCAAACTTCATTGCAACAGCTGGAAATATTAAGTATGCAGCTTTTTGTGGTTGTCGAGATTTTAAATTTTTTTTTTTTTTTTTTTTATCATTACTTCTAATTTTCTGCGAGCAATTGATTTTTCTTAGGCTGCTTGATTGATTTGCTTAATATATTATCTTTTTCTTGTTTCTTGTCTCTTTTTTTTCATTATTATTCTTTTCTTTCATTATTATTTTGATTATTCATTTCATTATTCATTTAATTTCATTATTCATTTCATTATTCTCTTCACCGCGAAGAGATCCAGGACTCACATAACAATGAACAACTTCTAAATTTTGTGATTCTTTCTTATCTTTTTTTTCGCACACCTTTTTACGTTTGAATTGATTTTGTTGCATTACAATTATTTCTTCTTCTGGATTACAGTTATCTTTACTAAGAACTTTTTCCTGTTATTCTTGTTCTCTATATTCTGACCCTATGGCGGATCCAGGGGTGGTTTTAGCGACCTTTTCCCCCAGAAGGTTGAAAGTTACATTGATTAAAGGGGTAGAGGGGCAGAAAAATACCATTGGAGGAGCCAAACTTCGTTGGTGCCCCTCCTAATTACTAATTCTGTATCCGCTCCTATTCCGACCCAACAATTACAAGTTTTGCCAAATTAAAAATAACCATACTTGTATCAACGTGAAAGCGCTGAAAAGGTTGGGTTTCCTTTTTTTCAAGGATAACTCCCCAGGACTTTCTTCTCTTTCTCAACCTTTTTCTTTCTTTGTTCAAACCTTTTTTTTTCGGGATTTTTCATTGTTGCTCAAGATGGGGACTGTAATTCCCATACGGTATGTGAGGTTTTCGACTTTGGTGATTCCAATGGTACAGTTTCCATTTCGATCCAACACCCTTATTTATATATTTTCAGCAGACTATTTTTTGAAATTTTCGTAAATACATACTCTCACAATCAATTTTTACCATTGAGATTAATCGAAATAATAGTAACCATTCCTGACTCAGCTTCAAATGGCAATTCTTCCTCACTTGACAGCTTTTTTTTCTTTTTTTTAAATGCATTTTTAAATTTCCGGTTACTGCGTACTGGAGATCGTTCTTTACTAGGTTGCGTCTGAAGCCGCAAGCATGATTTCCATTTGTTTATTTTCTATGCACTAAATGATCAAAACCTTGTGCGATTTTTTATAAGGGGGGGGGGGTGATTGCATTGGACTATTTTATTACATATAATTCTGACTCGCAAGAGGGTAATCGCTACTGATGTCTTCAATTTTTGCTTTAATTGACTCTACATTATTGTTTCAATAGCTAATTATTTATATAAATTAAATATGACTAACTTCTAGCCACCAGTTGTCTTCCTCATCTGGATACGGGAGGGAGGTAAGGTGATATTGGTGAGCATGACGCATCACAAAACTGAGCAATGAAGGTACTTCTTCAGGAATGGATCCTAACAAGGGAGATTTTGATGAACGACCAGATATTTCTGACCTATAAAAAGCAAAGAACTATAATATTAAATTTACTATTAAAAAGCTGGTTAGGTTCTGTACGTCAGAGAACAAACTGCCCTACTAATTCAAGGGTGTGACTATAGTATGGTCTGACAAGGGTGTGACAGGTGAGACTATAGCATGGCTCAAGCATTAAACAATAGCAATGACTTAAGTGCACGTCAAGGCTGGGTTTGATGGTTCAACGCAATCAAGTTGGTTGATACAGTTTTAAATATATTCTAAGACCACACTGGTTATTAATAATATACGAAAAATAAGAAAATATAACAAAATTAAATAGCCGAGAAAACGAGGGTAATGTCAGCCAATAGACAGAAAAGAAACGGAAATGACAAAGCAGATATTTCGAAAAGGACCCCACCAAGCCGTCTTCAGTGCTAAAACAAAAGAATGGAAATTTTTGAAAATTTGTTTTCTTCTTTCTTTTTAAAAAAAAATGAGCACTAAAATGTTCATTTTTTTCTAGCACTGAAGAGGGCTTCAGTGCTAATATATGAATAAAAAATATATATGCATGAATGTAATATATGAATGTAATATAATATATAATATATGTATATATAATATAATGAATATATAATATATGAATCTAATATTCATATATATATATATATATATATATATATATATATATATATATATATATATATATATATATATATATATATATATATATATATATATATATATATATATATATATATATTATATATATATATATATATATATATATATATATATATATATATATATATTTTAAAAATGTTATTATATAAATATCTTTTATATTCAGAAGTTAGTCTTTTGGAGGTGTCAAATGGGTAGCATTATTGAGCCGAATCAGGAAGGCTATTCCATATATTACACGTAACCAAGGGGGTTGAAATTAGATCTTACTGCTTGTGCATGCGGAACTTGAATATTCTGAGAGCTAAGGCGCTGATAATTTGACCGATCTGGGTGCTATCGTCAGCAAGAGTAACAAGAGAATCCAAAAAAAGTAAAGTACGATTATGGGCACGGGCAAATGTAGGATGACAGGCAACATAGAGGGTTTCCACTTCTAACTGCGAAAATTAGGTCATTCACATAAATTAAAAGCAGTATTTGCCCTATAATCGAACCTTGAGGGAAACCCTGGTCAACTTTTGAGAATGAGCAGAAAAGGGGATCAACAGAGATTATTCAACCTCACAAGAAAGACTTGAAGTGAGACTTCCACAAAAACCAAATATAAAATCCTGAAAAAGACTTTAGAAATAAGAAAATTGTTAACACGAGAAAGCATCACCTTCTCAAAATTTTGCAGAACATAGACAACAGAAATACAGGCTGATAGTTAGCTGGATCATTTTGTGGCCTACCCTTATTATAGTATGATGAATCGAGCACCCTTGTGAGTATTCGGGAAAATACCATTCTGCGATAATTCTTAAGAAGGTTTATGACCATGGTGATTTCAATGGTGCATTTTTCATTTTGATCTTGCGCCAAATTCGAGGGGTTTCGGCAAGGCCGCATCCAAGAGAGGGGGTCCCCCCGAAGTTATTATCTGACGCGTAAAAAATGCCTTTAAACATATTTTTGATGCCTGTTGTAATTTTGTTTTGTATCCTCCCCCGCCTCCCCCTCTCCCGAACAAAACCCTGGATATGGCCCGAGGCTTCAGGCTCTTTCTCAAAGTGTCCATAAGTTTGTTTTCGTAACAAGTTTTACTAGAAATTAAATTAAAAAAACAAATTTTCAACTAAAAGTAAAGAGCAACATTAAAACTTAAAAAGAACAGAAATTATTACGCATGTGAGGGGGGTTGCTCTTCCTCAACACCTCTCTCTTTACGCTAAAGTTTTGGCACTCTTAAAAAAGCTTCTTATTGTTCTAATTAAACGAACATAGTGTTTCACGAATCGTTCTTAAAGAATTGGGACAAAATTCAAACTTTATTGTAAAGAGCAAGGTGCTGAGGAAGAGCAACCCAACTCATATACGTAATAATTTCTGTTCGTTTTAAGTTTTAATGTTGCTCTTTACTTTCAGTTGAAAAAAATTGTTTTTATAATTTAATTTCAGATCG